>OX419685.1:20037012-21237012 GCA_948474745.1 Oligia latruncula
AACTACCCCGCGATTAAACGGAAAATAAGATCTTTTTCGTGCATAATTCAATAATAATACATTTGCGCAACTGTGAAAATGGTAAGGTGCAGTGTAATAAGCTGTAAAAATGATAGTATGATGAAGATTGCCGGAATTTTTTGTCCCTTTCGGTGACACGGATACCATGATTATCAGAGATTACTCTGTCTACGGCTCTTGACATCCATTACGCCTGATGGAAAGGATGAGGATGAGGTCAATGATGGAACGACCGTCCCTGAAGATCCCTGTTCACTGTTGCTTTGAAGGCAGACAGGTAAAATGTGGAAGGGAACACAGTGAAAGGATTTGGGTGAAGCCTTTGCTCTGCAGTAGGAAAATGCAGCCTAACATCATCTGCCTAGCCTTTTCCCAACTATGTTGGGGTCGGCTTCCAGTCTAACCGGATGCAGCTGAATACCAGTATTTTACATGGAGCGACTGCCTATCTGACCTCCACAACCCAGTTACTGGGTAATACGATACCCCTTGGTAAAACTGGTTGTCAGACTTTCGGGCTCCTGACTACCCGTAACGACTGTCAAAGATCCACGAATGACAGCCGGGACCAACGGCTTAACGTGCTTTCCGAGGCACGGAGGGGTCTCGGTATGCAAAGATGGTCACCCATCCACAGACCAACCGCGGCAAGCGTAGCTTAACCTGATCGATCGTCCTGTGCGGCTGTTATTATTTAGCCACGGGCCCCTAAATGCAGCCTAACATAAAAAAAATATTCAGAGTGTTTGTACGCTGAGTGCAAAGCTTTAAAGGAGTGATAGTTGACACCATTTACAGCATTATGAGCCTTAAAATGTCGACACACAAAGTATGTTGATGACGACAACAAAGTTAAAGAAAATCAAACCAATCTGCTTGAAACCAATTAGTGTTAAGTAAAGTGTCAAATGTAAAGAATCCACACCGTAGGTATTATTATTAAAACGTCACGTCATGTTGGTACCTATTACGGACGTTTCAATTAAAACCCAATGTTAATTAATGCTCCAACTTGTTTAATTACCGCCGTTTGTTTTTCAAGAGTTTGCCTTGTAGGCTTCAAAGCCTACCCCATCTGTTTTCGTTGGTGTCGTAAGCTTATTAAGGATTTTGTCTGAAAGTAGCAACAAGAATTTATGTTTGAATTTCGTTTTGTACAGGATTGTTACTGAAGCTTGTTAAATTCGATTATTAATAGGGTTACACTGGCAGCGTTTGAGTGATTGGCTTACAGAATTCGACACATGGAAAATATTTTATTACCGTACCTTACAAAATATAAAGGTCATATACTGTAGGTGTATATACCTTTAGGTTCATTTAAGGCGAATTTAAATAACGAAACTAAACGCGATCAGCACATCAGGGGAGTGATAAGCGGGCTGACTGCGGACCAAAATATATTTGCAAACGTAAAAGTTTCCCTTTTAAAAAGAAACTGAGTTAAATCTAAATACAAAAAAAACTAAATTATGATTAAATATATTGTCAAACTTTTTTTTTTGGTTTTTTAGGTTATGTTGCCTAAAACGAAACGGGGCGCACGTCGTTTTAGACAGCATACCCTAAAAAACTAGAAAAAACTTAGCGATATTTTTTATCGGTTCAATGAAAATTCGGAACGATGAACCTGTGTAGTAATTTGTTCTGTAGAGTAAATAACACCTTTTTTTTTAAATAAAAAATCAACTTATTTGCTCTGAAAATAAAATTTATGGTAATAACGATGACGACGGGAAAGTCAGTCCCAGAAAATACTTCTTTATTAAGTAATCTTAATAGAATATTTCATTGCCAGACGAAAATAAACGCAAAGAGTTAAAAAGTAGAATTTTTGATTTACCACTTGAGATTTATTTAATTTATGAAAAAGTGAATTGACTCTGAAAATTCTACTCTGAAAATTCTTATCACATTTATATTATAAAGGCGCATGTTTGTGAGTGTGTGTTTTTATATGTTTGTTACTTCTTCTCGCTCAAACGGCTAGATCAATTTTGATAATATTTTGTATGGAGGTAACTGACACCCTGGATTAACCTAAAGGCTACTTTTTATCCCGATATTCCCACGGGATCGACACTTATGCGGGTGAAACCGCGGAGCGCAGCTAGTATAATAATACGTTCAAAAATCTTAACAGAATAATATTCCATCGCCAAACGATATGCAATGTCCTAAAAATTCTCATTTTAGATCAACCCAAAATATCCATCAACTACTTGCTTTTTATAACCTACCTAATGATGGGTCCCGTAACCCTTCTAAAAATACCGCCTTTTCTCTGACGCTCGCCTTGGCAAGTCCCTGTACATAGAGGTATGATTATATGCACCTATGACTTACACTTTCACACTGTTTTTCTAAATCATTGCGGTTGACAGAGTTGACGGGGGTCGCTTCTGTAAAAAAGTGGTAGAGGGTACCTACGACACAGCTGTTCCATTATACGGCGAAGAGAGGGTTGACTCTTGTCTTTTGTGGCAACGGGTTTTTGGGTGTTCGTGCTAATGTAAATTTAATTTGGGTAGATAGTCGATTTCGAATGGAGTTTTAAAGAAATATGGGCGGTGATATTTTTTTTTTTTAGTTTTGTTTTTTATATTCGTATTATGAATCTCTCTTGAAAATTAAGTTAGGTTTAGAAAATACATTTCTTCTAAACAGAAATGTTTATTGAATGCCCTTTGGCGTTTTCACTATTTTACATCGGGGGGCACGGCAGTGCCCCCGCCAAGTCGAGCGCGAAGCAAACACTGCCGTACCATCCTTTACAGGAACCATTTCGCCGCATTTTCAGGCCCCTATTTGAGAACCTCTGGATAAGACCAGAACGCAGAAATTTTCGTCATCCAGTAAGCTATAATCACATACTTATAATCCAAACTTTCAAGTCTGTAGGTTATTTAGTTCCGAAGTTGAGCGAAAGCAAAGTTTCGCATTTACGACACTCACTCACTCACTAATCATCAAAATAGAACTAGTACTTCCCATAAACCCAGAGTGCTGAAATTTGGTACAGAGTTAGAGTTTAATGGCCACATAAAGGGAAAACTATAAACATTAGGATAATCGAAGATCTGGAGTACCTGGTGACCCTGATTAGAAAACACAAGAGCCCAACCAAACTATTAGAGATCGACATACCGCCTTTACAAAAAATATTCAACTTGGTGGGCCGCTTCATTTGATGTGAAAAAACTGGCCAAGTGCGAGTCGGACTCGCACACAAAGGGTTCCGTACCACAAGGCAAATACGCAGAAAAAAACACGTTTGTTGTATGGGAGCCCCCCTTAAATATTTATTTTATTTTGTTTTTAGTATTTGTTGTTATAGCGGCAACAGAAATACATAATTTGTGAAAATTTCAACTGTCTAGCTATCGCGGTTCTTGAGTTACAGCCTGGTGACAGACAGACGGACGGACGGACAGCGAAGTCTTAGTAATAGGGTTCCGTTTTTACCCTTTGAGTACGGAACCCTAAAAATCGAAGGTCTGAAGTATCTGATGAAGAACCCTCAGCTGGTCTCAGCTGTATTAGAGATATGGTAATGCCCCCTTCTACTATTGGTATTACTACGACGAATAAATAAAAATCGACTGTCATTGCAAAAATCCAGCGTAGTGGCACACATCTTCTAATTTAATCTAGCCTATAGCGTCCCACTGCTGGGCGAATGCCTCCCCTTCTGCTTTTAATACGCATATAAATAAAATTAAAGGAAAACTCTGGATAAGACTAGACCGGCTTTTATACTTATACTTACAAGTTTACAAGAAGAAATAGTCGAACGATTAACTTTATTCTCCTCGAACATTACACAAATTAAATAAACAAAGGAGGATGGACATAAATGTATGGAAGCTGGTACCCGAAAAACATGGCAACCAAACAAAATAATTTATATACAGTTTTAAAGATCTAATTAGATAGAGCAATAGTCGTTAGGGGGGATAGTGTCAGTTCGCTGTCCGTTCAGAGATATACAACCTTCAAAGGTTAGGTTAGGTTATCGTTAGGTTAGGTCATAAGTAACAATAATAGACTCTTGCTTTATCGTGACGTGACTGAATTTTATCTACCTTTTTTTTTTACCCCGTTTTTCCATTTACACTACGCTGGGGGTCGCGGGAACGTACAATCCTTCCGCAACGCCCTAACCTAACCTTAACCTAACCTACATAATGTTAAAGGTTGTATATCTCTGAACGGACAGCGAACTGCGACTATCCTCCTTAACAACTATTGTTCTACATAATTAGACCTTTCAATTTGTATATAAATTATTTTGATTGGATGTAATTAGTTTTCAACGCCCTAACCTAACCTAAACCTAACATAAATGTATAATGTTAAAGGTTGTATATCTCTGAACGGACAGCGAACTGGGACTATCCCCATAACAACTATTGTTCTACATAATAAGACCTTTCAATCTGTATATAAATTATTTTGTTTAGGTGTAATTAGTTTTCGGGTACCAAAACGCCCTAACCTAACCTAACATAAATGTATAGTATTAAAGGTTGTATATCTCTGAACGGACAGTGAACTGGGACTATCCCCCATAACAACTATTGTTCTACATTTCAATCTGTATATAAATTATTTTGTTTATATGTAATTAGTTTTCGGGTACCAAAACGCCCTAACCTAACCTAACATAAACCTAACATAAATGTATAATGTTAAAGGTTGTATATCTCTGAACGGACAGCGAACTGGGACTATGCCCCATAACAACTATTGTTCTACATAATTAGACCTTTCAATCTGTATATAAATTATTTTGTTTGGATGTAATTAGTTTTCGGGTACCAAAACGCCCATCCTCCCTAAAATATTAATTTCGCTCAAAATTTGGTCAAAATATAATGCATTGGACTAAGAGTGGCGGTGATACCCGCACACGTCGTTAGATGACGCTGACTGTATTTTAAAACGCGCTTACGTTTGTTTTTTCGATAACCTTTTAATAATAATTTGATTCACGAATTATTGCCTTTTAAGTCAAAATTTGAGATCATACCCCGGGCATACGTGTACAGAGAACAATTCCCAATCTGTGTGGCGTATGCCCTAACAATTCACAAGAGCCAAGGTCTAAGTCTAAAAAATACCCTCATGGACATTGGCACTTCCATATTCTCTTGTGGCCAAGCCTACGTGGCGCTTTCACGAGTAACCAAAATTCATGGGGTGCACATCATAAATGTTGACTTCAAGAGTATAAAAGCTCAAGCTACAGCGATCACCGAATACAACCGGCTTAGGCGTAAATACCGTGCCGATCTTTCAGAAATTAAACCGTCTAAAAGAATAAATAATGAACGCGAATGGGTAATACGAAAAACTGTTGCTACTGTACAAGAATCAGAACCGGAAAAAAAGAAAATAAAGATTTGTAATAATAAAAAAACTAAAAACTGTGTCTAATAAGAAAATCTAATAAAATAAATCAATATACGTACAAAAAGAATACGTACGTACGTATACGTTTCTACAAAAAGAAGTGAAATCCCACCAAAAACATTCTGTAAAAAACTAGCCAAGTCTCAATGAAGCTGCTTGTTTATCTCTAAAAAGTAATGAAATCTAGACAAAGTCGTACCAAGTCTAAGGTTCCTTACTGCGATTTCTTTATTATTATAGTTAATGTTGTGTGACTTGGCCGTTGAAGGGTACACAAGGGTACAAAACCAGGTGCTCCATGACACCATTGCACCAATCTGTCGCCAGAACCGCTACCTATTGACGATGGAAAATTGCCACTTGGAAAACGTTGATTCAATAACTAGTCAATTGTAGGCTTGATAAGCTGCGTATTTCAATAATACTTATGTATAGGCGAGCCTGAAACAAACAGTATTAAAAATTATTTCCAGTACAGACGGACTTATAATCATTGATAGAAGTCTGTCTGTACGTCTATTTTATGTTAGATCGGTAGTCGATTTGACGCTCCAAAAAGAAGAGAGCAGAAGTCAGCATTGTCAATGCTGAATGCATGTGTTGCACAATCAACAACAGCCTAAAATGAGACACTAGCGTCCAATTACCAATACCAGTATGGGCTGTTATCTCGCTTAACAAACTTAAGTAGTTACAACAGCACTGCGATTCTGTAACCATCTCACCGTGAAAACTTAGGTGAAGTGAGCGTGGAGTGAGCCGTCAGTGTCATCCCACTTGATACTAGGGATTGACCAAGCATACATTGACAATCGTAATCGAGATTTTAATAATATTTTTTTATAATAATCCTATTAAAAAAATTAAATAATTTCAAAGCTAGTATTTTAGTTGTCAAAATTACTATTTTAGGGGGGTTTTAAATAAAATAGCAAAACAGAAACTTAGTCAGAAACTCAACGTTGTTTTTTTTCTCTAAACTAGTCCTATTATAGACTAAGGCGCGAGCGCGTCACGCAAGACCAGTAATTATAAAATAAAACATTCACGTTCAAGACAGCTAGACTGGTGAAAATACGCATCGACATTGTTTGTTATTATGAGCGATTGTAGATCGAGTCTAGTAAAGACTGCAACGATGTTCAGGGTCAAATCTATTCAATTAGAAGAGATAACCGAGTGTGTCAAGTCATCGAGTGCTAACAGTGTGCCTGGCTGTCGGACCATAGAATTTAATCCCACGTAGTTTGTGTGGCGTGATCACATAATTCGGAATAAGCCAGAACTCGCTCAGCCTCAGCGCATGCGCGTTACTGACGTGAATCGGGTGAAGTGATCACTTCACTCGATTCACGTCAGTAACGCGCATGCGCTGAGGTGAGTTCTGGTAAATTCCGAATTATGCCATTCGTATGTGAGCGCTGTGGGCGATGATGGCATAATTCGGAATAAACCAGAATTCACTCAGCGCATGCGCGTTAGACGGAAATTATAATATGTTAGCGCTGTGGGCGATGATGGCATAATTCGGAATAAACCAGAATTCACTCAGCGCATGCGCGTTAGACTTAAATTATAGTATGTTAGCGCTGTGGGCGATGATGGCATAATTCGGAATAAACCAGAATTCACTCAGCGCATGCGCGTTAGACGTAAATTATATAAGTTAGCGCTGTATGCGATGATGGCATAATTCGGAATAAGCCAGAATTCACTCAGCGCAACTGCGCAAGCGTGTTACGCGCTGTCATTACTCATTAGTATCAAATCCACATAGTGAAGTTTGTTTTGCTGTCAGTCATTGACGACCATGTACATACAATGTACTTATTATGCCTATTCGGATTAGAGTTCAGTGACAATAATTAGTTCCTAATTATTTTAATGCTTTTTAGGTACTGGAGAGTCCGTATAGTTAGACGAACAGTAGGTACAGCAATCACTGAATACATGCTTAGCACAATTTCTTTTAGATTATCTTAAATGTAGGCTGACTAAATTGAGTTTTTCAATGTACAAACACAGTTGGATTTAGACATTAAAATCTCTAAAAGCATTAAAATAATTAGGAACTAATTATTGTCACTGAACTCTAATCCGAATAGGCATAATAAGTACATTGTATGTACATGGTCGTCAATGACTGACAGCAAAACAAACTTCACTATGTGGATTTGATACTAATGAGTAATGACAGCGCGTAACACGCTTGCGCAGTTGCGCTGAGTGAATTCTGACTTATTCCGAATTATGCCATCATCGCATACAGCGCTAACTTATATAATTTACGTCTAACGCGCATGCGCTGAGTGAATTCTGGTTTATTCCGAATTATGCCATCATCGCCCACAGCGCTAACATACTATAATTTACGTCTAACGCGCATGCGCTGAGTGAATTCTGGTTTATTCCGAATTATGCCATCATCGCCCACAGCGCTAACATATTATAATTTACGTCTAACGCGCATGCGCTGAGTGAATTCTGGTTTATTCCGAATTATGCCATCATCGCCCACAGCGCTCACATACAAATGGCATAATTCGGAATTTACCAGAACTCACCTCAGCGCATGCGCGTTACTGACGTGAATCGAGTGAAGTGATCACTTCACCCGATTCACGTCAGTAACGCGCATGCGCTGAGGCTGAGCGAGTTCTGGCTTATTCCGAATTATGTGATCACGCCACACAAACTACGTGGGATTAAATTCTATGGTCCGACAGCCAGGCACACTGTTAGCACTCGATGACTTGACACACTCGGTTATCTCTTCTAATTGAATAGATTTGACCCTGAACATCGTTGCAGTCTTTACTAGACTCGATCTACAATCGCTCATAATAACAAACAATGTCGATGCGTATTTTCACCAGTCTAGCTGTCTTGAACGTGAATGTTTTATTTTATAATTACTGGTCTTGCGTGACGCGCTCGCGCCTTAGTCTATAATAGGACTAGTTTAGGGAAAAAAAACAACGTTGAGTTTCTGACTAAGTTTCTGTTTTGCTATTTTATTTAAAACCCCCCTCAAAAAGTAATTTTGACAACTAAAATACTAGCTTTGAAATTATTTAATTTTTTTAATAGGATTATTATAAAAAAATATTATTAAAATCTCGATTATGATTGTAAATGTATGCTTGGTCAATCCCTAGCATCAGTGGGATGACACTGACAGCTCACTCCACGCAAGTTTTCACGGTGAGATTTTTACAGAATCGACATACTGATATAACATTACGCGTGTAAACAAAATTGACTTGTACCCACTAACGTATAAACAATGTTCAACGGCCAAGTCACACAACATTAACTATAATAATAAAGAAATCACAGTAAGGAACCTTAGACTTGGTACGACTTTGTCTAGATTTCATTACTTTTTAGAGATAAACAAGCAGCTTCATTGAGACTTGGCTAGTTTTTTACAGAATGTTTTTGGTGGGATATAAATTTTGTCGTTACTTTTTACACCACATAAAGTGCTCATCCAATATTATCTTAAAGGTATGTTTTTTTACACTGTCCTGGCACTATTTAATAAACCCTGCTTAGAAATAAATACCTTCATGTAGTTTTAGTACTGTCATAATAAGCTAACAAAGACTTCTACAGTCACCTCTGTAAATCGCTAAATACCACACGTTACATAACTTAGTTAGAAATCCTTTAAAACTTCGCCACAGTGACTATACTTCATAGGTTTAGGTAGTTAAATAAATGTAAACAAAAAAACCACGTGACTTAGTTAACCGACTAAACGTAATACCAGTCTGTTCAGTTGTCATGCTACATCACAGTTGTACTCTTCAATTTAGCAACGTTATTAATGAATTATAACGTTGCCAGAATACGCCCTAAACGTAATACCAGTCGGTATTACGTTTAGGGCGCATTTTATCAAACTTTTATACCTAGATTAAGGCCGCGTTTCCACTGGGCCGAGCGGAGCGGAGACGTGCAGGAATCGACCAATCACAATGGTTCAAATCCTCATCGCGTCACTCGTCTCGTCTGTGATTGGACGATTCCTGCACGTCTCCGTTCCGCTCCGCCCAGCTCCGCGTCAGTGGAAACGCGGCCTAAGTCTTACCCTGAGAATAAATTTTGAATTTTTGACAGTTTATCCATACTTAAACTGTCAGGCGTCAATTTTATTCCAAGCATAAAAAATATCTGACTTTAGTCAAATCAGCCCTAAGTCAGTTAACTAAGTCACGTGGTTTTTTTGTTTACCTTTATTTAACTACCTAAACCTACGGAGTATACATTCATCTAACAAATCCCGCATGAGCGCATCGCTCAAAACCCAAACTTTGCTCTAATACCTCAGCGCTTAGCTCCCGCAAGGCCATTAGTATTCCACGCCATTCTTTTAACAGCACTAAAAACAGTAAGTAAAGCAATTTCGTTGCAAAGTATTTACCACAACAGAGTACAGTTAGGGTGCTTACGGACTTAGCGTTTATTTATGTGCGTTAGGACGGTTGCGTATTTTGTGAACTAGATTCCAGTTTAATTGAATTTGATTGGTCTATCGCAGCCCACTGCTGGGCAGTCCTCTCCCAGGCTGCGTTACAACACCCTGTTCTCTGCCTTCCGCATCCGGTTTATCCTAGCCACCATTTTAAGGACGACGGTCGATCTAGCTGGAGGGTGTCCCACACTATGTTGTCGATACGCGGTCTTCACTTTAGGACTCATCTGCTCCATCGGCCATCGGTCCTTCGACAAACAGGGCCAGCCCACTGCCACTTCAGCTTGCTTACTCTGTAAGCTATGTCGGTAACTTCGGTTCTTTTCGATTGGTCATTATTGCGTACTAAATGGTTACCATTAATTGACCACTGAAGCCGCTACCGAGCTCCACAGAAATACTCAATAAGATAAAGTTAGACTGGTCATCGGATTTTCGGATTTTTAGTTTATTTACATCGTTATGTATCGTCATAGCTTTATATGTCACAACTGCCCCGTTAGTCTTGTGGTCGCAAGCTCGACTGCTGAGCGTGGGGTTTTGGGTTCGATTCCCGGGTCGGGCAAAGTGTTATTGAGTTTTTCCATTAGGAATTGCTTAGTAACATTCCGGAGTTTGGAAGTTGGCGGTGTGATATCTTCGTGCTTCGGAAAGCACGTTAAGCCGTTGGCAGAACCAACGGCTTTTGATCTCTCTTCGGTGGTGTCGGATTGCCGTCCCATCGGACTATGAGAGTGAGGGAAGAGGGAGTGCACCTGTGTCTGCGCGCACACTTGTGCACAATAATATCTCCCGCGCCGAAGGCTAGTCTCCGTTGAGATTGGCCACCGTGGCCGAAATACGGTCTGGAGGACTTTATTATTTAATTTATGTCACTACTGTAAATATCAGCTTGTATGCCAGCTGACAAAGAAGGAGATGAATGAATTAAGTACCTACATAAGTCTGTATGTTTATACATAAACGTATTTTCTTTCTTTCTTATGTGGTGACGGCGACTTTTTATACCTAAGTGCCTCTAAATAGTAGCAATACTTATTAATTGCTATACCTGAGTACTTCTAGTGCACCCTATAAAAATTAAGTCGTTTAATAAAATAAGACTGTGCATCAGCACTTTTTAAACGTCAAAATTACATAAGTCCAAAACACCCACCCTTCAGCACTTCCTAATGCTTTAGCAGGGAAGAAGAAGTAGAGCAACAGACCCCACAGTAGGAGCTGTCTGTTTAGTTAGAAGGACTATATTCTATGCAATAGTCATTATCATAATCTGCTTAGCCTTTTCTCAACTATGTTAGGGTCGGCTTCCAGTCTAACCGGATGAAGCTGAATACCAGTATTTTACATGGAGCGACTGCCTATCTGACCTCCACAACTCAGTTACTGGGTAATACGATACCCCTTGGTAAGACTGGTTGTCAGACTTTCGGGAAATTCTATACAATAGTATGCAAATTAATTAACATTTTCATGACAGTGATTTTTACAATCTGTGACTACAGTAACTCACACACTTGTTAAAATTCTAGGAAAATCATCTACTTTTACAATATTTGTAAATAATTTGTAAATATGTGAGCACCATGTATCTATCACATAATTGATTTACCTGTCATTGCTTCATTTTTAATTCTTTTTACCTTTTGTGGTAGACTAATTTTATTCTAGGTGCATCGTCTTCACATATAATTATATTATGTATACAAAACCTTATAAAACATTTCAAAAGAGTAACGGTGGAGTTTCTTGCCCATTCTTCTCCATACGAAAACTACATTTTGGAATGGGCGACTAGAATCAATTCTATTTAGTTGTAATTTTTGACGTTCAAAAGTGCCTTTAATGTGCTTATTTGAAATAAATGATTTGACTTTGAACATTACAAAACAAAGAATCATTTGCATAGTGCAGTCCCAAAATATAATGATTGTGGATAGACCACGTTATGGGTATCCAAATATTAAATACTAGCTGCGCCCCGCGGTTTCACCCGCGTAAATGTCGATTCCGTGGGAATATTGGGATAAAAAGTAGCCTATATGTTAATCCAGGGTGTCAGCTACCTCCATGCGAAATTTTATTGAAATTGGTCCAGCCGTTTCAGCGTGTAGAAGTAACAAACATATAAACACACCCCCACACACTCACAAACTTTCGCCTTTATAATATTAGTGTAATAGTGTGATTATTAACTAGCTGACCCGGCGAACTTTGTACCACCTCAGAATCAAGTTAGTTATCCTCAGTAAACGCACTCAAAATCCACTCAGTTAGTAAAATCCCTAATATGAACATAGAAGTAAGAACTCTCTAAGTCTTGCCCATGAGGAGCTTATAGTTAATCTGATGACTCATATAGATCATATTACGGCGGGCTTTGACTGGGCTCATTTAATCTTTATACCTATGACGGTATTAGATTGTGGCGGACAAAATTAATGGGCACTTCTTTCTGTATGAGATTTCTCCAAGTCGTTAATAATCTAAAAATGTTTAATACTGAATCTCGCAGATTCAATTACGGATCACGAGGGATTATTCGGATTAGGTTTTCTTAATGTGTAATGACAGCAAATTATTCTTCTAAATTGAGCCAATTTAAAATTCTTAATGTGGTGAGGGGTATTTTTGCTAAGTGACTTTTTTTAAGGCACATTAAAATAGAAACTGGATACGCTATGTTTCATGAATGATGCACAAAACAAAAGTGAGTTCCGCCATTGTAGAATCCTTGAGATGGTTCTCACAGACTTGAAATTCAAAAGTCCTTACATGAAAAAAAAAAAAAATAATAATAATTTATAATAATTTGTGTAGTTTCACTTCAAAATACAAACATCAGTGTAGCCCTGGCTCTTGTACTAGGAAGTCCTGTATCACAAGAGCCAGACCTCTCAATTTACAGAGAATAAGGTATAGAAGCGCGATAGACAAAAAGCATGCATTAGAAGGTAAGTTTACAAATATACAATATAAAAAAATGTAACACAACTTTGTTACCTTCTTAATTATTATATTACCGCTGGCTAAAACCGGAGGTAATTAACTTCTCAATGAAATATTTTTATTAGCACAGGAAATTCAGCTGCTCTTAAAGTGGGCCATTTATTTTGCACGCCATTGTACTAAACGCCGAGGCACTTAGCCTAGCACGTAATCTTCTTAACGTTCTCTACATACATATACACATTGTTAATATTCGAAATATTACTGATATTCTAGTGTGATGGCTGTAATCTCACATACATACAAAATAAAACAAAGTCGGGTTAGTTACACCATTCGTAAGTATAGCTCAAGAACGGCTACACTGACTTTTATGATCTTCGATTTGTCTCCGCCCCGATTAGCAGATTTTTTTTTTCGAACTTTTGCTTGTGGCTATGTGATGAATGACAATGGCACGGATCGATCGATGAGGTTAAGCTACGCTTACCGTGGTTGGTCCGTGGATGGGTGACCATCTTTACATACCAAGACCCCTCCGTGCCCCGGAAAGCACGTTAAGCCGTTGTTGGTCCCGGCTGTCATTCGTGGATCTTTGACAGTCGATACGGGTCGTTAGAAGCGTGAAAGTCTGACACCCAGTCTTACCAAGGGGTTTCCTATTAGACAGTAACTGGGTTATGGAGGTCAGATAGGCAGTCGCTCCATGTAAAATACTGGTACTCAGCTGCATCCGGTGAGACTGGAAGCTGACTCCAACATAGTTGGGAAAAAGGCTAGGCAGATGATGATGATGACATTTTTTTTTTCGATAAAAATATAATTAATTTTCTCGTAAATTTTGTATTATACAATCTCGAGAACAGATTGACTGATTTCGATGTTGGTACGAAGTTCGCCAGCTCATTATAATGTAGATTGAAAAAGGATGTGGATGAAAATATAAAATATGCTTTTATTGATTCTAAATGATTCACTTGGAAGAACAATTTCATCTCCTTTGTACTCGCTCCACAGCTACGTTAGACACTTTTTTATTCGCCTTTAATATGTTTTCAATTCACATCTCCACGACAAAAAAGGCTTAAAGAACTTTAGGGTATTCACCTTAACTATAATATTCTATCTATTTTATAAGAACACTAGCTTCTGTCTGCGATTTCGTCCTCGTGAACTTTCCTGTTCTTCATTATCTTAAATGTAGGCTGACTAAATTGAGTTTTTCAATGTACAAACACAGTTGGATTTAGACATTAAAATCTCTAAAAGCATTAAAATAATTAGGAACTAATTATTGTCACTGAACTCTAATCCGAATAGGCATAATAAGTACATTGTATGTACATGGTCGTCAATGACTGACAGCAAAACAAACTTCACTATGTGGATTTGATACTAATGAGTAATGACAGCGCGTAACACGCTTGCGCAGTTGCGCTGAGTGAATTCTGACTTATTCCGAATTATGCCATCATCGCATACAGCGCTAACTTATATAATTTACGTCTAACGCGCATGCGCTGAGTGAATTCTGGTTTATTCCGAATTATGCCATCATCGCCCACAGCGCTAACATACTATAATTTACGTCTAACGCGCATGCGCTGAGTGAATTCTGGTTTATTCCGAATTATGCCATCATCGCCCACAGCGCTAACATATTATAATTTACGTCTAACGCGCATGCGCTGAGTGAATTCTGGTTTATTCCGAATTATGCCATCATCGCCCACAGCGCTCACATACAAATGGCATAATTCGGAATTTACCAGAACTCACCTCAGCGCATGCGCGTTACTGACGTGAATCGAGTGAAGTGATCACTTCACCCGATTCACGTCAGTAACGCGCATGCGCTGAGGCTGAGCGAGTTCTGGCTTATTCCGAATTATGTGATCACGCCACACAAACTACGTGGGATTAAATTCTATGGTCCGACAGCCAGGCACACTGTTAGCACTCGATGACTTGACACACTCGGTTATCTCTTCTAATTGAATAGATTTGACCCTGAACATCGTTGCAGTCTTTACTAGACTCGATCTACAATCGCTCATAATAACAAACAATGTCGATGCGTATTTTCACCAGTCTAGCTGTCTTGAACGTGAATGTTTTATTTTATAATTACTGGTCTTGCGTGACGCGCTCGCGCCTTAGTCTATAATAGGACTAGTTTAGGGAAAAAAAACAACGTTGAGTTTCTGACTAAGTTTCTGTTTTGCTATTTTATTTAAAACCCCCCTCAAAAAGTAATTTTGACAACTAAAATACTAGCTTTGAAATTATTTAATTTTTTTAATAGGATTATTATAAAAAAATATTATTAAAATCTCGATTATGATTGTAAATGTATGCTTGGTCAATCCCTAGCATCAGTGGGATGACACTGACAGCTCACTCCACGCAAGTTTTCACGGTGAGATTTTTACAGAATCGACATACTGATATAACATTACGCGTGTAAACAAAATTGACTTGTACCCACTAACGTATAAACAATGTTCAACGGCCAAGTCACACAACATTAACTATAATAATAAAGAAATCACAGTAAGGAACCTTAGACTTGGTACGACTTTGTCTAGATTTCATTACTTTTTAGAGATAAACAAGCAGCTTCATTGAGACTTGGCTAGTTTTTTACAGAATGTTTTTGGTGGGATATAAATTTTGTCGTTACTTTTTACACCACATAAAGTGCTCATCCAATATTATCTTAAAGGTATGTTTTTTTACACTGTCCTGGCACTATTTAATAAACCCTGCTTAGAAATAAATACCTTCATGTAGTTTTAGTACTGTCATAATAAGCTAACAAAGACTTCTACAGTCACCTCTGTAAATCGCTAAATACCACACGTTACATAACTTAGTTAGAAATCCTTTAAAACTTCGCCACAGTGACTATACTTCATAGGTTTAGGTAGTTAAATAAATGTAAACAAAAAAACCACGTGACTTAGTTAACCGACTAAACGTAATACCAGTCTGTTCAGTTGTCATGCTACATCACAGTTGTACTCTTCAATTTAGCAACGTTATTAATGAATTATAACGTTGCCAGAATACGCCCTAAACGTAATACCAGTCGGTATTACGTTTAGGGCGCATTTTATCAAACTTTTATACCTAGATTAAGGCCGCGTTTCCACTGGGCCGAGCGGAGCGGAGACGTGCAGGAATCGACCAATCACAATGGTTCAAATCCTCATCGCGTCACTCGTCTCGTCTGTGATTGGACGATTCCTGCACGTCTCCGTTCCGCTCCGCCCAGCTCCGCGTCAGTGGAAACGCGGCCTAAGTCTTACCCTGAGAATAAATTTTGAATTTTTGACAGTTTATCCATACTTAAACTGTCAGGCGTCAATTTTATTCCAAGCATAAAAAATATCTGACTTTAGTCAAATCAGCCCTAAGTCAGTTAACTAAGTCACGTGGTTTTTTTGTTTACCTTTATTTAACTACCTAAACCTACGGAGTATACATTCATCTAACAAATCCCGCATGAGCGCATCGCTCAAAACCCAAACTTTGCTCTAATACCTCAGCGCTTAGCTCCCGCAAGGCCATTAGTATTCCACGCCATTCTTTTAACAGCACTAAAAACAGTAAGTAAAGCAATTTCGTTGCAAAGTATTTACCACAACAGAGTACAGTTAGGGTGCTTACGGACTTAGCGTTTATTTATGTGCGTTAGGACGGTTGCGTATTTTGTGAACTAGATTCCAGTTTAATTGAATTTGATTGGTCTATCGCAGCCCACTGCTGGGCAGTCCTCTCCCAGGCTGCGTTACAACACCCTGTTCTCTGCCTTCCGCATCCGGTTTATCCTAGCCACCATTTTAAGGACGACGGTCGATCTAGCTGGAGGGTGTCCCACACTATGTTGTCGATACGCGGTCTTCACTTTAGGACTCATCTGCTCCATCGGCCATCGGTCCTTCGACAAACAGGGCCAGCCCACTGCCACTTCAGCTTGCTTACTCTGTAAGCTATGTCGGTAACTTCGGTTCTTTTCGATTGGTCATTATTGCGTACTAAATGGTTACCATTAATTGACCACTGAAGCCGCTACCGAGCTCCACAGAAATACTCAATAAGATAAAGTTAGACTGGTCATCGGATTTTCGGATTTTTAGTTTATTTACATCGTTATGTATCGTCATAGCTTTATATGTCACAACTGCCCCGTTAGTCTTGTGGTCGCAAGCTCGACTGCTGAGCGTGGGGTTTTGGGTTCGATTCCCGGGTCGGGCAAAGTGTTATTGAGTTTTTCCATTAGGAATTGCTTAGTAACATTCCGGAGTTTGGAAGTTGGCGGTGTGATATCTTCGTGCTTCGGAAAGCACGTTAAGCCGTTGGCAGAACCAACGGCTTTTGATCTCTCTTCGGTGGTGTCGGATTGCCGTCCCATCGGACTATGAGAGTGAGGGAAGAGGGAGTGCACCTGTGTCTGCGCGCACACTTGTGCACAATAATATCTCCCGCGCCGAAGGCTAGTCTCCGTTGAGATTGGCCACCGTGGCCGAAATACGGTCTGGAGGACTTTATTATTTAATTTATGTCACTACTGTAAATATCAGCTTGTATGCCAGCTGACAAAGAAGGAGATGAATGAATTAAGTACCTACATAAGTCTGTATGTTTATACATAAACGTATTTTCTTTCTTTCTTATGTGGTGACGGCGACTTTTTATACCTAAGTGCCTCTAAATAGTAGCAATACTTATTAATTGCTATACCTGAGTACTTCTAGTGCACCCTATAAAAATTAAGTCGTTTAATAAAATAAGACTGTGCATCAGCACTTTTTAAACGTCAAAATTACATAAGTCCAAAACACCCACCCTTCAGCACTTCCTAATGCTTTAGCAGGGAAGAAGAAGTAGAGCAACAGACCCCACAGTAGGAGCTGTCTGTTTAGTTAGAAGGACTATATTCTATGCAATAGTCATTATCATAATCTGCTTAGCCTTTTCTCAACTATGTTAGGGTCGGCTTCCAGTCTAACCGGATGAAGCTGAATACCAGTATTTTACATGGAGCGACTGCCTATCTGACCTCCACAACTCAGTTACTGGGTAATACGATACCCCTTGGTAAGACTGGTTGTCAGACTTTCGGGAAATTCTATACAATAGTATGCAAATTAATTAACATTTTCATGACAGTGATTTTTACAATCTGTGACTACAGTAACTCACACACTTGTTAAAATTCTAGGAAAATCATCTACTTTTACAATATTTGTAAATAATTTGTAAATATGTGAGCACCATGTATCTATCACATAATTGATTTACCTGTCATTGCTTCATTTTTAATTCTTTTTACCTTTTGTGGTAGACTAATTTTATTCTAGGTGCATCGTCTTCACATATAATTATATTATGTATACAAAACCTTATAAAACATTTCAAAAGAGTAACGGTGGAGTTTCTTGCCCATTCTTCTCCATACGAAAACTACATTTTGGAATGGGCGACTAGAATCAATTCTATTTAGTTGTAATTTTTGACGTTCAAAAGTGCCTTTAATGTGCTTATTTGAAATAAATGATTTGACTTTGAACATTACAAAACAAAGAATCATTTGCATAGTGCAGTCCCAAAATATAATGATTGTGGATAGACCACGTTATGGGTATCCAAATATTAAATACTAGCTGCGCCCCGCGGTTTCACCCGCGTAAATGTCGATTCCGTGGGAATATTGGGATAAAAAGTAGCCTATATGTTAATCCAGGGTGTCAGCTACCTCCATGCGAAATTTTATTGAAATTGGTCCAGCCGTTTCAGCGTGTAGAAGTAACAAACATATAAACACACCCCCACACACTCACAAACTTTCGCCTTTATAATATTAGTGTAATAGTGTGATTATTAACTAGCTGACCCGGCGAACTTTGTACCACCTCAGAATCAAGTTAGTTATCCTCAGTAAACGCACTCAAAATCCACTCAGTTAGTAAAATCCCTAATATGAACATAGAAGTAAGAACTCTCTAAGTCTTGCCCATGAGGAGCTTATAGTTAATCTGATGACTCATATAGATCATATTACGGCGGGCTTTGACTGGGCTCATTTAATCTTTATACCTATGACGGTATTAGATTGTGGCGGACAAAATTAATG
This sequence comes from Oligia latruncula, assembly GCA_948474745.1. Classification (NCBI taxonomy): domain Eukaryota; kingdom Metazoa; phylum Arthropoda; class Insecta; order Lepidoptera; family Noctuidae; genus Oligia; species Oligia latruncula. The sequence goes on from OX419685.1 coordinate 20,056,017, forward strand.
GGCACTTCTTTCTGTATGAGATTTCTCCAAGTCGTTAATAATCTAAAAATGTTTAATACTGAATCTCGCAGATTCAATTACGGATCACGAGGGATTATTCGGATTAGGTTTTCTTAATGTGTAATGACAGCAAATTATTCTTCTAAATTGAGCCAATTTAAAATTCTTAATGTGGTGAGGGGTATTTTTGCTAAGTGACTTTTTTTAAGGCACATTAAAATAGAAACTGGATACGCTATGTTTCATGAATGATGCACAAAACAAAAGTGAGTTCCGCCATTGTAGAATCCTTGAGATGGTTCTCACAGACTTGAAATTCAAAAGTCCTTACATGAAAAAAAAAAAAAATAATAATAATTTATAATAATTTGTGTAGTTTCACTTCAAAATACAAACATCAGTGTAGCCCTGGCTCTTGTACTAGGAAGTCCTGTATCACAAGAGCCAGACCTCTCAATTTACAGAGAATAAGGTATAGAAGCGCGATAGACAAAAAGCATGCATTAGAAGGTAAGTTTACAAATATACAATATAAAAAAATGTAACACAACTTTGTTACCTTCTTAATTATTATATTACCGCTGGCTAAAACCGGAGGTAATTAACTTCTCAATGAAATATTTTTATTAGCACAGGAAATTCAGCTGCTCTTAAAGTGGGCCATTTATTTTGCACGCCATTGTACTAAACGCCGAGGCACTTAGCCTAGCACGTAATCTTCTTAACGTTCTCTACATACATATACACATTGTTAATATTCTAAATATTACTGATATTCTAGTGTGATGGCTGTAATCTTACATACATACAAAATAAAACAAAGTCGGGTTAGTTCTAACATTTATAAGCATAACTCAAGAACGGCTACACTGATTTTTATGATCTTTGATTTGTCTCCGTCCCGATTAGCAGAATTTTTATTTCGAACTTTTGCTAGTGGCTATGTTGTGATGAATGACAATGGCACGGATCGATCGATGAGGTTAAGCTACGCTTACCGCGGTTGGTCCGTGGATGGGTGACCATCTTTACATACCAATACCCCTCCGTGCCCCGGAAAGCACGTTAAGCCGTTGTTGGTCCCGGCTGTCATTCGTGGATCTTTGACGGGTCGTTAGAAGCGTGAAAGTCTGACACCCAGTCTTACCAAGGGGTTTCCTATTAGACAGTAACTGGGTTATGGAGGTCAGATAGGCAGTCGCTCCATGTAAAATACTGGTACTCAGCTGCATCCGGTGAGACTGGAAACTGACCCCAACATAGTTGGGAAAAAGGCTAGGCAGATGATGATGATGACATTTTTTTTTTCGATAAAAATATAATTAATTTTCTCGTAAATTTTGTATTATACAATCTCGAGAAAAGATTGACTGATTTCGATGTTGGTACGGAGTTCGCCAGCTCATTATAATGTAGATTGAAAAAGGATGTGGATGAATATATAAAATATGCTTTTATTGATTCTAAATGATTCACTTGGAAGAACAATTTCATCTCCTTTGTACTCGCTCCAGCACAGCTACGTTAGACGTTTTTTAATCGCCTTGAATATTATTATTATGTTTTCAATTCACATCTCCACGACATAAAAGGCTTAAAGAACTTTAGGGTATTCACCTTAACTATAATATTCTATCTATTTTACAAGAACACTAGCTTCTGCCCGCGACTTCGTACTCGTGAAATTTCTTGTTCTCCGAACCCACCCCGTCGCATCACATCGCCCGTCCATGCCGTTCAATCTCAGAATCCATTGGCTATGATCCATGATGGATCTAGTGACGATTTTTTTCTCATTTGATCTATCACGTTTTCGCTTAGCGTTCTTTCTGACTTTTTATTTTTGCTCGACTTCTGAGGGTCGTAGCGTGATGTTAAATAACTATAGCCTTTTTGGGCTATCAAATACAACGAGATTTTTTCTAATCCGACTAGTAGTTCCAGAGATTAACGCGGTCAAACAAACAAACGAAAAACAAAATCTTCAGCTTTATTGTTAGTATCACACTAATATTATAAAGGCCAAAGTTTGTGAGCGTTTGTGTGTGTGTGTGTTTTATGTTACTTCTTCACGCTCAAACGGCTGGACCAATTTTGATAAAAAAAATTATCCCGATATTCCAACAGGATCGAAACTTATGCTGGCGAAACCACGGGGCGCAGCTAGTAAAATATAGAAGAGAGTGGCAAAGCCTCTTCTTTCATCTTGTCTACATGGTATGAAATTAATATACAAGGATAGCTCATGCAATGGTGAACAAACTTGGTACTTAGTAATTTTCTAGTAGAGCTGGCTCCTCAGAATCTCACAATAGGCCAATTTCGCTAAGGTCACACATGGTCTTTTGAATCGGGGACTGACTGCGCTGAATATAGAACATGGGCACACTCGTTCCCCATACAGTGCTGTTGTACCTAGTCACATATCTGGAAGTTAGACTCACACTTGAGACGGTGGCCGGACGCCAAACAATGGTGGTTGGTATGAAAATAGTTGCAGAAGATCCAGTTGTCCTTAGTACAACTGGTAATAGTAGAAAATATTAAAAGGAATGATGAATTTGCGTACATTGTCAAACTGATAAAATAAAAAACGTTTAACACCAAAATACCCCGGCCAAGTGCGAGCTATATTCACGCATTAAGGGTTCCGTAGCCTACCTTACTGATCCAGAAAAATGTGTGCATTAAAAATGCAATCAGTATGATAAAAAACATCACACTAATATTATAAAGGCGAAAGTTTGTGAGTGTGTGTGTGTGTGTTTATATGTTTGTTACTTCTTCACGCTCAAACGGCTGGACCAATTTGGATAAAATTTTGTATGGAGGTAGCTGACACCCTGGATTAACATATAGGCTACTTTTTATCTCGAAATTACCACGGGATCGACATTTACGCGGGCGCAGCTAGTACGATCATAAGATCCAATCAAGTGTAGATCTATTTTTTTTGAGTGGGAAATTATCAAATAACTTCTCCCGCTCTTAGTGTCAGACTTTTACTGACTAAAAAACGGGGACATGGGTGGACCCATGTCCCCCTACAGTTGCCTGTGCCAGGGCCGCGGTAACTCTTTCGAACAACCCGCGATCCTGGCAGGATCAGTGTAGACCTGCCTTTAAAAAACTGAAGCTGTACCACCTATTTTTCAAGTGAGGTTCCATTTTCTTTGTGACGACTGAGCCTTCTCTTTCCCATATGTGACAGCATGCAGATGTCTGCCCGGAGATGTATATCGCAGGTCGGGAGATACATTGACAGTGAGAAATGTTTATGTGCTCTACGATGTTCATTGAAATAAATAAACGTTTCACACTCATGGCTCTTGAATTGTATAAATGGTGCTGTGTAGATCTGTTTACGGCTTTATATTGGGATGATATGAGTGAGGTGCAAGACATACCTAATATGCATTTGCGATTTATTTGCTAAACATGTAAACAAATATGAGTTTAAAAAAAAAATCTGCTGTTCCCAACATTTTGACGAGTTATACGAACATGTAGGGAACTGCTGATTTTTTTGCGCGTTTTCAGGTTTGGTGCCATAGTAAAAGTTGTTCATAATGATGAGTATAATGACCTCTTAAGAGGTTGTTAATGTTTTCCCAATAACCCTGTATAGTGTTATAGGTCAGACATTTAATTCTTTTGATTCGATTTCTCAACCGCTAACTACACTGTCGTTCCACTGAGTGTCTCTCAATGCGGCTGCCACTACATGAAGTTGAATGCAAAAATATTAACCCGTAGGGAGGCGGGCGGTCAGTTATGTCCTCTATTCACACGGCGTAATACTTGTCTCATGCATATTCAAGCTGTAGAATATTTGTGGTGTTGAACTAAAGTTGGCTCTCATTTCGTTTTATTATTTTATAGTTTTGTTCGGAGTTACGTAGCAGTAGGTCAGAATAGTCAAACTACGAGGCTAAGCCATCTTTCTTTAGTCGGATTGATGACCATATTTTACACAATTAAGACATCATCGTGCCTAAAATTATCAGCACCATTCCACATTCTAATATTTATGAATGCAGTTTTAAGTAGCTCATAACTCTGGTCTTAAATATCAATTCAGGTTTAGCAAATTAATTGGACTGTGGAGTTCAGAAGACAGAGACTTTGAAAATGCATAATTTGTGGTAATCATAAAATATTAATTTTATCTTCAATACATAACTGATTCCAAATGAAAAGTCATCTCATGAAGAACAGACGAAGAAAATCCTGTATTTTTGAATAAGGTATCTTAAAATTTCAACGACTTTACTGAGATAAGTAACTTACAAATTCTCTTAAAATATTTTACCTCGGCTTTACTAAGTGCTGGTTTCAAGCACTCAGTTCTAATATTCATGGTAGGTAAAAACTTAAAGGACACTTATAAGACATTAGACACGGTCTGATACGCTAAAAAAGTCGTTTAAAATTTAACATGGTATTAGTCTTTGTATATTATTTAATTGTGTTGATGGAACAGAGGATATAAATGCACTGCAAAGACACCATTATCCTGCCATAAACCAGACCAGAATGATTACATAACATAATATGACGCCTAAAATTCCAATTTTCCATCCAACTTTCTCTTTTTTTTTTCAAGCCTGCGCTGTCCCACTCCTGGGCAAAGGCTTCCCTCCACTCCTTCCATCTTTCGCGAGCCCGCGCATCCTCCTTCCAGTTTTGACGGAACCTATCCAGCTCGTCCCGCCATCTCCTACCCTACCCCGACTCACTGTCTCAGGGCACCAATTCTGCGCTATTTGTGGTCCACAGTTTGTCCGGCATGCGGCCCAGTCTCATTTAGTTGAGCAACCTTTTGAGCCACGTCAACTATCTTTGTTTTGGAGCGCAGTATTGTGTTTCGAATACGATTCGTTAATTTAACGCCTAGTATACTGCGCTTCATTGCTCGTTGGCAGACCTTGAGTTTGAACTTCTGGATGTTAGTCAAAGGCCAAGTTTGTGCACCATAAGTTAAGGGGCTTACATGACCTAAAGCGCGGTCACTGTCGGACTGCATAGAAAAGAAAGAAAAGCGCGATGAAACAATGCTGGTAATTTATTGCAAAATATGAAGCAATTATTTAATTCCAAAAAATCTATATTGTTTGGACTAAAAAATTAAAAGACTAGTATTTTAGTATGTTGCTTGTAGAATAATCTGACAAAAAATCACAATGATTGTATGTATGTTAGTATGGTTTTTATTGTAAAAAGGAAGTTTTTAGAAGTATCTTCATGATTTTTTTCTATCGTATCAAATTAATTGTATTATGTTTTCAACACACTATTTACCTGGCATATATCCTCAAGAATATCATATATTTGTCTGTTTTTTTTTTGTTTAGTTTAGTCGATCATATATTTTAGGCATTATAAAACTTGCGTTTTTATTGCGCTTAGGTCCTGTAGGCCCCTTAATCTTCTGTAGTCGACTCCTGGCTGCTTCATTCTTGATAGAAACACCTAATAACAGTTTGCCTGAACCGGGTATCGCACCAAGAACCATCTACTAGTACTAAAGACTCAAACCCATTGATACGTCACGTTCGAAAGCACAACAAGTTGCTGAGTTACAACGTAACGCACCACGATCTCAACTGCATTGGACACCGTATTGTGTTTATCAAATCACTTTAGAAAATGTGGTTTACAACAACACCCACTTTTATAACAAATAACCGCTTCCCAAAGAAGTATTTTCCGGGTAAACATAAAACTTCGCCCGCTTATACCTTAAAGGGAATAAAGTTTATTGACCTCACGCCACCAATCAAATTTCCCTGAAGCCAACAGCGGCCAAACGGCAATTATTATATCTCAAAACTATAGACAGGCTATTAGCTTCTTGCCAATTTTAAATAGAAAACAAGTCCTCTAACTTAATTGGTAGGAAGTTCAAAATTATTTTAAAGACGCTCAAGGTCTAATTGGTTCCTTAATTAAACCTAGCAACATAATTTGTACTTATACATTAATTTGACCTTGCCTTCGTGCTTCATTATTAATTTGACAACCTTAATTTAATCGCTTTGAGGCAAGGCTTTGATCTGCAAGTTTAGCCTAGAAGACTAAATTATTTCACAAAAATCAAAATCATTTTCAGACAGTCTTTGAAGGTAAACAAAACACGTCACCTTTTGTTTTGCAAACAAACCAAATTGCAAGAAAAACGACAATAAAACAGATTACGCTCAAAGTCTTTGAGACAATGACATCCCAATTCCAATAAATCTTGGCTCAATTTGGTAGCGACTGTGTGACTGGCACACTTCAAAACTGACGGACGACCGTTTTCCTGTTCGCTGCGGGACCCTAAAATGTTAAGGTGTGGTTTTGCTGGTAGCTATTATCGGCTTGTTATCCTACCGCGAAGGTTTGTGAGGACGGATGACTGGATGTATGGATGTTTGTAACTCTTCCACGCAAAAACTACTAGACGGATTTGGATGAAATTTGGCACACAGATAGTTTATAACTAGGATTAACAGATAGGATACTTTTTATCCTGATATTGCCACGGGATCGAAACTTATGCGGGTGAAACCGTGGGGCGCAGCTAGTAATATTATAAAGGCGAAAGTTTGTGAGGATGGCTGGATAATTGAATGTTTGTTGCTCTTTCACGCAAAAACTACTGCACGGATTTGGATGAAATTTGACACACAGATAGTTTAAAACCAGGATTAATACATAGGCTACTTTTTATCCTGATATTGCCACGGGATCAAAACTTATGCGCGTGAAACCGAGGCGCTGTTAGTCCTCCATTAAAGATTTCATGGGGTTTTTTAATGTATGGACGGGCCAGTCAAGGAGAAAGTAAAACACTAACTAGTGATGAGCCTTAACTAAAACAAAACAAAATTGTTATCTCTTTTCTGCTTGACATTCATTTCAATAACCCGAAATCCATTTGCACCGATTTCAATATAACAAATCACCTTTCAAGTAAAACACGAATGCAACAAAACGTTTCCGACTTTCTATCGACTTCGCTTTCACCCGAACTGAACTCTTAGAGGAAGCAATTATTCTGTAGTGTCGCAATCGCAGAATCGAACTGGAAAAGACACAGTTTTTTACCAATGGGAACAATAAAAGGCTTGAGTGGTCATTAACGTGAAGATTTTTCCGGTACATCAAGTCGAGGGTCGTAAAAAAATTTAACAGTAGTAAAGGAAGGATGAATTGTGAAATTTTATAGGTTATGTCAGGACTTGTGATGTGATGTTTCATCTTTTATTGATTTTTGTAGTATTGACTACTTCATGGTTCTCTAAAACGAACGATTGTCCACTTAAAGTTATCCAACCAAGTTACTGTATCAGTTTACTTCACTGTGTGGACGATGCTTCAATGGCCGCTAATAGTTCCTTCTCTTTATTGGCAAACTAAATCATCACTACGCTGGCTGCAATAGTTTGAAGTACCTTAAAAAAACTGGCCAAGTACAGGACTCGTACAGGAAGGATTCCGTAGGTACCACAAGGCAAAAACGCCGAAAAATACACGTTTCTTGTATGGGAGCCCCCCTTAAATATTTATTTTATTCTGTTTTTAGTATTTGTTGTTATAGCGGCAATAGAAATACATCATCTGTGAAAATTTCAACTGTCTAGCTATCACGGTTCATGAGATACAGCCTGGTGATAGACAGACAGACGAACAGTGGAGTCTTAGTAATAGGGTCCCGTTTTTACCCTTTGGGTATGGAACCCTAAAAATCTATAAAGATTTGACGGAATATAAGAAAATCTAAGATTTTTTACACAATATACATAATCAGCCTATAATGTTCCCACTGCTGGGACACAGGCCTCCCCTAGGCAAGAGGGAGTGGGCCGTAAGCTTGGTTAATACTATAAAATTATTTAGCGGGCGTAGGTAAATGTGGAGTCATATTTGCGGTTAAAATATGATTTACTAGCAGCGCCCCGCGGCTTCACCCGCATAAGTTTCGTTTCCGTGGGAATACCGTGATAAAAAGTATCCTATGTGTCAATTCTGGTTATAAACTATCTGTGTGCCAAATTTCATCCAAATCCGTTCAGTAGTTTGTGCGTGAAGAAGTAACAAACATACAAACACACTCACAAACTTTCGCCTTTATAATATTAGTGTGATCAGGAGTAAATAAATAATTATACGTCTTACGTATAGAACAGCTCTATAAGTAGAAGATTGATAAAAGTAATAATGAGCGTATGCCATGTTAATTTAAGTAAAGCAAGCTTAATTACTTCAAGACCAACCAAACTCACAAGTAAGTAAAACTACAAGAGCATTAGCTACAACTAGAACATCTACTCATTCCCTAGGGAAATAATATTGAAAGAGTAAATAAAATGCTCTAACGCTCCCTTGGGCCTAGTTTCTCAAAGAACTCCAAACTAAGGTAGTGCATAGACTGAGTCAAGACTCATTCATATGTAGTCATAGATGTCAAAATGAACTGAAGAACCGTTTAGACAGAAGGCAAAACTGTTCCGTCATGATGGAAAATTCTAAAGGCCAATTCCTGTACTTAACAGAAAACGTTCAAAATATAGACGCAATCTAATCTCAGCGACAATGTCAAAAACTTGTCAAGAATGTAGGGAAATTAAAGATATTTTAATTGGGACTGAGATCACAGGAGCAATTCACGTAATTTTAAGTACGTCCACAGTCTGATCACAGTCTCAGTCTGCCAAAAATACCTTTAATTTCCCTACATTTTTGACAAGTTTTCGACATTGATTGTCGCTGAGATGAGACTGTGACTTGAATTTGAACGTTTTTTAGGTACGAGAAATGGCCTTCAGACCGTGAAAGTTCTTAACATTACGAGAATTGCCGCTCTGTTTGGTTTCCCGTGTTCGCACTGACACGGACCTAGACAATAGGCTATTTGACTGGTTTCTGATAAACATCTCAGATTATTTAATGGTGTCTAACGAGCCCACAAAAACCTATTACTTCAAATTGCATAATGTATTTATTTTAGAAAATAGTAAATAAAAATGTACTCTTTAAATAAGCCGCCAAAACGCTATCTTTAACAATATGGCGTCGTGACGTCACAATACACGTAAACAAACGTTGAAACGGTCGATATACTAGACAAAAGTCATCTGTTCTGTCAACGATAGACAGAAATTGACTATATCATGACGTCATCATAAGTTCAGCCAATCCAGACCGTTTTCGATTACGTGGCGCCAGATTTAAAAAGATGAAGTTTTTTCGGGATTTTTTTAATAAATAATACATTGTTTTGTAGTAAAATTAATGCAAATCGATTTTAAAAGCGATAATCTATACGAGTGTCAACAATTATGACCTTATTTTTTACATTGTCAAATAGCCTATTCTGTCATTATAGTCAAAACGAACCTACTTAAAAAAAACTGGCCAAGTGCGAGTTGGACTCGCACACGAAGGGTTTCCCTACCACAAGGCAAAAACGCCGAAAAAAACACGTTTGTTGTATGAGAGCCCCTTAAATATTTATTTTATTCTGTTTTAGGTATTTGTTGTTATAGCGGCAACAGAAATACATCATCTGTGAAAATTTCAACTATCAAGCTATGGCGGTTCTTGAGATACAGCCAAGTGACAGACACGGATGGACAGACAGCGAAGTCTTAGTAATAGGGTCCCGTTTTTACCCTTTGGGTACGGAAACCTAAAAAACAGTTTTTACAAGATATTGAAACTGTTTTAAGTAAGTCTGCGCACAGCCTTACACCAACTCAAAATCATTCTACCTACAAGTACCAAATTAACAAAACTATCAATCTTAGATAGCGCCATTCAATAAAGCCATTGTCAGGTTCCGTCACAGTTTGAAAAATGTGCGAATCCGGCTAGGGCTGTCCCTCGGTAGACGTAATCAATCAATGAGAGAAATTGAGACCGCTTCTGATATGCGCAGCCCTAGATTATAAGAGATAAATGTCTATTTATCGTGGTTTTGGGAGGGTTCAGTGATTTTGGAAGCAGGAGGACAAAAGTTGATTTTCTTTTTAAATTTTATTTATTTATAACAGCTTAAACTACCATTACAGGGTTTTACCCTAATGCGACAGTTAAAAACTTAAACTAATAACCTAAGCTACATACAATAATTAAATTATAAAAAATTAAGACTAACAACATTATTAAATTATTACACCATTATTATTTAAAAAATATTAACAAATGTTTCAGGTTCTACTACTCAACTCAAACTTTTAATCGATCTATATCTTTTAAACTTAATCCACTTTTAATCGTATGAATGTAAATTGCTCACTTTCGATTAAAAAAATTGTATCTTGCACTAATGTTGGGAAGATATTTTTTTTTATAAATGAAAGGGTATTTAATGATAGTCCCATCGCAAAAAAAAACATAAAAGGAACTTGTCGAAAAAAAGCTATAATTTTTTTAAAGATTACCCCGAAGAATATCCCCAAAAATAAAAATAAATCTATCGGTTAAGAGATGGCGCTCACATAAAACTGCAATATTCTATACCTACCGCAGTGCATTGTGTTATCGCCGATGAAAAAAAAGTTAAAAACATGATGATACGGAACCCGCTCGCTCATCACTTATAACTTACACTCAATATCGAGACCCATCAAACACGCGTTTCCGCTTGATAGTCAGCCATTAACACGGCAAATATTTTCCCCTTTTAATTTATTGGCAAAACATACAGCTATGTTTTATTGGGCCGGAAAAATACCATTTATTTTGGCGACAACGTATAAATAGAATGTGGGTCACGCAAGCTTTGTGATCCTACGTGATTAGAATTATGATCAGCAACATTCGGCTGGTTTGTAACTGTCCCAGTTTAGGGAAAAGGCATTTTCTCATACTGATTACTCGAAACCCAAAAAGAGTCAATCATTATAAATAAAGCCCCGTATGCATGGTAAACATTTGTATACAAATAAAGTTTAATTAACATGTTGCTGAGTTGCTGGCAACATTGCGTGTTGCAGAGTTGATCACGTCATGTTGACAAGTTCTCGCTCGGCGAGCGACAAAACTTGCTTCAGGCTGCCCGCCCACGTCAGACTTTTTATAGCACCGATAATCGGGCCGATTTTTCCTCCAATTCTTATGACCGACTCAACGTACACGTCCGTCACTTTGTCTTCAACACAACGCCCTTCCTCAGCAAGTGCATGCGGCCGACTTGTCGTTATCGATTCCTGTACTTAGGCGATTATCACACTGCCACGCATCACGCAGCGGTGTGCGGGAAAAGATGCCAAATTCCACGCGCGTGAGTGCGTTTTTATTGAATTTGTATGTAAAAAATCACGCGCGTGAGTGCGTTATCTGCGACCCGCTGCGTGATGCGGTGCAGTGTGCCAATCGCCTTAAGGCGGAGATTCCTTGAAAACGGTCGAAAAGTTGGTTTTTTAAAGCAGTGTATCTCATAAGCACCGTAAATAATTTTGACAAAAAAAATATATATTTTCAAGTCTTATTTTAATACAGTGATGGAACTCAAATCATAAAATTAAACATTAATGCATCAAAAAAATCTTCAAATACACCTCTTGATTATCTTTAAAAGTAGTTTATCCCTTCATTAACAATTTTAATTATAATTAAAAATGTGCCCAACTGCATTCAGTGATAGATTATTTATTATTAAATAGTTTTTGTAAATAGATAATTGCTTCATATTTTACAATAAATTACCAGTTTTGTGCTTCGCGCTTCTCTTTCTTTTCTATGCAGTCCGACAGTGACCGCTCTTTAGGACATGTAAGCCCCTTAAGCAGATTGGTTTTTAGTAACATTAATTGCACCGTGTTGAGCTTAGGTTTCCATACCAACTATATTTTTCATCTCCAGGATCATCTCACAAAAAGTCATTATTTGGCACTTGTCAGATTCAAACCCACAAATTCGGGCTCGAGATGCAGAACCATCATTGGTTAGAGATCCTAGTTTTCTTCTTCATCTTCGTAGCACTCTTGTCCAAACGGTCGTGGTCCTCATTTAGTTCCTTGTTTAACGGCTGATATGATTCGCGTCACGATTTCTCGTCATCTACTCCGATTCATAGTAGGTATTAGCAGCACAAATTTGTCCCGTACTTCCTGATTGACACATGCCATATTCTCAAACTAATAGCATATCCTTGGATTACGCGAAGTAGGTATTAACAGCTTAAGATGTTTGTACTCAATGGAAATTAATGCAAATCTCCGTATTGGATCTGAAGACGCAGGATTAGCGTAGTTTAGTGCGGGACTTATAGCACTCAGAATATCATTATTGTACTGATCCAGGATTGTATTTATTTTTGGAAGAAAACAGAATAAATCTTTCGAAAGAGCTCCATGTTTAATTATAATGATAGCCTCCCGACCAATTTCGGTCACGGTGGTCAAGCTCAACGGAAATTAACCAGGTACGCAGGAGATATTATAGTGCACAAGTGTGTTTGCGCAGACACAGGTGCACTCTCTGTTCTTTTACTCTCATAGTCCGATGGGACGGCAATCCGACACCATCGGGGCGAGATCAAGCGCAGGATTAACGGCTTTACGTGCTTTCCGAGGCACGAAGGTATTAAACCGCCAACTTCCAAACTCCGGATTGTTACTAAGAAATTCCTAATGGGAAAACCCAATAACACTTTGTCCGACCCGGGAATCGAACCCACGACCCCACGTTCAGCAGTCACGCTTGCAACCACGACACCAACGCAACGGGGCAGTCACACACACACACACACACACACACACTGAGTCCAATGTAATTTTGACATCATCATGATCTCAGTCAAAAGACCCCACTGCTGGATATCAGCCTCTTCCATTTATCGTCTCGTCGTCTTTGTCATCGTGTCGTCATTCATCGAGAGGAAACTGGCATGTCCTAGAACCAAACATTCGAAGACATCTACCAACCCGCACTAGGCCCGCGTGGTGGATGATAGCGCACACCCTCTAGAAGAGAAGAGGCCTGTGTCCCAACAGTGGAAACAGTATAGTTGATTACGATTTATCGTCTTAGCGTCCGGTCCTCTGCTTCCCGCAACCAGCAGATTCCCACCACCGTCACTAGGTCGTCGGTCTACCATGCAGAGAACTGAAACTGAGCTTTCCTGTAACCAGTTGCTACTCAAGAACTTTTCAGCCCCATTGGTCAACAACTGTCATTTTAGAAACACAGCTTAATTTTCCAGTATTTTACGACAATACAGACTGTCAACTAAAGTTCTGGACCGAAAACTAATTGAATATCCATACAATACCTACGTTACATTTAAACGTACGTCCGTTCGAGTAATTTAGTACTAAAAGTTTAAACATAACACGTCTGGTTTGGTGTAGTTTCTATTTAAATTCTGAATTTTAGCATTGAACAAGTTACCGCTGAGCTGTGTGGTGGTGTGCCTGTTTGCAGGGTACATCACGCCGGTTTTCACAAAAGGGATATGCAGAAATGTACCTTATAGTACACCCACATTTCGCCAGGTATGTTTAAAAGTCACCCAACACCTTACTGGCCAATTCTTCCCTTGCGGTGGTAGGGCTAACGCCCGCCTGGTTTGCGACCACCCCCTCCCACCGGAGTTCGGCGTCAAGCAGCCTGCTTTGTTTCGTCGATGCGTGGGAGTTCCAGTGTCTTAGGCATCTTCTGGGCACGCTCGTTCCATCATAGACCTAATCCATCGCTTTCCATCAGGCCGTCAGGCGTGATCGAGGTCAAGAGAGCCATTCAGCAATAAAAAAAGTCCCATGTAATAGGGAATGTGCCTACGATTCCTGATACAAAAATATAATAACATTTGGCCGAACTCGGCCAAGGCCTCATGCTCAACAGTATCGCTTGCGACCCCTAGGGGTCCCGGTCTAGACCGGGAGAAGATATCATAAAAAAAACCGGACAAGTGCGAGTAGGACTCGTGCCCTGAGGGTTCCGTCTCAAGCCTGCGGCTTCACTTAGATAGGTAATACAGCCTACAAATTTTCTAAATTGAACGACATTGATAATTGGTCACCATTGTATGGAAAATATACCCACGCTGTCTTCGATCAATAATATTGATCGAAGCACGCTGTGCAGAAATAAAATTGGGTGGAATAGACAAATTAATGTTAGGCCAAAAAAATTTAAGTGTATTTTTCCAAGTGTATTGTCTATACATATTTGTTTAACAACAATTACCTTCTTTATTTTGCCCTATTTATTTATTTCTGTTAACTAAAAAATTTTTACTCCCATAGTTAAACACCACCACCATTTTCAATTTCATGTACTATTTTTGTGTACGCAAGTTTTCACAAACCAGCACCTTATTTGCGTAACATACTATTAATCGGAATCTGAATAATTTTGAAGCAAATTTCTAATCCATTGCTTCATAGGTTCGAAAAATTTGTCTGCTCAACACGTAAATAACGCAATGAATGTTGTTGAACTGTCAAAATGAAACCGATTCCGATTGATAATGTGTTACGCGATTGCCCCGCGGGTCAGATTACGCCCAATGACCTTTAACATTGTAGTTGAAAAACATGTTGTCCCATACATTCTAAATGCAAATGTAAGTTTATATTGAAATATTTATTGTTTTAATTTAAGACCATATTCTTCTTTAAAGTTTTTCTTTAATCTTAAACATAAGTTTAAGACGGAAACGAGTAATTTCTGTTTTTATTTTCAAAATTTTAGGCTCAGTTCCGGAGACATTGTGAAGAGGTGGTAAATTATCATCTACTATCGTGAAAAACTTTAAAGATTTATTAAAAAAAAAAACAGACCCTCACCACAAGTTCTTTCATTTGATGTCACACTGTATGGTTTGCAAAACCTTTTTTTATTTTCTAATTTGCCTCGAAAAAGTGACTCAATATTCAAAATTCATATAATTTCGTTACACGCCCGTATTCGGGTTACAGACATTCATATGTATACCAAATTTCAGCTTAATCGATCCAGTTGATTTGGAGCAAATTGGCTGTGACAGACAGACACACGAGTAATCCTTTATGGATTCCGTTTTTAAATTTGGACGTACGGAACCCTAACAAAACTCTCAACAATTTACCATGATTAGAAAATTTTTAGTACCCGCATAATAGTATTAAAATTAAATCACTTTCATTAAAATAGTATTAAAATTCTTTGTCCCGATCCTTGATCCTGCGACGCTAATTGAGTGAATTCCCTTCAAATTATAATGAACGATCTTTTTCGAAGGACACTACGGATGAATTCGTCAATCAAATTAATAATTTCATTTATTAATTGCTTATCGGATGACCTTTGGGACGTATTAATTAAAAAATGTTGTTGAAACAGATGATTATTTAAAAATTCGAAATAAAATAATTCTGAACGAAATAAAATTCTCTATTTTGTGTATTTGTTGCGTCTTTGGGTTTGATTTGACATTGTTTTGGCGCCGACTTCAACTGTTTCACTTTTCAAGGAGGCTGATTTTTGAAGTAGGAAAGAAAACCACTTCAGTGCCCAATAACTTTTATTTCAATAACTTCCACTTTCACTTCATCCCATAACAATTTGTGGATATTACAAGCTCATCCACAAACACAGATCACGTTCAACCAAATCAATTGGATATCCAAACAAAAGGGGAGGGAAAAAAAATAGGGGTTAAAAATATTATACAGCTTTTTCTATAGCAAACCATTTGTCAGGCGATTTGATGGTGTCGCGTGGTATCATTTCAATTCATCATGGGGGCGGGCGGTTGGAAACGAGTACCACTTATTAGAATGAAAAATGATTACTGCTTTTTTTTTTCCTTTTTTTTGTACCTTTTAGCTATCATTCTCATGTGTGGCGAGATTATGGATAATGTATGGTGCTTTCGTTGGGTTTATTGGGTGCCTGCTTCGCTGGCAAATGTCTGGAGTTTTCCATTTAGACTAAACTTGACAACATCGGCCTTTCTTATCTATGTAAAGTATATTTAAAATTTCAAGTTAAACAAATATCAACTTTATTTTAATGTCAATTAAGTTGATTTCAGAGTGACTAGCACTATAGCAATTTTTTTTTTATTGTATCGTAACTTGAACTTTATTGTGTAGGATTTAAAGTTATTTTTCCATCAACTCATATTTGTTTACATGTTTGGCAAATAAATCGCGAATGCAGATTATATCTATATCTATTCATATTCATTAAAGTCCCTTTTCATGTGTCTGTGTGATAGCGTGATTCTTCTAAATTACGCAACTGACCTTTGTGAAGGAGCTCCAACCAATATGAAAGGTTAAATTAAAGTGGTCTGTAACAGATTGCCTTGTACGATAAGACCGCCCATTGTACACAAATTTTAAATAATTGTTAATTTATTTAACTATTTATGTACACACATTATAAACAGACAAGAAGAAAGGAATAGAAAAATACGAACAAAGGTGATGCTTATTTATAAAGAGATCTCTTCTAACATACCTGCGATAGGAGAGTACATAAAAAGAGATATAGTCAGCGTGTGTAAGAGTAGGAGAAAAAACAAAATACATAAAATCAAGAACAATTCTCTAATGTAAATATAAACATATAATATGAGAATATATTTACATACAAATAAAAGACTAACCTTCAAGTTGCGGTGGGCAGGAATCATGTTGGTCAATAAAATGTTTAATAAATAAATAAATGTATAATATGTTTGGTTACATTTTCCGTTAAATCGGCTCACTAATTTTTTTTTATTCCTGTCACTTTTCATTATAAAAATAATATAATAAATCACCACAGGCTGTTTCCAAAACTTTTTAAAACAGTAGCGAAGCCTACTGTTGTACAGTTTTTGATTGAATTGTTAATGATCATTTGGTATCGACAAATTGTAATTTTAGCTTTTAATAAAATTGGCAAAACATTTTGTGTACTAGTTGTTTGTTATTCGGTTGGTTCGATTTCATGATTGAAAAGTTTTTCGTAGAGTTTTAAAAAGTTCATCGCGCTTATATTTCCCGAAAGGGTAGGCAAAGTTAGTACTCTTCTGGCCCTGTAAAATTTGGTTAGGTAGGTACTACATTTTTAGTAGTTTTGCTATAAAGAAAAAAAGAACAAAAGGCCATATTCTCACTCGTTACTTTTAGAAATATGAAACACATATTATTACACATAGTTGAGACGATTTCGAGGAATTTAACGCAAGTTACTTAAAAGAAGATTTGAATGAAAATGCTACTCTAGGACTAGGGTAACACCTCGAACAATAACCAGTAAAATACATACATAACATAGCTTAACATCACGCTATGTTTCCCTGAATGGTTAGGCGGAGGTGTACACACAGTTAAGAGCCTATACTACCTCAAATGGCTTAGCATGATCCTCCGTTATGTCGAAAACTCTGCAGCATTAATTTTGAAATAAATATATGCTAAAGTTGAGGATTAATGTAAGGTCTTATGTTAGACGAAAACACGATTCCATAAAATTTTCTCGATAGAAAAAAATTCCAAAGTTACCTCCAAACCGAACAATAAACCGCTGGTATTCAAAAAATACTTCAAATTAGATCATGAAACTTTGCATACTAACTGAACTAACTATAAAGCAGGTCTTATGTTAGTTAGTTTTTTTGAATTACCTTTATTTTCACCGTAAAAAGCAAATACCTAAACTATTGGCGCTGCCTCCCGCCCAGCACCGCACTCTGTCTCGCTTTCACACAGTCCGCGAGCAGTATCGTGCGAGCGAGATAAAGAGTGAATTTTAGCTGAGGTAGTATAGGCTCTTAAGTAGATACACCCACATTCCGCCAGTTAAGTTTCAATCGGGCACAAATCCAGACACCGAAAAAGAATGATGGGCGTTTTGGTCGGTATGTCCAATAAAAACCATATACAGGGTTCCCTACATTTATGTTCGTATAACTCGTCAAAATGTAGGGAACAGCTGATTTTATTTTCGCGATTTCATGTTTGGTCCCATAGCAAAAGTTGTTCATAATGATGAGTACCTACAATGACCTCTTAAGAGATTATTAATGTTTTACCAATAACTCTGTATACATCAGATGAAAAACGTTTATATCATAAGCATCAATTTTCATTCTTAGCAGAAGGCTGTGAAGTACCCGGTTAAACAGATATCAGACTTACAAGTACATATGTAAACGTATTAGTATATGACGCTCTAATGTTCACTGCAGTTCTCAATAATATTAGTTATTGACTCTTAACATTGAGGGGGCTTATGGCTAAGCAATAACAGCCGCAAGGAACGATCGATTGATGGGTGACCATCTTTACATACTAAGACTTCTCCGTGCCTCGGAAATCACGTTAAGCCGTTGGTCCCGGCTGTCATTCGTGGATATTTGACAGTCGTTACTCTCTAATTCATACAAAAATGCCTATTATTCTTTCTAATGCAAAACCCCAATAACACTTTGCTCGACACCTGGGAGTCCAACCCAGGACCAGCAGTAGCCCTTGCAACCACTAAACCAACGTGCAGTAAAATATTTATACAGAAAAAAAAAACAATAAATCTCATCACAATCACACATAAATAACTAGGCAGTTTCATTTTTAGCTTAAATTGAAACAGGCAGTGCGCCTCACGCAATCCCAATAAAATATATGTCCGTTAGTTTCAAATGGGCGTGCATGAAAACAATTTGTCACTATTTCAAATTGAAGCCGTGTTACTGAATGTATTTGATAGAACACGTTCGCAGTTGTTGTGTGTATCTACAGAGGATTGTTCATTATTTTCGCAGTGGCAGATTCGTTTAGGATATTAAAAAAATCATCATCTGTCTAGCCTTTTCCCAACTATGTTGGGGTCGGCTTCCAGTCTAAACGGATGCAGCTGAATACCTGTATTTTACATGGAGCGACTGCCTATCTAACCTCCACAACCCAGTTACTGGGTAATACAAAACCATTTGGTAAGACTGGTTGTCAGACTTTTAGGCTTCTGACGTATGTAAAGATGGTCACCCATCCACGGACCAACCGCGGCAAGCGTAGCTTAACCTGATCAATCGACTGGTGCGGCTGTTATTACTTAGCCACAAGCCCTTCTAGAATATAAAAAAAATATACGACAATGAATCCAACTTTATTCTGTTATATTATACAGAACCACCGATTGGGTCCCACTAACTAAACGCACGGCGCTATCGCGGCAGGCCGAGACGAAGATGGCGGGACGAGCTTGACCCCTACCGTAGGGACTGGCCGGCAAAAGACAGAATTGTGTGGAAAAGGGAGGAGGGAGGCCTTTGTCCTGCGGCTAGTTAGATTAGATAATATATTATACAATGCCCTCCAAAAGTTAGTTGACATTTCTCATCTTCAGCTGTAACTCCACGTTCAAACATTAGAATGTAGAATTTAGTCTAGTTTCAGGTCGCGCCCGTTTTGTAACGCTCCCGTTTGGCCAAACGCTACATATACTTACCTACAGCGGTGTATCGCATGCACCAGGTACAGTCAGTATAATTAGTAAAATTTTTAAGGAATGTCAATATTTGTTTGAAATGTCTAATTGAGCTGTACTCTATAACTTTTTTATATTGACGAATTCAACTACATCATTATAATAAGGGATTACCTCCTTGTTTTTTTTAATAACCGACTATTTTTGGATTGTTGTTTTCTTACTATTTGCTGTACTCTGCACGCTTTTAACGCGTACATCTTTTTTTTTCATCGTTCTCACATATAATTATAAATTCAACATTAATGATGTAACTAATATTTTTGTAAAAATATAATTTAAAAGAGTGTCCATGGAGTTTCTTGCCCGTTCTTTTCCATAGGTACCTACACTTTGGAATGGGCAACTAGCTTCATATTTTGTGACTGAACGACTTCTTGACAATTCAAAAGTGTCTGTAAATTGTTTTATTAAAACAATGCTTTGAGTTTGAGTTTGATTTTGGCTTTCAGTTATCATGTTTTTACGACGATATAAAGCACACAACCTTTCGGAATAAATTCTCTATTAAGGGGAAAACTGCATCAAAATGCATTGAGTGGTTCAGAAGAAAGTGGTCACACAGAGAGAAAAAAAACTGACTTTATTTCGTACTATTTATAGATACAAAAAAAAATCCTAAAGGTGCACACTCCCAATGAAGGATTTCCCAGTATTGTAACTTTAATAAATAATAAAGAAATAAAATTGTTTATTGTGTCTCAAACGGTTTCATTTACGGGGTATTCCTCGAAACGCACCAACTTTGAAACGCAACAAAAGTATTCCTCGAAAAAAATATTATAATTTATTCCTCGAAATACATCAACGATGAAACATAGAGAAGAGCATGAAAGATTCGTAATAAATTACATTGATAGACGTTTCATTTGGTGCGTTTTAAAGTTGGTGCGTTTCGACGAATACCCCACATTTACAAATGTGAATGAAACTGCCCCAGTAAGTAGATAATTAATAATACTATACTTGTATTGGGGTAACTAACTAACTTTCTAGGTAAAGTTACAACATTAAGCTGTAACAACGAAATACCACTGTATAGAACTGTAGACGCTTTTCTCTATACACCCTTTTCAGTATCATAGGGGTGACAAAATGCCTACATTAGTTAACAATTCTGTTGGAATTTATGAATTAAATCGTAATGTAACGAAAGAGTTTATAACGAAATTAAACAGTTGTCGCAAACGTTATAAAATCTAAAAATCGGCTGTAGATAACAAAACATCGTTCGTATTTCTCCATAATCTATTGGTTTATCGAACTGTAGACGTTCTACTCAGTACGTCCCTTTTCAGTATCATAGGGGTGATATTATAGGTACGTTACAATTATTATAACAGTTTCGCCATTGTAATAAACGTTTTTGTTTGGTATTCAAATACGTTTTCAGGGATATAGTATCGATATAATATAGTTATTTATGCAACTGTTGTATAATAAGGGGTAATATAACATGGGATGACGAATGTGGGTTTATCAAACGAGCCGAAGCCGAGCATGATTATAGTATCACATGAGTGTGTTAATACCAAATTATGTACAGTTGCATACAAGACTTTATCTACACCCATGACATGAATACTCTATAAAAGGTTCTGAAACAGTTTTTTGTTGCAATACTAATATCGAACAAAAATGGCGGCCGGCGGGATACGACGACGTGAATTCGAATAACCTAAAAGTTCTTTTTAAAAATTACGGCGTTGTAGTAGTGTAACGCGCATGCATACCAATTTTCTTTTTTTGAAAAGGAGTTGCATAATGAAATTTAGTTCAACATTATAACACTCGTTTGGATGATATTATGGTTACTGTGCCACTGGTTGTGAGAACGATGTTGAATTTTTAACATCGTTCTCACATATAATTATAAATTCAACATTAATGATGTAACTAATATTTTTGTAAAAATATAATTTAAAAGAGTGTCCATGGAGTTTCGTGCCCGTTCTTTTCCATAGGTACCTACGCTTTGTAATGGGCAACTAGCTTCATATTTTCTGACTGACCGACTTCTTGACAATTCAAAAGTGTCTGTAAATGGTTTAATTAAAATAATGCTTTGAGTTTGAGTTTCATTTTGGCTTTCAGTTATCATATACTTCCTTTAATTACTAAGGTTTTTACGACGATATAAAGCACACAACCTTTCGGAATAAATTCTTTATTAAGGGGAAAACTGCATCAAAATGCATTGAGTGGTTCAGAAGAAAGCGGTCACACATACAGACAAAATACTGACTTTATTTCGTACTATTTATAGATACGAAAAAATATCCTAAAAGTGCACACTCCCAATGAAGGATTTCCGAGTATCGTAACTTTAATAAATAATAAAGAAATAAAATTGTTTTTTGTGTCTCTAACGGTTTCATTTACGGGGTATTCCTCGAAACGCACCAACTTTGAAACGTGAACAAAAGTATTCCTCGAAAAAAATATTATAATTTTATTCCTCGAAATACATCAACGATGAAACATAGAGAAGAGCATGAAAGATTCGTAATAAATTACATCGATAGACGTTTATCGTAGATAGTAGTATCGTAGTAAATAACGCTTACCTTCTTCCATTACCATTTGTACCTACTTCATCTATTGATAAAGGTAGGTACTTCACTTTCTTCGAATGGCATTGAATTAATTATTTGTGAGTCATTTTTTTATTTTTTTATTATCTTAGTATTATTATTACAACTATTCATGCTTTTATTCAAACAGCCCAGTTTTCTTATAACATGTAGGTGTCCGTCTTGCTCGGCGGCCTGTTGCGCTTTGAGTGCATCGTGTACGGAGCATTATCGCGGATTTATCGCGAAGAACAGGTTTTGATGGGACTTTGTTGTTTTTCGTTGTTCTTTTTTGTTTTTGTAATGATAATTATGTTCTGGATTACTATTTTATTTATTATTTTACTATTTTATTTATTTATTTATATGTATAAAAAGTATGTATTAGGTATGTTGAAACTGTGTGTACTCCCCGTCACTTTCCACAGGTTCATTAGAAAACCAGCGTCAGACATTAATGTCTGGCATTAATGCTGAAATGAACCCTTTTGGCGCAGCCGTGAGGCACACACTATCTATTGTTGTTGAAACATAATCTTTTTTTTATGTGAATGAAACTGCCCCAGTAAGTAGATAATTAATAATACTTGTGTTGGGGTAACTAACTAACTTTCTAGGTAAAGTTACAACATTAAGCTGTAACAACGAAATACCACTGTATAGAACTGTAGACGCTTTTCTCTATACACCCTTTTCAGTATCATAGGGGTGACAAAATGCCTACATTAGTGAACAATTCTGTTAGAATTTGTGAATTAAATCATAATGTAACGAAAGATTTTTTACCGAAATTAAACAATTGTCGCAAACTTTATAAAATCTAAAAATCGGCTGTAGGTAACAAAACATCGTTCGTATTTCTCCATAATCCATTGGTTTATCAAACTGTAGACGTTCTACTCAGTACGTCCCTTTTCGGTATCATAGGGGTGCTATTATACGTTACAATTATTATAACAGTTTCGCCATTGTAATAAACGTTTTTGTTTGGTATTCAAATACGTTTTCAGGGATATAGTATCGATATAATATAGTTATTTATGCAACTGTTGTATAATAAGGGGTAATATAACATGGGATGACGAATGTGGGTTTATCAAACGAGCCGAAGCCGAGCATGATTATAGTATCACATGAGTGTGTTAATACCAAATTATGTACAGTTGCATACAAGACTTTATCTACACCCATGACATGAATACTCTATAAAAGGTTCTGAAACAGTTTTTTGTTGCAATACTAATATCGAACAAAAATGGCGGCCGGCGGGATACGACGACGTGAATTCGAATAACCTAAAAGTTCTTTTTAAAAATTACGGCGTTGTAGTAGTGTAACGCGCATGCATACCAATGTTCTTTTTTTGAAAAGGAGTTGCATAATGAAATTTAGTTCAACATTATAACACTCGTTTGGATGATATTATGGTTACTGTGCCACTGGTTGTTTTAATGTTGGCAATAAGCTAACTGTTTCAGAAACTTTAATACTACTACTACTTTTTTTTTTTGAGGATTTATAGCATTTATGCCGGCCGTTGTATCTATGCTAGTTACGCGGTAAACTCTGCTTGCGAGATGCAGGATTTTGCATAACGTCAGTATGACGCGTTGTTCGCATGTGGCGCTGTAGATACCGCTACAAAACTATCTGTTTATCATAAACGTAATATACGAGTAAGTAGGTACTCAATTAATCCATACTAATATTATAAATGCGAAAGTGTGTCTGTCTGTCTGTTACCTCTTCACGCTTAAACCGCTGAACCGATTTAGATGAAATTTGGTACAGAGATAGTTTGAGTCCCGGGAAAGGACATAGGATACCTACTATTTATCCCGATATTCCCACGGGATCGACACTAATGCGGCTGAAACCGCAGGTCGCTGCTAGTAAGTGAAATAAAATACACAAGAAGGTAAACAAACAAGCTATTAACAGCTTTTAATTAGAAAATGAAGTACTTGCGGGGAACATTACCTCGCTATTACTACTGTACATAATGTTAATGGGTTTATTTTACGTAATCATTACAGTGGAGGCATAATTGAAGTGAATAATACACGAGTGTGTTACAAGTACAGTCAGTTAGAATAGTGCTAATCATACTGCCTTCTTACTAGATATAGCACTAATAATTATGTCAACACTTGACCACTTTCAATTGCGATTTGTTCGTGAAATAACGAATGCAACGTTGAAATACGACACTTTCCGCAAACCTTTGTGTGTTCAAAAATACTTTTTTCGTAATAATATAAAATTTCATTCATAACTGAAGGAGAAAATCGTCTTTGAAGAAAGCGATAAAGCCAAGTGTATACATACTTATGCTCGTGACTGTACCTACGGTACATAGCCAGCGGGACTGCCCAAGGCTTGTTGGACGGACGTAAGTATCATCATTCATCTTTCTTTTCATGCGCACCATACACGTTAAAGGGTGAATAGACATTATCGCTTTCGCCTAAATGTGTACACGCCCGTTCGCCCGTATACCGGCAAAATTTACTTGAATTACGTGGGACGATTGAGTTCAAACCAAGCTTGTAGGTTTGGGACATAGTTACACAACAGGTGCATTATTAAGTAGGTGTTTCAAGATACCTGAAGTGCTTTTGTGTAAAGTTCACTTCGATCCTCATTTCAAGTGTCTCTACTCGCTAATGTTTTATTGCTTAAAATAAAATAACTTAGTTATTTCTGCTGACAACCCAAATCAATAAATCACAAAAATAACAGATGTTGTTAAAAAAAAAAACTAAAGAATATCAGCCAACATAAATTGAAACGCTATAAATAAAACCTCCTGAATCGGAATTCCATTTACAAAAAACACTGAGGTTTAAAAACAAAACCAATTTGTTTTACGTTATCATATTGAACGCGACTGTACCCACATATCTTGGTGGCGCCCGTTTGAAATTATTACAAAACATTCCAGTGATTTACTGGGAAGATAAATCGTACTGTAAAACTTATCTAGTAGACAAATACGTTGTGATTAATTGTTCGGGATAAGTGTACTATGGGAGCATACATAACTGGCAGAATTTACAGATTTAGGCCTGAAATAATGCGATATTCACTTGTTTTCCCACCACCTGGGGGACAGCGAAACAACTTTTAAAAATTATTCTCGTTGTCCACCACTGGAGGATACTTCATGGTTTGAATAGGTGAAATCTGTTCTAAAAACCGAATCGGTGCACCCCCAACTTCACGTAGGTAGTCTTTTGGCTGCTACCCCTAGGGTGTATATAAAAACCACAGACGCGAAGGGAGAGCAACCCCCGGCCGCTGTAACAAAGCATAGGCACCCGTCGACGTTGGCGACCAGCAAGCCAAAGCTGTGGAGGTAAGCATGGGTGCCTATCCTCTGTTACGTAAGGGCGGAGACGTTGCACTTCCCGCAGCGCTAGAGATGATGCAGAAGCCACTTTAAAGTGTTTTGAGGTTAGGTTACAATAAGTCCCCCAGTGGTGGACAACGAGAATAATTTTTAAAAGTTGTTTCGTTGTCCCCCAGTGGTAGCCAAACAAGTGGTGGACATCGGGAATAATCGAAATAATGCAAAAAAAGGCCTTTGCGCCTTTTTTAATACAGATAAGCTACGAGCAATGTGACGCTTGCTTATTGTGGATGATCTTCAGTTACAGTCCATTCACGGTTATTTTACTTCTGACCGCAACAACCAAACAGCAACTTTATTGTGACGAGAATAAAGATCACAATGAGTTTGACAGACTTGTCAATAGCAGCAACCCGACAGCAACCTTATTAGAAGAATAAAAGAGAATAAAGAACGCTGTGTTTTGGACAGTGATGCAAAATCAGAGTTAAAAATCTGTGAAAGGACTCATCATTTGCCTAGCCTTTTCCCAACCATGTTGGGGTCGGCTTCCAGTCTAACCAGATGCAGCTGAATACCAGTATTTTACATGGAGCGACTGCCTATCTGACCCCCACAACCCAATTACTGGGTAATACGATACCCCTTGATAAGACTGGTTGTCAGACTTTCAGGCTTCTGACTACCCGTAACGACTGTCAAAGATCCACGAATGACAGCCGGAACCAACGGCTCAACGTGCTTTCCGAGGCACCTGTGAAAGGACTGGACACAATATCTCAAGACCTTTATTTTTAAATGTCGCAGCATAATGCTGAGATAGAAACCTTTTGGCCTCGTACAAGACCTTTTTTTTACATGTTATCGACGCGATCTATTTAATTGGAAAAGGCTTCATGAGGTCACGTCCGCCACCTGACGGCGGGCAGTTCAGCAAACGAGCGTTTAGTAAAAAGCGTTTCACGAGTCGATCGAGCGCAGTCTGCGCGCCGGCTGTTCTCAACGAGTCCACAATTATCTAGGTATTCACCTACAGTCTGTCAAAAAGGGTAACAAGTAGATATCAACGTGTGCATAAGTCCTAACTATTTTGTAATTCCTAAATTAGTTTAATTGTGGCAGCTAAGTATGTAAATTGAAGTAAAAATATTATGTGTGCTGTTTAAGATTTGAGATAGTTATGAATCTTTAAGTATTTTAACAATAATTATGTACATTAGATAGTATGTGCTTTAATTAAATTAATATTGTATAAATCTGTATTATTTTTACGTATACTTTTTTTTCCATGTTTGTGTTTCTGTTTAGTTTCTTTTCTTGCTGAGCATCATCTGCCTAGCCTTTTCCCAACTATGTTGGGGTCAGCTTCCAGTCTAACCGGGTGCAGCTGAATACCAGTATTTCACAAGGAGCGACTGCCTATCTGACCTCCATAACCCAGTTACTGGGTAATACGATACCCCTTGGTAAGACTTTTCTTGCTGAGCGAGTCCCAATAAATACTATTTCTTTCTTTCTAAAACCGCTGGATGCCGAAAGCACAGGATGGACCCCTATAGGACATTCTAGCGATGCTTACAGTCTGTCAAGTCGTGGACTTCTTTCGATATAGATGATAATGATGGCGTTTTATTCTCTTCAATATATTATCATCTAGTCACTGTCATAATTCAATTAAATAATGTCATAATTCATACCTCGAAAATCTAAAATCTTCGAAACTCTACTAAGCGAGCGAAAGTGATGCAATTACTTTTGAAACGCAAAAGAAGAGTGATGGCTATAATAGTGTGCGTGCGCTCGGAATAAAACGACGTATGTGCCAAAACGAATTTACTCCTTTTTTAACAAAATAAATAAATTAAATTTAAAACTAATTTGTATAAACTTTGATATAATAATTATCTATGTTTTAAAGTAAATTCCATTAAATAACTCATAAGCGTTACGCCGTGATGTCGAAAAAAATAAAAAAATAATTATAACTTTTGTATCGAGAAAAAATCATTGAATCGTGTATTACATTTAAATGATACTAGACCAAAGAGTCAAAAAACATATACCAAAATATTAAATCCCTATTCCACATACTTAACAAGTTACACGAAATAGAAAAACCACATTTTTTTCAATATATTATCGCCTCAAAAATGTAACATTGGAGTTTTCCAGGTTCGAAAAGCAGGTTCCACATGCATCACAACTTTCGCGGACGACAGCTGTTAATCTTGCCGTGGCAAATGTAAACAGCTCTGCCTAAAAGCCACGAAATTTTGAACAGAATACAAATAGGCTAGACGTCGCTGGGCTATCCCTTGTCCCGAAACAGTGACGTTTCCTAAAAATATACCTAAATAAAACAGTACCGTTGCCTTTGACACATCAATTACTAATGATGAATGATGAACGAGAACTAATATTACGTCGCTGATTATGACGAGTGATTGATACGACGCCCGTCGTTCAAACTTTGAGCTCGTTCATTGAATTACCAAAGCAATTTTCCTGAAACTCGTCTTCAAAGACTTTCGAATTGGTCGTGATAGAAAAATTTAAGTAAATTTTCTTTACTTAGTCATTGATTTTATTTATTTAGTTGCTGTTTAAACACATAACATTTCATTATGAAGAAAATTTCTATAATTCCTGAATTATAGAAATTTTCTTCATAATGAATTATATGATGAAAACCTTGCAAAGAAATATTAATATAATTTGTAGAGGTATATAATTTACTCTCCTCTAAGGTTTGCACGATTAAAACATTTTCAAACATACATAATAGAACCTTACAGAAGGCGCTCAAAGCAAGTCTGCAACAAAGTCATAACCAAAGTAAGTAGAATATAATTTCTTGTCCACATTCTCTCCGTAGGTACTTACGTGAGCGCAACTTTGAGTATGACATCAAAGAGATTATTAGACAGGCCGTCCATTGTCCACTTACGTGCTACTTGTACGTGTGTCTAAGTGATTTACATACATATTACTTGGAGGGCTTAGCTTAGGAGCTCGTCATATTATCGTGGGCAGTGCAGTGTGGTTTGGTGGGGAATAAAATATAATAATGTGACGTGGTTAAATAATCATTGTCTTTCGAAAATAAGTATAATTATGAATAAGCAGAGCGTAGCGTTGGAACGCCTCCCACAAGGTAGACCGACGACCTTGTGAAGGGCGCAGGAACCCATTAGATGCGAGAAGCACAGAAGAAGAAGAGAGGAGGAGCTTGGGGGAGGCCTATGTCCAGCAATGGAGGTCAAGTCCACTCAAAGTTCACTCATCCTCCATACAAACTGGCAACTGCCCAATGATTCATTTAGGGCCGTGGTATATATGCTAGTTGCGCGGTAAACTCTGCTTGCGAGATGCAGGATTTTGCGTGACGTCAGTGTTCGCATGTGGCGTTGTAGTTACCAACGTCAATCCATGAAAAAAAATTATCTGTCGATTGAAAAATCAGCCCTTAGTCAGTTAAGGTTGATGAATAGATTATTAGCTGGTTATCAATATAAATACCCAGCTACTAGGAAATCCTTTGACAATTCATGGGAAGTCCATAAAACGCTTTGATGCAATGCATTCAACCATTGATGCTAGAGGCTTTTGCTTATACCATCAATAGCGAGCATAATTACGTACGGTACCGTTAGCAAAAAAAATGATTTCCGTCATTTCAATATCGGATACACAACATCCGATAATAACCGGGCTCCGGTATTTAATTAAGTATCAAAATGTACCTATCTGCAGACCGTACTGATGTGACGGAACGAGGTAGCAATAGAAATTTGGATGAGGTTACGCTGACGCTGCATGGCGATTTGGGTAACATGGTTTTATGTTAATTGGCTGAGATATGACCATAATTGTTGACGATGTCGGAAAAATGCCGAAAAGGGTCTTACTACAAAAACTTAAAAACTTGTTCAACGTGTGTCTAATGTCAGTGTTACGTCAAAGTCCATATAAATATGTCACGTTTAAAAGGTGTTTAGCCTAAACAACTGATAAACACTGTTTTGTGGTAGTAAGGATAGAGTTTTATGAAAACAATGTATTACGGAAATATTCCTCTAGAGTAGGTACTTTTCATCACAGTAGTAGGTTTCCGTTGGATGCTTTCCATTACCGAAAGTTACGAAAGTTTTAATCTGGTTCATTAGTCGCGGTCTGGAATAGGTCAGATGGTCTTGGCATTTTGTTATAAGCCCTTATTGTCCTTCTGGTCCAAGGCCTCTCTCCTTCCACCTCTCCCTGTCCAGAGCTGCCAAGGACCACTCTTTTTATAAAGAAGTTAAGCTCATCCCACTTAAAGAAGTCATCGCATTATAACGACCACACTTCTGTTGTAAGTGGCCTCCGTGACTCGGAAACCACGTTAAGCCACGACGTCCCGGCTGTCATTCGTGGATCCTTGACACTCGTTACGGGTAGTCAGAAGCCCGAAAGTCTGACAACCAGTCTTACCAAGGGGTATCGTATTACCCAGTGACTGGGTTGTAGAGGTCAGATAGGCAGCCGCTCTATGTAAAATACTGGTATTCAGCTGCATCCGGTTAGACTGGAAGCCAACCAAAACATAGTTGGGAAAAGGCTTGTCAGATGATGATGACTTCTGTTGTAAGTGGGTAAGATAACGCAGTTTAATAGTCATCTTCAAGCGCCATATTAGCGCTCCCAAATTCGCAGCACCATGTGATCTACCTGCTACTAATCAGATTTGTCCAGGTCGCGTTACCGTCGCTCTAAAACGTACTAAAACTGAACTAGTATACCTAACAGCTACTAGTCGAAATTAATTACCATCAGAATTTGGATAGAAATTCTTTATTACACCGAGTCGTTTGTCGATGTCCTTCAAAGGTCAGGTAGCCATTTCCCGTAATTAAAAACGTTCAAAATCTAATCGCAATCTCATCTCAGCGACAATCAATGTCAAAAACTTGTCAAAAACATAGGGAAATTAGAGGTTTTTTTGATAGATTGAGACTGAGATTAGCCGGCGACTGTTGTTAAAATCACAGGAATTGCCCCTCAAGTGTTTTGTAATTGGAAACGAAACGTGTAGGACCAGTTCACACACTGCTATTGGCAATTCAATAATAACTATTCAGTCAATCCGTGCTCTTGATAAGCATCTCAAAGTAATTATGGATGTTGTTGAATTGCCAAAATGAAAACAATTGGGATCAGGAGTGAAAATATTACGCAATTAGGCTGTTTACTATGAACGTGGTTGAAACAAAAGGAGCTTGTAAGGACCGCAGCACGTGGTGTTCCATTATGCAGCTGTTTTTACTGTTGTAGTCGGATAGGTAAATGGCGCAAGTCTATTTAAATAAGTATAGTTAGAGAAATCTGCCTATTGACCATAATCAGCATATAATGTTCCCACTACTGGGACACAGGCCTACTCTCTGTGACAGGGAGCAGGCCCTAATACACAAAAATGTTCAGTTCTAAGACATGCTGGTGTCCTCACGATGTTTTCCTTCGTCGATTTGAGAGTAGTGGCCTATCGTGTTTCATATTTCCTTGCCGTGTTATAGCAAGTTCTTAGCGACAGTTGTCACTTGACCATAAGGACAATTTGAGTTGGATACGCTGATCCGACTGGTTGGTTTCCCTGTCTGTACTAGCTGGTACATTTTATCAAAAAACGAAAAGACGAGGACACACCTGGGCTCACCTGGCGTGCAATTACTGGAGTCGTACCGCAACATCAACTTCAAGGCGTTCGTGGTGCGCGTACCGAATTGTTATCTGCCCGTCGCGCGTCGTCATGGAAGAAGCCTTTTGGCCGCAGGACGTGGTGTTCCGTTGCTTTCGTGGACAAGTACCACAGAACAGCACAAGAACAAGCTAGTGAAGTGAAGTACTATTTTATAGTAAAACTATGTATGTTTAGGTTAAGGTATTTATATACGGGCCTGCGTCGCCAGAACTAAATAAATAAATAAAAAACGTTGGCACGTGAATCAAAGGTTTCGGGTACACCTTTTAAATTTGAACATAACACACGTGTTCTCAACATCTTACTTCCACGTCACGCAGCTTCGATTACAATCGAACGCTTCGCTCACGTTTACGTAATCGAATCGATGACTCTGCATTTTTACTCACGACTAAGTAATGCGAGTCGGAAAATGCAAACCACCGAACAACAGCGTACGGTGAACTGTAGATGCTTACTTATTATTCTATATGTAGGTATGTTGTTTGTGGGTGTTGTTTGTGAGTGTTGTTTGTTATTTATTATGCTTGAGTTTGATGTTAGAATTATGACATTTTGGTGTTCTTATTAATAGCATCGGTGATTGTTTAGATACAGATGGGTTATATTTATAAGGGAGGGGCCCATGGCTAAATAATAACAGCCGCACAGGTCGATCGATCAGGTTAAGCTTCGCTTGCCGCGGTTGGTCTGTGGATGGGTGACCATTTTTACATACCGAGACCCCTCCGTGTCTCGGAAAGCACGTTAAGCAGTTGGTCCCGGCTGTCATTCGTGGATCTTTGACAGTCGTTACGGGTAGTCAGAAGCCCGAAAGTCTGCCAACCAGTCTTACCAAGGGGTATCGTATTACCCAGTAACTGGGTTGTTGAGGTCAGATAGGCAGTCGCTTCATGTAAAATACTGGTATTCAGCTGCATCGTGTTAGACTGGAAGCCGACCCCAACATACTTGGGAAAATGCTAGGCAGATGATGAGATGGGTTTATTTATAAACATTGCTTAAAGTTCAGTGACGTTCAAACGTCAAAAAATTATGGATAAACAGTCGCTAATCATTACTTAAATTTAAGCAACGTTTATAAATAAACCCCAGAATTAGTTAAATTGAAATAATTGTTAATTGAATTGTTAGTTTAATTGAATTAGTTAACAGTTCATTCGGTTGTAATTAACCTCTGTCAAACCACTAGAGTCTTCAAAGAGAAAACGCATATATAATTAACATTACTATGTTTAATTAATTATGTTCGACCACATGTTCGACAACATCATTAATTAAACAGTGATACTATTCTATTGATTGAGAGACTATTCACAATCATGCTAAATATAGAGCTAAGTGTAAATTGGTATTTCTATTAGCACATTGAAAGCTAGTTATTCAATTATTGATTCTTTAAAAGCAACGTGGTTGATTTCGTTAAAAGCGAAAAAGCTTGTTTTGCACTTGTCATTTTGAATCTCGTTAAATAAACCAATAATGTTCGAAGTACAAGCGACACGTGTAGGTAGGTGTACTACATTAGTAGTATACCTACACGTGTCGCTTATACCTCAATACACAACAAACAACTCTTCAGCTTTATTTATTTATTTACTAAATAAAGCTGAAGAGTTCGTTTGTTTGAACGCACTAATCTCTAGAACTACTGGTCGGATTTGATTTTTTTTTTTGCATTTGATAGCACAGTTCTTGATATTTAACATAACCCTAGGACTCTAAGAAGCCGAGCAAAAACAAGAGAGAAAGAACGCTTCGCCAAAACGAAGCAGTATCGCGGGCAGGCGATACAGCAAGAAATTTCACGACAAAGTCACGGGCAAAAGCTATTAATAAGATAAAGTAACGCACGTGTAAATATCGTTACGAGTCACCACACAATTCTTCATAATTACAAACAAACTCGATATGAAATGTGTTACATTTCTCATTAATCAATTCATTGCTGAACAACAACTTGACAACGAAATTTGTCGCACGCGCGCAAAATGTACAATAAATTTAAAAACATTTATTCTCAATGGCACCGTTAACGTTTTGTCGCGTAAATGCTCGTCAGTTGACTGATTTGCGTAAATTTATTACGCAACGTAACGAAACGGAATTATAGCGCGCTATCTGGCTGCACGTGTAGGCTTGCTTCCGTTCAACGCTGTGTTTTAATCATATTCTCCGGTATCTTTACGGTTATACGAACATAAATTGTGGGAGCTATTGGAGCTTCCTTGTAAGGCAACTGATGCGTAATTTATTTTCGTGAGGAAATATTGAGGTACCGCGATTCATGTCAAGGAAATTCCAGATTTTATGAGTTAACTCACTAGCTGTGTATTTCATGTGATCTAAAGAGCTAAAATTTTAACAATTTCTTACTTTTTAGCTTTATATCATTTTATCATCATCATTTTTCAGCCGAGAGACGCCCACTGCTGGAATTAAGCCTCTTGCAAGGATTGCCACATTAACTGGATCCCTGTCCACATCCAGCGGA
This sequence comes from Oligia latruncula, assembly GCA_948474745.1. Taxonomy (NCBI): domain Eukaryota; kingdom Metazoa; phylum Arthropoda; class Insecta; order Lepidoptera; family Noctuidae; genus Oligia; species Oligia latruncula. Next base: position 20,089,631 of record OX419685.1, read on the forward strand.
TTCTTGCGAACTTCACCAAGTCACGCTGCGCCTTCTGAACTTGTCAGCCCCATCCAGTCATCCATTCTGCGAGTATTAAGTCCCGCCCTTTTTCAAATATGTTAAGGAAATCTCCCACTTTGAGGTCAGAAATTATCACGGGGGTTCGTACTACCGGGATAAAAAGGTATCTTATGTCATATCCCAGGTCATGATCTATACGTGTGCCAAATTTCATCCAAATTCGTATTGCCTTTAGGGCTTGAAAAGGTGATAGACAAACTGACAAAAAGGGTTACTTTTGCTCATTCGGTAACCCAAGCTGTCCTGAGAATTTTCTAAAGTTTGTTCATCCAAACTTCTTATTCATCGAGTTTTAAAACGGAACAGATTTCCAAGTAATCGTTTAACTAACTTATTACTTTATCTAAGCGTGTTTACTTTCAAAGTATTAGCTGAGTAGTCTTGGATGCCTTAAGTTTTACTGAGCCTTAAGTTGAATTGAAGTTAATAGTAATTTAACAGAGTTTTGGCCTTCGTTTTAAATTCGGGATAAAGATTACTCAATGTTGAAGACTGGAACTTGTTGTTAATACTAGTTGAGTCAAGTTCGTTATTTTGGGCTTTGGCACGACTGAAATTCGACATGAAATAATGTAAGCATAAACCTTTTGGAAAGGGCACTTTATATAATTGGTGAAAACCGGAATTGAAAATCCGATAAACACTTTTTCTGATTGGCTTTTACAAATCCATCAGTAGTTTAAAGGAGAAATAGATAACGATCTCATACAAGAAAAATGTATTGAAGCTATAATGTTTCATAGCCCTGTATATTTTTGTTCGTCGTTAAACTTTGTGAAGCAACATAAGAAGTTCTCAAATCTGATGACTTCAAAATATAAATACAATCTTGTCGACTGCGGAGTAATCCACTGTCTTTCAGCAGATTGAATTTCACTCAAGCTAACAAGAAAGAAAGAAAATACGCTAATTTGCGGCAAACATGACGCATAAAAAAAAACACAAACAAAAAAAAACAAAATAAGATTTTGTTTTTTTTTTACAATTTGGGAGAAAATATGCGATTCATTTGCTATGCTCCAGTTCATAGAATTTTGGATCTCCGTTGGAAACCAGGCAAAATCAGAGTGATCCGAGATACGAGTTGCTAATAGCCGATGGTAGCCGATCTAAACTGTAATGCGATGTTTATTGTCCAAGGAAGCCGAAGTCACTCAGAAATACAAAAAAGATAACCAGAGAACACAGCCAATGATTTTTTTTTTACAAATCATAAGTCATCTCAAATAAACGTTAATGATGCTGTCATACGCAGCACCACTGAGTTATAATTAAATTTTAAATATTCGGAGCTCATTAACCGACTGACAAGAAATCATAACAATACTTAAAATTAACGTGTCCCAATTATCATCCCATTTCCAAAACTGGCAACATAAATACCCCAGTTACCTGAACCAAAACAATAATCTTTCAAATTGAAATATTTCCTGTAAATACCAAAAACAAAAGCTGTGGACGGATTTCAAATTTTAACTTTTTGTCTGCGCTGGGCCACACTTTATCCATGCCCTTTTAGAAGTTATAGTAAAATAATTCACAGACATACACGAAGAAGCGACTGTTTTGTTAAAATTTCAAGATAAATTAAAACCATCTCAAGTTTATATTTTCGTTCAATGTTAACATCAAAACGTCAAAAGACCTTCCACTTTCTTCAATATTTCAAATAACTCTTCTGTTAGCTGTAATTAATAAAATTTCTCTACACTCGCCTTCAGCACACGTCGATCAAATTACATTTTAATTAGACACACTACCGATGAACATTAAACCTTACCATTGTGGAAATAAAGTTCTAAATTCAAGGAATAGCGCTGTTGTTATTGCCTTAATATCTTCAGGTTATTATGCGCTGGTTGTGCTTTTTCCTTCACAGCCTCGGGCCATCAAGATGAGCTTTGCAAGAACTATTTATGGATGAGCTACTAGCAAAAGGCTTGAATAAGTTGAATAATTAATGTTTTATCAGAAAATTCATGGGAAAAATTACGTAAGTATTCTCGTTTAGTTGGAAAATTTTAGAGTTAGATTACATCAAGTCGGTTGAAAACTAGGGGTCTACTCCGAAGCGGTTAACCACTGTATCGGCCGAATGTTCGGTTATTTTCTACTACCATTAATTTCCTATATTGACTATTGGTCCCGACCAAACTGTGCCAATCCGAACCTTTTTAGAACCCTTAACCCTTTTTTTAACTTTTTCTTTTTAATTCGTAGTAGGACAACAATATTCGAATCAGAAAATGACCGAACATTTGGCCGATACAGTGGTTAACCGCTTCGGAGTAGACCCCCTTAACCTGAACCTTGAATCTTTGTATTTAAAGCATGTTGTATGTCGTGAATACAGGTCGTGAATATGGATTTGTAACTGTGTTCTTTTCGACGAGACATAAAACGAATTACCACTACTCTGACAGTGAACAAACTTTGTAACAAAACAGTTTGACAGAAAAGTATTATCTATTATTTAATTTTGTAAGACATGAAACCTTTATTTTCTCTTGGCTGTACTTACCTGTCAAAAAGAGTAACCTAGATAAAGTGGATAACACAGAGATTAAAACAGAAGGCGAACTAGCAAGGGATCGAGGAGGGGGGTGGGGGGGGTTCAGGGGATCAGACCGGAATAAATTTCTATAATAGGTCAAAATTGATTTTTCACATTTCCACAACTTTTATTATTTACAGTTTTGTCAAGAATAGGGGCTTGTGGCTAAGTAATAATGGCCGCACTGGTCGACCGAGCAGGTTAAGCTACGCTTGTCAGGGTTGCACCGTGGATGGGTAACCATCTTTACATACCAAGCCCTCCGTGCTTTGGAAAACACGTTAAGCCGTTGGTTTCGGCTGTCATTCTTGGATCTTTGACAGTCGTTACTAGTCGTCAGAAGCCCGAAAGTCTGACAACCACTTTTACCAAAAAATGGTATGTACCCAGTAACTGGGTTGTGGAGGTAAGATAGGCAGTCGCTCCATGTAAAATAATGATATTCAGCTGCATCCGGTTAGACTGGAAACCGACCCCAACATACTTGGGAAAAGGCTAGGCAGATGATGATTGTCAAGAAGGAGCGTGCTAGCGTTGTTTTCCATATTATAGTCTGTGTAATTAGCTGTCTTGATTCAGTCTTCACACAGCCTTACAAACAACTTCAGTTGTTATCCATACCTACAGTTCTAACTACAACTTCAGCCAACTGTCTAATTATTATCAATCAGGCCTACTCTTAAGCTTCAGAATACGCTTTCAAAGTTTCCAAACAATCCCAAAATTTCGGCACAAGTTACTTGGTTGTAATAATAATAATTACTTATAATTTCACTGAGTTCACTGTCCGACAATTATTACTTCGAGGAAATGCGGGTGGTCTTTTTAGGGTTCCGTACCAAAATGGTAAAAACGGAACCCTTATGGTGAGACTCAGTCTGTCTGTCGGTCTGTCACAGCTGGATATCTAAAGAATTACTAATAATCAATCTGATTAATGACCATAAAGCAATGATTTTTTACAGAATAATAAATATTAACTACTTGCATGTTATGTTTTCCTTTTTGATGACACATTATTTTTATAAGCACTAGAACCCTCAAAAAATACCGATTTAAACCGCTCACTTAGGCTTTTTCAAAAGTCTCTCCGACCGCAGATTTTCATGAATAACAAATTCGAGAGGGCTGTAATTACTGTATCTAGTGACCTACGAACGTTGAACAGAAAAAGCGTCAACTTTATCATGTTTAGTTTTCATAGTTTATTTGTGTTTAATGTAGTGTGTGACGAGCTCTTGGCTAAATAATAACAGCCGCACAGGTCGATCGGAGGTTAAGCTACGCTTGTCGCGGTCAGTTCGTGGATGGGTGCCCATCCATAACATATCGAGACTCCTCCATGCCTTGAAAAGCACGTTAAGCCGTTGGTCCCGACTATCATTCCCAGATCTTTGACACTCGTAGGTTTAAGCGTAAAGGCGTTACAAACCATGAGACAAAATATGTAATCTTTTCTCTTTATGATATTAATAAAGAAAACATTTAAATATCTATAAACCATTCACTACATGGCGTCAACTTCGCATTCTGTCGTCATGGTTTTCACAAGTAAAGCTTTTAAATACTCTGTCAAGCATTCGCATTTTATAAACGTTTCAACGAAACTTTTCTTTTTTTCCAAAATGCCGAAATATTTCCCTGTGCCCCGAAACGTATTGAAGCAAAATGGTATTCAATTTGGAAGGCTTAGTGCTTGGCCAGACTGGCTGTGTGGGCGCGGGGCGGGCGCGGCAATAGAAATTCTTGTACAGTTTCTAGATTTATCTGGAAGATATTGTCAACGGAATCCTAAGGAAGATCTCTGAGAGGCCAGACTCTGCAGTGCTGGGGAGATTCATCCAGCTTCATGTGGCGAGATGATGATGATGAATTGATGATGCTTACTATGATTTTAATGACATGATTACAATCAAAACAAAACATCATCTGTCTATCTATTAAATAAAACAAAGTCAAGTTGGTTACACCGTTTACAACTCAAGAACGGCTGGACCGATTTTTTATTATCTTTGATTTGTTGGATTTTTGTTCGCCCCGAGTAGCAGAATAACTAATAAAACGGGAAAAATTCACGAAAAAAAGTATCAAGAGACTTTCTCATACATTCGTACTTATAAATTCTCAGGCGGTACTAAGTTCGCCGGGGTGAGCTAGTTTATATCAAAATTCAAATAATAAAATCATTATGATTTTTACCAACTTAAAAAAAAAGAAGGTTATCAATTCGACACGTATATTCACTTATGACAATCTATTAGAACTTTCAAACAAATATACAAAATTTTATAGATGTATGTATGCATGTATGTTTGTCCACGCATTTCTCCGCAACTATCAATCGGATCGTGTAAATTTTTTTTATTGGCTTACATTTACTTGCACTGTTCCATTTTTGATGAAGCCAGGCAGTCACACAAATACGTAATTACGTGTAAGTGTGACGGCCTGGCTTATTGTAGAAAACATCTCAAAACCTTTGTCAAATTCTAGTGCACTATTTAGGTACAACAATACTATGACCTACTTATTACAAACAAATATTCCAGTTTTTACTTAAAACTAAAAATTGCGAAATAAAAAGTAATTAAAAAAAATTAAATCGACGAGATTTTGAACTTTATCGCTGAAGCATAAGGTTCAAGGTTGATTGGGAAATATTTACAGTTTCGGGTAGCTTGCTGTACCTATACCTAGTGATTTTCAATTCGTATTTTCTTATTTTGAACACAAGAGTTTGAAGCTGAAAAGTCACACGTGCCTGAGATTCCGCTGGCACCAATACCTTTCAAACCGACACATCACAGAAACACCGCGTTCAATATATATTTAAAAATCCAAAGATGCTGGCTGTAGCATTCATTATTCACGACGTACTAGTCGTCACTACCCTTACTACTTGTAAACCTGTAGCGGAACTTTTCACAACTTTCAGGTCATTTTCTCTGTGAAGTTTCGCCGCGGTTTTCCTAGCTGGCACACAAGAGATAGGTACAGAAGGCTGGTTTCATACAACGAGCGAAAACAGGCGCTTGCACACAAAATTATCTAATGAAAATGTAAACAAATGGATCAAAAAACGTACATGTGGATGCCCATTTGTAGTGCTACTTACAAATTGAGTGCTTTGATTTAATTAATTGAATACATACTAATTTTTAAATCACATTGAAATATTTTTTTTATGTTTGATTTACAAATTATTTTGGTATTACCTTTGTATGAGCTACGCATGCTCCGCCGGTCCCTTAATACCTACCAAAAGTAAACGTTCCGAAACCACGTAAGTGCCGCCATAATTGCATAACCTAATAACTAAAACGTTGGAATGTTCGGTTGTTATGTAATTAAAATATTTAACAGTAACAATACAACGAGTGAAAACGCACACGCCCATAGCTACGCTTCACGTATAGCGAGTACAAGCGCACTCACGACTGGCATTTGTTTCAGTTTCAGGTTGCTGTACGTACGCGTCTATAGTCTGTTCCAAAAGTCATCTGTCTAGCCTTTTCCCAACTATGTTGGGGTCGGTTTCCAGTCTAACCGGATGCAGCTGAATACCAGTATTTCACATGGAGCGACTGCCTATCTGAGTTTTTGAAAAATTCCTTCTGATTTTTTCAAAATCAACGGGTTCGATTCCTGGCTAGAAATATTGATTTTTCAAAAATCCAATGATGCAGTTTTAGTTTGATTCATCAAAATCGAGCCCGCGACTCCTTTGAGTACTTTTCGCTATTCCTCATACTTTCGGATTTGGCCATCCACGCCCACTTGGAAAATCCACCCTGTGTCTATACAGGGTGGATTTTCCAAGTGGGCGTGGATGGACAATATGTGTGTGCAAGTTTATATTTTGTTTCAGATATTAGTGATTTGGAATATGGACCTGTAGATGGTCAGATATAATGCTTTTGTTATCTTCAATATCCGATATGTGAAACCCAAAAATCTGATGATTCCACATGAATTAGTACCTACACCAAAAGAAAAAAAAAAGTCAAAGTCAAAGTTTAAAAAAAAAAAAAAGACAAAACAAAAAAACAAACTACTACACTACGTCGTCGTCGTCTCTACTACTTTTGTTTTCAATATATTAGAAAACATGATTTATAGCCGCATACGACCTTTAATTGATTTCTTTGGCTGCATAAACGAGGCCAACATTAACATTTTATCACACCCATAAACCTGGGGTGTAAGCAATTTTTCAAGGGTTAAGCCTAGCGTATAAATCATCTGCTAATACCGGCAGGCCATTTCAGGAGTGATAAAACACGCAGTTATGTTTGAAAGGATTTTCGTATGTAAGGATTCGTGTCTACCTGGGAGCTAAAATCGTAATATTTTCTAGACCTACACACTGGCAAACTATTGAACTATGTGCTCGTAACTCCGATAACCGAAAAACTAACAAATGTAATAATACCAGTATTTTTTTTATTTAATACCAAAATTCCTTGTTTTTAAAGTAAATCATAGCGGATTTTATCATGACACCGCATGTTTAAATATCTTTCTTCGGTTTTGTAGTAGATATTTGAACGGTGACATAGCCGGTAGGTCATATCTGGAGCTACGCCGTAGGAAAATTAGTAGACTCCATCTGATGATGAGTCTACTAATTTTACTACGGCTTAGAATCTCGGCGACAATAAATGTCAAAAACTAGTCAAAGATGTAAGGAAATTATAGATATTTTTGACAGAATGAGACTGTGATCAGACTGTGAACGTTCTTAATTTTTTTATTTTTTTTTTTATATTTCTAAATGGGCCCGCTCTTGACCCCGATCACGCCTGATGGTAAGCGATAGATGAGGTCAATGATGGAACGAGCGTGCCCAGAAGATGTTAATGAAATTTAATTTAATTAATTTTTTAGATGAAATTTACGGAAATTGCCCCTCAGGTCAAATAAAAAATTAAAAAAATTATATTATGCGTAAAAAAGTAAAGTAAAAGTACTCGCATAAAACTCAAATAAATCATCAAACTCATAGTCAAATCATTTATTTCAAATTAACTTATTACAGGCACTTTTGAATTGTCGTGGTCTCTTTGACCACCAACCAACTCGCCAACTAAGCTATATAGCTCAATCCCAACACACATGCGGTACAGTTTCGATACTCCCGCAAGTGATTAAGCTCATTATCTAAAACTACGCCGTATTAGTAGCGTAGTTAGCTATCCTACATCCAGCAAGTAGGGATTTTCGCTTCATTACCTGACCTACAAAATTACTAGGCTAATATCCGCTTGATGTTCGAACAGCGAACTTGTGTGGTCTCTCTCTGGCTTTTGGAAATCGATACGCTTGTCTCTTTCGGTTTTGAAATTGCTTCAAGCGGGCTCTTTAGAACAGGTTAGCGTCATCAGCCATTGAATATGGGTTCCAAAATGACCGTTCCCAAATCACTGCACTTGCAAACTGATGACGTAGTGACTAGCTTCTGACCCACCCCGTCGCATCGCATCGCCTGCCCGCGCTATTACTTCGTTCTCGCTTAGCGTTCTTTCTGACTTTTTAATTTTTTTTTCGGCTCCTAGGGGGCCCTTGCGTGATGTTAAATAGTCTTCCTCAAAAATTGGGCTATCAAATGCAAAAATGTTTTAGTAGTTAGTTCCAGAGATTAGCGCGTTCATACAAACTCTTCAGGTTGTATTAACAATAAAGTTTGAAGACGCTTTCGTCCATTCTGATGACGTAATCTGCGTTCGCGATTTATTTGCCTAAAATGTAAACAAATATGAGTTTATGGTAAAATAACTTTAAATCCTACACAATAAAATTCAAATTACGCTACAACTTCAAACATTTTAATAACTTTTTCAATAGTCCTATAATCCATTTGAAATAAGATTAGACATTTAAATAAACCATTTTTACAGTCCGTTCAATCGATTTTGACTTCTTTAATGTGCCTAGGATGGCATTAAAAGCAAAAAAGTAATTACAATACCACTTTGTCAAGCCACCAACGCAATAGAATTCAAAATCGGTTGAACGGACTGTAAAAAAGGTTTATTTAAATTTCTAATCTTATTTCAAATGTGGTGTTTTCCTATAGCCACTCTGAGATCAACTTAATTACCATTAAAATAAAGTTAATATTGGTTTAACCTGTAATAAAATTAATTTGAAATATAAGTTTGAAAAGAGTTTATTCCAAACGTAAGTAACGTAAATTCGAACGATTTTTAAATAAAAATTATAACTACACTACCTATAGCATTTTGATTAAAGCATAATTAGTAGGTATCACCCAGATAAATGGAAAACTAAGTAAATGTGCCAAACGTACGTAACGAGTATTTTCAATTTTAAAATCGTTCGAATTTACTTTATGTTTACTCTGCGTGAGAGCAGTGATATCGGCTCCGACTTACGAGTACATAAGTTCGAATCGAGGTCATAAGTTCGAATCCATGCAAGCACTTTACTTTGTGTATTTAATTTCATCACCAACATTCTCAAATGCCAGTTGTGATTTTAATATACGGACAATTTAACTTTTAGACAAGTTGCTTAACAATTAATTTACCACTTGAATACGAATATTCTCCAGTATCAAAACTTCAACAATTCCACAACACTGAACTTCCGAACCTTTACCAAGTAGGAAGAAACTCCTGCAAGAGAGATGAAGGACACAACGCAGGCTGACAGGGATCTCGTCACACGAAGTTCAGTTCCGAAGTTCAAAAGTTTAGACCGACAGGCTACCTCCATTAGTGGGAGGTATTGAAAATTTGCATCGTGCATTATTTAGCAGTCGTATTTTGATGTTTATACCTATGCAATTTGGATATAATATGCAATTAACGTTGATTTAATAATTACACAGAAGATTTAATGAGAATAATAAGAATGGGTAGTGTATTGAAGATGTTTTTTTCTGTTTTTTTAGGGTTCCGTACCCAAAGGGTAAAAACGGGACCCCATTACTAACACTATGAGTCTTGTTGCTCGAAATAAAAATATTATTATTATTATTACTAAGACTTCGCTGTCTGTCCGTCCGTCCGTCTGTCTGTCACCAAAATAAAATAAATATTTAAGGGGGTTCCCATGCAACAAACGTGTTTTATTCGGCGTTTTTGCCTTGTGGTACGGAACCCTTCGTGTGCGAGTCCGACGCACCATAATTATTTGTAAGGCAGGACAAGTTGACACTGATTATATATACACTGATTATAGTTACACCGCACATAGTTCAAAATCGCTTGACGCTTCGCAAGGACACTTCACTTAGAATACAAGAAAAAATTGTCTAGTTTTGTGAAATTAAGAAAAACTTTGAATTTTATTTCGCAGTCCTGTTAAAAATTATAACATCTACATTCCACACGCGACATTTAATTCTCGACTAAGGGTCGACACATCTCACGTTCACTAGTTAACACAAGTTTGCTCCAGTGGAGAGCGCGCAATGAGAGCGATGCAAACTTGCGCTAAGCACGTACCTGGAGTACCTGGACTACGACGATGTTAAGTGGACGGCCCGCATAGTCTGCGATTGTGTAACAAGGTGCTTTTTATGAAGGAAAATCATTTGAAAAGGTTAAAGAGGGTCAAATTAAATTAACTAGCCAAACTCCGCAAACGTGATGAGTATCGATATCTGAACATGATAACACAAGAGACAATCTGGTCTGCACAATTTTGCTAACTAATTTAATTTGACCCTACAGGGTCAAACAGGAACACAGGGACAGGGAGGGGGGGGGGAGTCAGGGGATCTACAGATGGAAGCAATGTATTTTTGTTTTGGTTTACCTACTTGGGAAGTTGTAATAAACAAGCCGCAATCACGCTGATTTAAAGCTTAGACTGATGGATGCCTTATAAAATCACAATTTACATAATAAGTAATCGTGTCTCATTAGTTTGGGCTTAATCAGTTGAGTGAACAAGAAACAGCCACATCAACAAGAATGTGTGTCAAACATTTTTTATAAACTCAAGCATTTATTTTTATAACCATCAACCCTATATGCGGCACATGACCGTGCGTGAGACACAATAGCTTTTTAATTGTTTCTGTATTTTTTTTCGGAAGGCTTACAGACTAATAACTTTATAATAACAATACCTAATATATAACTAAACTATAGCAGCGCCCCGCGGTTTCACCCGCGTAAGTTTCGATCCCTTGGGAATATCGAAATAAAAACTATCCTGTCCTTTCCCGGGACTCAAACTATCTCTATACCAAATTTCATTTAAATCGGTTCGGTCGTTTAGGCGTGAAAAGGTAACATACAGACAGACAGACATAGTTACTTTCGAATCGAATTTATAATATTAGTATGGATTGCTAATTACAAGCGTCCACAGATAAATACAAAAATCATTACGGCAATCAACCGGTTAAACACTATCAAGAGACTTGCCAGCAGTTTAAACAAAAATAGCCTTTATGTATTCTCATTACAATTAGGCGTACATTTTTTGTGCTAATGAGAAATGTAATAAACGATGCACCGACATGGAATTCGCAGTGTCGGAAAGGAATTTTAATGTTTTGAACATTATGAGGATTTTGTGAATGTTGTAGCTCTAGTACGCAAACTGCGGAAAATTCAAAATGGCGTTATTTCTTACAGCGCGCAGCGTTGGGTAAAATTGTAAAGGATGCATCACGATTTTTATTCTGGCCTAACCAACGAAATTAAACCTTGTAATCGAATTTTCATTTCCTTTCTATAATCAGGTTTAATTATTACATGGAAATAGTTTTATTTTTATTTTTTCGGTATATCTTAGCATATTTTTTTTTAAAACGTTGCCCAACACTAGGAATTTCTCCTGTATTGTGGGTGCGTTTACAAACATTTAAACTCACATACACAAACAGCCAGACCCGGAACAACTACTTGTAGGTCATACAAATATTTGTTCCGTGCGGTAATCGAACCCGCGACACGCAGCGCAGCAGTCAATCGCTTAACCACTGCGCCAACCGTGCCGTCATCAATTAGCCTATAATGTCCCCACTGCTGGGACACAGGCCTCCTCTCTGTGAGAGGGAGTGGGCCGTAATCCACCACGCGTGCTCAGTGCGGGTTGGTAGATGTCACTTGTCTTCGAAATTTTGGTTCTAGGTCATGCCGTTTCCTCACGATGTTTTCCTTAACCGTTGTTAGAGCAGTGGTGATTAAATAATTTACTCAAAATAAAGCGCCTGCCAGGTTCGAACCTACGACTTTTAACTCGTATGTCGCGGTCGTTGCCACTGGGCCACCACTGCTCAATTATGCAAGTCAATAATTTTATATAAAAAAAACTACTTTATAAACTTGAAATTGTTTGTGGTGCGGGTTCCAACTCAGTACCTAGAAACCTTCATGAAGGAAGAGTTTTGGCCGAAAGGTGGTGGCGTCCCTACGTTTTCGTGGAAGGTTACGCGACACCAAGCAGCGCAACACGACGCCGACATACCTAGTCATCACTTTGTGTACATTAGTTTGTTTTTATAATTAAAATATGCATAATATTTAAGGTATTTATCTATGGGCCTGCGTCGCCTGAAATAAATGGATTATTATTTATTTTTGTCGCTTCAATGTTTCGTACTTAAATACCATGTTCTTAATAAAACCTTAGTACCACCTTAGTATTTATTGTAATGTAAATGGTACACCACAGACTACCTACAGTATTTGTCTGTCCTTCCCCTTTTTCATCCATCCAAAGGTCTTTAAAAGATCGCTCTTAGCGATAAAACCGCCTATTGTGTCACCCTTTGTAAAGTTTCTATATTTATGTCTGTAATTTATATGGTGTACAGTCAACAAAAGAGATAAGTATGCAGCAGTGGCGAAGGTTCCATACAACTCGATTCCTACCGGCTTCCCTTTGAAAAATGGCACAGTATATAGGCAAATAACATAATCATATTAAAGACTAGCTTCTGCCTTTCTGAAATTAAATTTCAGTCGACAACATCCATCGGTCTACATAATAAAGAGTATTCTATTCTATTATATTCTATTCCTTCTTCTTTCTCTGTTTATATCCAGTACTGAATCCACTAAGGTAGTTCCATAATTCTTCTTGCATTATTCAAACCATCCCCGTTCCTACATTCGTGACCTAACATATCTGTATGCAATAAATCAAACACAGCGGAGTAATACATTAGTGCTTCTGACACAAGTGCATCAGCTAAAGTGGTCCAGGAAATATTTTACTATGACAAGGGAATGTACAGTGAAGTGTGCTTGGGAATGCCTTACTTGGAAAACTTGGTGCCTTACTTGGAAAACATAATGCCTTACTTGGAAATTTTGCAACAGTGCGTTTCAAACTCAAATTTCTTTTTTCTGCCTGTAAAGTTAAGCTTGTGTGGTATCCTAACTATATCCAAACTAATATTATAAATTCGAAAGTCTGTCTGTCTGTAAGTTACCTTTTCACGCCTAAACCGGGGCCTTCCCCGGACATAGGATAGTTCTTATCGACATACCTCGCGGGCGAAGCCGCGGGCGGAAGCTAGTAATATTATAGATGCGAATGTAAGTTTGTTTGTTTGTTACAACGTTATTTATGAGAGTATATACTGAAAGAAATAAGCAATAAGTAAATAAACATGAAAAAACATTGATCTGAACTGCTTAAAATAGTTCCATAAAAGCCTAACGTTCAAAACAGTATTTTTACTGATTCGAAAACAGTTACAGCTTGAGCCAAAATGTTACCGTCATGACAGTAAACTTTAACATTTTAAGTAGCTAAAAGGTCACACAATTAACTGTTTTATTCATTTGGTGATATTGTTCAAACCATTCAAATTTACTTACATTACAGTAATGGTGGTTTTCTTTTTTTTTTGTTGTTTTTTTCAGTAAATAGTATGTTCAATCATAAAAAGTTACTGTTTTGTCTGTTACTGTTTTACAAACATTTCTTCTTACTGTATAAAGTCAGTAAGTCTTAATGAAATCGCTTTAATAATGGTAATAAATTATTTTTTTCAGTGTAAGTTGGTGTGTTTTCCTAGGAGCGTTTTCATGACAGCTATCACTGCGGCCGGTATGTGGCGACCAACACTCTTCTAGAAAAGCTTTAAACGATGGAAACCTTGGACCTGAATTTTAATATCTTTTACTTTCATCAACAGCCAATCACTCTCTACCCCTGAACATAGGCCTCTGTAAATGCACGGAAGGGGCTTTGGTGTTTGACCATACATTGCCTACCAGCCTGTCACTTGTATAATCTAGAAAAGCTTTAATTCGTCACCTCACACTCCTTCAATATTCTTTGACGTAACTTATAAAACATCCTGTATGTAGCTCTTTTATCACAGACTCGTCCAATGCAAACGTTACATAAAAAATATGAGATTTTTACGATATCACAGTTGCTGCATAAAAATGCAAAGCGACGTATGTATTTTAATTTGATGTTTAAAAAATGCTGGCGACAATTTCTGTAAAATGCTTTGTTTTTTTTTTCTTTTCAGCACTGGCCAGCGCTACTGTCATTTTAAAACGTGCAGGGGTGTTGTAATTTGGCGATCAGACTTTTTGTTGGTATGTGTTTATTTGTACATTTATTTTTATACAAAGTAGTAAGTTCTTTTGACACCATTTAAGAGGAAATGCGGGTGGTCGTTTCTCCATAGAAACGCTCTCGCCTGTTTTCTTTCTGGTTAATGTCTATAAAGCTATGATTTTTTACAGAATAATAAATATTAACTTATGTGTATTATGTTTTCCTTTTTGATGATACATTATTTTTACAAGTACTAGAACCCTCAAAAAATGCCGATTCAAACCGCTGTCAACACAGGCCAAGTGTACAAATTTGTCAGCTATTAATGAAAAAGAAAAACATTTTGACACAGTTTATTATATATCCTTCTTATTCAGTTTATGTAATATCTTTTAAATTGGTCTAATATAGGAGGAGGAAATAGGCGAGAGCCAAACCTCGAATTATGACTTCGTACTTAGGCTTTTTCAAAAGTCTCTCCGACCGCATTTCCTCTTAAGTTCACGCTGCAAAAGTTTAAATCAGCCCTTTTTGAACGTAAAACATTACATAACAGTCCCTCAAAACGCCCACCCTTCGCCACTTCCTAGTGACTTCGCTGGGAAGAAGAAGTGGCGCAGCATACCCCCAGCAGCACAGCTGTCTGTTCTTTTAAAACAACTTGCTTCTATACAATAGTAGGTAGGTATACAAAGTAATTAACATTACGAGACTCAGAACAACAAATTAAATTATTTCCCTTAAACGAAGGGCTAAGTTAACTGTGACAGTGACCCGTCGCTGTAGGTTAGTCCACAGTGAGGTACTCTTCAAGATATTTATGACCTCGTCGCGAGAGAAGGCCATGATTAAAAGGGCCAGTTCAATTTTGAAACTACTCGGACCAATCCGCAGCAAAATTGTGATTAAAACCGTAAACAAAACATTATAATTATATTCACAGACAACAGTCGTAACATTTAATGAAATTGTCGATGGGCCGTTAAAGTATTAAGGGTGGGGCAGACCGGAGAAATTCACTCGGCAAATTGTAAAGCATAGTCGTTATAAGAAATTTATAATGGCTAATTAACCTATTTTAATTCAGCTAAAGCATCAGTAAATTATATGGATGGCCTGTTTGGACTCTTAATTGTTTATTATCTTGCTTAAATGTACCATTGGGAAGAATATTGTAGGTCAGAGTATCCTTATTGTTGCGGAAGCAAATCCAGACATTGCTGTGGAAAGAAATAAATGTTTTAATCAGCTAAAGGGGTATAGAGGTATGAGGAACAGGGTGTAAAGTTCACTCATACTCTATAGAAAAGGGAGGATCCTCCGACCAGATGGGTGTTGTATCTGGCGGGCAACTGCCCGATGACTCATGTCGGGCCGTTGTATCTATGCTAGTTGCGCGGTAAACTCTGCTTGCGAGATGCAGGATTTTTCGTAACGTTAGTATGACGCGTTGTTCTCATGTGGCGTTGTAGGTACCGCTACAGGGATGGTACACACTTGTTTTGGTCATCACTATCGATTCGTTAGTATTTATTGGACAACAAAAACGACCTGAAGCAGTTACTACATATATTCGGCATTCATTCGGCGCGAGCCGATCGGCAAAATCCGTTGGTATCTTCGCTGTAACATGTTCGGGTCAGCTTGGCACAAGCGGATTATTCTCGAACATTATATCTGCATAATATATTCGATTTTCCGACCGGTTGTGCCGAACATGCTAATATGGAAAAGTGTGTAGCTGGCATATAACAACAAATATTTATTGTATACTTACAGTGATCACACTAATATTATAAAGGCGAAAGTTTGTGAGTTTATATGTTTGTTACTTCTTCACACTCAAACGGCTGGTCCAATTTTGATAAAATTTTATATGGAGGTAGCTGACACCCTGGATTACCATATAAGCTACTTATTATGCCGATATTCCTACGGGATCTACATTGACACGGGTGAAATCGCGGGGCGCAGCAAGTATGGATATAAATTTCTGAAAGGGTATTAAATAATTTATTTACATCAAAGAGGTGTACGTAGTTAATTTCTCGGCGATGAATACAGTTTGACTTTTATAGTGCCTTCCACGGATATCGAGTGCCTTCAAATTAGTTGCAGTAAGGGAAACTGGTTTTCGTAGTTCAAGTGTTATTGTGCTCTATGCTCCAAATTAATATTAGAATTGAATAGAATACTCTTTAATAGGCACACCATATAAATTACAGACATAATTATAGAAACTGTACAAAGGGTGTCTTATCACTAATAGCGATCTTTTAAAGACAACTTTTGGATGGATTAAAAAGGGGAAGGACAGACAAATACTGTAGGCACTCTGTGGTGTACCATTTACATAATACAACAAATACATACATAAAGTATATTATAATAATCTAAATAAATATATACATATAATATTTTTTATATCTACCCATTTAATTAGAAAATTTTATATAAATGAGAATGAATATACGGTTTCTAGTATCACACGCAGTAATAACATTTGGCATCCAATTTTACTAGCCATTTTCCACCTCATATTACTCAAGGCTAAGGATTATGAGGCCTCATTATGACATCACAGCTAATTAGTGTCCGTTACGATGTCTTCGTTTATACCGCAGGCGGATCGTTGTGCGATGAAGGAAAATATCGTGAGGAAACCTTGAACCAAAAAATCAGAGACTTGTGACATCCACCAATCCGCACTGGGCCCGCGTGGAGGATACCCGCGTGGTCACAGGGAGGAAGGCCTCCTCTCTGTGAGAGGGACTGGACCGTCCATTCCGTTAATGCAAGTTTGCAGCGGACTTGAAGCCGCGTCAAGTAAACTTGACGGTGTATGGCTATGGGTATGCATCCGTCAAGTTTACTGGACGCGGCTTCAAGTCCGCTGCAAACTTGGCGGTGAACTTGACCGTGAGTGGCCCGCATAAAGTTGTAGGCTTCTATCTGGGCTATCTAGTCTGTTTACTTTGGAGTACAACCCCCAAAACTTATCGCTTAGAGGTGGAACTTTTTGCTGGAGTGTGTATTTTCACGATGTCTTTTACCTGGTAGTCTTCAAGTCATGAGTGAATCTGTTAATTTCTTGTGACTAAACGCAGGTACACCTTTGTGTACCGCATAATTCCTTTGTAACGGTAGGGTGGTTCAAACGTGGGTCCACCCAATACTAAAGTAAGTAGGTATCTTGGTCTGTATTATACAATTTGCGATCAATTTTTTTTATTACAACGCTAAGCAACCGCCTAGTGAATTTCTACATGGAATAATTATTTTTGTGCGTTTTGCTTAACCTTCAGTACGGCATTACGCACCTGCAATATGCATAGTCAGGGAAATGAATTGTTAAGCAAATTGGCACTCTATGTCAATTTGCCGTGTTATATAGGTACATTTTATACAACTGTCAAACAATACACGTTGTAATTTGAATATACGGATAATTTAAGTTGGTACTCAGTTTGACATTACTTAGTAAGTATTTCTTGGTCGCCTCATAAACTACCGAATAATACTCCTCTTTCAACAATATTCTAGGGACATTTACCTGTATCTATAGGGTACACACTAACAGTATCGTATCATGTTATATTATACCCAAGTTGCACTTTACTCCTTTATAGGGCAGTTAAACGAGAGCATAAAATTTGAGGAGCCACTTAAAGCTGTTTTTAGTCGTACTAAAGTTAGTTTAAAGTAGTTAAAAAAAAAAATTGGAGTTTTGGCCAGTAGAGTCAAATTTTCAATGATATACCATCGTCATCGAAAATCAGTCCTAAACTGTTACCGCCTTCACCGCGTGGAGGTGAAATTAGTGATAGCTTAGATTTCCACATCAGATGTTTCTGATCTTCGATTTTTATAAGTCAACAGGAAATGCCCATCAGACCGAATAACTTTTACTAAGACGTCATTCCTATATGTGTTATGGTGTAGCTGGGCTCTTGGAGTTCCCCATCAGGTGTTCCAGATCTTCAAATTTATTCTCTCAGCAGAAAATCCTCATCACGTGGAACAATTTTTGCTATGGTACCATTTTTGTATCTCTTATAGTTAAGCTGGTCTGTTACGGGTTCTGCATCAGGTGTTCAAGTTTCCAAGAAACATTATAGCCTGAATGTTGCCCAGCCATAATAACTATACAACAAAAAAAAAATCATTCAAATCGGACGGATTTGAATGATTTTTTTTTTTTGTTGTCCAGACACGGGATCGTCTGGCCCATGTGCTGGTTTGGTCCCTGGGGTGGTCACGGCGTGCTATGTGTTCTGGTGCGCCGGTGATGGGGAGTACTCCCCAGCGGAGGGTCCGGTGACGGACAGCCGCGGCGGGTTCACGGATGAGTGCTAACGCGTGCCCATGTTCCCGCCGTAAGCGGTAGAGGAGGACACAGTGGAGTTTTAGTGGGTTAGAGTCCCACATAACTGCACTATCTCCCCGTGGTAGTGCAGAATGCATGAGCATTTCTTCACGTTAAAAAAAAATAAATGGGAGTTTTGGCCAGTAGAGTCAAATTTTCAATGATATACCATCGTCATCGAAAATCAGTCCTAAACTGTTACCGCCTTCACCGCGTGGAGGTGAAATTAGTGATAGCTTAGATTTCCACATCAGATGTTTCTGATCTTCGATTTTTATAAGTCAACAGGAAATGCCCATCAGACCGAATAACTTTTACTAAGACGTCATTCCTATATGTGTTATGGTGTAGCTGGGCTCTTGGAGTTCCCCATCAGGTGTTCCAGATCTTCAAATTTATTCTCTCAGCAGAAAATCCTCATCACGTGGAACAATTTTTGCTATGGTACCATTTTTGTATCTCTTATAGTTAAGCTGGTCTGTTTCGGTTCTGCATCAGGTGTTCAAGGTTCCAAGATAAATTATAGTCTGAATGTTGTCCAGCCATATAATAACTATACAATAAAAAAAAAATCATTCAAATCCGTCCAGTAGTTCCGAAGATCGGACGCGCAGGCCCGAGGCGTGTATGTACTCTGATAGAATACCTTAACAAATGTTCGCCGTGATTCTTTAAATTGACATAACTTTTTAATTTATGAACCGATTGACATGAAATAAACACTAAATGTTAAGTGAAGCCTACTACAATATATTAGTGAAAACCGCATCTAAATCGAATAAGCCGTTTCTGATATTAGCGTGCACAAACAAACAGACAAACAGACAAACCGACAAACAGACAAACAGACAAAAAAAAAATTAATTACAATTTCGGGTTCGGCATCGATATAATAACAACCCCTGCTACTTTTTTTTTATATATTTCCATTGTACAGACACCACTTTTCTACAAATTTATTATATGTATAGATAGATAGATAGATTTTTTTAATTTACAGTTTAAACTTACATTCACAAAGTATGTAAGTTGTGTCACTTAATTTCTTTAAGTATGTTTTAATTTTGGGTATGTTGGCACCTTGTTTATATATCATTTAATATCATTTCACTGTGCTTTTATGTGTTGTGCTATCTTTTGTGTGCACTAAATATCTATCTAAATTAATGAAACCCTAACCTCCATAATCCATACACAACTAGATATCACAGGTCAGGTGCAATACATCCCGAATACAATGTAATCCGCGAACGATGTCAGATTAGCATTACGTTACGTATACCTGCAATAGATCTGTCTCCGCATTCCAGGCGTGCTTCTACTGGTCCCCGAGTTTTGAGGTCAATGATCTTATTATAAGATAGGTATGTAACATCGGGTTTATTCCCCGAAGGAAAAGGCTGAAGTCTAGTTTTAGCCACAATTCTAGGAGCTGAGCCTTTTGGTATTAACTGGGCAGAAATCGAGACTCGAGGCTACAGAGAATTTGTTAATAGAAAAACCTAATAGTTTTTTACTCAACCCGGGAATCGAACCTTGTAACCACGCTTAGAAGTCACGATAGTAATCACTAGACCAACCAGGTAGTCATGCTCATTAATAAATTACGTGATTCAATTAGAATTGTGAAGAAATGCTACAATTTATTCGTTCTACATCGGTCTACTAACTACTCTTTAAAGTGCTCACTTATACTTTCAAAAACTTCGAATTGTAAAAGAAAACCACAATCCAATTTCCACATAATTAACAAAAAAGAAAACTTCCAAACAGTAACAACGCTTGAAAACAGAAATTCAGAAAAACGAACTTTGCATGTTGTAAACTTTTCGACACGACAAACAACTTTTTCCCAATTAGACGATGCTTCAAAAATGTTCTCGAAAAAAAAAAAGTTAGGCAAAAATATCAAGAGCATCATACCGTAAAGGTGACAGCAAAACACGACAAAATTTTGATGACGCATTAACTCGACTCAAAACAAGACATGACTATGAGTAAACATATTCACTTCTCGTTTGAGCACGAGATAATATGACGAGAAATTTTGTCGCAGGTTATCCTGGCAGGATAACCTTGATATTTTCCGTGTCAATAGTCCTTCTTAGAGTACAGTGAAACATTTATGTGCAACATAAAGAATAACAGCACGTGTTGGGTTTTACGTCGTTTTTATACTTAATCGTAAAAGTTGTAAGGTATTAACTGTAGGTACCTGTGGGCTGTGGTAGGTACTTGTAGCGTACTGAAAACTAGTAATGTATCCAATAAGGTTTTTGAGTAACACTATCAAAAGTGTGAACAGGAAAACAGTTTTATAACTTCAACATTTTTATAACTTTTTCAATAGTGCTTGTCACTCTGAAATCAACTTAATTACCATTGAAATAAAGTTAATATTTGTTTAACTTGAAATAATATTCATTTGAAACAAGTTTTAATAGACATTTATAGCCCACTTCCTCTCGAAGAGAGGAGTCCTGTGTTCCAGCAGTGGGTAAACTAAAGGCTATATCAAATGTAATTAATACATTTGATATTTAATTAATGATAACCATAGTTGCATCTACTATAGTTCATCATCATCATCATTTCAGCCGAAGGACGTCCACTGCTGGACATAGGCCTCCCCCAAGCACCTCCACTTCGACCGGTTTTGTTCTTCTCGCATCCAACGGGTTCCTGTGACCTTCACAAGGTCGTCAGTCTACCTTGTGGGAGGCCTTCCAACGCTACATCTTCCGGTACGCAGTCGCCACTCCAGAACCTTTCGGCCCCATTGGCCATCTGTTCTGCGAGCAATGTGCCCTGTCCACTGCCACTTAAGTTTGGCAATTCTTCGTGCTATGTCGGTCACCTTGGTTCTCCTGCGGATCTCCTCATTCTTGATTCGACTACAGTTATAGACAATAATTTATTATAATCCAGTTTATAAAAGACCACAATTTAAATAAAATCCCTGTTCAATCAAAACATCTCCCTCTCATCAATGAACACTTCACTAAGAATTTCCGTTGCCTCTAATTTTCATTCCATTGCTCTTGGAGTAGCACAAACTAAACGAAATGGAATCATATTTATTTCCCATCAACTGCGCGCGCTCAGACTTTCTTAGATGGTACGGAGAAAATATTATCATTTAAAAGGAAATACCTCGTTATTTTTGTATGAGCTGGGCATTTCAATTAGCTGCTTATGTGCACTTGGTGTTCTTGTGGCTAATAGGTAGATAAAGAGGGTACAGTTTCAAATGTAAGTAAGGAAAGAAAATGAAACTCTGAAGCATGCTTCAAAGTTTTTGGCGGGGAAATATTTCGTCTTTTGACATCATAAATGAAACCACAATGTTTCCTTTCAAAAGATACGTACCTATAAAAATTAATAAATTATTTATTTTATTTATAAAAAATTATAAATTATTTATTTTATTTATAAAAATAAATAAATTATTTATTTTATATGTAAAAATAAATAAATTATTTATTAATGTCTATATGACAGGATCAGGTATCTCTACAGAAGTAAAAAAAAAATATTTAAAAAAATAATGTTGATACTTTTTAGGGTTGCGTACCAAAATGGTAAAAAGAATAAGGGTTTCTTTTTAGGTAGGTTAGGTAGGTTTTGTAAATCATCAACAAAAGTTACATTAGTTCCACCAGTGGTCAAGAGACGGCGCTGACCTAAAACTGCAATATTCTACACCGCAGTGTTAAAATTCTCTGACGAATGTAGGTCTCGACGATGAAAATTAAAAAAAACATGATGGTACGGAAACCTTCGTGCGCGAGTCTGACTCGCTCTTGTTTGAGATCTGGACACACAGAACGTTGAAAATGTAACTAATTATATCCCTTAATATAGCATCTCCTCTCACATCAGCACAGAATTCACTATCATCATAATCATTACAGCCTACAGCAGTTCACCCCTGGATATAAGCCTGTTCTATTTAATTGCACGACATTCAACTTGAGATTGAGACCTTGGGAGCATTGGTGGAGCAGTAGTATATAACGGCCCGGCCGACTTAACAGTTGTAGGTCGTCGAACCCAGGTAGGCAAGCGTTCTATTTTGTGTAAATTATTTAATCACGACTCTCAAAAACGGTGAAGGAAATCATCGTGAACTGGAATGTCCTGGAACCAAAAATTCGGAGACATGTGACATCTACCAACTCGCACTGAGCCCGCATGGTAGATTACTGCCCACTCCCTCTGTGTCCCAACAGTGGGAACATTATTGGTTGATTAAGCAACTTGCGATTCATTATACGGTAGATAGCAAAAATATCCTGTTGGATGTCCAAGGGCCATAATTAATAACACGATAATAAATTATGTTCCGTAACAAAATGAGTATACACATTGAATTAATAGTCACTTAAGATTATGAATGGCACTTGTATGCACGTTGCGCCGATGTCAGGCGCCGAACAAGACTAATAGGGCTATTAATCATTCTTAAGGCGCATACACTGTGTTGGGATAGTGTGAGGTCAACAAACAAGTATAAGTTACGGTACCTATCAGAATACTAGGATTATCTTTCGATAAGTTAAAAGTGTCTGTCTGTAATGTCACCATAACAGCTTTTTATTAAATGCATTTCAAGCTATTACAATCTGTCAAATTTCTTTAATAGATTTTCAAATCCACATCGCTAAACCATAAGGTTCAAAGTTGATTGGGAATATTTGACAGTTTCGGGTAGCTTGAAGTGCTGGCGTCTGTACCTATTTTTACCGACTTCAAACAAAGGAGGTTATCAATTCCACACGTATGTATGTAATATTATTGGAATTGCATTATATTCACACATGACAATCTATTAGGGCTTCCAAACAAATATACAAAATTTTGTAGACGTATGTATGTATGTATGTACGTATGTATGTATGTTTGTCCACGCATATCTCCGTAACTATTAATCGGATCGTGACCATTCTTTTTTTATTGGCTTACATTTACTTCAACTTAGGGAACAGTGTAAGTTTCATCAAAATCGATTCAGTAATTTTCAAGATATGGACTAAGACGTGAAAGTGTGACGGCTTTTTTTTGTCTGTTTGTGTACTTAAAATAAATAAAATCTATATAAATAAAAATCAATGTTTGTATGGTTGTCCTCTATGCGTTCCGAAACTATTTTTGAGATTGTGATGAAACTTTGGTAGGGTGTTCTGGGGACGCTTATGAGGGTTCCTAATTATTAAAACATGGGAAAAATTAACAAAAAAAAACTGAGGCGGTACGAAGTTCGCCGGGTCAGCTAGTAAATATATAATCATCATCTGCCTAGCTTCTTCCCAACTACGTTGGGGTTTACAAGGAGCGACTGCTTATCTGACCTCCACAACACAGGTACTTGGTAATACGATACCCCTTGGTAAGGCTGGTTGTCAGACTTTCGGGCTTCTGTCGACCCGTAAGGACTGTCAAAGATCTACGAATGACAGCCAGACCAACAGCTTTATGTGCTTTCCGAAGCACGGAGGGATCTCGGTATGTAAAGACGGTCACCCATCCACATACCAACCGCGCCTGATCGATCGACCCGTGCGGCTGTTATTACTTAGCCGGAGCTCCTCTATTATTTATTATTATCCTATAAAAACGGACATAAGGTACCTTTCATCCTGAAAAAAAGTACTGTTTCCGAGGAAAACAACAATAACGTTATTATGATAATAGATGGCGCCACGTGTCTTTCGAACGGCATCGACACTTGAAGTGACACTTGAAGTGAAACCGCGGGGCGCTGCTAGTTAAATGTATATAATATAACACCAAAACACACTTTCTCAATAATACCAATCACGCAACAAGAGAAGACGCAGTTTAAACACTCAAAACGGGTCCGAATTGTAAATCTAATGGCACGGCCCCGATAACGGCGACAGCTCGATGGGAGAGGTAACGGTGCGGCAAATGAAACGACATAAACCAATATATGGCCCACTTAACGCCATCCTGCTCCCATGAATTCTCACGTCATTTGTTTTCCGACAGTCGTACCGGCTCGGCCTGCGAAATATGTCACCGTCATTTTTTTTAAATGTTCCATCAATTTCCAGGGGATTTGAATTTGGATTTGGATGACGCATTAACGTCAAATCAAATTTTATTTAGGAGCGGTTCTTCGTGTCAAGTGGTCGCAAACGCTACTGCTGACCATGAGGTCTTGCGCTCCATTCCCGGGTCGGACAGAGTTATTAGGTTTCGCCATCCGGAATTTGTCAGTAGCAGCTCGGAGTCTGGATATGTGTCCAGTTGTTGGCAATAGGCTCGCCTCCTATTACATGGAATTTAAACATAAATGGCAAAATGTGTTTACTAAAAGTACAGTTTTTTTTTTTTTTTATAAAAAAATGTTGCCCCGCTCTAGGAATTTCTCCTGTATTGTGGGTGCGTTTACAAACATTTAAAGTCACATACACAAACAGCCAGACCCGGAACAACTACTTGTAGGTCATACAAATATTTGTTCCGTGCGGGAATCGAACCCGCGACACGCAGCGCAGAAGTCAATCGCTTAACCACTGCGCCAACCGTGCCGTCAACAGTTCTGCTGTCTAATGCTTTTTTTTTTTGTGGGTTGGAAATCAAATGACTGCTTCCGCTCTGGGTGGAGCAGAAGGGAGTGTCAGACTCTTACTGACTAAAACCTATCCATGTTCCTTCCTTAGCCCTTTATGTTCCGGGGTAGCGGTAACCCTTTCGGACAATCCCGCTGACCTGCGGTCTAACCCTTACGGCAATACAGGCGTGTTCACGTATTTTTTTGGGATGCATGAAGAAGCCTCCTTTCTTCCACCAGCTACTCAACTAAACCGAGCGCTCGGCGCATCCTAGACAGTCACACGCAACACCTTGTTTGAATGGCCAATTCTTCCCTTGCAGTGGTAGGGCCGCCCATTTGGTTTTCCCACCGGAGTCCAGCGTCAAGCAGCCTGCTATGTTTCGTCGATGCGTGGAAGTTCCAGTGCCTTAAGCATCTTCTGGGCACGCTCGTTCCATCACAGACCAAACTCAAACTCAAACTCAAATCATTTATTTCAATTAAACCTTGTACAGGCACTTTTGAATTGTCAAAATTAAATAGTCTGTCAGTTAGTCAGAAAGTTGAAGCTAGTTGCCCATTCCAAAGCGTAGATCTCTATGGAGAAGAACGGGCAAGAAACTCCATGGACACTCTTTTAAATCAAGATATTACAAAATCCTGGGTACATTATTCTTGTTGCTTCTATATGTGAGAACAATGTAAAAAAGACAGAAATGAAGAAACAATTCAAGACATAAGATTAAAAATAAGCCTTGGCAGTTAAGAGATGACCAGTCTCAACCAACGGCGCCCGTTCACGAACATGACGCGTGGATCAGCACCATCCAGCTCAACCATTTTGTAGGGAACCGAATGATCCAACACACGCGCCACCATCGGTGAGACATTTAAGTGAGCATGACCTCATCTGTCGCTTTCTATCAGGCGTGATCGAGGTCAAAAGCGAAAAATTGTAATAGGTATAGGCTCGTGTATGGCATTTGGCAGACATTACAAAACCCCACATTCTTCGGTCCTTATTGCTTATTCCGTTTGCTTTGACCATGTTCCTACGTTTGATCATTCACGCGCACTGGTTTAGGTTCCTACGCAACTGATCTTTTTCCAGGACAGATGACATGATAAATTTTCAGTACTTATTAAATTCAAAGTATTTTGTTTCACATAACATGGCTTCATTAGCACTTATGAAACGTCAGACGCTGGGTGGACACTGGACAGTGCCAAATGGTCGTCTCTTATGAAGAAGCGCCGGCAAGAAACTAAGGAAATAGAACGTAAACTCATTAAAATAGGAGAAATTAGTGTTTAGTAAAAAATGCAAGATAATGTAAACCGTAATTTTGAGAACTTCACAGTCTGTTTCAGTCTCAATCTGTCAGAAATACCTCTGATCTCACCTTGATCTGCCTAGCCTTTTCCCAACTATTTTGGGGTCGACTTTAAGACCAACCGGGTGCAGTTAAATACCAGTCGTGGAGAAAGAAAGAAAGAAAATACCTTTATTTGCGGTAAACATGACGCAATAAAGAACATAAACACAAAAAAAAAGAAAGCGTTGCGGGAAACATGCGTCACATCCACGCAAAACGGCTATCGCTCAGCATTATGCTGCGACCCTATATAAGACAGTCCCAGCGCTGGTTTTCAGCTGGTTTGGTGCGACTGCCTATCTGGCCTTTACAACCCACTTACTGGGTAACACGATACACCTTACTTAGACTGTTTGTCAGACTTTTGGGCTTTCTGACTACCCATAACGACTGTCAAAGATATACGAACGACAGCCGGGACCAACGGCTCAATGTGCTTTTCGAGGCACGGACGGGTATGTAATGGATGGTCACCCATCCACAAAACGACCGCGGCAAGGGTAGCTTAACCTTCGATCGAACCGTCCGGCTTTTATCATTTAGCCAAGAGTAGGGCAAGTGCTAAAATCTTAAGTGAATCAGCTACAAGTACCTACCTTAGCCCAAAAAAAATAACCCTTTTCATGAACTTCTTTAAAATAATACAATCCACTTAGTAGTAAAACGAGAGCTGTTCCAAGGGTTAACAAACGGGTTTGATGCTCAGTTAATTCTCTGCAAACGCTCAGACGCTGAATATTCAGAGGCACTCCGTTACCATGGCAACGGAAGCTGGGACACTTAATCTTGTTACATGTCAAGTATGTCCTAGATGTGACTTGTCGCTTTTTTAATGTATTTAAATGAAGACGGTCGTGTGTTTTAATGGTCATGGCATGAATTAAATGCACTGTTTCCTATAGAAGCTTCTTGCACTGAAAACGTTTCCTAGTAAGATGTTTTAGAAGGAGGTTGTCAGTTTTCTATTTGCTGTCTAAACTAAAAAGAGAGTAGTGAAATCGGAATTAAAGTTGTACAAAATTAAGTTTGACTAAATTTTTCAAAATATATTCTTAGGATAGAATACTCTTTATTCATTATTTCAGCCGAAAGACGTCCACTGCTGGACATAGGCCTCCCCCAAGCACCTCCACTTCGACCGGTATACCGGTAATACTCAAAATATAAATTACGGACTTAAATTATATAAATTTTACAAAGGGTGACACAATGGGCGGTCTTATCGTTAAGAGCGATCTTTTAAAGACAATCTTGGGATGGATTAAAAAGGGAAAGGAGAGACGAATACTTACTGTAGGTAGTCTGTAGTGTACCTACCATTTACATAACTAATACTTACAACTTTTGAAGGTAATTTTGGCGCGAGGCCAACTTGGGAACTAAAGCCGCCATCTTGTTTTGTCAAAACAGTGCCCCCATGTCAATGCCATTCAGTCGCCAAAAGAGCCTTGAGCATTATACCTGCTACTGAGTTGTCTTGACAAGTTGACAAGAATCCTATGTTTTTTTTTTTTTAACTCAGTGGGTAACACTCTTGTAGCTCAGCGGGCAACACCCTTACTTACTTAACTGAGTAAGCAACTCATTACATACGAGTAGCTTAGTTAGCAAGATTCAAGTTTTTTATTAGTATTCTTCAAATATTTCATAGCCCTGGAAATAACTGTTTTCCATCAGGAAGAGCAATTTTAGTAAATTCATTATTCATGTATTTATTTATATTTATTTGTGCTTATATTTATGTGTCTAGCTGCACCCCGCGGTATCACCCGCGTGAATGTCGATCCCGTGGAAATATCGGGATAAAAGTAGCCTATATGTTAATCCAGGGTGTCAGCTAACTCCATACAAAATTTTATCAAAATTGGTCCAGCCGTTTGAGCGTGAAGAAGTAACAAACATATAAACACACCCCCACACACGCACTCACACACACACAAA
Source organism: Oligia latruncula (assembly GCA_948474745.1). Lineage (NCBI taxonomy): Eukaryota > Metazoa > Arthropoda > Insecta > Lepidoptera > Noctuidae > Oligia > Oligia latruncula. The sequence continues at coordinate 20,118,001 of OX419685.1, forward strand.
CTTTCGCCTTTATAATATTAGTGTGATTTTCATGGTTGCACCTACTAGTATTTGTCTCTGCATCACCCAAAGGTTGACTGGTAGAAAATGCCTATGGCATTAGGTCCGCCGCTGTACATTTATGTGCTTGTACTGCCACGGTTTTTATATTTGACCCAGAATTGTAAAAAACATACTTTAATATCACTCGCTATAATAAAATTTACGGTAAATGACTTAACGTCGGCGTCGCCATATTACGCTTGCTTCGAGAAGTAAAAAATAATATAAAGGCTATCGCAGACATGCGCGACGCGACTCCGGTAGAACAATTTCATAAACATTGTGCACTAGAGTCGCGTCGCGCCTATCTGTGAGAGCTTTAACGCAGATTTTTTATTCATAAATTGTTTATGAACGTTTTAAGATTTTTTATGCTTATTAGTTGTGATGGTAAATTATATTTCTGTAGAAATGTGGCACTTAAATGTTAATGGTTTCTGTTTTTCTTTATCACTTTTGAAATGAGAGATTGGACCTGACCGTGACTTTTGTATTATTCCCTTTGATACATTAGCAGAAAAATAATTCGATACAAATAAATAAAATTGAAGTGTTTATAATGTCACAATAACAGCTTTTTACTAAATGCATATGAAAGTATACTATACAGGGTGTTTGGAAGCTAAGTGCAAAGCTATAAGGGAGTGATAGTTGACAACATTTACAGCATTTTGAGCCATACATGTCTTAGACGAAGTATGTTTTTTTTTTAGTAATATGGAAGATGTCAAAAACATGCCCAATCCGAATCATTTTAGCTATCTATTTTGACACAGACCCGTTAATCTAAAGTCGACACACGACAAGATACTTAACTATTCTCTCTATCGGTTCCTCCATACAAATAATTACAAACTAAATCACCTACCTACATTAGACGAAGTAATTTCCCAATACACCTGGGCCGTAATCATGTGGGGTACTTAGTGGTCCAAAATGAATTGCGTCTTGGGACCAAAGCTTGAGTAAAAGGCATACAGGCCGTAATAATACAACATTAAGTCCTTACAGGTACACATAATATCCCAAAGGGTGAATGCTGAAAAGGATATAGTCTAAAGAATAGCTGGATGCGTCTTGTTTAATTTATTTGCTTATTTTGTATTGTATCGTAACACCCATTTTTTTTTGTGGATGGGAAATCATCAAATGACCCCTCCCGCTCTGGGTGGAGTGGAAGGGAGTGTCAGACTCTTACTGACTAAAACCGTGTTCCTTCCTTAGCCCTTTATGTTCCGGGTCAGCGGTAACCCTTTCGGATAATCCCGCTTACCCGGCAGGCTTCGGCCCTAAGGGGCCCCTCCTCGATGCTGACATCTCTTTGAGGTACGCGTGGAACACGTACGCGCCGTCCGGCACGGGCCAAGTCCTGATCGGACGGTGAGCTACCCATCTCCGCCCACAGGCCCGATTGTAACACCCATGGGGGTGTGTTTTTGAGTGACGACCTTAGCGTGGATCTGTAATCATGAGAAATTATAGAAATCTAGGTGTTGCTTGCGACTTTGCGATCCAGGATGAAAAATACCCTGCGTCCTTCTCAAGGTCCCAAGCTATCTCCTTTGTATCGTTGAGCTGCTTAAGTTCTGAGTTGAGCTGCACGATTACTGAATGATTGACGTGTTTGTACAAACCTACTTACAGAAATAAAGTCATTTATCGTTTACCTATCTATCAAATTCTATGACGTGAAAACGCCTGCCATAAAGACAAAGTTACTTTTGCATTTTTATTATTAGCATAGATTAATGGCACAAGGAGGTCTTGCAAACTGTTTCATAATTTAAAGCTATATAGTATTAATTAAAACTTTATGCACAAGTAAAAGAAATACTGTACAAAGGCGGACTTAATGCCTGAAGCATTTTCTACCAGTCAACCTTAGGGTGATGCAGAGACAAAACATGGCAGGCGCAACATACGGAATAAATAGCTAGGAAATGACTATAAAATACAAGAATAAATACTAATTCATAAATAGATACATACATACATATAAACAAAATGAACTGTGAGGAGAAAAAATTATCGGTAGAGGAGAAAACGAATCCAGCAAATCAGCGCTGGACAGTTACGGCCAACTTTTGACGGATATGTTCACATGCCTTCACTTTAAAAGATAACCAACTGGCTGGACTGGACTGGTATTATGACGAGCTGGTGTCCGCAACTACACGTCCAACCATGTATTTGCGTACTAAATTAAAGATATCAGCGGTGCTATTCTGCAAAAATCTCACCGTGAAAACTTAGGTGAAGTGAGCGTGGAGTGAGCTGTCAATAGTGTCAATTCCTAGCAAAAACAAACTCACTTCACCTAAGTTTTCACGGTGAGATTTTTACAGAATCGACCGCTGTACTGCTGTGTTACTGGAAAATACCTAGTGGAAAACCCCAATAACACTTTGCCGGACCTGTGGATCGAAGCCAGGATCAACATTATAACTGAACTTGCAGGGTCCCAAACGCATTATTATCTCATCATTAATTTGGCTATATAAACCATTTTTTTTCTTTTCATCTCCAACTTTTTTAAGTTATAAGTTGAGCTGGAAGGACTTGGGGAGGCCTTTGCCCAGCAGTGGGACAGTATAGGCTAAACAAAAAAAAAAAAAAGTTGAGCTACGATTGAGATCCTTAACTTGACATATGCGTGCACTGACTGACAGATCCGTCTAAATCTGTGTAGTTCTTTCCTCAAAATATTATAGACACTAATCTTTATGGTCCTCACATGATCTGTCTAAGATAATGTCAGGGCTTAAGACCTCTGAGTTTTTTTAGGAGTAACTTCTTCAGAGTAGACGGTTTGAGAACACTAACCTCAAAGAAATAATAATATATCATTAATTTGGCTATATAAACCCTTTTCCTTTGATCTCCAACATCAAAAAAAAATGTAAATTAAAATGGCTTTGCAAAAAAAGAGTAAATCAAAATGTATATTTTAATTATGTTGAACGATAACGCGAACGTTTGCGTTTGTCCTAACCAAACTTTAATTTGTCCCCAACCACTCAGTTCTGCCTTTGCCTTTGTAATAAGGTACGTGTTGGATGTTCTAAATGTGGATAAGGTTATTTGATGCGAAAAATTAATATTACTCTGAAGATAATTATATCGAATCTGATATAATTTTGAAAGTTATCAATAACATCATCATCATCATCTGCCTAGCCTTTTTCCAAACTATGTTGGGGTCGGCTTCCAGTTTAACCGGATGCAGCTGAACACCAGTATTTTACATGGAGAGACTGCCTATCTGACCTCCACAATCCAGTTATCAATCATACATTAAAAAATGTCTGTCTCTGTGAGAACATCTCCTAATAAAAACTTTTTTACAAAAAAAAAAACAACCGACTTCCAAAAAACACTATAAAGTGAAAAATAACTAGTGTCCGACCGAAGCTTCGGCTTCGGCTTCGGCTTCGGCCACCTTCGGCCAAAAAAGCACCTTCGGCCAAATCTTCGGCTTCGGCCAAAAATTTGCCGAAGGTTTGGCCGAAGCCAAAGGTTTGCTAGTTGTCAAAATTTGAAATTTACTGAACGATGCTAGAGCGAGACGGAGAGTGTGCAGAGCAGCAGAGTTTCGCCGCGCCGCCGCACCGGACCAAACGAATCTAAACTAAACGAGTCAAAACAAGTTTGAGAGCGCGTCTTAAAATTCTAATAAGTGTTTTGTTTTTAAATATTTCATATTTGAAACTTTTATTTTAGACAATATTTTATTACCTAGTTGTATATGTTGGTAACTCGGCTCGTTATTGGGCTAAATCTCTAAAGCTCTCACAATATGTATTTAGTATATTCTGAGATCAAAGTAACTATCGTATTTCTCAAGGTCAATGACACCTTCGGCTTCGGCTTCGGCTTTGGCCGAAGGTTTTAGTGAATACCGATTAATCGGCTTCGGCTTCGGCCAGAATTGCACCTTCGGTCGGACACTAAAAATAACTTTAATTTCGGAAGTCGGTGTCTTTGGATTAGTATTTTAGTTTTTTGCCACCGACTTCCGAAATTAAAGTTATTTTTCACTTTATAGTGTTTTTTGGAAGTCGGTTGTTTTTTTTTTGTAAAAAAGTTTTTATTTTTCACTTTTTAGTGGGACAGTTTGTAATTTATCTAAGTTACAATAGCCTAATGTCAACTGCTCATCACCTTTTACAAAATATTGCTTTTCCCGATGCAGAGACGTTAATTGTTGAGGAGTTCTCCTGGTAAGAACCAGGAGAACTTCTCAACAACCACTTACCATACGCATTGTGACGAGGATCGTTTAGCAACCATAGTAAAGTAATCGAATCGCAACCCGTGAAATATTTGTCATTGAGTAGTTCCGATGGGCATCTGTGGTCTTCAGCTCCACTTTACCAAATGATGATTTCCGAGAACAAATGCTCAAGTTACTTTAAAAAATACCCAAATCGCTATAGCTTTGCCTATAAAATTTGAGGGTTTCCCTCGATTTCCATGGGATCCTCTCATCAGACTCCAACTTGATGATAATGGGACCACCTCGAGAGTATACCCTTTCGAACAAAAAAAATTTTTTGAAAATCGGTCCACAATTGGCGGAGTAATCGCGTAACAAACACACAAAAAAAAAAAAAACATACCGTCGAATAGAGAACCTCCTCCTTTTTTGAAATCGGTTAAAAAGAGGTATTTTTCTAGTGACATGACACTAGCTATTTATTTTCTGGTAAATAATGATAGCTTAAATGAAGCCTAGGGGATTAATCACCTAAACACTCAACAGAAGTTGAGATTAAAAAAAGGGTTAGTAACCTCGAATGAAAGCTGTTATTACAACACAGAATTTAGCATTTTTTCTCGTGGTTATTTTTGTAAAAACAAGAATTTCATAATCGGTTAGTGTGTCGAGAACGAAATATTTTTTTCGTATCCATAATCTATTGATCCTTGAATAGCAGGACCAGAGATTCCATTTGCCCTAAGCTCTTTCATTTAAAGCGAACAGGAGTTGTCATGTAAAGTTATTTACGTTCAACTCCATTGAATGTATTGTTTTATTATAATGATATATTTCTAAGGGCGCATTTTACCAAACTTTTATACATAGAATAAGTCTTATCCTGAGAAATATTGAATTTTGAATTATTGACAGTTTTTCCATACTAGAACTACAGCTAGAATTGAGGAGGTGAAGAACAAAACCTGACTTTTAGATTTTTTTCTACCGACTTCAAAAAAAGGAGGTTATCTATTCGACACGTATGTATGTAATATTATTGGAATTGTATTATATTCACATATGACAATCTATTAGGGCTTCCAAACAATTATACAAAATTTTATAGACGTATGTATGTATGTTTGTCCACGCATTTCTCCGCAACTATTAATCGGATCGTGACCGTTTTTTTTATTGGCTTACATTTACTTCAACTTAGGCAACAGTGCAAGTTTCATCAAAATCGATTCAGTAATTTTATTTTCAAGATATGGACTAATACGTGTAAGTGTGACGGCCTGGCTTATTGATACGCGCTACGGGTGTAGTGTCAAAAAAAAACATTTCAAAACCTTGGTCAAATTCTAGTGCAAAAACTAAAAATTACGAAATAAAAAACTAATAAAAAAAAAAATAAACCGACTTCAAAACGAAATTACTTAACTCAAAATTATGAAATAACTTTAATTTCGGAAGTCGGTGGCAAAAAACTAAAACTATTCAATACAAATCCCAAAGACACCGACTTTCGAAATAGTAGTAGTAGTAGTAGTATTCTTTGTATGAAACTCCGTACTGCAACGCACGCTAATCGGAATCGCCTCACCTCGGGACAAGCTCACGAACCGTGGTGCGGTGCGTTACGGCTCGTCGTCCCCGCGCTTACGGGTCGTCGTCCCCGCGCATACGTCTCTTCGTACGGCTCGCTGATCGCTGGTTGATCAAGCAAGGGCAATGGGCAAGGGTGGACGAAGAGGTGTAAGCTCGGGTACGGACAGGCGTAAGCGCGGTTACGTCGAGCCGTAAGCGCGGGGACGACGAGCCGTAACGCACCGCACCGCAGTTCGTGAGTTTATCCCGAGGCGAGGCGATTACGTTACGATTCCGATTAGTGTGCGTTGCAGTAGGGAGTTTTATACAAAGAATACTGAACGGCTCGAGTTGATACGGTGCCGATCCCTTTCCGGTTTGATACGTGTGCTATGACCTTAAGGCTGCGGGTTTCGAGCTGCTTCTAACACGGACTTTTACGTCGCTTGCTCTTGCGTCACCAGTCGTGACTCTCTTCATATTTTGGCCGCTGTAACCAAAACTACAAACGTAGTAAATAAACAGGAAAGCTTTATAAAAATGTGCCTGTTATTTTAGGAAATTGTTGTGAACTTCCACACGAACAAAATTGCGGGGAGAAGTTACTTGTAACATGAATAAACACAAAATACACACACCTACGGTTATTTTAACCACTGTCTCCCTTACCGTAACTGTCCACATTAGACCCACCTTACCCCATGCCGCCATTAGCGCCCTTACAAGATGATAAATTACCCACTAATCCACATTTTGACCTCGTTCCTTTAATGACGTCACTTGTACCGATATCGGAATCTTAAAGGTTATTGATATTGAAGTGAAAATGGATTCTTGCCTATAACCCAAGACCTTTAAGGATACTAGCATCTGCTCGCGACTTCGTCCGCGTCAAATTTTAAAATAAAAGATAATATCCTATGGCATTCGGCTATAGTGAAATAATAATAGAATAATATAAATAATGCTACAATAACAGCCGCACAAGTCGATCGATCAGGTTAAGCTACGCTTGCCGCGGTTGGTCTGTGGATGGGATCTTTACATATCCAGACCCCTCCGTGCCTCGGAAAGCACGGGTCCGGGCTGTCATTCGTGGATCTTTGACAGTCCTTACGGGTAGTCAGAAGCCCGAAAGTCTCACAACCAGTCTTACCAGGGCGTATCGGTATTACCCAGTAACTGGGTTGTGGAGGACAGGTAGGCAGTCGCTTCAAGTAAAATAAGTACTGGTATTCAGCTGCATCCGGTTAGACTGGAAGCCGACCTCAACATAGTTGGGAAAAGGCTAGACAGATGATGATGATGACTCGGCTATAGTGAAAAAGTTTATACAATCTCATAAATAATTGCACATCTTTTAATAGATTTTGCATATTAAGGCGAAAGCGCCAGGGTAGCCCGCGAAATTCAATTTTTTTTACGTTTTTTGCAATTTGCTGGTCAGTATTAAGTTGTACGTTGATTAAAATATGATTCGCGGTCGTAACAAATATGTATTTACAGAATTATAATCATTAAAGTCATCAGCACAACTCTCTAAGACCTTGTAATTCCCCAGAATGACTATTTCATGAAATCTTGACATTTGGGGATTACATGGTCTTAGAGAGTTGTGTTGATGACTTTAATGTCAATGAAACTATATATATTATAAAATAATTTTTATTTTATAATCTTATCTTTCAGAGTTTCCAGGTAATCTAAAAAAAGTTATCTCTGGATGCCTTATTGACGAATTCATGCAACCATAAACAGCACAATATAGCCTACTCGTCATATTAAATATGTACTTCAATTTATTTTTAGTGAAAAAATCGCGCGGTTATTGTTAAAAAAAACAACACACCGTCCGTTCGTCACGCGGCACAGTCGCGACTGTCTGCATCCCGAGCGCGCCCCGAGGTCGAGGCGCGTAGGTATAGCTCGCGTTTCGTCCGTTTCTATGAAGTCGAAATACTGTATATCTTTATACTGTGACACAGGCTTCCTCCAATCATATAAAATTATTGTGGAAATAGAAAAAAAAACTGCCCAAGTGCGAGTCGGACTCGCACACGAAGGGTTACGTACTACAAGGCAAAAACCCCGAAAAAAACACGTTTGTTGTATGGGAGCCTCCCTTAAATATTTATTTTATTTTGTTTTTAGTATTTGTTGTTATAGCGGCAACAGAAATACATTTGTGAAAATTTCAACTGTCTACCTATCGCGACAGACGGACAGACCACGAAGTCTTAGTAATGATGAAATGATTTTTATTTTTTTAAGTAGGTTTGTACAAACACTTTTACACGTCAATCATGTTTTTTTAAAACTAGATGAAGTCGGCGTTTCCTATCTGACTACTCTGAGAAGAAAGGCCGAAACAAACTCAGAGGTCACAGTCTCTTTTAAAGTCCAGACATAATCTTGGTCAGGTTATATGAAGACCATGTAGATCGATGTCTGAGGTGGTCTTTTGAGGAAAGAACCACACAGATTGAGAGGACCTGTCCAGTCAGTGCACGCATTTGTCAAAAATCGTGCAGCTCAACTCAAGACTTAAGGAGCTCAACGATTCGACGAACAATACCAAAGAAAGGACATTTGGGTAGGCCACATAAATAACTCAAACTGCCAGACCATGAAAAAAAAAACAGAACAGAGAGAAATATATATGTAAAATGACCCACATCGTCTTCACATTCACAATGAAAAAATAATATAATACTTTACAAAGTAAGCAAATGTCATTGTTTAAAAAAAAATCATCAATGTCAATGTGTATATAAAAAAGAAAAAAAATCATTCAAAATGCAGAAATTGGAAGCAGCTCAATCCCAAGCCTTTTTGTCCTCAATATAATCTTTAACGGTATAAAAGGCTTTCTGTAAAAAATAGGGTCCCGTTTTTACCCTTTGGGTACGGAACCCTAAAAAGCAACATGTATACAACATTATTTTCGTATTTTGTTAAAATTAGATCCGCCTTACATTACATGGCCGTAAGGTTAATTGACATACTTATACATACTTTACCGGGGTTGCTCGGGAAGTTTTCAAGTATCCGGAATTCCGGTTCAACTAAAAGGGTCACCCCATTATAATTGACACGATAAATAAACATCTATATCTAAATATAACATAACACAACATCATTATTTGGGTTCCCGTCGAAAACTGAGAGTAATCGAAGGGACTCAAGTTTCTATCTTGATCTAACCTACTCTCCCTTACGACCCTAGGGATACAAGAACCAGATTGCCTAGGATGAAAAATCTTTAAGGATTAAGGGCCTATATTACCTCAAATGGCTTAGCATGATCCTCCGTTATGTCGAAAATATCGCAGCATTAATTTTGAAATAAATAAATGCTAAAGTTGAGGATTAATGTTAAGTACTATGTTAGACGAACACACGATTCCATAAAATTTTCTCGATAGAAAAAAAATCCAAAATTACCTCCAAACAAAGATTTTTTTTAATACCAGCGGTTTATTGTTAAACCGCTGGTATTAAAAAAAATCTTCAAATTAGATCATGAAACTTTGCATACTAACTGAACTAACTATAAAGCAGGTCTTATGTTATTTAATTTTTTTGAATTACCTTTATTTTCACCGTAAAAAGCAAATACCTAAACTATTGGCGCTGCCTTCCGCCCAGCACCGCACTCTGTCTCGCTCTCACACAGTCCGCGAGCAGTATCGTGCGAGCGAGATAAAGAGTGAATTTTAGATGATTTTATTTGCTCTAAACGTAAGACTGGAAAAAGGAAAAGTTACAACTTTATGGAAGCAACACAAGAGCGATTCAAGTGCACTCACAGTTTCATTTCTTGGTATTTCTGAATCAGCGTCGAAGTCTAGATGCACCGGCTGCAGCTTTCCGTGGTTCTGGATACTCGATGAAGCCTTAAGACCTCAAGCAGCGGGTATGTGGAGCCGACAGGATCAATTTTAGAGTCCTTTTAGGCGCCACGCACTGCTTCGAGTATCCTACCGACTGAGCCAATTGCGGAGGCAGCAGGCGGAGTATTAAAAAAAAAGACAATTTTAATTATAATGAATTTAACATTAATTAACTATAGATACACTATGACTACGTTCGAGGTTGGAACCGAAGTGCCCGTTTTCTATGCCCTGGAAATAGTGGCTTCATCGTTGTCGTGATGCGCGAAGTCAGCATCTCGTGACCTGTCCTCGTGTCCGTGGCTGATGTCATAAATATTGCTAGGTGTAAATAAGGTTAACGCATCGTCGGCGACCTCCCTGTGGTACCGTGGACACGCTTGTAATCTCCAAACGATTAGGCAGGGGTCTGCTTGTTAGCCTAAAAATATTTTATCGACGTATTTCTCATATCGGTGTCACTGACAATCGATTATGAACATTGCATTTCATTATCTATAGTCAACTGACATGGCCGTGACAGTTGACAACTGTCTATCCATCAAACAGAATGGATTAAATCTTTATATTTCTACGCAATCTGTATTTTATTCGAGGAAACCTGTATTGTTCCATCATACCTATGTAATAGTATTCCCAAATTTCACCAATTACGTTTAAGTCCTTTAAAATAGGGGGGAACCAAGGAGAACCAAGGTAACCGACATAGCCCGAAGAATTGCCAAACTTAAGTCGCAGTGGGCACGACATTGCTTGCAGAACAGATGGCCGATGGAGCCGAAAGGTTCCGGAGTGGCGACCGGGTACCGGAAGACGTAGCGTTGGAAGGCCTCCCACAAGGTGGTCCAACGACCTTGTGAAGGCTGCAAGAACCCGTTGGATGCGAGAAGCACAAAAACGGGCGAAGTGAAGGTGCTTGGGGAGGCCTATGTCCAGCAGTGGACGTCTTTCGGCTGAAATGATAATGAATGGGGGGAAGGCAATTACCATCAACCAGGCGCAAGTAAGAGCAGTGGTGGCCAAGTGGTAACGGCCGCGACTTACGAGTTGTAGGTCGTAGGTTCGAACCCAGACAGGCGCTTTACTTTGTGTAAATTATTTCATCACCACTGCTCTCAAAACGGTGAAGGAAAACATCGTGAGGAAACCGGCATGTCCTAGAACCAAAAATTCGAAGACATGTGACATCTGCCAACCCGCACTGGGCCCGCGTGGTGGATTACGGCCCACTCCCTCTCACTGAGAGGAGGCCTGTGTCCCAGCAGTGGGAACATTATAGGCTGATTATGTATGTATGTATGTAGGCGCAAGTCCAGACTGAGAAATTCCTGATGCAAAACCCAATGAGACTTTGCTCCACCTGGGAATCGAACCCGGGACCTTATGCTCAGCAGTAGCGTTTGCGACCACTAGACCAACGTTGCAGTCATCGATAACTGCCCAAAATAAAACCGACAAACACGATACATCGTAACACGAACTAGGAATTAGGGACACATCTAAACCAGAATAATAATCAACTTTAAATTATGTCATTGCCAAATGCCATTAACAGATACTCCTGGGATCACTAACGTAACCCACAACATTAATGCGTAAGTGACTTATTGAACGTGTTACGACTCAATTATATTCACGCTCTATCTGTTGGTCGATTATTGGTGAGCAGTGGTCTATAATAGGGTTAAGTTAAATAAAATCTTTATTTTTTTTTACATTCAGTCTTTTGACTGAAGCCGGCCGATGGTTTCAATCAAAGGATTGAATGTCGCTACGAATTCATTGATAATTTCCGCGCGTAGAAGGGTTATAAGTTGATATTTTACAATAATTTTGTGGATAAAAAAATCTGCCCTATGGGCTTCGGCTTCGGTCGTTCACCTTTTGTCCTGTTTTTGTCCAGACGGTAAAAAAAGTCAGCCGATATACAGGGTTATTGGTAAAACATTAACAACTTAAGAAGTCATTGTACTCATCCTTATGAACAACTTTTACTATGGGACCAAACCTGAAATCACGAAAAAAAAGAGTACAATGATCTCTTAAGAGGTTGTTAATGTTTTACCAATAACCCTGTAGTGTTGTAACAATTTCTCATTCCTTAATTCAACATATCCCTTAAATACATCCCACCCTCGCCCCCTTAATTGCCAATATCCTGAAGAAACTCAATAAAGATGGCTGCCAAAATATTTCCACAGCGCAATCCTATCAGCGCCATCAACTGAACTACAAACATTGTATCTATGCTTATTAAATTCCGAAGATAGTTCGTAATATTGAGTTAATATAGTTACTGGAATTACATATTGTTATTGTACGAAAGATACGTTGTCGAACAAAAATATAGGTTCAATTCTGGGAATTGAATATGAAGTAGGTTGGTTACGCGTAGGTTTTTCTTGTCGTTAAATGTACTTAAATTTAGGTACCGCAAAGAAAAAATATCTCAAATTGTTCGCGAACAACGTAGTTTAGCCAATAGTATTCTGCTTTCTGCAGAGCAGTGGTAGCCCAGTGGTCACGGACACGACTTACGAGTTGTAGGTCGTAGGTACCCAGACAGGCGCTCTACTTTCTGTAAATTATTTCATCACCACTGCTCTCAAAACGTTGAAAGAAAACATCGTGAGGAAACCAGCATGTCCTAGAACCAAGAATTCGGAGACATGTGAAATCTACAAACCCGTACTGGGCCCGCGTGGTGGATTACGGCCCACTCCCTCTCACAGAAAGGAGGCCTGTGTCCCAGCAGTGGGCACATTATAGGCTGATTATGATGATGATTCTGCCTTACGTTGCTAAACAATGAAATTAATGACATTTTCAGATGCTTAGGGGAGGATAATCTGCATTTTGTAAATACGCTTATGATACAGGAACCTTACCTAGTAAGCCTGGCAACGTTGAACTTAACTTTAATAAAAAAAGGTAAGTAACTTCTACGGCTCTAAATATTGTTCAAAGATAAGGATAAAATTCGGACCTGAAGAATTTTCTTACCTTTTTTTATTGCAGTAGATACGTATGAAACGTTTTTGATCCAAACACTTAAATTCATAGATGGTGAAAAAAATAGAAGCGTGTACGAAAAGAGCGCTGGGAGTGATCGGTATAACGTGCCGGAGAAGTGCCATCGCCGCCGCGCCAATCCATAGGTGCCAGTTTCACGGAATCAAATCCCGGAGTTTTTCGGGAACAAACGAACCACTGTGAGGAGCTCCAAGAGCAGCGGTTGGTATATTTGATTAAAAAAAATAAAACGTTCAGAAAACATCAATAAAATTATGGTCATCAAATCATCTCAAAAGGACTTGAAAGGAAAATGTCAGATAACGGGACAAAGCTAAAGAAAAGAACAAGAAATCAAGATATTACTTAAGTTAGGTTAGAGAGACAACAAAAAAAAAATATTTATAAGGAATACTATTCACAGTATTGTAATTTGAAGCTTCAGTAAAGAAAACTATACGATTCTAGATAACAATATCTATAAAGACAAAGAGATGGGTACTTACATATTTGTAAATGCTCCTATTAGACTGGCTTTTAATACAAAACCAGTGGATTCTAAGTAGGTTCGAGACCAAAAGAATATACCACAAGTTCTGCGTAGGTACAGACAGAATAACATAATTATGTTAATGCATGAACGGTATCACGCATTAGTTATTATGTTTATTATAAAGGAAGTTACTATGTCGTCGAGGTTACACGAATTATTTGTAATAGTGACACGAAAATGCTGGTAATGCAAAATAACTTACAAAATACCTGTTATTATAACTTTTACCTTATCGGATTGTGCGAGGAATGTTAAGAAAGAGAAGGGAGTGAATAATAGCGTAGTATGAAAGAAGAAAACCCGTTGCACCGACCCCAAGTAACATGGGATAAGGCAGGAAGATGATGATCTCTGTTATCGCAACCCACCTATGATACCTCTGGTAGGCCTCTGGCAGATCATATATCATAAGCTGCAGTGACCTCTTACTCTTCATCACGTGGGCCGCCAACGTGACTGCCACCCAATAAAAAAGTAAAAATGTTATCTAAATCGGTTCAGCGGTTTAAGCGTGAAGAAGTAACAGATAGACACACTTGCGCATTTATAATATTAAGTATGGATATATAAGTATGGAGTACGGATGGATAGACGTTTGAAACCGCTGATTTCCTAGCCTTGTTTATGTCTCGGCATCACCTGCCGCGCTCGACACCTAGATACCTATCGCGCTAAAGAAGAACGTATTGTTTTTGCTCCATATAGATTTCAGGATATATTTTTTTGGATTTTATTTCGCTGTCGATTGGATTGGTTCCGACTCTTTTGTTTGGTCTTTGTTGATTCATATTTTTTCAGCGTCTGCAGTATTGTTTATGTACAGCGGTATTTTGTTTTTGTTTTTTTTTTTTTTTTTTTTTTTTTTTTATAAAAAACGTTGCCCCACACTAGGAATTTCTCCTGTATTGTGGGTGCGTTTACAAACATTTAAACTCACATACACAAACAGCCAGACCCGGAACAACTATTTGTAGGTCATACAAATATTTGTTCCGTGCGGGAATCGAACCCGCGACACGCAGCGCAGCAGTCAATTGCTTAACCACTGCGCCAACCGTGCCGTCGTCTGTTGGCATTGTGCTATTTGGAGTCTTGAACTAGTTGATTGATAGTTGGGTACAGTTGGAAAATTAGAGGACTTTTGGCCGCAAGGTGTAATGTTCAGTCGCTTCCGCGGACAAGTGCCACTCGATTGCACAAAGACAGTGCTCGAGTGAAACACACTTTGTATTATTATAATGTTATATACATGTTATATATATGTTGTATATTAGTCTGTAAGATATTGTTCTATAGGTCAAAGTAGCCTGAAAATAAAGGTTTTATTTTTAATAAATGATTTATTTAAATTGTGTGGAAGAACTTAATTGACAAATCTATCTATATAAATAAAAATCAATGAAAAGAGAAATAAAAGAGTAACCGTGGAGTTTCTTGCCAGTTCTTTTCCATAGAAAACAACCAATTGGAACCGTGCACCTAGCTTCTGACGTTTCATAAGTGCCCATGTAGGTTTATGTGAAATAAAATATTTTGATTTTGTTTTTAAAATGTTTGTATGTTTGTCCTCTGTGCGTTCCGATAACATTGGCCAGATTGTAATGATACTTTGGTATGGTGTTCTGGGGACACCCGTGAGGGTTGCTAATTATTAAAACATGGGAAAAAAAAACAAGAAAATCTGAGGCGGTACGAAGTTCGCCGGGGTCAGCTAGTATTATTTATTTATTAGTTATTTTTAAGAAATAAAAATGTAAGTTGCTAAGTGAAAATAAAATATGTATACTATTGTAACCAAGATTACAATATAATGTAACTAAAACGCGCTGGTAGGTTACCACAGTTTATTTTCACATTCAATCGCAAAATCCAAAAGTGAATTCAACCAGATGTCAAACCTGACAGACCTACTAGAATTTAGAATACAATTAATGTTCCGAAAGAAGGTGATATGCTGCACTGTAACGAGTTCGATTCGCAACAACTATAGAATACATATTTTATTTTCACTTAGCAACTTACATTTTTATTTCTTAAAAATAACAGTTACAAACACGCTGACTACGGAACGAATTTGTTATCATTTGAGCACTTCAAGTAAAAGTATTCCTAAATTTTATATTTTATTTTTAGTCACCTTGTGTAAAAAATCGTCTTAATATTGTAATAATTAAGGGAAAGAGCGGGATAGCCCCAACACAAGTATTATCAATTACATTACTTACTGGGGAAGTCCCATTTATAATCCATGTAACTTTTTTGGGACAAATAAACATTTTTCATTCGTTCATTTTTCATTTTCATTTCATTTTCATATAGTACGCTGATACGATTCCATGTTCTTTTTTCATGTGTAGGTACAGAAAGCGACTTGGGACAAATAAACATTTTTCATTCGTTCATTTTTCATTTTCATTTCATTTTCATATAGTACGCTGATACGATTCCATGTTCTTTTTTCATGTGTAGGTACAGAAAGCGACGCATAAATCATTATATTTTAACATACTCATTTATATGGGTAGCAGAATCATATTTTGCATTAGATAAAGGGTACGACAGCCTTACTAAAGGTACTTAGGTTGCACCCCAGAAGCCTACGTTACGTATTTGCTTTCAGCGACAGATAATTCGATTTCGGCAAGGCAAAAAGAGCCATAAATTAACGATAAAAGGTTTCATACACCTTAAGGAAAAGAGAGGCAGGAAATATTTTTAGAGCAGCATTAGGTAGGTAAGCGAAAAAAACCATTTCACATTCAATTAATTGAATGTGAAATGGTTTTTCAATAAATGTTGTAACATTAATTGTTAGCAAACTCGATCCGTCGGTATTAATATTAGTTTTAAAGATGCAGGTATAATTATTTTTTTTAGAAATTAAATCAAATTTGTGAATGTTTTTAACGAATATCGTGATTACATTTTTAATAAATGCAAATATGCTATTTTGTTGAACTATAAATGCACCTAGCAAAATCAGCCTATAATTTTCCCACTGCAGGCCTACTCTCTTTAAGAGGGAGTGGGCCATAATCCACAACGCGGGCCCAGTGCGGGTTGGTGGATGTCACATGTCTTTGAATTTTTGGTTCTAGGACATGCTGGCTTCCTCAAGATGTTTTCCTTCACAGTTTTGAGAGCAGTGGCGATTAAATAAATTACGCAAAGGTAAAGCGACTTCTTGGGTTCGAACCCACAACCTATAAGTCGGGGTTAGGCCCAGCCTAGGCCGCACTAAGCCACCACTACTCTGCAAATACCAAAACAAGCATAGATAAAGAACCATAGTTTACGCTGGAAACCATAACAGCACCAAAAAGCCTCTACATTCCAAAACCGCAACACCAAATCGATGGAACGTATACCAAGAACAATACAGAAGATCTACTCCGTTCTAACCCTTAAGTCCTCTAATATCCCTAAGCAAAAAATTGTATTACTTTAATAAAAGGTGAAATAAAATGTGACGTAAAGAAATAATAATGAATGTACAGTCAAACAGTTAATCGTGATTCAAATTGACAACCTAAGTTAATTTGTCGTGTTATAGCCATTTCAAACAAATGTTAAAGAATGACAGTTGGAATATACGGACTAATTAAGTTGGTACAATTAATTTACCTGACTTTACAAACCCAAATACCGGCGAGACCACAGATAGGTATAGATAGATACACCTATAAAGCGAAAGAGCAACTACTTCGCGTGCCAAAAATCGCACCAGCTTACGTACAAAAATCGTAAGCCGCCATTTTCGCGCTCAGTCCTGAGTACTGCTGGCTGGGTGAGTATGAGCGCTTGCATCAGGCCCCGGGGGTGGGGCGAGACGGGTGCCGCACGCGCGCGTCTTTGAATCGATTTGATTTTCCCATCACTAAATACCAGTGCTGGGGCTCTGTCTCGTATAGAGTCTTAGCATTATTCTTAGCGATGGCCGTTTTGGGTAGATGTGACGCATATTTTCTCCCAAATTGTTATTTTGTTTTATTTTTTGTTTGTGTTTTATTTTTAAGCGTCATGTTTGCCGCAAATAAACGTATTTCCTTTCTTTCTAAATAGTGCTTGTGACGTCATAGTAGGTAGTCAAAAAATGGCACGGTTGGTTGGTTTTCGTTCAGATCGTGATACTTGCGTTATCTAGGTCAGATAAACCTAGTTAAGCACCTATATCTGTGGGCGAGACAGTGGACAAAATCCTCAGTAGAGATCTGGCTACCACAACCAAGGTAAGTTTAAGTAGTTTATTTTGTTTAAACCTTTTCAGTTTGCATACATCGTGTAACCCTATCGGCCGTCGAAAGCGCTTTCGAGACCTAATGGCCGCTTTTTCCACTTTACCTGCGTTATTTAGCGCGTCCACCCGGAAAACAGATATAAATGAGACGCTTTAACGAAATGTTCTAGCTCGCAGGGTTCGCAGGTAACTTGCAGCAGTATTCTAACTGATAGATGCAATGATGGGTTAGGTAATGTCGTGACAATAATATCTTAGAAGTAGTTAGTAGTGGCGTTTTTTTTTTTTAAATACATACATACGACCATCAACTATACACGTTCTAACAGCGAAAACCGCTTAGGTAATTGCATAATACTACATACTATTGCATTGCGGCAATCTTTTTTATTTTGGAAATGGATGAATATGGAAAACAGAACAATTATAAGGCTTATCTGCGAACTCGTCTTTAAGTGACGTATCGCAGCCGTTCAGCGTCTCTGCCGAAGACCCTGACCCTGTCAGCTCCCTCCAGCATACACTCAGGGTACTGGAACAGCACCCTGATGCCATCACCACAAAGGAGCATGAAGCCTCCGCCGTGAGCGTTCAGAACGAATTGTTATGACCGATATGGAACGATGGATAGATATCTTTTGCTCCATATTATTCAAAATTCTACATCTACGTCGTGTAGATGAAGAATTTTGAATTTTGAACGCTACACCTTCAGGCAAACGCAATGAATATTGTTAAATTACCCAAATGCCATCTATAATGATGAGTCTTTGGTCAACTGGACCCACTCGGAACTGGACCCGCGGGTCCAGTTGACGTAATCATTTATTTTCTGCATTTTTATTGGTTAACTGGACCCACATTCGAACTTAGAAGAACATCTATTGCTTCTAAGAGATATTTGAACAAGCTCTGTGGGTATAGCCCACAGAGCTTGTTCAAATATCTTTTTAAACCTACGTTGTAAATGAAATTTTGGTTCAAGTTCGCCTTAAAAAAAATACTGAGGCATGTCAAGATACAACTCCAAGTTTCCTAACTTGTTCAAGTTACGCTCCAACTAGGTAATTCCAGGATTACAGCACAACTTTACCTATTTGCTTTTTAACAATCCTTCCTTTTCAAGTACTTTGGAATTGTCAGAAGCCACGTCAGAATGTTGATTCTACTCGCTAGAACCAACAAGTAACTGAGACTTAGTATCTGCTATGAGTAACTAAGTATTTACTTGGAGAAGAAAAGCAGGTTTAATGTTGGTATAGGGTGGAAGGTAAATAGTTTCCGTTATCGGGGTTTAAAATTATAAGTCTTGAAATTGAAAGGTAATTTAAATACATTATATTTTATCGTCTACATCATAATAATGGTCTCAAAACGGTGAAGGAATACATCGTTGGGAAACTGACCTTTGTTATTACTAAAAAACTAACTATGGGATTAACCTTAACTATGGGACCAACTCATCATCTGCCTAGCTTTTTCCCGACTATGTTGGAGTCGGCTTCCAATCTAACCGGATGCAGCTGAATACCAGTATTTTACATGAAGCGACTGCCTATCTGACCTCCACAACCCAGTTACTGAGTAATACGATACCCCTTGGTAAGACTGGTTATCAGACTTTCGGGCTTCTGACGACCCGTAACGGCTGCCAATGATCCACGATTGACAGCCGGGACCAATGGCTTAACGTGCTTTCCGAGGCACCGAGGGGCCTTGATATGTAAAGATGGTCCACCATCCACGGACCAACCGCGGCACGCGTAGCTTTACCTGATCGATTGGCCCGCGCGGCTGTTATTACTTAGCCACAAGCACCTCTCAACTACGGGACCAGCTATGAAATTGAAAAAAAAACGGGTATTCCAAACATTACCGCAAGGATGCCCAACCAATTTTGAATATTGGCCATAATTTTGATACCGTGTCCGTGTAGGCCATCTAGTAAATAAAACTTGCCTACAGTTACGGTAGATGTGGAGATCCGGAACGATAAATACTTAGACAAAGAAAAGTATAGACGGCGGGCAGCGCCATTTCATTCCCACAAGAAAGGGATAAAGTATTGAGTTATTATAAGTAACAGAAAAGGATAAAGCTATACTATTTCCGTCTCATAGTGCGTGCCCGTTTTTTCAAGGCAGCTACTTAAGTAGCCAATGTTATTTAAGTTAGTTTTTTGTCTCATGTGTGGCCACGCTACCCGATTCTCTATAGTTTTCTTACTCTAAGGATAAATAATAACACACGTCTACATGGTACCCCGCGGCCCTTGGGTTGATCACCCTTGCAATAGCGCAATACTAACACGATCAAAATGTATCGAACAGCTGAATGATTTTATATTTTGGAGTTGGTCCCATAATAAAAGCTGTTTACGACACTCCCATAAATAACTATGTCCCTCGTTTTACCTAATAAAATATGTATTTAGCGACAGATGGTACTCGATTCCGAATCTATGTAAACCCATGAAACCCCTTTGGGAATATGATAGGATAATAATAATTATGTTTTTATAAGTCGACTCAATTTTAGTATTATGAATGCGAAAGTGAGTTTGTGTATCGCTCCGAAGCGCTTCGATTCGAACCCAAGTGCTCCGATTCGCGCCTACGCGCTTCGTTTCGAACTGACGTAATGCAATTATTTTTTTATGAAGTTATCTGAATACGAGTACCTATGTGATTAAAAAAAAATTATAATCAACTTAGTATAATAATAATCCATACTAATATTATAAATTCGAAAGTAACTCTGTCTGTCTGTCTGTATGTTACGTTTTCACGCCTAAACCAGTAAACGGATTTCGATAAAATTTGTCAAAGAGATAGATTGCATCCCGGGGAAGGACATAGGATAGTTTTTATCGACATACCTCGAGGGCGAATCCGCGGGCGGAAGCTTGTTTGTATTTACAAAAATTAAATTTTGAATGAAACGTAGGTATGCTTCGTCGCAGAATTCAATTTGGAATGAATTTAGACGTGAATGCTCGTTTCTTGTAAAAGTAAATTGGAAAAATGTTATTCTTCTTTAGAATGAAGGTTAAATGGAAGTATTAAGATGAAGGGGAGACCCTTCATCCTTTGGTGTAAATAACATTTAAAAAGCATCTTGTCATCAACACTAGCAACACCTAAATGGATTAAAAGTGCTTTAAATATATACATCTTTTACGAATTTGCACCATAACACGTTCGATTTATTATTAAAGAAACGCATAAAGTTGTACCTAAGCTCTTTTACATAATCTATAACCGAATAACCAGCTTTCGAATAAACGCATGTTTGTGATAACAAAATTTATTCATCTATATACATAAAACAAAATCGGGTTAGCTACACCGTTTATAACTCAAGAACGGCTAGACCGATTTTGATGATCTTTGATTTATCTCCGCCCCGAATAGCAGAATAACTATTAAAACATAGGAAACATTCACGAAAAAAAATAAAATAAAGATAATTCATTTTCTCGTACATTATTTTTATTGAATCTGAGGCGGTACAAAGTTCACCGAGTCAGCTAGTAATTAATAATAGCGAACAGGGTATTTTTATATTATTGCCTTGCAGTCACTAATTTATGATCTCAAGCGGTGGTTCCTCCATAAAGTGAGTTGCCTATCTTATCATCATCTGCCTTGCCTTTTCCCAACTATGTTGGGTCGGCTTCCAGTCTAACTGGATGCAACTGAATACTTACCAGTATTTTTTTTTTATGTTACCCCACGCTAGGAATTTCTTCTGTATTGTGGGTGCGTTTACAAACATTTAAACTCACATACACAAACAGCCAGGACCCGGTATAAGTACTTGTAGGTCAAACAAATATTTGTTCCGTGCGGGAATTGAACCCGCGACACGCAGCGCAGCAATCAATCGCTTAACCACTGCGCCAACCGTGCCGTCTTGACATGGAAGGACTGCCGAGACTGCAACTGCTGGTGAGTTGCCTTTCCATAGGTACTAATATTATATAGAGATATATGTAAGTTTGTGTGTAGGGAGTTAATCTTCGGAACTACTGCTCCGATTCCGAAAATTCGTTCACTAATGGGAAGTTACAGTATCCATTACCGAGTATCCTATGTCATCGGATACTACTTTAAGTTAAAACAAAAAAAATCACGCACAAGAAATCACGGACAGAGGCGAGTCACACTAATCACACTAATGTTATAAAGGCGAAAATTTGCGAGTGTGATTGTATTTTGTTAATATCTTCACGCACAAACGACTGGACGAATTTTGATAAAATTTGGTACGGAGGTAGCTGTCACCCTGGATTAACACATAGGTTTTTTGACTCGATATTCCCACGAGATCGAAACTTATGCGAGTGAAACAGCGGGGCGCAGCTAGTTACTTATAAACTTGACAAATACAATAAAGACCCTTAATCATATCTCAAGAGACCACATTTCAGTGTCAGCCACAAGTACGAAGCTCAAGCCTCAGCAATTGTTCAAATGCAACTGACATTTGTGGTTCATTTAGAATCAGAATCCAATTTCCATCGACTGGTTACGACGGCCATATTGTGGTGGACCAAAATGTCTGCGATTCATCTGACGCTATTTGCTAGTTAAGCTACGGTTTTGATAAAGAACATGACGGGACATACTAGACTGGTTTTGTTTGTTACGAAGAGAGTACTCTCAGAACAAACTACAACATGTTCTGTACGTACGAATACAATACAACAGAAGATGAAAGTCATCTTCTGCCTAGCCTTTTCCCAACTATGTCTAACCGGATGCAGCTGAATACCAGTATTTTACATGGAGCGACTGCTTATCTGACCTCCACAACCCAGTTACTGGGTAATACGATACCCCGTGGTAAGACTGGTTATCAGAATTTCGGCTTTCTGACTACCCGTAACAACTGTCAAAGATCCACGAATGACAGCCGGTACCAACGGCACCGTTGCTTAAGCTGATCGATCGACCTTTTTTTTTTTGCGGTTGGGAAATCATCAAAAGACCCCTGCCGCTCTGGGTGGAGCGGAAGGAAGTGTCAGACTCTTACTGACTAAAACCCACCCGTGTTCCTTCCTTAGCCCTTCATGTTCCGGGCCAGCGGTAACCCTTTTGGACATCTCGCTGACTAAGGCCGCCGGTGCGGTTGGCGGTGTTATACCCACGTGCCTGGAGTCGAGAGTCGATTCCCCGCTACCGTAGGCACGGGCTTGCGAATGGTGAGCAATGGGTAGCTCGCCGTCCGGTAAGGACCAGGCCCAGATCGACGGCGCGTTTTTTCTACGCGCGCCTCAAATAGACGTCAGCACTAACTGACGGGGTCCGCTAGGGCCGATGTCTGCCAGAGTCGTGGGTTGTTCGAAAGAGTTACCGTGGCCCCTGGCACAGGCAACTGAAAGAACACTTTACAGACTAAAACCAACCCGGGGTTTAAATCAGTAAAAGTCTGACATGCCCCTCCTGCTCCACCTAGAGCGGCAGAAGATATTTGATAATTACAAAACCAAAAAAATACACATATAAGTATGTATACGTGCCTCGGATTAATATTATTACCACGTTAGCGAACACTGAAATCTATAATAATCTTTTGATCATTCAGGCAAACATTATATTATCCACAGAAGACATCTATATTTATGGAACACTTAACCACTTAACCCAACCAACGCAAAAAGGATATCAACCGAACGCTAAAGAATAAAAAAAAAACACAAAAAATAAGCTTTCTACATAAGAACGCTCTTGAATTTTCTTTGTGTGTCTGAAATTGTGGACTGAGACTGAAAATTGGATTGTTGAATATTTTATTCAGATACTCGTCTAGTTTTAGCTAGATGATTGCTTTCGTTCACGTGTTTGAGTTCGGTCTAGGCTCGGGTCCAGGTCTATATATAGGCTGACCTAGGTAGGTGAGATGAAGGTCTGTGATTGGCCCCAAATCTATAAAGAAAAGTGTAAAAAATATGTCAGTCAGTAGGTAGTAAAAAAAAAAGAAAAAAAAATGTATTTACTTTAAAAACGAACGAGTCTACTTTAAAAAAGATGAAAACAAGAAAATTTTATTTTAAAAGGTTGATTACAATCGCATGCAATCGGAGGCAATAGGTTTTTATTGTTAACTAGCTGCGCCCCGCGGTTTCACCCGCATCAGTTTCAATCCCGTGGGAATATCGGGATAAACAGTGTGCGTGTGTGTGTGTTTATACATATGTTTGTTACTTCTTCACGCTCAAACGGCTGGACCAATTTTGATAAAATTTGGTATGGAGGTAGCTGGCACCCTGAATCAACATATAGGCTACTTTTTATTCCAATATTCCCACGGGATCGAAACTTATGCGGGAAAACCGCGGGGCGCAGCTAGTTATATTATAAAAGTGACAAAATGTAAAGGCTACGTTGCACAGACTTAAAAAAAAACTACTCTCACTCACCATTCGTGCTACAAACTTTATAATAAAAAATCTTAATAATGCGACGACGACAGTTCAGTTTATTTACTCGACTCCTTCGTAATGAGAATTTAGCTGCAAAGGAACTGGAGTCCAGCGACCATTCTTCATGGTTAATGACGAAATATTGCCACGGCTTATTTTGTTGGTCTAGTGAAGGCGCACGACGTTGTCTGGAAAACGGACTAAAATTTTTGGGTAGTAAATTATTTGTGGTGGCTAATGGATTATGCTGCTGATATTTTTGTGTTTTACACAAGTTTTTTGAAGTGAAAACTTATTTAGGCGCGTCGGGATTTTTTTGAAATGGGAAAAAACAATTGAACTCGCGACACTGATGTTATCGACACAGCGCTTCATTCGGATGTGTTCGGCTGTCCTCGGGATGTACTCGGGTTTAAATCCGATATGTCAGTGAGTGATGGCAAAGTATTCTGTTTGTGTTTTGTTTTCACTTCTGTCGGCACTCCCGGAGTGCTACTGTTTTTTTTTCTGTTTTTAAACTGACTGGATTGGTTGGAAGTTTATTAGACGGAGGTACAATGTCGCAAATTAATGTTTAGGACTCAAACTTAAACCATTTATTTCAAACCAAATACAGGCATTATCAAGGTGTCGGTCAATCAGAAAGAGGAAGCTAGTTACCCATTCTAACGCTTAGGTTTCGAAAAAATAAACCTTTACCAGACAAAAAGACAAAAATGCACTACCTGGTTCTATCGAATTTTACCAACCCAATCTCGAACATGTACCTACCTAAGTACAAAATATTAAATAAATATTTTACAGATGGTTAAAACGTTAAACAATGAATTAAGTAACATATTTTTGCTTAAACTATCAATACCTAAAAGTTTGATTTTAGATATAGGTATTGTTTCTAATCATCATAATATCTGCATCACAAAGAAATAAAAAAAAACAGTGGTACTCCGGGAGTGCCGACAGAAGTGAAAACAAAACACAAATAGAATACTTTGCCATCACTCACTGACATATGGAATATACAAACCGAGTACATCCCGAGGACAGCCGAACACATCCAAAGCGGGTATTTTTTTAATCGTCTTATAAACGAAACACGCGCGGTGTCGCTTACGGTAACAGAGGCCCGAGTTCAATGGTTTTTTCCCATCTCAAAAAATGGCCAACGTGCCTAAGGAAGTTTTCACTTCAAAAAATGCTACATCAATTAAACAAACACACAGTCACATTCAAGAACACATACCTCCGTCACGTACCCGTCACGTACATAATGCGCCCCCGAGACTGTACGCAGAATAAATTGCACGGAATAAAGTAAGTCCGCGATATCCAACACGTTCTCGTACTTGATTTACCATATGTACGTAAATATTGTAATCGGAATGAATGAGATGTGTTATGACTTAGAGTAGATAACAATTCTGAGCTTTGAAGTAACTAAGTGGAAGTGAGGTTGTTACGAAACTGACATTGAGTGGTGAGGAGTTGTGTTGTTAACTGTACCTACAGAGATCCTGAGAATAAATTTTGTCAGACGTCAATTTTATTCCACAGATAAAAAATTATATCTGACTTTGGTAAAATCAGCCCTAAATAGGAATACCGCAAAGGTAAGAGCTGATTGTATTATTTTTAAAACATCTAAGGTAAGCACCTAATTTAATTAGGTACTTCTTATAGTACGTTCTTGATATGCATCTTTAATACTGTGTCTAGTAAAATAACTGGATTAACCAAGACTTTTCATCACAACAGTATCAGATTTTAATTTCATCAAGGGTTAAACTGACAGCTGGATGAAACCGTAAAACGGAACGCGATTAAAAACAATTAACGATTTCGAGCGAAAAAAGAAGAAAGTTAAAAAGTTCGCAATTAATTCTGTCAGACATTTCAGCGAGACAATTAACTTCGTTTAATTAATTCACAGATTTTGGAGAAAAGGAAAAAAATGCATCATTTGCTTCCTGAACTTCGCAAACTTGTCAAACAAAATTGAAGAGGAATAATAAGGCTTTTGAAAGAAAACCGCTTTGCAATCTTCATAATCATAATCATCATAATCAGCCTATATTTTTCCCACTGCTGGGACACAGGCCTCCTCTCTTCGAGAGGGAGTGGGCTATAATCTACCATGCGGGCCCAGCGCTGGTTGGTAGATGTCACATATCTTCGAATTTTTTGTTCTAGAACATGCCGGTTTCCTCACGATGTTTTCCTTCACCGTTTTGAGAGAAGATGTGATGAAATTATTTACACAAAGTAAAGTGCCTGCCTGGTTTCGAACCTACGACCTACAACTGCTCCCATGCTTTGTAATCTTAGTAACTACTTACTTAATAAATTTTGAAGTATCGATCATTACGAATTTCACAATAGGTACTTACCTAGCAGCCCGGACTTTTGTTAAGTTGACAACAAACTCCCCATCAGATGCAGCTAAATACCAGTATTTTACATGGATCGACTGCCTATCTGACTTCCAAAATCCAGTTACTGGGTGACACGGTACACCATGGTAAGACTGGTTGTCTGACTTTCGGGCTTCTGACGACGCTTAGCGACTGTCACAGATCCACGACTGACAGCCGGCACTAACAGCAAAACTTGCTTTCCGAGACACGATGGAGTCTCTGTAAATTATAAAGATGGTTCCGTATCCACGTACAAATCTAGGCAAGAATAACTTTGCCGATCGATCGACCTGTGCGGATTACCCGTCCATCACATACCTCAAATGTAACTGGCGTGTAAGTTAAAATCAAATTAGAAATTTGCCTACGGCTTCGCTAAATCAATCAACTCAGTCCGGAATACACAAGCCAGTAACTTGTCATGTGCCATAACTACTTTTGATTGTTATTTGCCTACTTTTATGCAAGTTATAGGCATGTGTATTCTGGGCTCATCGCAGTCCACTGATGGACTGGCTTTGGCTTCTCCCAAATTGCGCCTCAACACCCTGTCCGCCTTCCGCATCCAGTCTGTCCCAGCTACTTTAGCTTCTAGCTGGGGGACGTTGTGCGTAGTGTGTCTTATTATTATTATTATCTCCTTTATTAATTTACATACCTTATTTTAAAAAATAAGGATAAAAAAAAACATTTAAAAATATAAAAAAATAGTTATCCGCCGGTAACGGGAGCAGGGTCCAAGCTACCGGTGGTTAGGGCTCCAGAGACAGGAACCTCCTCACAATGCGAGCCGTATCGAGGAGTACTGCCTTCTGAATCAGGCCCTTGATCCAACCGCCTAACGAGAGCCTCGATAGATTATTATTATTATTAGCCTGTGATGTCCCACTGCAGGGCAAAGGCCTCCCTACTCTCTTTCCACTTCTCTCTGTTCAAAGTAGTAGTAGTGTGTCTTAATATAAAAATATTATTAATTTAAAGATCCAAAAAAAAAAAAACATACCGTCGAATTGAGAACCTCCTTCTTTTTTTAAGTCGGTTAATAATTACGCTATATAAAACTTATTAGTCTTTTATTCATCAATCCAATTACCGTTAGCTACCTACCTACCTTACGAATATATCATTTTATTACCGCCAAAGTTAACTCTGACGTCACGTCAGAGCAAAATACTGTTCCAAAGTTACTTACAATAGCTTCAAGTTTCCCCCTACACCGTGCGGGAAATCAAGCGTAAAAACGTATATCACCAGCTAACCCATAAAGGTAATTGCGTAAATATATTTTTCGAACCCCAATTCCCGCAAAAAAACAGAAGTTGAAAAGCTCCCAATTAATTTTATCCGAACACATTTTTCTAATGAAATGTCTTTCGTGTAGGAAAATTAAGTCCGCGTTCAATTTGATCGCCCTAGAGGATTGTTGCGTCAAATTTACCTACAAAAATAAGTCGTAATGCGATTTAAATACCAAATTAATTTGTGTGCAAAGCTGTATTAACCGGTTGAATGCCGTAATTACAGAAACAATTAAAGAGCCATTGTGTGTCGCGGGTATCCACGTTCGATACGAAGGGTTAAGCTGATGTCTGGTTTAGTTAGCTGTTGAAGTGTGTATTGTTGTATGAAGACTGCGAAGGCAACTGACTTCTTTGATTAATATCAGATCATTTCCTTTTTATTATTAAACTGTATGGATTGCGAACACTGTGGGTTTTGACTTCACGATAGTCATCCTAAAGCTCGATGAGCCTTCAAGAACTTTTAAAGAGCCTTAAAATTAAAGTGCGAAGGTGCAATATTAAGTCCTATATTCATGTACATAACATACATTTTAAAATATCTACATGAATTATTTTTGATGGATAAGCTCTTTATCATTACGTACGAAATGCTTACATAATTCTCTTAATTCCCATATCCATTTTTATACTCACAAAAATCCCGAAGAATCTTCAATAACAACAGCCCGGTAATAAAAAATCTTCAATAAAAGATCATTCGAAATACCAAATATTAACTCAGAACAGTTCAAATAAAAGTCAAATTAAAAGGGAAGCAAACGTATTCGACTATTCGTTTCATTGCGAACAAAATCACTCAAAACGGTGGCCAACATTTTGTAAACGCGCCAGTCCTCGGGGATTTGAATCGGTTTCTATGTTCCGATATATATACATTTATCTGTTGGTTTACGACTTAGGAAAATATCGTGGAATGGTGGTACTTCTCTGGGGAGTAATTCGGGATATGTAAGTCATGATACTAAGTGATGTAGGCGTTTTCAGAGAAGGTTTTCGAGTTGAGATTGCGTGTTTGTTTCTTGTTTTAAGTCTTCGGTAGTCTCTTAGCAACCATAATACGAACACCGATAAAGAAGATGGTCTTTATTTCTTTCTTTTTTAAATATATGGGAAGTGTTAGCGTGGGGAGTAATGAAAGAGTGGACTGTATTTTAGGGGTAATAGTTCAATGCCATTCTTTTAAACAAGTGTAAACTTTCCCGGACAAGCAATAGTTTTTTTTTTTATCTTTAGTTTAACTTAAGGGGCTTACATGACTTAAAGCGCGGTCGCTGTCGGACTGCATAGAAAAGAAATAGAAGCGCGATGACACAACGCTAATAATTTATTGCAAAATATGTAGCAAATATTTAATTACAAAAAGTCTATTGTTTGGGCTAAATGATTGTATGTATGGTTTTTATTGAAAAAAGAAAGTTTTTAGAGGTATATTCAATATTTTTTTTATCGTATCAAATTAGTTGTATTAGGTTTTCAACACACTATCTACCTAGCATAATTATATCCAGAAGAATATCGTATATATTTCTGATTTTGTTTACTGTAGTCGATCATATACTTTTATTGTTTCTAAAACTTGCGCTTTTTGTGTTTAGGTCCTGCAAGCCCCTTAAATGATTAGGTTAATACATCGCGGTGGAGCGAGTGGTCATCGGGCCGAGCCATGTCGTCGCCACGATTCCGATGACGTGCTGATCACGCTGCCTGCGCGTGCAGACCGCGCGCTAGGTGTTCTGTTGAGTTCGATTCCCAATATAATCTGTTTAATTTTTTTTACATAAGAAAACATTTCTATTGCTGCCGAAAGTCACTGCTGGTTATTATTTTCTCCGAAGTTGACCAACAACGGCCGGTTCTTCGCTATATGTATTCAATTGCCTCTGGCGCGTTTTTAGGCGGTTCGCAAACTGCACCGCATTACGCAGCGGGGTGCGGGAAACGGAGGCAAATTTCACAGTTTTATATTTAATAATCATTGCAGGTGACGTTCTGTAGTTTCTGCCGACCCCTATGGAAAAAAGGCTTGAGCCAATGAAATAAACAATGTGGGCTTGGTGCATGCCTTTAGGCTCATTTGGTTAAACAATTACAACAACTGTCAAATTTCATTCTAATCTAATTTAAATAAAATCTAGAATTTTCGCTTGAACATCCCTTTGAGTAAAATCTCGATCCTTGGCAAACATAATCGTGTTAAGGACACTCCACAGGCCCAGACTCTAAACGCCGTCACGCACACGACACAATCGCCTCAAACATTTCGGTCCCCACCCTTAATTCGAGCCTTTTGTCTGCCAAACAAAGGAGTGACAATTAAACCATGCCGAGGTGTGATAATGAGACGTTTCCCGCTTACTCTGTACTTACATTAAAGTATTATCGGTATGTTGCAGAAATATTCGTGCGGTAAGTTCGTGAGGAGTGTGAGAGACCTTTAGAAAGCCTTGTACTCTGGGATTGTCATCATCTGCCTAGCCTTTTCCCAACTATGATGGGATCGGCCCCTCCGTGCCTCGGAAAGCACGTTAAGCCGTTGGACCCGGCTGTCATTCGTACATCTTTGGCTGTCGTTTCGGGTAGTTAGAACCCAAAAAGTCTGATAACCAGCGTTGCCAAGAGTTATCAACTATCATGTTACCCAATAACTGGGTTGTAGAGGTCAGATAGGCAGTCGCTCTATGTAAAATACTGGTATTTAGCTCAATTCGGGATTGGAAGCCGACTCCAATAAAGTTGTGAAAAGGCTAGGCAGAGAACTTTTGAGTTTGATCAGAGTAGCCGATTATCGATTTAAATAACGTGCGTTTGGAGGTATAAGTTTTATTTCTTTTAGCGTATTCGTCGACCGTAGGTTCAATTAAGGTAAGGGACAAAATACCCAAAATGAGTTTGACATTTTTGTTCAGAATTTTGCGCTCTTTCGAATGGTGTATATGAAAAAATTCTAGCTTAAAAAAAATGTCCCTTACCCTACTGATTTTTGGATTTAAATTTCGAATCAGCCCCATAATAACAATGTATCTGAAAAACTATGCAATATAACAACTTGAAATGGTGTAATTACCGCCGCCAATCCACTTCACATAAGGTAAGGGTCTCCCAATCAACGAATTATTCTTCATACTTTTTTTCAACAAGACCTTTACACTATTTTTTTATTATATTGATCATTAGATTGGATCTAACGTAGAGATCAATTTAATGTAAGGGACAGGACTACAAGATACTTGGTCAGTAAGGGACATTACTAACAAAATACGTTGGTGTAAGGGACGTCTATTTTCTTAAATAGCTAACTTATTTAAATAAATGTTACACAGGTAGATAGAGCACTAAAATACAAGATTATCTGTGAAATCAGATCCGAAAAAGGTTAATAACAAAAAAAGTTATAGGCGATTTAGTCCGAAAAAAAAACTTTGTCGGCCTCTCCTGAAAAATCGTATTTTGTCCCTTACCTCAATTGAACCTACGGTCGACGGTATCCTGTCCGCGCCCAGCAGTAGCTGGGCTCGCCACTTCGAACTAGCCCTCACGGTACGCGTCGAGGTTAGCCACCGCTTTCTAGGCCGATCTCTGTAGCTCCGATTTTTTATTAACCACTGAAAAAACATGTTTCCTCAACCAACATAAATGCCTACTATTTATCAATCAACCAATATACCACCGTAAACATTGTAATAATGCGGCAAAAACCAAATATCTACTACCTATTAAATATTATCCATGTTATGGTAGGGGATTTTCGCTTAATTAATAAACCTTTAAAATAGTGACAGCTTTGTGGTCTCGGATATTGGTTTAAAATTCAATACACTTTAATGTATGATGATATCACTAGAATTAATTAAAACACTTTGATTTAACGCTGATCATTTCTGATCAGCAATGAATTGGTTTCACATAATTATAAATTATTGATGTAGAATTGTTTATTTCAAATTAATTAAGTTTCATTGAAATATGTTGGACGTTATTGAATATAAAATATTTTCACAACAATTTATAAATTTTCAGATGTGTCAATGTATAAAAAAGTAAACCTAGAATATACTTCATAGTAAGTCAGAAAAATGTATCTATAACTAAGCAAAATGGCACCCTACGTCAATTTTACATGTTATAATATTAATTTCATGCAATTGTCAAAGTATGCCAGTTGCGATTTGATAAGATTGTTTTAATTGATTCGCGTAGCAACTACTAATTAGGGAATTAGTAAAGTTAAAGTCAGGGACTTTACTCCAAAATGGCCTTATTAATATAATTTATACAGTACAGGGTGTCTTAAAAAGGCTATCGTAGTACCCAGTAACTGAATTGTGGAGGTCTAATAGGTAGTCGCTCCATGTAAAATTTCACCTGTATCTCGTTAGGCTAAAAGCCGACCCCAACATAGTTGGAAAAGGGCATTATGATGATGATGAGAAATAAAACATGAATAGAAACACAAACTGTAATAAATATAGTAAGTAATAAACATCACGAAACTATGCTTAAAATATCCAAACACATTTGAATAATCTACATGCTGTATCCTCTTTTCCACCTACTTTCGTCACGTGATTCCGAAAAGTTTTCCACATGCAATACCTCTATAGCATGGTGCCCTCATTAGCTTCCCCTTTGACCATACCATGAGCAATTTAGAACTCTATGACTTTTACGTTTGGGTTTATAATTGCCTGAACAATTGGTTTCCTAACTTTTACTGTACAATGTGCAAGATATCAATGCTTCAGCAGAAGTTAAGTCAAACTGTTTATGTGTGTTTCTGTTTGAGTGTATAGAAACTGCTTTTTTTTGCATTTTCCTGTGTCGATTAGTTACGTAATTATATTTCATAGGAACTGATCAAGTTGTAGAAATGTTTTCTGGCTAGATGTACTTTATTTCTTCTACTATTAAAAGTAATAGACAGTTAAACTGACTGAACAAAATAAATGAAGTATATTCAAACCAGGTATTTGAAATATTTTTCACGTTATGGAACAACAAACTGAATGTCTGAATGTCATGTGTTAACAAAGTTCGAATTCCAATGCTACCAAAAATTTTAACAACCTTTTTGTTACAAATGGTCACTCAAAAATTCTATTTTATTAAAGTAGATAATTGCGTTGGATGTCTCTATCTATTTTACTAAAGTAGAGAATAATTGCGTTGTCTAATTTGTTTTATTGAATTTTAATTTTAAGATTTTTGCTATTGTGTTATATTTTTACTTTTTGTGTTTTGTTTTTAATTATTGTGATACTCAAATAGGGAGTTGAAACGGTCTCTCCTAAATACAGATTACTCAGTAATCTAGCTAGGAGAGCAGCGATTCACCCAACAATTCGTTGTACCTACACCATGTAATTAATAATGCATACTTTCTAAGTCCCTCATGTACTACAAAACCTTTATGTGCCTTAATAAATTTATTATTATTAAATTATATTATGTAAATTATCTGAAATTATGAACACTGCTATAGGTACATTCTGTGAAAAGTACGGTTCCAAAGTTGTTCTCAGATCGCAGTGCTTTGAAAAGAAAATAGACTGAATGAAGGAAGACAACGAAGTGTCGTGAAGAAATTATACTTCTTGAATAGAATTTTACTTTCTATCTTACAACGATGGCCCATTGTGTACGTGGACATAAAATGGCTTCTAGTGCACCTACTAGTCAACGATTATTATAATGGTATCGTATCATGAATTGACAGGTACGTGGAAGCAGACATAACTGGCATACTTACTTACTAACTTAATCAGCCTATAATGTTGCCAATGCTGGGACACAGGCCTCTTCTCGGTGAGAGGGAGTGGGCAGTAATCCACCACGTGGGCCCAGTGCGGATTGGCAGATGTCACGTCTTCGAATTTTTGGTTCTAGGACATGCCGGTTTCCTCACGATGTTTTCCTTCACCGTTTTGAGAGCAGTGGTGATGAACTGGTACACGTTACGTGTATACCAGCGAAATACAAGAAACTATTTATAGAAGTAAGAAAGAAAAAAAATACATTTTTTTAACACAGATTAACAGACACACAATACATTATATGAAAGCCAATTCTCGTTCTTATAAAACGTTCAAATTCAAGTCGTAATCTCATCTTAGCGACAATCAAGAATGTCAAAAACTTGTCAAAATATAGGGACATTAGAGTTATGTATTTTTTCTCAATCTCATTGAGAAAAAAGAAAGAAAGAAAGAAAATACATTTATTTAGTACAGACTAAAAGACACAATACACCAGATAGTCAGATAATAGTCGTACATCAGATAAAAACAAAAATAAAAGCGCGAAGTCCGATGTAAGAAATTAGCAGGAAAGTGTGCCTAACGGTGAGCTCAGACTGAACGTTCTTACAATTACGGGAATTGCCCACAGATAAATACTACATATACTCGAATGCACACTGCTAAAAGGGTCTTGTGGTGCGTAAATAACATTGACAGGAGGACGTTATTGGTAAACCATTTGTGAAATTATTTAGATAAAACAAGATGGCGGTGATCCTTTCGATTTCAGTCAAGCGCCGGAAGATCCTTGTACAAGTTTAGATATCCGATAAGTGTTAAACGTCAAGAGGGTCTGATAATAACAACAAAATGACAAGTTTAGTCTTGAAATTGGCGTACCTATTTACGGATCAAATTAAATTAGCTAGAGAAACGTGATGGGACTGATGTTTAATTTCATTATTTATTTTAATTCTGTAACCTTTATAATTTGTATCTACTCATTCGTTTATTTTAATGGCCTTGACATTTTATTCTATTCTGATGCACTGAATTAACTTATTTTATTTATTTAAACTACTATTTCAAGTAACTACACTACAAGCGGTTCCCAAAAAGTATCATAAATAA
Source organism: Oligia latruncula (assembly GCA_948474745.1). Classification (NCBI taxonomy): domain Eukaryota; kingdom Metazoa; phylum Arthropoda; class Insecta; order Lepidoptera; family Noctuidae; genus Oligia; species Oligia latruncula. The sequence continues at coordinate 20,152,537 of OX419685.1, forward strand.
TAACATCATTGAATATAATAATTCATAATTTTTTTGTTTATCATGATTGTTATGATACCCATCAAGTTTTTGGAGTTTCGCTACCTAATTTAATTATAACCTCTTTATAAGTTAATGGTAAGGGAAACGGACACTTAGAGGCGCATGTTCCGCAAAGAACAATTTTGGGCCGATAGTCAAATTATGCTGATGAGTATACATTTCGGCTGTAAATGGAGCCTCAAATGGTATTTCAAGGAACTGCGTATTGTTAAAGGTTTGAAAATGATAAGCAAAGCCCAAACGTACTGATTACTATTCTCTTTTATACTGGCCACAATAAACTTTAACAAGACACGAAAATCGGTCATCTTTCATATATTTAAAACCTTCTAAGTAGATCATCCAGGGCTTGTCATAACAAATCCGTTGTATCCCCCCATTCATTTTTCATAGTCAAGACGAGGAAGAATTTTTTTATTGGCTGTAACGCATGTTGGTAGTCCCTGATACATCTATTAATTTCCCTTGAGGCGAACATGTCGTCCGTACCGTGTTCTCGAATGGTGTTAAAAGAATTCCATAATATTTTATCTTCATAAAAGATGGATAATGTTTTTTGTTTCTTTTTGCATGCTGACGAGCGTTTTGACGTTACGGTTGATTTTTTGTGGTATTCGGCTTTGTACTATGATCGCTTTGAATATATGAACAGCTGTAAAAGGATTTTTCGACGTAATCAAAATCGGAACTGGTGTTTTTTCAAGACATTTCGAAAAAAAAATGTCACAAATGTTTACCAACAGCACCACCTTTTTTACCCTGTCAAATTTTAAACTTGTAATTGTTTAGTACGAGACTTTCGGTTACTTTGTACTCAACGTCACCATGTCAAAAATCCCTGTAATTTCCCTACATTTTTGACAAGTTGAGATCTTGATAAGTAAAGTCACATAATGTTTAGTGTTTCTTGCAAAATCCGATAAACAAACAAACGTAAACACTATTAAGGAGACCATGAACAAATAAACACAGCTATATCCAGTCAATAAATCCTCAAGACTGTGAACGTAGTCGAAACGCCGCGACCCGAACTTAGAAACTAATGATAAGGAAACCGATACTGATGAAATAGTTCGTCAGACCAAATTGAGTGACTGCCGCCAAATAATAGTTTAGTTAACTTGGTCTATTATTGCTCGAAAGGGGATACTGTTTGGTGTTTGTGAAGTTATTGATACTGGACTAAAAGTGAATCTACAATAGGTATCTTCTTTAAAATACAAATAAATAAAATTAAAGTGTCTGTTTGTAATGTCAAATAACAGCTTTTTACTAAATGCGTAAGAAAGTATATACGAAACATATAACAAAAAATAAAACAATTTTTAAATTTTTTGTCTGTCTGTTTGTTCCAGCAAATCTCCGAAATGGCTTTACCGATTCTGACGGGACTGTCACTGGCCGATAGCTGATGTTATAACTAGTAACTAAAGCTAGTTTTATTTTAGAAAAAAAATAGTAAAAAGACATATAATAGGCTATTTGACAATGTAAAAAATAAGGTCATAATTATTGACACTCGTATAGGTAGATTATCGCTTTTAAAATCGATTTGCATTAATTTTACTACAAAACAATGTATTATTTATAAAAAAAATCCCGAAAAAACTTCATCTTTTAAATCTGGCGCCACGTAATCGAAAACGGTCTGGATTGGCTGAACTTAAGATGACGTCATGATTTAGTAAATTTCTGTCTATCGTTGACAGAACAGATGACTTTTGTCTAGTATCTCGACCGTTTCAACGTTTATTTACGTGAATCGTGACGTCACGACGCCATATTGTTAAAGATAGCGTTTTGGTGGCTTATTTAAACAGTACATTTTTATTTACTATTTTTTTAAAGAAATACATTATGCAATTTGAAGTAATAGGTTTTTGTGGGCTCGTTAGACACCATTAAATAATCTGAGATGTCTGAGATGTTGTTGTTGTTTGACCAGTCAAATAGCCTATTGTTTTCCGACATCCACTCGAATGAAGTCGCAGGCATAGCTGACTGGCTATTGACACGAAGTATGAGAAGATAGTTCAGGTTGTGGTCAAAATATAAGCTAGTATAGCCAAAATCGGAACTAACGCCACCATTTGGTTTATTCGATACTGGGGGTCGCAGGAACAAACGGGTTCGTCGCAACGAAAACACAGGGGAACTTTGAATGCACAATTATTGAGTTTCGAATAAGGAACATGATGGCCGCGACAGCAAAAATTTGCGAAACGGGCGTGCGCATTGATTGGCGTTCGGAGTTCGGTGGCAGACTGGCGGGGCCGGGGGACCCACAGAGTGACAGGTATGTCAGCGTGTCCCGCCTCATAGTTTCACTTACTTGCTAACTAAATTATTTACAATTTTTAATATCTATTGAGCGCGTCGCTAACAGGCTAACAGATAGATACATTTCACAAAACAATTACGTTTAAAAACAGCGCCCCCCTTTCAACGTCATTCGAGTGCTACAAGATCCTTCTGGCATTGTAGCGTGTATGTTTATTCAGGGATTTATTGTGACATCCCCTAAGCTACTGTTTCATAAAAGAGCGATGACTGCCACATGCGGCCGTATGTCCAAATGCAGAGCATTTTTTGACACCTTAATATCAAACACTGGTGAAAATGTCAGAAAAAAAAATGGTTGCCTGTAAAGTCGGTTTTACGGGCGAAGATTTTACGTGACAACGTCTTTTTCTCGGTAGAATAGTTGAGTGGGAGAGAGACGCAAGGCATTCGGCGGGCCTCTCTCTCGTTCGGTGACTCATCGTAACGTTACCGAGCGTTACACTTTTTCATAAGTGACTCCCAGCCGCAACCTAATTTAAGACGTTGTCACGTCAAAAAAATCTTTATTGATACAAAAAAATGTCAATAAGGGGCTTCTGGCTAAGTAATAACAGCCGCACATGTCGATCGATCAGGTTAAGCTACTTTTGCCGCGGTTGATCCGTGGATGGGTGACCATCTTTACATATCAAGACCCCTCCGTGCCTCGGAAAGCACGCTAAGCCGTTGGTCCCGGCTGTCATTCGTGTCAAGGAAAAAATATAAGGAAACAGCGTATGTACCTGAATAAAAGCTATGACAATTGACTAATAACAAGATGACAAGAACTAATGGGAGAGTAACGTAACGTGTAGATATAGGAGCGATAGTAATTATTGCAATACGTCAACGTCGCCGTCGCCGCCAGATTAACGGCGAGGAATTATGATTGATTATAATGAGGATTGAATCTCCGAGAAAAGAAACTATTTTGTTTCCTGCTTTGTTTTGTAAGTTTTATGTACCTACAGTCAACAAAAGAGATAAGTATGCAGGATCGTCGGATAAAGTTGAAGTTTACTAAGAAACCGATGGATGTTGTCGACTGAAATTTAATTTGATAAATGAGCTGTTTGTTTTCTATTAATAAAATCAAATTTTATTCGAGAACATCCATCGGTCTGCCATATCATAGGAGTCTTTTGGCCTCGTATAGGACTTTCTGTTTCATTTTCCTTTTGTTATTTTTTTTTAAATAACTTGGATTTTTATTTTACTGTGTTTAGTTTAGTTTGTGATCTTTCTGTACGAGTCGCAATAAATACTGTTTTTTTTCTTTTCTTTCTTTCTTTATATTCAAAGTTTCCTCAGAGATTGACATTTATTTTACAAATCTCGCAAAAGCGAAATCAGAAGTAAAACCTTATACTTGCTTGAATATCTTCTCATTCAACGTATGTAGGTATAAACATCATATACAGCGTGCGCTCATTTACGATGATAAGGTAATGTGTATCCGCAACGGAAGAGGGGGTCGTGAGTATACAAATGATAAATCTTACCGAAGATGACGTCACTGATATGATTGAGGAAGATTTGTATTGGATTGAATGCTGCGTAACACAATAAAATGCATACATCATAAAATATACCGTCAAACGGGGTGAATAGGGATGCAGGGGTGAATCGGGACGAAACTTTAAAAGCGATTTTAACATTGAAATAATATAGTTTGTTGCCAAAAAGGAGTCTAATGTGTTTATTGTATTATAATTAACGATTAGGTGTCCTTTTTGGTAACAAACTGTATTATTTCAACGCTAAAATCCATTTTAAAGTTTTGTCCCGATTCACCCCTGCCTTCCTATTCACCCCGTTTGGTGGTATCCTTATTTCCTACGGGAAGAGAAACTTATGCGTAAGTAGAAACAAAATAGTTCTATAAATAAAATAGTTCTGTTGAGTTTGAGTTGAGCACGATTATTGACAAATGCGTGCACTGAATGGACAGGTTCACTCAAATTGTGTGGCTTTTTCCTCAAAAAACCATTTCAGACATTCCACATGGTCTTCACATGATCTAGCCAAGATTATGTCTGGACTTTAAAAGAAACTGTGACCTCTGAGTTTGTTTCGGCCTTTCTTCTAAGAGTAGTCAGATACGAAACTCAGACCTCATCTATATTTAGAAATATCATTAACGTATAAAAGTTTTGTTCAAACCTACTTACAAAAATAAAATCTTTTATGTATAGACAGTACTTAGTTATGTTTTTTTTCCAAATTGTTTTTTGTTACATTCCGACCATATTGACTGTGAGACAGAGTTTTTTTTTTTTTTTCTTGCAAGGGTGCGTAAATTCATTGCTTTAATTCAGTATACCTGTTATAGACAGTACTGTCTTACATTGCGCACAGCCTTATGCGGGTTTTACACAGGTGACTATAGCCGCACACACCGACTGTCTTAATGGCAATTCGGCTACGTCGCAGATGACTAAAGTCGCAAGTTCCAAAGTAGAGTAGGTTTGGACGTCTTTCCTGCGGCAACATGCCGCATGCGTCGGGTGACTAAAATCGACAGTGAAAATGCTCAGTCGCAGCGGCAGGCGATTGCCCGCCACATGAAGGACAACATTTTGTAAAATGAACTAGTCACCTGGGAATTTTATCGACCTGTGTAAATGGGGTGATGATTCGGCTCGTGAGGCGATGTGGTGAGGGACCGCGAAAATCGACCTACCGATTACCTACGTTGAAACTATCGTATATAGAACGTCATGTGCTGCGATCTTCAACAACTCTTTTTGCGTTGTTCTCGTTCAATGTTCATTCCCATTGCGAATATAAATTACATACATGTCGTGGATAGATGGCAACACAGTACAGCGAACAGCGCCATCTAACGATTTGTTTGGTAAACGAAGAATTATGTGATCGGAAACGCAAGCGAGCCCTACCGCTTGGACACGATCGTCGGTGGAGGGGATGCCGCGAGGACTGGTGGAGAGACCGAGTGTTGCGACAGTCAGTCTACAGTCGACCGTCGAGCTCGGACAGTCTCGGCAATCGCTCAATACCAACGCACGTGTTTGTTTCCGACGCACGTGTCCGTTTCGGTTGTAAATAGCTAGTTTATTAAAGTTACTGTAAATTAAAATAATCTTTTCGTTCGAGTACCCACTGAAGTGCCCACACCTATCTAAACTATGTCGGATCGTGAAGAAGACCCGATGTATCGCATCTCGGCCACCCGCTGATGCGACATCAGAACTGGGATACACTCGAGATGAAAAAATTATGGAGAATTGAGCGATGACGTCACGTTGCGATGTTTCTTTGCCTGGATTTGGACATTGAGTGACTAAGAGTCGAGCCAAGCAGCCTCGCAGCCGTCAGTGAAGCCCTTCGTGTGCTGCATGTGAGGGAAACCAGGACATATCGCGACCCTGCACGAGCAGTGACAGCCAAGCGGATGGTGAACAAGGTGCTGGAAATTTAGTGAACGGCGAGTGTACGTCGTTCAACTACCCTCAGACACGTTAGAACATAAAGGTGAGCTGTATTGTTTTGTTTACGATTCTGGTGCTGAATGCTCGTTAGTAAAAGCGAGTTGTGCAACTGTGCAACCAAATTATGTGGCAAACGAGTTAATAACGTTCTTGCGTTGACTGGTATTGGTCAAACGCGTGTATTCAGCACAGAACAAATCATTTGTAGCGTTGCGATTAGCGACCATCAACTTGAGATTTTATTACGTTTCTACCCGACATTTACTTGCAAAGTAATATTATGATAGGACAAAGGCAGCTATAACAACATTTTCGGTTGGCGATTTCGTGTTATTAGAAAACTAAGAGTAAAATTAGATTATAAGATGTAACGTTACACGTTATTTCTGTTAATTATTTTTTAACAAAAATAATTCGTTTGCTCAAATAACGGGCAACACTACAATTATAATGGATCTTGAAGGAATTATAGTGGCAACACTCCAGCTACGTCCTGATTGGCTGTGTTCTCCTTCCACCAAAATATTGCTAGCTAGAACTATCCAACCTCGGGCTATATAAAACCCGGGAGCTCATTTGATGGGAACGCGGCTGAAGAAACCATTATCTAAAAACTTCACGACAGTTATTTGTTGAAGTACTAACTTTTTATAACTACTATGTAATAATACCTAAGTGTTGTGAAAAAACCCCAGACGAGTGAGTGTCGCAAACACCTATTTCTTCGCCGCTTATAGTTGTTCCAACTCTCTTTATAATTTAAATAACGTTTTAATTAGAATCCTTTGTAAATTAGAAGTGTTCAGTGTTCTTACGCGTACCACGGTTAACTTAGATCTACCTACAGCTCACTTTTCTAAGCGTTCACAATGTAACCGTTATCCATACTGGTACCTATCAATTCTCTTTGTTATAATAACTTCTTAAGCGGCCTACAATCTTGTTATCTTATTTCTATTAACCATGTATCCAGCGGAGGATATCCAGATCTATTCGTAGCGTAGGTTTAAAAGTGAAAAGAAAGTCTAATAATTCTTCTTCACCTACCTACACATTTGGATGTCATTCTTTACCTTTCTTTATTCATGTGTTTCTATTGTAACGCACCACCTGGGCTGCCACATCTCGATAACCAGTGGATGCCAGCTCACTGCTGTCCACCGTAGACAACTCGGACTACGGTTGTCGGGATGTCAGTCGGTCGCGTGTGTCCAGACATCACCTCAACGGACAAACCGACTGGTTACAGGGTTTTTTTTTTTTTCTTCTTCCTTCCTTCCACCTTTCTGCCTGCCTACTTCGCTTCTGCACCTGCACCCGCACCTGCGCAGACGTACGTGTCTACGTGCGCTGTTGAAGGCTTGAGGCCCGGAGGCGGTTACTAATACTGCCACCGCCGTCGCCGCAGGGGAGCGGCTGGACGACCCTGCCACGGCGCTACGGGACTCTGGACATCTACCTCCAGTTCCCGCTACCTACGTCTGGAGGCTGTGCAGGGCGGTAGTGTTTTTAGACGGTTATAACCATGTTAGATCGGAAGTTCAGAGGTCCGTTTCTGGTAGATGATTTTTAGCTATGATTAAACAATCAAAGTTTGTTTACATGGCTCTGGTAGATGATTTTTAGCTATGATTAAACAATCAAAGTTTGTTTACGTGGCTCTGGTATATGATTTTCGCTATGATTAGATAATCAAAGTTTGTCTACATGGCTCTGGTTGATGATTTTCGCTTTCATTAGATAAAATCAAAGTTTGTTTACAAGGCTCTGGTCATTGGATGTTTTTGCTAAGATTATTTAAAGTTTGTTTAGTTAAATTAGAGGTAGTTTTGACAATAAGAAGTGGATTAAAGTTTTCTGATTTCAAAAGTTAGAAACCGTAAATGGTCAGAATTGGCCGAGTGGAACATGCACTGCTGTTGAATTTTTGGTTACAGGTTAACACACAAGAACGTGTGCAACAGGATGGCAGTGCCCCACAGCATCGGTTTTCAACACCAGACATTTTGCTTCGAGATGTCCACGAAGCAATAATGGAGGCGCCAGTAAGGCGGGGTCCCAGGCGGTTTCGGGCTAGCGCCTGCAGCAGCGGCTAGTTGCCAGTGATATGGTTCAAGTTTGCTATGACAGCAATCCGAGCAGTGTATTGATGAATACTGGGTGAGTCACAACCATTTTATTAAGATTCTGTCACTCTATCATCAAAGATTGTGTTGCGTCAAAGTGTATTGACTTAGCTTAGTGACAACTGATGATGAGTTGACTGATATTAGCTTAGATGATATAATAGACCACGCGACACAGGGTCTTAAAAAATGCAATTACGATAACATTCGATTTGATTAAAGTAAAGTTAGCTAAGTTTGCTTTTAGGGCTTTTTAGTTGTAAAGGCGCTTGACTCAGCGAGCCTAAGAATACCCTCATGATTGTGTGAGAAGGATACCCGATCACCAAGTTACTCGAGAATTAGATGTCATAGTTGATGACAGTGGTAGTGAGACCACCTTTGGTTAAGAATGGCTTGTACACTCAAACTCAAAACTTAAGACCAAACCTCATGAGTAACATGTGGCGATGGGTCTATAAGAAATCGTTGGTGCGATTTCTGTCTGTGTTGGTGCACAGAGCGCTTTATGTGTTGTAGCACATATTGCGCAAGATATCTTAAGAGTCGTTGGTGCGATTCTTTTCTGTGTTGGTGCACAGAGCCCCTCATGTGTTGTAGCATATGTGGTGGCAGATATCTTAAGAGTCGTTGGTGCGATTCTTTTCTGTGTTGGTGCACAGAGCCCCTCATGTGTTGTAGCATATGTGGTGGCAGATATCTTAAGAATCGTTGGTGCGATTCTTTTCTGTGTTGGTGCACAGAGCCCCTCATGTGTTGTAGCATATGTGGTGGCAGATATCTTAAGAGTCGTTGGTGCGATTCTTTTCTGTGTTGGTGCACAGAGCCCCTCATGTGTTGTAGCATATGTGGTGGCAGATATCTTAAGAATCGTTGGTGCGATTCTTTTCTGTGTTGGTGCACAGAGCCCCTCATGTGTTGTAGCATATGTGGTGGCAGATATCTTAAGAGTCGTTGGTGCGATTCTTTTCTGTGTTGGTGCACAGAGCCCCTCATGTGTTGTAGCATATGTGGCGGTAGTTAAGTAGAGAGTCGTTGGTGCGATTCTGGTCTGTGTTGGTGCACAGATTACAATGAAAGTTTCACGAGTTGAGTATACATTGCCTATGAGTTTGATTTCGGTAAATTCTAACTGAGTTGTTACAATTTTGATGGTTTAACTTGTTGATCGGTGGAGTCCTGTCTGTGTTGGTGCACAGAGCGCTTCATGTGTTGTAGCACATATTGCGCTAGTTTTCTTTTACTAAGTATCAATGGGTCGAGTCCAGTCTGTGTTGGTGCACAGAGCGTCTCATGTGTTGTAGCACATATTGCGCTAGTTTTCTTTTTCTGAGAATCAATGGATCGAGCCCTGTCTGTGTTGGTGCACAGAGCGCTTCATGTGTTGTAGCACATATTGCGCTAGTTTTCTTTTACTGAGTATCAATGGGTCGAGTCCTGTCTGTGTTGGTGCACAGAGCGCTTAATGTGTTGTAGCACATATTGCGCTAGTTTTCTTTTTCTGAGAATAATTATGTGACAAACTGAAGAATGGTAAGAATCATTGGTGTGATTCTGGGACTGTGTTTTTGCACAGATTTTGGTAAATAGTAACTGATTCGTTACAATTTTGATTTTCTTTGGTTCAACTTACTGATCGAACCTTTTCTAATGATTAATGTTGGGAGTGCGAAACCTTGACAACAAGGCATTGTAAATGAAGACTAGAGAAATTAAAGTAACAATGAGATAGAGTTACCTTAGTTATTAGGTAATGGCAGGATAGCCGAGTTACCTTAGATATTTGGCAGGATAGCCGAGCTTGTTTACTCTGTGAGTATATTTGGTCCGCAGGTACCACACCCGAGGACGGGTGCTAGTCAGGGATGGCCGTGTCGTGGATAGATGGCAACACAGTACAGCGAACAGCGCCATCTAACGATTTGTTTGGTAAACGAAGAATTATGTGATCGGAAACGCAAGCGAGCCCTACCGCTTGGACACGATCGTCGGTGGAGGGGATGCCGCGAGGACTGGTGGAGAGACCGAGTGTTGCGACAGTCAGTCTACAGTCGACCGTCGAGCTCGGACAGTCTCGGCAATCGCTCAATACCAACGCACGTGTTTGTTTCCGACGCACGTGTCCGTTTCGGTTGTAAATAGCTAGTTTATTAAAGTTACTGTAAATTAAAATAATCTTTTCGTTCGAGTACCCACTGAAGTGCCCACACCTATCTAAACTATGTCGGATCGTGAAGAAGACCCGATGTATCGCATCTCGGCCACCCGCTGATGCGACATACAAATAATATTTATTTAGATGTACACATGATATTTTTCGATGCGATGAAGAAAAAAATAAAGTAAAAAAAAGAGAATTAAAACGTTACTGCTCTGTCCTCGTTAGAAAGCATACGAGAATATTAACTAAACGTTTAAACTAACCATTCCAGCTCCAAGAAATCTGGCAAAACTAATCTTCAATTACTTCCTGGATGAATGCATTTCAAGGGATCCGGTCCAGATGTCTGGAACTAAGATAACTTCCATGCATTCGAAGCTAAGGATCCGGACACCAACGGTGTCTGGATACCGTTATCTAAGTCCAGCCACGGTTTAAGACTAAGTTCTAAATATATTTGGAGTTTTGGTGTGGTCTAAGCGGTAGAATCAGGTAATAAGTGGGTCCTATAATTTTGGTTGGAGTTTGAAATCATGAGTGTTGGGGAATGGGATACCAACCTACCAAACAACTTACCATGATAAGACTTACAAGACTTACCATGGGAAATTATTAAGTTCAGAAACATTGTGTTTAGCAATGTGACAATGTAAATAAAAGTTTTGATAATGTAACAACATTCTTCAAAATCGAGTCACCAGTTGATTTACAAATGATCTAATTTTCTCTATTCCACATTCCCAATGCATTTAACATCCATACCGTTTCGAATAAATTCCTTGTGCTCCACAAATAAAAGAGGTTAACGATGATGACTGCAATCTATCAAAGTTTTTGCTCCGTTCTGTCTAATTCCTATGAGTGTTCTAGTAATAACACTAATGACATTATTACTTTAACTTTTAAATTAATGGGATTATTAAACTTTTGATAGGAGCATAAACCCTAATAAAGGCATATTTTTCACGACTCATAATGCGAAGCATTAGAGTGCTTTACGATCGAAAAAATTTTGCCTCCTTTCTGTAACTGTTTCTATTGTTATACTCCTGCTAGTACACGGAACCTACTTAATTTATATACCATTGAATAGATAATTTAATGGATATTAACTCTGTACTTTGACAACAAATGATTTAATGCTGTAGAAACGAAAAAACACATCAAAATATTTATAACAAAATTCCCGCCAATCAAGTGTACCTGAAAACATTGTAGCTTGCGAAAAAACTTTAATTGAGTAATTTTTTTTAATAGATTCGTTTCTCCCTGAGGAACCTTAATGAAAATGGCTCTTAGACAAAGTAGTTTAATTATAATTAAAAAAAACTAACTGATATATTATATATATACCTATCTATGGTTTTTTATACGAACAAAGGAGAATTATGAGTCATGCACTTTTGGATTCTCCAAATGTTTATACTTTGAGTGAAAAAATCGAATGAAAGATACAAAGAGGGATGTTTTTTGCTCAAGAAGAAAAGGTATAGTGGTTTGTTTTCAAACAAAAGACGAACAAAAACTATATCAATATTTATTATGTCCAAAGTTGTGGGCATAGCTCACAAATAAGCAACCTGAAGTGGCAATGGGCCGGAAATATTGGCCGTAGAACCGATGACCGTTGGGGTAGAGAATCTTTGGCCAACTGGACCCACTCGAACTGGCCAATTTCATCCGTGTTCTTTAGTGAAGACTTCGAATCGGCAAACGACAGGTAGGACGCCCTCAGGCTAGGTGGAGCGACGATCTTCGCAGGCTGGTAGCAGCTGGATGAGAGTTACCGAAAATCGAGCTAAATGGTATGCAATTTGCCTATGCCTATGTCCTTTGTTTAGTCTGGCGATCAAATTTCTCACATGTTTCGCTGCAGCCAATCGGTTAGCCACTGAACCAATCGTGTAGTCTGATAAGTGTGTTTTTTTAAAGTAATAATATAAATAAGCTAAAGCGGTGTTTTTTCTAAGTCAACGTATTAGCAAAAACATGGCAAAAACAAAAAATATAGGCGCGCATTTGACGACTACCCTCTGATGGTAATTGATGATGGCGGTCGACACGACGGCACGCTTGCCCATAACTTATTCACTCTTGACATCAAAGGTCCCTAGTTATACCTATCGGAGCAATCATACCTTCATATTATTTAGCACTAACTGTGCACGGGACTGCGATCGCGGGCCTATCGAAAAAAAATTGGATTTCATGGGATTTATTTTTTTGCGCAGAACTCTAATTCTTTTTTATAAAGCCTAAATTACAGATATAGATTACAAGGTATGTCGATAAAAACTATCCTATGTCCTTCCCCAGGATCTATCTCTCTGCCAAATTTTATCGAAATCCGTTCAGCGGTTTATGCGTGAAAAGGTAACATACAGACAGACAGACACAGTTACTTTCGAATTTATAATATTAGTATGGATAGTTTCCAAATTCCGCTAATCTTCCACATCTTTCACCACATTGCATCCGCCATTATTATTATACGGTACTATTTGGAGGAAGCCGTTATCTCTGTTTCTGGCTGTTATTTGACCAGGATTAATTAATAGTCCGTATTGTTAGTAAAGTCTATCCGCCGTTGTACCAAAACTGCGTGCAGGATTTTAAGTAAAAATATATAATTACTAGCAGCGCCCCGCGGTTTCACCCGCATAAGTGTCGATCTCGTGGGAATATCGGGACAAAAACTATTGTATGTCCTTCCCCGGGATTCAATCTATCTCTGTGCCAAATTTTATCGAAATCCGTTGAGTGGTTTACGCGTGAAAAGGTAACATACTGACAGAGTTACTTTCGAATTTATAATATTAAGTATGGATTCGCTATATCCGCTGCTTCGCCCAGTTTTTATGGCTACATAGGCTAAGCTATTTTTTGTTACTAACACTATAGACCATTGTAGTCTGATTAAATAAAGATTAATAATAATAAAACAATTTTCAAAGAGCTGCACTATTTAATCGGACAGACTTTAATAGTCGGTATTGTTAGTACTTAACCTGATAACCCAGTAGAAATGTAGTTGTTTCCGAAACGCGAGGAGCGTAACAAAATGTTAGAGAGAAGTTGGAATTGTTCGGGGATCTGTTTTAATTGTTTGGTGGTCGGGAATAGTGTGATTGGGGTCGGTTTTGTTCTATACAACGATATGGGTTAGGTGTATGAAAATAATAGTCGTAATTATAAAGATTCCGAGAGGTGGCGATTCTGTTGTTCACAAACTAAACTAAATTTAACCTTTTGACCACCACAGTCATGTATAGATGACAAACCAAAATGTGCCCAGCACGCCACGGTTCGACTACATGACAGACTTAGACACTGAGGGCACGTTTTTGATTTTTTGACGTGTGGCGGTCAAAAGGTTAAGTTCAGTACATCTTTTTCTTTAGAAAAAAGACAGAAGATAAATTTTAGTTTAGTTCTGTCAAATTAATCAGCGCCTGATGTAAATTGACGTAATTTTAGTAGGCAAGTTTTTAATCACGTCAACTTTATCGCTTAGACAGGTAAAAATAACAAAATTAAATTCTAACATAACTAAAACTATACAGAAACTAGAAAATAGCGTCGAAAAACTCATCCGCATCGCTGTCGACTGGTAATGTACCCAAGAGACTGGCGGCATTACCACGTTGTATGGCGATGCTTAGCCTCTGGCCAAGGTAAAAGCCAGCCCTTAAACTTGTATGAAATAGTGTCAGGCGCTGATTAGATTGACAAGACTAAACTAAAATTTATCTAATTTTTCATAATGAAATATAAAGAAAAAGATGCACTGAACTTAAGCTTAACCAGTTTGATTTTGGCTAGACTCTAGATTGTCCTATGAAGCAAGACCAGCATGTTGCTCACCGTCCGATCAGGACCAGGCCCGTGCCGGACGGCGCGTACGTGTTCCACGCGCGCCTCAAAGAGATGTCAGCATCGAGGAGGGGCCCCATAGGGCCGAAGCCTGCCGGGTCAGCGGGATTGTCCGAAAGGGTTACCGCTGGCCCGGAACATAAAGGGCTAAGGAAGGAACACGGGTGGGTTTTAGTCAGTAAGAGTCTGACACTCCCTTCCGCTCCACCCAGAGCGGGAGGGGTCATTTGATGATTTCCCATCCGCAAAAAAAAAAAAAAAAAAAAGATCAGCACGTTTCCAAGAATTCTTATCCTGGATATAATCCTCCAAATTGTAATAATTATGCATGTTTACAACGTGTACATTTAATATGAGTTTAAAATATTATTTAATTAAATTGCATTTAATATTCTCCTGTAAGTAAATTATTGTATTCTTTTACGAGAATAAAGTTATGTCAAACCTCAACAATTTCACACTGATAGCGCATTTATGTCGTAGCAGTAAGGGCGGTTTTCGCAGTACAATGTTACCGGTGATGTACGGACTGTACGACGAATATCAACGTTACGCTTTGTGAGCCACTTGATCCCCGACATCGCCATTTAATTAATTAACTGGGAGTGCTGTAATTGAAGTTATTATTGATTTTCACGTTCCGTGTCTATCCGGTCGAGGAGAAATGGAGAATGCTAAAAAAAACTGTGTATTTTATTAAACAAACACACGCGTAAGCTCAAGCCTTTATCCCATGGGGGTAGGTAGACGTGGTTGAACATTTTGAATTACAAAATCTCATCATCTGCCTAGCCTTTTCACAACTATATTGGGGTCGGCTTCTAGTCTAACCCGATGCAGTTGAATACCAGTATTTTACATGAAACGACTGCCTATCTGACCTCCACAATCCAATTATTGGGTAATACGATACCCCTTGGATAAGACTAGTTGTCAGACTTTCGGGCTTCTGACTACCCGTAACGACTGTCAAAGATCCACGAATGACAGCCGGAACCAACGGCTTAACGTGCTTTCCGAGGCATGGAGGGGTCACGGTATGTAAAGATGGTCACCCATCCACAGACCAACCGCGGCAAGCGTAGCTTAACCAGATCGATCGACCTGTGCGGCTGTTATTATTTAGCCACGGGGCCCTCTTTTCAGTTATAAAATCTATTGTCAATAAAATGTAACCAAAAGACTTATACGAAGACTAATCTTTATTTACATTTTGAAATGAAAAATCAATGAAATTGTATTCTGTACCTAAATCGTCATCATCATCCTAATTTATTTGGGGTCGGTGCAACATAGAAAAGAAAGAAAATACTTTATTAGATATATTTGCGGTAACGCATTAAAAACACAAAACACACACACAAAAAAAAACAAAATAACAATTTGGGAGAAAACATGCGTCACATCTACGCAAACCGGCCATCATTTCTTCCATACTTCTCTATTAGTCGTCATTTCGGTGTAATTTTGTACCAAAATAGGATATCGAAATCACTTTTAAACGTCGTTGTGGTGCCAACCCCACATGATACCGTATACCGTAATCTGCTAAATAAATCACAATGACAGGAAGCAATAACATCATCATCATCTGCCTAGCCTTTTCCCAACTATGTTGGGGTCGGCTTCCAGTCTAATCATATATACCTAATATACATATGTGTATATACCTAAGTTTGTTACTTCTTCACGCTCAAACGGCTAGACCAATTTTGATAAAATTTCGTATGGAGGTAGCTGACACCCTGGATTTAACATATAGGCTACTTTTTATCCCGATATTCCCACGGGATCGACACTTATGCGGGTGAAACCGTAGAGCGCAACTAATCTGAAATAAATGCTTTGACTTTGTCATTGAAACTAACTCAAAAAGTCCTCATTTTTTTGAAATCGGTTATAAAGAAACAGAATTAATTCTACCATCTTCTAAATATTATAGTCATATTCATTTTAGAATCTCCGTAAGTACAAGGAAACAAGTCTAGGTCTTTTGTACAAGCTAGAGAACATTGTGTGCTTTGTGCACCTTCCTACAAGATTACTTTGTTTGACCTAAGAACTGTCAAAGAGACTTTTCTGCACTGCTCTCTAAACAGCGCCTTTTACTTAGGGCTACTATTTTTATTTCCTGTTTCCTAGACCGACAGGATTCGATTTGGTCAAAGGAATTAATCAAGCACTTGTTGTAAAATAAAAGTACCTGAGTAGGTATATGTATAGCTAGTTGTGTATCTGATAGTACCAGCGCTGTGACATTTATTTTTTTAATTAATTATTTATTTAATACTTCAAGCACATAAATGTACAGAGGTGGACTTAATGCCATAGGCATTTTCTACCAGTCAACCTGTGGGTGATGCAGAGACAAACAGTGGTAAATCCGGAATAAGTCCAAAAAAAGAATCGGAATTCGGAATAAGAAAAAATTCATGCAGCTTGCGACAAATTCAAAACATTCTTATGACTTCCAATGGATCTTATGAATTCCAAAATCGAATCCTTCAGCATATCCGCATTCCGTCTATCCGAAAAAAATTACTTGCTTACCTACAAAAGTATTTTTTATTCAGAAACCGTGAAATACTAAAAATATCTACTGCATAATACTTTCAAGCTCCTTATTTTAAGTCTGCAGAAAGAATCGTATCGTAAGCAACCCTGTGAACACTAGGTTATATATTATTTTCTTCTAAAAGCATTTTCCCACACAAAGTTAGTCGTTGTCGCAGTTATTGTTTATTTTTTTCAGTTTCCACTACAAAGAGACCTTTATATCGCACGAGTTGGGTCACTGAATGGGGATATTGTTGTGAAAAACATAAAAGCTAGTTGAGACATTAATATAATTTATTGTTTTTCAGCATTGTGTTTAGAGGAAAATTTTGTACTTAATTAAAAAATATTCCGCATGATAAACTGGCTTTTCGGTAAAAAGGCATCTACTTAAACCGTTAGCAAAAAAGAAAGAATAATCACCTTTTTCCAGCCTGCGGGCTTCGAAAAAGTGCTTTAAAAGTTGTTTATTCTCAATAACTTGTGGATTACTAGTGATTCTAATAGTCCACAAATCTGCATCCGGTTAGAATGGAAGCCGATCCCAAAAATAGTTGGCTAGGCAGGTGATGATAGTGAATTCAAATTGGTTCTAATTAGCAAAAATAAAAAACCGTTCGTAGGAGACGTATCGATTAACCAAAAGTATATTACCTTAAAAGTTACAATTAATCAATGTCAGGATTTGGACACTAGGTGGCGTGTTGTTTATGGTTTGCGATTAATCGCAAATCATAGACACACAACACTGTGAGTACACTTCAATACTAAAAACTGCAATCACCAATACCATCACTGATTGTTTGAAAAACAGTCCTAGGAAGAAATAGTCAACACTTAACTGCCTCGGCTTATTTTTAATTATTTTGTTTCTGGATTGTTATTTTCTTACTATTTGCTGTACTCTGGACACTTTTAACGCGTACGTCTTTTTTACGTCGTTCTCACATATAATTATAAATTCAACATTAATGATGTAACTAATATTTTTGTTAAAACATAATTTAAAAGAGTGTCCATAGAGTTTCTTGCCCGTTCTCCATAGGTACCTATGCTTTGGAGTTGCCCCTCCAAAGCGTAGGTACCTATGGAGAACGTCGGTCAGTCAGAAAATCTTCATATTTTCTGACTGACCGACTTCTTGACAATTCAAAAGTGCCTGTAAATGGTTTAATTGAAATAAATGCTTTGAGTTTGAGTTCAAACACTCCTTGCAGAATTCGTGTTGAGGTTCATGTGATACATACTGAAATTTCCAAAGTCGGTGATAGTTGTATCTTATCATAATGGCAAAAAGACATGCAAGGCTGAAGAGTCACTTAATATTGATTTAGGTATCTATACTTCAATACTTATAAAGAGTGAGTATGTCTAAAGGGGTAATCTTCGGAACGACTGTTCCGATTCTGATTTTTTTTCGAAATGGAAAGCTACAGTATTGCCGTGTGTCATCCAAACTAATAATATTATAAATTCGAAAGTAACTCTGTCTGTATGTTACCTTTCCACACCTAAACCACTGAACAGATTTCGATATTTGGCAGAGATAGATTGCATCTCGGGGAAGGACATAGGATAGTTTTTATCGACATACCTCGCGGGTCAAGCCGCGGGCGGAAGCTAGTAGGATATATTTTATGTTAGAACAAGAGATTTGACGCTGACAAAGGCACGACATCATCGAGTACCAGATTCGTCTTTCCGATCCTGTACCAACCAAACGCATCACGTCTATTTTCAAATCTGTGCAAACTCCAAACTTTGCAACTACCTATCGGGTTTTCCGCCAACCGCGATAGCCACAACCGTGCCAAGCATAGCGAAGTTCCTCTCTGTTTGTTGCAAACGTTTGTGTTTTGGGCTTAGCAACTAAAAGTTTGATGTTGAGGATACCTTCATATTTGGATCCTTGTTTTGGTAATTATGTTTAGGTAGGTTTGTTTGCTTACTGACCGAGATATATATAACAAAGCTCTTGTTTTTTTGCGGATGGGAAATCATCAATTAATGACCTTTCCCGCTCTGGGTGGAGCGGAAGGGAGTTTCAGACTCTTAATAACTAAAACCCACCCGTGTTCCTTCCTTAGCCCTTTATGTTCCGGGCCAGCGGTAACCCTTTCGGACAATCCCGCTGAAATATAACAAACCTTTTAGTACAGTCACGAGCACCAATATGTCAACACTTGACAAGTTTCAACGTCGATTTTTTCGTGAAATAACGAATGCAACGTTGAAATACGACACTTTACACAAACCTATAGGTTCGAAAATACTTTGTTCGTATTATCATAAAATTTCATTCAAAACTAAAGGAGAAAATCGTCTTTGAATAAACCCAAGTGTATACATACTTATGCTCGTGACTGTACACTAGAGTCTAGTGTATACTCATACTGACCTTTAAATTGGTTGAACTCGACATACATTACGTGTGTTGCAATTAGGCCGCTTAAACTCAGGTGGTTAGATTATCTAGGTGTATTGATTGCTGGCTCTTGAATACCAATTCAATTGCTTTGTAGCGGGTGTTCCAGTTGCATCTTGAAAATACAATAATTAGTAAAATTTTGACTGTTGGTGCATTTTAAAGATCCAAGGTGGTGTCGCTATTAGGGCGCTTAACATCAGGTGGTCAGATTATCTGGGAAGATTAGTTGATTTGTGCCCAGTTGATGGCAATGGCTCGCCCCCTATTACATGGGACTTAAATATAACTGGCGGAATGTGAATGTTTCTATTGCTTAACCCTCCGGGGTACAGACGCTAACACATCAATCTACCCGAAACTGTAAAAATTTCTCAATCAACTTTGAACCTTATGCTTTAGTGATAAAGTTGAAAACCTATTTAAGATATTTGACAGTTTGTAGTAGCTTGATGTGCTGGTATATGTCAATGTATTCCTAGGGTGGGGCAACGATTTAAAAAAAAAAAAAACAATACACGAGTGATATTTTATTGCATAATTTTTTTTTAATTTTTTTTTTATTCTTTATTTATTTAGGGGGTTTTTTCATAAATGAATATGTCACGCCCATTATTGAAAACAAAAATTTCACTTAATATTTAACTTAAATAAACCTACAAAAACTAAGAAACAAGAAAACACTACTCTGACCTTAACTTTAGACCTACCATCACCATCCTAACCAGCATTTTGGCTGCATCAGACAATGGTGCAGCCAAAATACTATTAAAGAAACCTACATTGTAGTAGTATTGCATAATTGATAGCTGGATCTTGAATTCCAATTTACTTACTTTATGGTGTATCTTTTACCATATTTTTAGCATTTTGGAACTGAAGAAGTGTAGGTCATCATCTTCAACATTTCCTTCAAAACAAAATTAAAGGTCTACTTTAAACGACACACAATTTGCTTCTTACCTCATCATTCCTATCTTGATCTTAGCACATAAGTTGACCTATATTTAGCAGATTATATCGAAGATGAACGTTGGCTCATAGTTCCTAAGCGGCTTACATAACCGCCTTGTAGGTGGGACCTACTTTGGCTTACGACTTTCCCCCAGTCTTGTACTATTCACATGATTTGATTTAAGCTTGAATGTTCCTTAGCTTTTGGAACAAAGTTACACAAAGGTAAGCAACTTACACAGTGAATTTATCTCTCAGACATAGTAAACTATTAGTATTGCATATTAGTATGTGAAGTGTATGTTTGTGTGTAGTGTTAGTGAGTGTATTGTGTGTTTTTGCGTGTGTGTGTGCCTATGTATTATGTTGTGTCCCACTCCTTGTGGTCTATGTAGAGTAACGCATTTTCTGTTTTTTTTTGCAACGAAGACACAATAATATCGCAACTATCCAAACCAATTAGCCAAAGTATTAATTAGTCATTCATCTTTTCTCTTCATCTGTTCAACAAAATGCAGGACGATTGTCACAAAAGCCGGATAAAGAATCCATTTATGCAGACATTTGACAGTCATCGATTCTCGTACAAACTGCAAATTATGGCATTTTTTTTTTATATGGGTTTGCGCTTGACTCTAGTCTAGGTCAGAGTTGACAGAGACAAAGTCGACGATGGAGTGAGCTTACCCAGAAGAAGCCTGTTCACTCTTACTTTGAAGAGATTCGGGTTGTATGAGCTCGGATACACAGCCGCAGGTAAAGAGTTTTATAACCGACTCTTTTCTTTCTCTACTGCAGAACCTACAGATCTCCCAGGAAATGTATGCACTACGGCAATCATCGTCCTTGTTCGAAAAACATTTGAATCACAGATGAGGAGGTACGACCTGAACTATAGGTAACTCGACACACAGAAAACTTCATACAAACGCGTAACGATAGGTGTTGTACTACACAGTGCAGTAACTCTGTGGCGCGACGTTCGCGTTAATTCGGGAACACAAACACTACCGAAGCGTACACCTTTTCTGGTTAGATGGGTGACCATCTTTACATACCGAGACCCCTCCGTGCCTCGGTAAGCACGTTAAGTCTTTGGTCTCGACTGTCATTCGTAGATCTTTGACAATTGTTACGGGTAGTCAGAAGTCCGAAAGTCTGGCAACCAGTCTTACCAAGGGGTATCGTAATCCCAGTAACTGGATTGAGGAGGTCAGATAGGCAGGCGCTCCATGTAAAATACTGGTACTGAGCTGCATCCTATTAGACTGGAAGCCGTCCCCAACATAGTTGGGAAAAGGCTAGGCAGATGTTGATACATTTTCTGGTTTAACTGTAAGTAATTGTCAATAACAAATCCTTAAATATCCACCTGCATTGGCTTGCCTGTTTATTATTCGGCCGGTACCGAAACTCCCAAAAACACGTCGTGAACAGATCTTGATAAAATGATGTGCAAGTTTGGCGTACTGCCAGCTTGGCTTGCTGACCGTGTCCAGATTACGGACAGCAGTGCCGAGGCTAAAAAAGAATGTGCTGACATTATTGTGGGACTGTGGACATCTATGGTTGAGTTGGTGATTATTTTTTTGGTTTGGCATCGTATGAAACAAAGAACAATGTAATAGGTGACCCGAAACAAACGGTTACATTAAATAATCCAATATGGTGTTTCTGTTAGAAAATTGCAAGCTGTCAGAAATGTAATTAGCTATGCCAATAAATTGTTCTGTTCATTGGCATATTATTCAGAGTTCTAATAATTCTGCAGTATGTTTGGAAATTCACTGATACAGATAGACATGGATACAGCAAAATTCGTGATATCCAAGAAAATATGCAAGTGTTGCGTAAGCAATTCATTAGAATTTCATTCTGCCAATTTTATTGTTCTAGTTTTGTTATACCAACCCAATTTCAACTCCGGCAGGTCAACAAAACTACGTTGTTTTCCAGAAATTCATAACGACCGGGCTTTTAGCACTAATTAGCTCTACAACTTTCAATTTTCGACATCAGTGCTAACTCAATTTTGCCATACAAAAAGAAAAATAACAGCAAAGCAGCCACAGGACGGCCAAAGAGCAAGACTGTTTAATGCGTTTTTCAGACAGAAGCGGTAGCGCTGGAGCTCTGTCTCGCGTAGCATTATGCTGAGCGTTGTCCGTTTTGCGTAGATATCATGAATATTTTCCACCAACTTGTTCTTTTTACAAGCTTTTATTTGTGTTTGTGTTTTGCGTCGGGTTTACCGCAAATAAACGTTTTTTTTTTTCTGTCTTTCTAGTAATGACGCCAGCACATCAAGCTACCCGAAACTGTCAAATTTTCCCAATCAACTTTGAACCTTATGCTTCAGCGATAAAGTCGAAAATCTATTAATGACAGATTGTAGTAGGTTGATGTGCCGGCGTCTGTACCCTGTTTGTTTAAATAGTTCCTACAACGTACAGACGCCAGCAGACAGGCCGCTCGACGCTCGCCGTGAACGGACGTGCCGCTCTCCGCCGCTGCATCGTGTTTCGCTGCTCTCGCCGCCCGGTTTCGTTACGCTTGCCGTAACGAGTTCCGTAGTCTTCGACTACGACCCGTTTTCTATCAATAGCTGCCTTTTTCAAGGCACTGTTGATAGAGTATTTCTTAACAGTTTATCGTCAAATAAACGTTCGTCGATTGTTGTGGCCCCTTCTGGGTAAAACCACAGTTTCGTGGTCCTTGGTGGAAACCTCACGGTGTCAACGAAGCCAAGTGGGTGGTGCCCCAATCCACCAGCCTCGCCCCTTCAGGGTGAGGCAGTCAATTGGAATCGGGAGCTAGAATCTTGGCCTTGGGGGGTCTCCTAGTCAAGCCTAGCTTTGTAACTAATCCTTCTCTCAACAGCTTTGCATCTAGTACGGTTGGGTGTGTCAACCCCTTCGTACTAGAACCAGTCTGGGTGTCTCTACACCCATTTCACTTGACTGGTTAGGACCCCGTCCGCGCAATAAGATTAGCGACGGGTTACAAGCTTAGGGCTCACCTTAGGTACTCACCTCCCTGTCTTCACCCGGCAGGGAGGGTAGGATCCACTCACCCCCGGGCATTCCCACCCGGGGTTAGGTTTTCGTTAGGATCTCTAGGGTTTCACGCCCCTAATGCGAATTCTTTTCCCGGCCCCTTCCCTCCGATAGAGCCACCATGGCGGATGCCGTAATATTGGCATTCGTCAAGGAGGTCCTTTTTAAAGATGAGGCGTTCATTGAAAAATATGGCCCTCATATGATTGGTTTCCGGAAGCCAACCCTTCCGAATGTCTCGGTCGCAGACTTTTGCGACTTTTTCATTACCCCGTCGCCGCCGTCTACGGCCGACAAAGGCTCAGCCCCCTCCGTCGCGGCTAAGCCCACTCCGGCGCCATTGTCCGTCCCAACAATGGATTCCGCCAAACCCACTAAGACTAAGGTCGCCGCAGCCCCCATTTCGGTACCTATTGTGCCAGCCCCTATTGTCTCGGAGACAATAGACGCCTCCCAACCCGAGGACATGGATACGTCCGCTCCTCAGACAGACTCGGATGATGCACAATCCGCCTCTTCCTCCTCCGAAGACGACTACGAAGTCGTCGGAAAGGGAGGCAAGAGAAAGAAGGGCTCATCCTCTCACTCTAGCTTAGCCAAAAAGCCAGTAGCGGCTCCCCCTTCCCCGCGCCCTCCCACCCCGCCCCCCACCGCCTCCCCCGCCGCTTCTCAGGCTGCCCCCACTTCTCAGGTCGCCCCCACTTCTCAGGCCGCTCCCACTTCTAGCCCTAGTGCTATCCCTCCCGCTGCTAAGAAGCAACGTCCCCCGCCCCCCGTTTACATTCAGGAGAAGTCCAAATGGACTGAAATCTCCAAAATGTGTGTTGATCGTAAGATCAACTACACCAACGCCCGTTCTACCCAACAGGGTATCAAGGTAACGGTTCCCTCGTCCTCGGACTACAGGGAATTTACCCGACTCCTCCAAGCAAGGAACTACTCGTTCCATACCTACTCCCTTCCGGAGGAAGCTCCCACCCGCGTTATCATTAGGCGCATTCCAAAAGAAATCTCCACCGAGGAGATCAAAGAAGACCTTGCTTCACAAGGCATTCCCGTTTCCGCCGTACATCGCTTACACAGAGCGAAAAAAGGCTTGGTATACGACATGGTCCTTGTCGTATGCGACCCCACTGACGGTCACCATCCCATTTTTAAGGTTAGGTCAGTCTGTTCCCTCTCGGGTATATCCATCGAGAAACCCCGTAAGTCCAACCTCATTGGACAATGTCATAGGTGCCAATTATACGGCCACTCCCAGTCCCACTGCTACGCGACGCCTAGATGCGTCAAGTGTCTAGGCGATCACGGAACAGCTGATTGTTCCCGTCCCAAAGACCGCACTCTGTGCACAGAGCCACCGAGCTGCGTTCTTTGCGGCCAATCCGGGCACCCGGCTAACTACCGGGGCTGCCCTAAAGCCCCTAAAGCCCCCTCCTCCAAACTGGCGAAGCGCGCAAGCGATCGTCAGCAAAGAGAAAGTCCTTCTTCTGTGAAGATCCCATCTTCACAAATGCCCGATAGGCTCAGTCCCCAGCGACCCTCTCCTTGGGCAAATCTCTTCCACCAGAAAGCTCCCGCAGCTTCGGTGCCCGCCCAACCCCCGACCCCCCCAGCTCTGATGGCAATCCCCGTCCCACCGCCAGCAGTAGCCCCTTCAGTCCCCTCGGCCCCAGTTGCCGCTCCAGTAGTCTACCCCACTACCGCTGCCCCGCGCCCCAGTAGGTTCACTCAATCCCCCGTCTCCGGCCCTCAGCCCAGCAGCATGGAGGTTATAATCGGTGCTTATGCATCATTTATCGCCCCAGCTAACGCGATGGCAGCGGAAATTCAAGCCTGCAATGGCAATCCCCGGCGTATTGCCGAGATTTTCAATGCGTATCCCGAGATTACGCAAGTCCTGCAAACCCTAAAATTCTAGTTACTCCAATGGATATACAAAGAATAGGTGTTACCAAACCCCGATCCCTTAAAATAGGTTTCTTCAATGCCAACGGCATTACTGGCCAGCGTGATGAGATCGCCACTTTCCTCCGCGACCATCAACTAGACGTCCTTTTAGTCCAGGAAACCTTCCTGAAGCCCCATCACCGTAACCCGAACATTGCCAACTTTAAAATAGTTCGCAGTGACAGGTCTCGGTGTCACAAGGGTGGTACCCTTATCTACTTCAAAAAGTCCCTTCACTGCTCCCCTATAGACCCTCCTCCTCTCCTATCTCACCTGGAGGTCTCTATCTGTCGGCTTGGCATGACCGGCCACCAATCCTTATTAATCATCTCGGCTTATATCCCGCCCACGGCTGGTGCAGAGGATCCCATCTCTCTCACCAAAGACTTCACTGCCCTCTTCGGTATGAGTGACTCCGTCATCATGGCGGGGGATCTCAATGCCAAACATCCCGCCTGGAACAGTAGCACGACTTCTACCAGAGGTAGAATCCTGTTCAACCTAGGCGCCACCCTTAACTTCGATGTCATCGCTCCGATGCATCCCACTCACTATCCCGGTGATCCCACCCATCTTCCTGACGTCCTCGACGTAGCGCTACTCAAGAATGTAAACCTCCGTTTGCAATCTATCGAGACGCACCAAGAGCTCAACTCCGACCACCGTCCCGTCACTATTCACCTAGCCCCCTATTCGGGCCCCCGTGATCCCAACCAGCCCCCTCCGACCAAGATAGTAACCGACTGGAGGAAAGTAAGCGAAAGACTGAAATCCACCACGTCACCTCACTTAGACTCTATTCCCGAGCAAATTGTCTCAGTTGCGGACACAACGGGAGCGATCGCCTCGTTTACAGATCACGTCCAATCCGTATTGACGGATTGCTCACGGGAAGTGCCAGTGATGGAAGACCATCGCTGGAAATTACCCGCTGACGTACGTGATCTGATAACCGAGAAGAACGCGTCCATTCGTGCCTACGACTCTTTTCCCTGTGACGCGAACAAAGCCCATATGCGCCATTTACAGCGTGCTGTAAAGAAACGCATAGCGGAGCTGCGTTCCGAGGGATGGGCCAAATTGCTCGGCGAACTAGAGCCCAATCACCTAGCCTTCTGGCAGCTTCAGAGGAAGCTTCGCTCCCCCGAAGAGGCCACTGTACCTCCTCTCATACGCCCCGACAAGTCCGTAGCTTTTGACAACCCCGACAAAGCCGAATGCCTCGCCGCCAGCTTAGAGTCCCAGTGCTCCCCCAGCTCTCAACTAGTAGATCAAGCGCACATCGATAAGGTGAACGCTGAGGTCGAACGTAGAGCCTCCCTACCACCAGTCGAAGACCCTGATGATCCTCTGCCTCCCGTCACTCCTGACGAAGTGCAAGACATCGTTAAAGGGCTCGAAACCCGCAAAGCCCCCGGTTCGGACGGTATCACCAATAGGGTGTACAAACTCCTCCCCGCTCCACTCATTCTACTCATGACCGCCATCTTCAATGGCGCTCTGAGCAATAACATCTTCCCCCAAGCGTGGAAAGAAGCCACGGTCATCGGTATCCCAAAGCCAGGCAAGCCCAAGTCTGAGCCCTCCAGTTACCGCCCCATCAGTCTGCTCAATGTCTTTGGTAAAATCTACGAGAGGCTTATTTATAAGCGTCTCAAGGACTTCGCCGAAGCAAAGAGCCTTATCCCTAACGAGCAGTTTGGTTTTCGAACTAAACACTCATGCATCCATCAGGTCCACCGCATCGTTGAGCACATTAGCGCTGCCTTTCAGCGCGGTGCGTCAACGGGCGCTCTGTTCTTTGACATAGCGAAAGCATTCGACAAAGTCTGGCACAATGGCTTATTATATAAGCTCTACCTTCTCGGTGTGCCAGACCGTCTCGTACTCATCCTTCGTGACTTTCTGTCGGATCGCACTTTCCGCTACCGCATCGAGGGTGCTCTCTCCCCCCCCCACCCGATCCGCGCCGGAGTCCCCCAGGGCTCCGTAATATCCCCCCTCATTTTCACGCTGTTCACCAGTGACATCCCCATAAGTAATTCGGCACAGTTGGCTCTCTTCGCCGACGACACTGCCGTTTACTGCTCAGGTCCCAATCAGGGCTCTATCGCTCGCAAGCTCCAAACCTCCGCAAACGCCTTAGGCGATTGGTTCCGGAAATGGAGAATCGAGGTCAATCCCGACAAGAGTCAGGCGGTACTTTTCTCAAAGCCGCGTAAATTCACCCCCCTCCCCAGCCCGATCTCTATGTATGGCAAGCCGATCCCTTGGGGTAAGCAAGCCAAGTACCTAGGCGTAATTCTCGATCACCGTCTCAACTTCAAAGAGCACATAAAGACGGCGCGTTCGCGCGCTGCTTTCGCTCTCGGTAGGCTCCACTCCTTATTGACCGCCCGCAGCAAATTGTCCCTCAGGTGCAAATTGCGCCTCTACACCGCGGTCATCCGTCCCATCATGACGTACGCTTGCGTAATCTTCGCGCACGCCAACCCTCGCTTCCTGCATAAAATGCAGACCCTCCAAAACCGTTTCCTCAGAAAGGTCACGGGTGCCCCCTTCTATGTCCGAAACGTGAATCTCCACGTCGATCTCAAACTCCCCACCGTCCAGCAGTTCATGAAGCGCCTCTCCAAGCGCTACTTCGATTCTGCTATAAAGCATCCCAATCCCCTGATTGCGGCGGCCTCCCGTTACACTCCCTCCCGTATAAGTAGGATTCGCCGACCAAGGCATACCCTCACCACCCCCGACGACGCCACTACTCTCCTCCAGGAGAGTAGTAAATCTACCAGTACTCTCAAGAAGTACAAGTCCCGACATCCGTCGTTCCGTCCTCGCCGTCGAGGCCCGTCGCGACACCCCGTACCATGTCCACCCCGACCCTTGCTCGAGCCAGCCCGCGCCGCTGAGCCTGTAGCTTTAAATTCGTCCCCATTAAATAATAATTCCGATCCAGCCTGTCCCTTGCTGTCCTCTCCCAGCGACGCCCTAAGCCGAGGTCCGAACCCCCCGGGGGGGTGCCCTTAGCGTGTAGTCGCTTAGTTTTTAAGTTTTTATGCCCTGGCTGGAGGCCCAATTTATTGTGGCATCCACAGGAAAGTCCGGTTGAGCAGTCGACAACCCCTATGGTTGAACTGCGAGATGCCATTTTCAAAAAAAAAAAAAAAAAAAAAAACAGACGCCAGCAAAATTTGACAGATTGGTCAAATTTATTTCATAGATTTTCAACTTTATTGCTGACGCATAAGGTTCAAAATTAATTAAGAAAATTTGACATTTTCGGGTAGCTTGATTTGCTGGCTCTGTCTGTACATTACAACTGTCTGCCACGGCAGGCCGCCTCTGTCTGAAAGTTAAACAAAATCTAACGCGGGGTTCACACAAAACTAATCCGCTGCTCTATTACGTTCGGGCAATAAGTCAATCAGCATTGCTATCAGCTGGCACAGTGCCAGGTCTGTACCCGTCACTATGATGTATGGCTTTAAAGGATTCGACTGTGGAGTGCTTACTTTAAACTGGCTGAAATATGAGCTTGAAGAATATGATTGGTCCATATCGGTTGTTTGTTTTGGAATTCAGATCACTTACCTATAATATAACGTTAGAAGTTTCTACATATACAATGATGTGTTCAGTTATGTAAGATCAATTTTCCATTCAGTCCATCTGCGAAAGATCTGGGCATGAGTTACCTTGGCTAACATGGAAGTCTTTAGACTCCAGATCTAAGTTGGCCGAAGCAAAGAAAACCTGCTCAGGTGGAGATTCACAGATTACTCTGAAGTGCAGTTTGAAATATGGTGCTGTTTCACAAACGATACCACATTTATTGTCGTGTCCAGCGTTTTTTATTGTCACATTACAGTAATTGAAAGACACTACCGAATGTCCTAAACTTGGAGCCAAATTCTAGGCCGACTCACCACTCCGCCGCCGGAGAGTATACAGCGTGAAATAATGTTTTTTTTCCCGAAGCGAAATGATTTTGTCTTGATAGTACAAACGATTTATAAAAAAATAAAAATAAAGTACTAAAAAATGGCAGATTGTGAAAAACAAAACTCGAACGCGATCTCGAACCAATAGTATAGCTACGATAGACGACGGCGCGTGGTCGTCCTGCTACCTGCAAAGATGGTAGGTAGCGGGCGGGCGCACGTGAGTTACTATTGATTCTCACGCTTTCGAGTTGAGATCTTATTTTTATAATTATTTGAAATAAAAAAATGTTTTTCAAATTTAACTCGATGAATCGGTAGCACTACTAAGTACAAATCGTTCTGCCGCGGGAAAACAATCATTAAAATTTCACGCTAGGCCTCACGCGCCAAGTTCGGCTTGCACGGACACGCCTCCTTCGGAACGGTTTCGGGCAGTTGAGCGCTCTCTGGCTTGCACGATCGGCATCCATCGCGGAACCGATATCGGGCGGTCATACCAAGTATTACGGTCGTTGTAGTACTCGTAATTATTAGTCTGTAGTACAAGTTGTTTTTGTAAAGAGGACAATAAATATCCTTTACTATTACATTGGTTTGCGAGTGGTTTTATTGGAACAACCGTTACAAGTGGCTAATTTAGATTGCCATCGACACGCTAAGAAGAAGTAGGTAAAAACTCATTAACTTTCCCATTAATGACCACACTTTTCCATTAGCCACAGCTTTGCGTGCCAGTAGACAGATGTGTGCGAGTTCAATTAACTCAGGCTGAGGCAGCAGTATCGAAATGAATAGTCCAAGAGAGCTGTACCCACTAATTTTATATTCTCTTCAATATGCTTTTTACACACGGGAGGAGCCCGTGGCTAAATAATAACAGCCGCACAGGTCAATCGATCAGGTTAAGCTACGCTTGCCGCAGTTGGTCTGTGGATGGGTGACTATCTTTACATACTGAGACCCCTCCCTGCCTCGAAAAGCAGACAGTCTTTACGGGTAGTCAGAAGCCCGACTGACAACTAGTCTTACCAAGGGGTATCGTATTACCCAGTAACTGGGTTGTGGAGGTCAGATAGGCAGTCGCTCCATGTTAAATACTGGTATTCAGCTGCATCCGGTTAGACTGGAAGCCGACCCCAACATGGGAAAATTCTAGGCAGATAATAATGCTTTGTACACACGGCTACATAAATATCAAGCTATACATTTCCAGCATAAGTTGACCTCGCCTTGGTTCGGCTTGTCGTACAATAAGAGATCAGCTTTTACCAACATGACGTGTACCAACAACAATTTTTAATCACCACGCGTTTGAAATAAGTCATCGAATACATAATAGGTATATGTAGGTACGTATCCATGCCAACAACTTAGATTCTTCTATCTTTTTAACACAGCATGAGCTTTTTTCATACTTTTTTTACCGACTTCAAAAAAAGGAGGTTATCAATTCGATACGTATGTATGTAATATTATTGGATTTGCATTATATTCACATATGATGATCTATTAGGGCTTCCAAATATACAAAATTTCATAGACGTATGTATGTATGTATGTATGTATGTATGTATGTATGTATGTATGTTTGTCCACGCATATCTCCGGAACTATTAATCGGATCGTGACCATTTTTTTTTTATTGGCTTACATTTTCTTCAACTTAGGGAACAGTGCAAGTTTCATCAAGATCGATTCAGTAATTTTCAAGATATGGACTAACACGTGTAAGTGTGACGGCCTGGCTTATTGATAAGAGCTACGGGTGTAGTGTCAAAGGGAAAACATCTCAAAACCTTGGTCAAATACTAGTGCAAAAACTAAAAATTACGAAATAAAAAGTAATTTAAAAAAATTAAACCGACTTCAAAAAGAAATTAACTCAAAATTATGAAATAACTTTAATTTCGGAAGTCGGTGGCATAAAACTAAAATACAGATCCCAAGACACCGACTTCCGAAATTAAAGTTATTTCATAATTTTGAGTTAATTTCTTTTTGAAGTCGGTTTAATTTTTTTAAATTACTTTTTTTATGACAATCTATTAGGGCTTCCAAACCAATATACAAAATTGTATAGATAGTATGTATGTAGGTATGTATGTATTTCTTGATGTAGTTACTCATTACTATTAGGTACGTAAGCCGTGTCCAAGGGAGTACAGTGGTGGCCAAGTGGTAATGGCCGCGATTTACGAGTTGTAAGTCATAGATTCGAACCCAGAGGCGCTTTACTTTGTGTA
This sequence comes from Oligia latruncula, assembly GCA_948474745.1. NCBI lineage: Eukaryota > Metazoa > Arthropoda > Insecta > Lepidoptera > Noctuidae > Oligia > Oligia latruncula. The sequence continues at coordinate 20,183,644 of OX419685.1, forward strand.
AATTATTTCATCACCACTGCTCTCAAAACGGTGAAGGAAAACATCGTGTGGAAATTGGCATGTCCTAGAACCAAAAATTCGAAGACATGGTGACATCTGCCAACCCCCACTGGGCCCGTGTGGTGTATTACAGCCCACTCCCTCTCACCGAGAGGAAGCCTGTGTCCCAGCAGTGGGAACATTATAGGCTGATTATGTTGTATGAGCTTTTTTCATAAAGTTAATGCCAACTTGATAGAAGAAGACAGACTTCACTCTCTTACAAAATAAATTATGTGGTTGACTTCATGTTTAGTAAAGTGTGAAACTGATTTGTATGCACTCATAATCGTACCACATATTGTGAACAAAATTTTCAAAATTCATCAAGCGACGAAATAGGACAGTGGATAGTTAGTTCATTTTGACACGATGTTAACGAAGTACTAATAAGTGTAAATTATCAGAGGCAATTAACTCGTGTGTAATTCATGATTGTACTTCAATTTAGTTCAGAATGCTGTAGTTAATCATTCATTGTCATGTAATTGCGTTTTAAAATGTAAATCGATCTAGTTTTAATGAGGCTTGCTTTCGTTGGATTGTGATTGTTTAAAGCTGGCTGGATTTTCAATCGTTTTATTTAGTTTTACAGCTAATTAATTGTATTTATGCACTACATACATTCTCATTTTGTTATCGAAAAAATAAAAATAAAATATTGACACTACCTAACACGGCTAACTTTAAGCATTGATCTTTTAAAGAAGGCTGATAAAGTTTACTTTTTTTTTTTTTTTTTGCGGATGGGAAATCATCAAATGACCCCTCCCGCTCTGGGTGGAGCGGAAGGGAGTGTCAGACTCTTGCTGACTAAAACCCACCCGTGTTCCTTCCTTAGCCCTTTATGTTCCGGGCCAGCGGTAACCCTTTCGGACAATCCCGCTGACCCGGCAGGCTTCGGCCCTATGGGGCCCCTCCTCGATGCTGACATCTCTTTGAGGCGCGCGTGGAACACGTACGCGCCTTCCGGCATGGGGCCTGGTCCTGATCGGACGGTGAGCTACCCATTACTCTCCGCCCGCATGCCCGCGCCTACGGTGGCCGGGAGTCGTCGCGCGGCTCCCGACGCCCGGAGCGTCTCCCGCGGTGGCTGGGACGGGAGGCTCTATCCCTGAGCCGTCCCGCCACCTCCTTCGCTAGCACTACTGCTTCGCAGAAGGAGGTGACTGCCTCCCACTCCCTCTCGCCCCGGACCATGGCTTGCACCAGGGCCGGGCGCGAGAGGTCGCCGCCGCTGCCGATCACCTCTACGAGGACACGGCGGTGCTCCGCCCAAGCGGGGCAGACCTCCACAGTGTGCTCCACCGTGTCCTCTGGTGATAAAGTTTACTTAAAGTCAACTCTGAATGACCCGCTCACTGTCTTGCAATCAAACTAAACCAAGTACAGACACATCAAGCTACCCGAAACTGTCAAACTTTCCCAATCAACTTTGAACCTTATACATTAGCAATAAAGTTGAAAATCTATTAAAGAAATTTGACAGATTGTAGTAGCTTGGTGTCTGTACATAAGCAGGGCAAGCAAAAGTTGTCAGGCGTATAGTCTGAACTGGGCCATTTTGGCAAAGCCGTGGGTAACAATAGGTAGTGTTACTATAACAAGAGCAGTGCTGCAGTGGTGACCAAGTGGTAACAGCAACATACGAGTTGATATGTAACATACGAGTTGCAGGTCGTGGGTTCTAACCCAGGTAGGCGCTTTACTTTATGTGAATCATTTTATCACCACTGCTCTCAAAACGGTGAAGGAAAATATCGTGAGGAAACAGGCATGACCTAGAACCAAAATTTCGAAGACATGTGACCCCCGCACCCCGTGGTAGATTACAGCCCACTCTTTCTCCAAAAGAGCCTGTGTCCCAGCAGTGGGAACATCATAGGCTGATTATGCTATTATAACTAAGTTTTATGTGTTTTTTTTATTCTTAACTAGCTGCGCCCCACGGTTTCACCCGCGTAAATGTCGGTCCCGTGGGAATATCGGGATAAAAAGTAGCCTATATGTTAATTCAGGATGTCAGCTACTTCTATACAAAATTTTATCAAAATTGGTTCAGCCGTTTGAGCGTGAAGAAGTAACAAACGTATAAACACACCCCCCCCCCACACACACACACTTTCACAAACTTTCGCCTTTATAATATTATTGTGATTTTTGTATGCCTTAGTTTGGACCAAATGAATTTATTTTCTTCCTTCTCTTTCTTTTTCACACAAACAAAATCAAAGTCCAAACGACACCGTCTGTGCGTCCAAGCAATACTCCGAAACATAATTTGTAATACTACCGGATGAAACTTACATCCATGACTTTGGATATCTCACAGTTATTTCACTACTTCCGCGAACTTAGACATCGAACCGAACGTTTATTGGTTCAATTCCTGGGTAGGCACACACGGGACAAGACTGTACTACTTCATAGATACACGGTCGCTTTTGGTGCAAGAGAATTGAGCAAGTTTGGAGACTGGAAGCACAGTTTTAGATTTGAGTCGATCTCGCTGATGGTTTAAAGTCAAAAGTAAAGTTTATAGTAGGTAGTTGATTAAGATAGTATAGAGTATGTTGGGGTAAGTTCGGCACAGGGGTAAGCCCGTACGAATAAAATTCCCGGAAATATTTTTAATACTGACCACATTGTGTTCTGCGGCATTTTATACTGGTAAAATGTAGAAGAATTAGATTTTTACGATTTTATCTCAGCGCCAAACATACCCTAACATACCTTATACGTTTTTAGTGCCTTGTTTATTAAAACTGGGTGCCTACCACCATCTCTTTTAAGAGTATTATTAAAATCTTTACCTTTTCGTACTATGACGTCCTGAAAATAAGCTTAGTACATTCTTGAAACAATTTTGTTTTCATTTTGGTGTATTATTATTAGAAGCTTGAGATAAAACTCTTTTAATTTTCTTTTATAAGATGCTGGTATCCACTGGTTTAATGTTTTCTCTTTTGCTATTAAGATGGCCTAATAATCGATCAATCTGAAGGCGAATTCTCATAATTAAAAACATTTAAAATCTAGTCGCAATCTCAACTCAGCGACAATCAATGTAAAAAACTTATCAAAAATGTAAGGAAATTACAGGTATTTTTGACAGATTAAGACTAAACGTTCTTATGGCGAAAGCGCCAGGGTATCCCGCGACATTCAATTATTTTTACGTTTTTTGCAATTTGCAGTTCAGTATTAAGTTGTACGTTGATTAAAATATGATTCGCGGCCGTAACAAATATGTATTTACAGAATTGTAATCATTAAAGTCATCAACACAACTGTCTAAGACCAAGTAATCCCCAAGAATGATTATTTCATGAAATCTTGACATTTAGGGATTATACTAACTTAACAAGTTGTATTACTGATTGTAATGATTATAATTCTGTAAATACATATTTGTTACGGCCGCAAATCATATTTTAATCAACGTACAACTTAATACTGACCAGCAAATTGTAAAAAACGTAAGAAGTTTTGAATTTCACGGGCCACATTAGCGCTTCCCCCTTAAAATTACGAGAATCACTCCCCTCTGGTATTAGTTCAATCCGTGATCTTGGTACGTATTAAGCCAGATCATAGAGCCAGATTGATTGAGTAACTTGATAATAAACTTTATTGATAAATCGGTTCGCAAAATAAGCAAATAATAACTTTGATTTGCGGCATGAATCTCGATCTGATTGACTACAGTTTGAACCGTTGCCAGATTGACTATCTAAGGAAGAATAAACTCAATATTTTTCTCTCCACATTATCTCAAACATGCATTAATGTCAGTATCTATACAAACACATTCAAGCGACACAGGGTGGCAGGAAAATCGACGTGCTAAATGTTACCATGAAGTCAGTATATAGGGTGACTGGTAATTAGTGACCGATACTTAAACACGTGATTTTACTCATCATTATGAACAACTTTTACTATGGGAACAAACCTGAAATCGCGAAAAAAAATCTGCTGTTCGCTACATTTTGACGGGTTAAGCGAACATAAATGTAGGGAACAGCTGATTTTTTTTTTCGCGATTTCGTGTTTGGTCCCATAGTAAAAGTTGTTCTTAATGATGAGTAAAATCACGTGTTTAAGTATCGGTCACTAATTACCAGTCACCCTATATAGACCCCCTAGGGTAGAAATACTGTAAAGGAAAGAAAGAAAGAAAATACGTTTATTTGCGGCAAACAGGACGCATAAAAAAAAACCACAAACAAAAAAAAAACAATATCAATTTATTTTATTTATCGGTTATTAAATATAGAAAAGTGCCATATAACAGCAATTTTTTTTTAAACCGGCGAATCTTTTCATCTCATGGGTTTCAGTCGATTGTGTATCTACCAACTCAGCCTATCGCAGTCCACTGCTCGACATAGGTCTCTCCCAGGTTACACTAAAACACCCTGACCTCCGCCTTCCCCAACCAATCTGTCTCAGCCACTTTTTAAGGTCCATCCATAGCCGTATCTATATCTCTATCATAGTATCTGCACCTATCCCTTATAATATCATCCGACAATAACATATAATAACAAAATGGTGAAGTATCGACGATGCCCATTCCAACCAACGACACATCACTAGAGCCCATTTTGATAGTGCGGGGACAGATGCAAGTAGCCATAAGCAATCAAAATTGATTATTATTTCCTCGGGTTATGGCTGTGCTGACCCCTTTACCCCCACTTTCTATATTCTGTTATATATCTGTATATATAGTCATTGAGCTATTATAATTTAAATTCAAAGCGATCTATGAGACTGTATGGTTATCGTAAGTACATTTTCGATCGTAATATTGGGTCTTGATGTCATATTCATATTTTGGATAATGTGAAGGTGAATAAGTCTGTATATCGATGAAGTATAATGTTGAGATCCAAATAGTTTGCCGCGACTACGAACTTTAAAGTAGGTAGTAGAAATTGTTGTTGTTAATTAGCGCAACTTTGGCTTGTTTAAGGAAAAGGAACTTTGCACAAGCATTGAACGTTTCACAGGCAATCCTACAACGCTGGGTATAAAAGCATGCATTTTAGATAAGAATTCCTTTAATAACAAAGGAAGGATTTTTGAAAAATCATCTCCTGGAAGTATGTGTTGAAATTCGTCATTCGTCGTCACCGAAGTAAAGTCCAAGGCATACGGTTCGTTTTGCTAGAAATCCTTACTAAAGACAAATGGTAGGGTAGCCTATTATAATGCACGTTGATATTTTAAACAAGACGGTCCCTCCTCACAGAAATGACGTCTAACTTAAAGACGTTCTGCTTTGCTTGTGTCATGTCGTCATAATGTTTCTAAGAATAGCACAACATTGCCTGAAGATAAACCTGAGACTAAACATTTTGACGTTGCTAGATATACCGTACTTGCATTAGAATATGGAGGAAAACATGTAGCGGAGCTCGTAGTGTTCTAGGATATGTAGAAAAATATAGCTTTGTGCATGTTGGAAAAGGAAGATAAGTTAGGTACTAACTAAGACTATGTTCAACTATCTACTGGAATGAAATGACGGAGCAAAAGCACTGGGAAGTGGGCAGGCGTTTTGGGGGACTGTCTTATGTAATTTTGACGTTCGATAAGACGTACTGATTCTCAGCCTAATTTTAATAAATGATGTTTGTTATGATTTGACCTAGATGGGGGACCGTTTTGATTACAAAAATGCTTAAATTATTTGCTTAATAAAATTATTTTATACTTTTATGCAGGCATTGATCGCGGTTTGTCGTTAATTAAAAGTCATAGGTATCCATTTTTGGAAACTTTGAAGTAATTTGGTTCGTACGGAACGTTAGAATTAACATAATTATATTTAGATATTATTAGATATATAAAGAAATAAAATACGTTTCTGTGCGGTGAACATGACGAAAAAACACAAATACAGAAATGAACAAGTTGGGGGAAAATATGTGTCACATTCTCGCAAAACGGCCATCGCTCAGCATAATGTTACGACCCTATGAGAAACGAGAGCCTCAACGCTGGTTTGCAGCGATAGCCTATGTCGACGTGCTGACGTCGACCGGTGCAGTACCTATATGATAAGACATAAATAATACAATAAAAAATGACACAAATACACAATGCGAAGTTCTAAATATTTATATAAACATAATATCTATAAAATGGTAAGTATATGAAACCGAAAATAAAATAATTACATCTGAGTCTATCTAATAATTCCAAGTATCTATCACGAACAGTAATATCGTTTAAACTCATCAAAGCATAATTCTATATCGACCTACCCAAAATATATTAGATTAATTATAAAATTCCATGGCAAATTATTGAAATATCAACGTATTAATAGGCATTATTAAAATTATGACACAAGGCTTAACTTTGATCAAAATATTATTATCTCCGTTCAAACATTGTAAAGGCTCTGGAAATTTTCCAACACCGATGGTACAAGTATTAATGAATAATCGATGGTACAAGTATTAATGAACAACCGATGGTACAAATATTAATGAATAACAAGGAAGAGATCAAATGGAAGGGAGGTAGTATAGTTATTTTATTTTTTTGAAGAAATAACATGAACACACCTAAATAACATCTTCAAAACCATTGCCTGTCTTCTGTGGGGCAGTTGGGTAAAAAGTAAACCAAAATACTGGAAAAAAAATGTATAAAATGTAATTCTTCTTCTTCTTTGCCCTCGCCTTCTCCCGTTACGTGGGGTCCGCTAATTTCCTAATCATGCGACGCCATTTATTTCGATCTTGTGCGACATATCCCGTAAGTCCCATCTCTCTCGTGTGCTTTTGAACCTTCGTCATCCATGTGGTTTGAGGTCTTCTTCTTCCCCTCTTCTTTGTAGCCATGGAAAAGAACGTTTTCAAGACATGGTCATCTCTTCGTCGAAGGACATGACCGTATCATCACAGTCTGGACTCTTTTACTTTATCCGCTATTTCTGCAACCTTGAACCTCCCTCTAACATTTATGTTATTTTTGTCTCTGAGTGTCTCATGTTTGTCTCATCCTACCCACCGTAGCATACGCATTTCTGTCTTGTTGGTAAAATGTAATTAGAAAACTCATATTGCACCAGAATTTCGAATATCTCATTTGGGTATACTAAATACTCGTTTATATGTATAGTATGACGTATACCATATTTCACCGTATTTATAGTTATGAGTCCCATTTAATAGGGAACGAGAGAAACTGGCAAGAATTCTTTCCCAATACACCATGATTGTTTAAGTTGGGGAACAGCTCCGTGACTGTGCGTGTCACATAAGCCAGTTGGTTTTACGTACATGTGAAAACAACAATCTACTTAATCGAAGTAAGAAATTGCGTAAAAGTTGTACGATCAATTAGATCTTGAAATTTTTGTTCGATCTTGGATGAAATTATTTTGTCTAGCTTGCTACAGCTTAACGGCTAAATTCTGATAATAATATCTTCAAATAACTTTTTGTTTACTTATTTTCTCCAAAAAAAGAGACAAAAGACTTTCTAACGCTTTTATAATTTCCACCATGACGTCGACCGCATCACGATAACACAGGGAAGTAAAATGTATGGAAAAATTATATGAAGACGTTTTTAAACCTTATAACTTGCTTGTATATCGATACATTTTATGGACATGGACGTGGACGTGTACGTCCACAATACTAACGTCACTTTAGGAATTATAAAAGCGCATATTGGCATCGCGGAAGACCCAGGCGTAGATGGCGGGACGAACTTGACGGCTATATATGAGGGATTGGTCCTTATTGGCTTAGGATCGAGTTGAGTGGAAAAAGGAAAGGGAGGCCTTTGTCCTGCAGTAGGACAATACAGGCTGATTTTATTATTATTACTAGCTTCAGCCCGCGACTTCGTCCGCGTGAAATTTCTTGTTCTCCTCATCCCGTCGCATCGCATCGCCTGTCTGCGCTATTACTTCGTTTTCGCTTAGCGTTCAAATGCGAATTTTTCAAATCCGACTTGTATTTCCAGAGATGAGCGCGTTCAAATAAATAATAAAAAGTCTTCAGCTTTATTATTAGTATAGATTATAAATTATTAGTTACAAAAAAACATCCTGAAGTAACTTGTCTCGAAATCGCAAACACACTATAGGCAACATTTGACTAACTTCTTTATTAAGAAGCAAAAGATTTTATTTCTTTATAAAGAGCTCTCACCAAGCAGCTTCCCTAATCCACGCGTTAATACTACAACTACAATCAAAGTTTAATTAAATTTCCCGCTGTCAGCTCCCCTACAAAACAGACCCTTATCCGCTGTTTCTGCTTCGCAACTTTACATAAGGTAAACTTGGCCAATAAATTAATTGTAAGGAGATAGCTACAGCGTCTCTTATTGAAATTTTAAACCAATTAGAGCACTAAATTTGGATACGATTTGTTTCCTTGTAAAATAATTAAAGGGTGTTCCTTATTTTGATAATGCAACAATAGAATAAAATCTAAGAATTAACGTTTTTTTAGCTGACGGTATAATTTTTCCAAAATCTGTGAATGCAGTTAGCAATTACTCAAGAAGTTAACGGTCAAATTTCCCGTACTCCCGGCGTCTCTACTTCCATTATTGTATTATTCAAAGTCAATGTATTTATAAATGCAATTTTTGGTGATATAATAGCCGGTCGATTCTGTAAAAATCTCACCGTGAAATCTTAGGTGTAGTGAGTTTGTTTTTGTTAGGAATTGACACTATTGGCAGCTCACTCCACGCTCACTTCACCTAAGTTTTCACGGTGAGATTTTTACAGAATGGCACCGCTAATCGTACAGATATTTTTAAAAACTCAAAAATCTACCCTTGGTACTTATACACTATTAATTTAACAATATTAGAAAATAAATAACATAAATACAGGACCTGCGGTGCTATTCTGTAAAAATCTCACCGTGAAAACTTAGGTGAAGTGAGCGTGGAGTGAGCTGTCAATAGTGTCAATTCCTAGCAAAAACAAACTCACTTCACCTAAGTTTTCACGGTGAGATTTTTACAGAATCGACCGGCAGTCACAAGAAATGGTGTCAGACAGAAATTCGTCAATCGTTAGTATCACTTTAGTCTGTTAAAAAAATATTTGGGTTGCGTTTAAATTGAATCAAGGTTAAATCTAAACGCGAAAGTTTGTGGGCATGGATGGATGGATGTTTGTCACTCTTTCACGCAAAAACTACTAAACAGATTTAGATGCAGTTTGAGACACAGATAGTTTATAATCAGGATTAAGACATAGGGTATTTTTATCCCGATATTCTAACAGGATCAAAACTTATGCGGGGGAAGTCGTGGGACGCAACTAGTGCTATAATAAATGGAGTATCGGTACCGAAAAAATAAAAACCGAAACTTGACTGTATCAGGTCATGTCACCCATAAAGGTACAAGGTGTACAGTGCGAAATGAATAAATAAAAACTGGCCAAGTGCGAGTCAGACTCGCACAAGAAGGGTTCCGTACCACAAGGCAAAAACACCGAAAAAAACACGTTTGTTTTATGGGAGCCCCCCTTAAATATTTATTTTATTCTGTTTTTAGTAATTGTTGTAATAGCGGCAACAGAAATACATCATCTGTGAAAATTTCAACTGTCTAGCTATCACGGTTCTTGAGGTACAGCCTGTTGACAATAGACAGAGAGACGAACAGTGGAGTCTTAGTAATAATGTCCCGTTTTTACCCTTTGGGTACGGAACCCTAAAAACCGTCACGTCCTATCCCTTCCACAGCCCATTTCTATTCTTATTTAGGCCTATTGTAATTCTTCCGTAGGCCCTTGAACACCCCTAGGTAAATACACTCTCAAGATTGCATGCACATCTTCTTTACGATGTATCAACGTCGACCCGCCCGCGAACATTCTTTAAGGAATTTTCCCTATTTCACGCTTAACTGGATTCTTTTCTTTTGAGAATGTTTACCTCGTAGGGATGGCAAATATTGTAGTTCGAGAAACGTTTTTGCTTTGATGCAAATATTTGTTATTGTTATTGTTTGCTTTTGGTAGGAGCGTGTGTCGATTTTGACGTAATAGTTTTTTTTTTTCTTTTGTGGCGGAAGTCGTGACGCCGCGCGCCGTTGCGTGAAAGGGTTTTGCATTTTCGGGTAGCTAGGAATTTTCGACGGCAATATCCACTTTCTTTTCAATTGCTTCCAGGGTTATAATCTGTTATTTAAAGGTAATCCAAAGAGTGTGTCACCCTTTAAATAAAGAGGAAAAAAAAAAAAAATGAAAATGCGAGATTAACAAAATCCTAATTCGTTTATAAATCTTAAGCCCGGAATACATATCTATGCCTATAACTTGCACAAAACTATGCAAGTGGCTTGCATCCCATTATGGTATTCACCGTTATGGTACAAGGCATGAAAGCTACTTGCATACTTTTGTGCAAATTACAGGCATATTATGTATTCCGGGCTTAAAATAAAGTTATAAAATAAATGAATTAGGATTTTTTTGAATCTCACATTTTTATATTTTTACCTCTTTACTCTCTTTTTACCGACTTCACAAAAAGGAGGAGGTACTATGTTCGGCTGTTTGTGTTTTTTTTTTTGTATGTTTGTTCATCGAATACTCCGCCAATTGTCGACGGATTTTCAAAATTATTTTTTTGTTCGAAAGTAGATGGTTCTGAGGTGGTCCCACTGTCACCAAGTTAGGATCTGATGATGGGATCTTAGAGAAATCGAGGGCAACCCTTAATTAATTAATTACCCTTAATTTTATAGGCTCACTTATTGTTTTTCGCATATTTTATAAAGTATCTTGTGTATTTGCGTATGGTTGTCACCATCTCAGGTACCTGGGCTGATGATGGAAGGTACAACTCCTTAACAGTAAGAAGTTACTCGAACAGGCTAGTACTGTTTTATTTAGTAAATTGTTTTGATGTTTGATAGGGCATTTGCCACATTTGGTCTCATGATCATCAAGTCATGACCTGATGCTGCAGTCAGGATAGTCTGCAGAGTACTTAACTCCTCGACAACTAACAGCAGATAAGCGTACTGTTAATGAGGAACACCGAAGTACATAGAGACCTGATGCTGAAGCCAGGAGCATCAGAAAAAGTACAAACCTTGAATTTACAGCACCGTAGTCGTGTTTGGGCTCATTTTAAACAGGACTAAATTTTAAGTTCAATGCAATGTTGACATAAGTCTGGCCTGATGCTGCAGCCAGGATTATCAGCTAGGAGAGTGGAATACTAGGAGAACTCCTCAACAATTAACGTCCCTGCATCGGGAAAAGCAATATTTTGTAAAAAGGTGATCAGCAGTTGACATTAGGCTATTGTAACTTAGATAAATTACAAACTGACCCACTAAAAAGTAAAAAATAAAAACTTTTTTACAAAAAAAAACAACCGACTTCCAAAAAACACTATAAAGTGAAAAATAACTTTAATTTCGGAAGTCGGTGGCAAAAAACAAAAATACAAATCCAAAGACACCGACTTCCGAAATTAAAGTTATTTTTCACTTTATAGTGTTTTTTGGAAGTCGGTTGTTTTTTTTGGCTTTAGACATCACAGATTAAAGGGCAATACTTTATATATTTAAATGTTGATAATATTTACATAATCTATGCTTATATTTAAACTAATAATAATATAATACATTTACCTACCTATATGAATAAATAAGCAAAATAATCTTAGGGCATCAAAAAATTCGTCCGCATCGCTGTCAACAGGAACAGTGCCCAAAAGGCTGGCAGCGTTGCCACGTTGTATGGCAATGCTAATTCTTTGGCCAAGAAATAGGACAACCCTCTGGTCACGTGAAGAGTCGACTAACCGCTTGGCGATATCTCAAAAAACCAAGTGGGCACTCGGACCCCATGGCCCTAGTGTTTCAACCCCAAACAGCTCGAACATATAACTCGCAAAGGGCAACTGAAAACACCGTAAAGAAACTTGGACTAACATAATGATCTGAAAGTGCCAACCCTGACAGATTAAGCGTAGTTAAAATTAATGCTCGGTTTTTCACAGTTTGTAAAGAGGCTTTTACACTGCAATGGGACTTTTATAGCGCTGATCAAGTTTGTTGATTTATGACCGTTTTTAGGTTTTCGTAACTGAAAAGGAAAAACGGAACCCTTATAGGATCACTCGTGTGTCTGTCTGTCCGTCCATCTGTCACAGCCAATTTGCTCCGAATCTAATGGACCGATTAAGTTGAAATTTGGTACACATATGAATCTCTGTGACCCAAAGACAGGCGTGTAACGTAAATAAATGAATTTTGAATACGGTGGTCATTTTTGGGGGCAAATAGAAAAAAAAAAAAAGTTTGACACCGTGTGACATATCAAATGAAAGGGTACTGTGAGGATCTCAAATATATTTTTCCTAATTTTAAAGTAAATTGTACTAAATTTAATTAAGAAAATAGACGAAAATTTACCATTCCCCCCTTAACTCCGAAACTACTGTGCTTAAAATTTTGAAAAAAAAATACAGAAAATAATAATAATGCTTTATTGAAAACAAAGTAAGTACACAGTTACATAAGCGCACTGCCTTCTGAACTAGGTTGTTAGCCTGTATCTCAGGAGACAGTTCCCTTCCAGTTTACATAATTACTAGATTCTTACAGCGTTCTCAAGTAGTTGAAGCTAAACACAAAAAAAAGGTAAATTTAAATAAAAGTAGGTAAATTAAAAGTACATTAAAAGTAAATCTACTGTGCTTAAAATTTTGAAAAAAAAAATACAGAAAATAATAATAATGCTTCATTGAAAACAAAGTAAGTACACAGTTACATAAGCGCACTGCCTTCTGAACTAGGTTGTTAGCCTGTATCTCAGGAGACAGTTCCCTTCCAGTTTACATAATTACTAGATTCTTACAGCGTTCTCAAGTAGTTGAAGCTAAACACAAAAAAAAAGGTAAATTTAAATAAAAGTAGGTAAATTAAAAGTACATTAAAAGTAAATTAACTGATTGCGCACGTAGTGTGGTAGGTATTCATTGTGATAAATGATGTAGGTGTGTGTGAGGGAGTGTGAAAGGGTGCTTGTGTATCGGGTTAGTGATGTTGTAGTGTATGTATGTATGTAGTGTGTATGTGTATATATGTATGTATGTATTTGGTATGTATGTATTTAAAATATGCGTAGGTTTGCGATTATACAGTCAGTTTAGATATTGGTTAGGAGTAGGCTTTCCACTTGCTCATAATCTAGCTTGGTTAGCCAATCGAGAATACCTACTTTTCCGAAATCGTGGTTATTTAAGTTATGACTATCCTTTGCTGTGAGTTTGTTATAAATACGCGGTGCGATTGAGTTATAATGTCGTTTTGCAAAAAAGATTTTACACGGGGTGTTGGACAAATAAAGCGTCTCTTGCTGGTCGGCAGTAGCTGTGGAACTGTAATGCGGTGATATCTACGGAGTACCTGACTTACGTAAAGTTTACGAACTGACAGAACACCAGTGCGATTGTATACGTCCGTTGTGGGGTGGCGGTATGGTAGAAACATAAAAACTTTAATAATTGCGCGCTGTGCACGTTCCAGTTCAATCATAGTTGTTTTCGCTGCAGCACCCCAACAACAGATGCCATAACTAAAAAGAGTTCTATAAGTTACAGGAATAATCTGTAGAATACAGTAAAACCTATAAGAATACTTAAAACAACATGGTAAATCTCTATATTGTGCGTACAAACTTACATTTTCAGTTAAAATGTATGGGAGAATATGTTTTTCAATTACAATGATAAGTTTTTTTAGTTACCACAAACAAATTTGGATGAACTTAAAAAAAAACATAGTAGATAAAATATTCATCGTACGGAACTCTCTCTACGCAAGTTCAACTCGCACTTGACCGTTTTTTTTCTCTGAGTGAGAACTGCCTTCATTGCCTTTTCGTGAGACATTGCAGCCTGGTTTAATACCTACAAGAAACTACAGTCTCACAAATTACATTTAAGACATAAAGTTCATTCTCTACGATAAAGTTCCTATCCCACACATACTGAAAGTAATCCACTTTTTGCGAACATAAAACTTACAATAACATACAAAACGTTCGCAAGGAAACAAAGTATCTCTGCGGAGCCACGTTTTGTTAAAGGTACAAACTTTTAATATTGTTCACACATTCCTATAGTGTCAGGGTTGTGGTCCCACTTGCAGCGAGAACATTTATGCGAGGTCAGGAAATGTATAGCTTGATATGTAGCCGTGTGGACAAAGCATCATCATCTGCCTAGCCTTTTCCCAACTATGTTGGGGTCGGCTTCCAGTCGAACCGGATGCAGCTGAATACCAGTATTTTACATAGAGCGACTGCCTATCTGACCTCCACAACACAGTTACTGGGTAATACCATACCCCTTGGTAAGACTGGTTGTCAGATGTTCGGGCTTCTGACTACCCGTAACGACTGTCAAAGATCCACGAATGACAGCCGGGACCAACGACTTAACGTGCTTTCCGAGGCACGGAGGGGTCACGGTATGTAAAGATGGTCACCCATCCACAGACCAACCGCGGCAAGCGTAGCTTAACCTGATCGATCGACCTGTGCGGCTGTTATTATTTAGCCACGGGCCCCTCCTTTATACTTCTATACCTCTTTAAATAAGCTTCGTCCAGAATTCTGCCACTTCGACAGCGTTAATATGCAGATGTTATTCCACAAAAAGACCAGAGTAAACGAATCAAATGACTCGTTCACTGGGACTCCACCAGAACTTGCAATAACAGTTTCCCAAAATTCCCACGTAGGATTTCATAAAGGAAGCAGAATGCCTTAGACACCGCTGCTCCGCACTCGAATGCGCCTTGCGCTCTTCTGCCGTATCAACTGTTTGGAAAACTTTGCCGAACTGAAAATAACTTGGATGCATTTTTGTTCAAAATTTTGAAAAGTAATGCTTTTAGGTTTTGCGTTTTATTAAGTCCGGCGGAAATGTTCTTAGTTATGGTTTAATGCAAATAGTGTCATTTCAATTTCATAAGGACGTTGCCATACGAGTATTACATTTTGTGTTTCAAATACCTATAAATCTTACAAACTATACACGGAACAGTTACATGAAACTTTTGAAGGCTCTAGAACAAAGATCAACTACCCAAAACTCAAAACCAAAGCATGTATTTCAAATGAACCAATTGCAGGCACTTTCGACTTGTCAAGGGGTCGGTCAGTCAGAAAGATGAAGCTCGTTGCCTCACAATCCGTGCCGAATTGAGAAGAGTCTTCTGAATCAAGCCCTTGATCCAGCTGTCAGCAAACAAGAGCCTCATGAGATCAGGGCATGATTCAGGGCTTTTGTCTATCGGAACATTGCCCATTACGAAAGAGGAACAATTATAGCAAAGTCGACATTCCTCATGTCAATGTTCTCGTGTGCTAAGTCGAGTATTCATTTGTTTAGTCAGCCTTCGCGAAATATGGGGTACTTCTGTAAAACAAATGAAGGAAAACAATTGAAGTCCTTGTGAGAAGCTCCAGAGTGCCTACAGTTTACTCGTCATGTGAGATGTTACCACGTCAGCTTGGAAACTAATATCACATCTTATCTTATCAATAATTACGGTACAGTTTTCATAAGTTGGTACCTTCTACTTAGCTCATACAAAGTTGAGCGATGCGCGAAACTTACAACTTTGCGCTATACTGAATAAATAGAATGCCTTGATTAATTTTTACGATGGTGAAATGTGGCGAGCATGTTCGGTGATGTGCTTAAATATTATTTTTATGTAATACTTGGTGATATCGTTAACACCATGAAGTTTGCTTCATGCAATGCCAGCGTTAGAGCTTTATGCTACTAGGATACCAGTTGTCAATAGAGCTAGAGGTAGCAAATGAGACAACAGAGCCAAAGCAGACGCCTGAAATGTCATAAAATTCAAAATTAGCACAACCAAAAAATGTAATGTGTTAGAAGAGCTAGCAGTCAGGACATGTGCTACCAGCAACGTAAGATCACGGAAATCCGTTTGTTGTCACGATTCTTTAGCATAATAGCATAGCATATTCAGCCTATAATGTTCCCACTGCTGGGACACAGGCCTCCCTTCTGTGAGAGAGAGTAAGTCACAATCCACCACACGGGCCCAGTGCGGGTTGACGGATGTCACATGTCTTCATTTTTAACCGACTCCAAAAAAGGAGGAGGTTCTCAATTCGGTTGTATTTTTTTTTTTTTTAAGTGAGAACTTCTTTAGGCGCGTTAGGCATTTTTTGAGATGGGAAAAAACCATTGAACTCGCGCCACTGTTACCGTAAGCGACACCGCGGGTATTTTGTTTATGAGACGATTGAAAAAATACCCGCATCAGATGTGTTCGGCTGCCCTCTGGATATACTCGGTTTTAATGTATATCCGATATGTCAGTGAGTGATAGCAAAGTATTCTGTTTGTGTTTTGTTTTCACTTCTGTCGGCACTCCCGGAGTGCCACTGTTTTTTTTTTTTTGTTCTAGGACATGCCGATTTCCTCACGAAGTTTTCTTTCACCGTTTTGAGAGCAGTGATAATGAAATTAAATACACAAAGTAAAGTGCCTGCCTGGGTTCCAACTCGCGATCTACAACTCGTAAGTTGGGGCTGATGTTACTGTGCAACCGCTGCAATGATACTTCAGGAAGGCCTCAAGTATCGTAGCAGTGGTGAATATCCATCTGTAGACGTCTTTCTGCTGATACGAAGATGATAATTATAACCTCACCTGTCTATTGAAACCAACATGCTTTACAGAAACCTCTCCCGTATGTTTACCTTAAATAGTTAGTACATGAGTTAGAAACTAGTTAGCAACAATGCAACAGCCCGTTACCCGGCCAAATTGCGGTGTCTTCAGTAACATTGGTCTTACTAACTTTTGTAGGATATGTGGCTTGAGTATTTTGGAGGTTGGTAACATTTTTATAACAAGCTGTGGAGATTGATTATGATGACGGTTCGTGCATTATACATACATACTAGGATCAAACCCCGTAAAGCATGTGGGTTTGGTCTTACCATATTTTCTGTTTGCATTGATGTCAGCTGTAGCGGTATCTACAACGCCACATGAGAGAAACGTGTCATACTGACGTCACGCAAAATCCTGCATCGCGCAAGCAGAGTTTACCGCGCAACTAGATTAGACACAACGGCCCGACATGAATCATCGGGCAGTTGCCCGCCAGACACAACACCCGCATACCTCTATACAGCTATCAATATAAATAGGTTTCATGCGTCATTTTGAAAAAAAAAAACAAAATGGCGACAGGTAGTTACGCCACGGACCTTCAAAGCCCTTTGTATATAATCACTATTTTCACTGATCGTATTGGCAGAGGAATATAGAACACCTTTATTTCACCAGTTAGGATTATATTACCTTAATATAACAGGGATCGAGTCAGGTTAAAACAAATATTAAAATTTATTCTACTTAGTTAAAAATGACACTTAATAATATTTTTACATCACAATGTTGTAGGAAAATGTCCAGAAATTATTTACATTATAGGGACTTATATAAATATTAACATTATACCACGGAAAATTTCATTTTAACAAATGAATACATTCTGATTCTGAGTAAATATAAGATTCGTGGCTGTTACCAAAAGATTGCTTATAAAAAAATCCAATTACTCGTTCTACCCAGGGAGTCTTAAATAAATAATTACTATTTTAGTAGGATTTCAATAAACCAATTACGAGTTTGTTGCTGATAATTGAATTATACGATACTAGCTTCTGCGCGCGACTTCGTCCGCGTGAAATATCACCCTCCCCCATTGGTGAATAGGGGAGGGTGATATTAGGGTTTTTCGAAAATCCACCCCTAAGAGCCTAAGAGGGTGCTCTTAGGGGTGGAATTTCGAAAAACCCTTTCTTAGTGGATACGTAGGTATCTACTAAGAAAGGGTTTTTCGAAATTTTTCACCAAAAAAAAAAATCTCTCTCCAAAAATCTTCCTCCAAATTTCATGTATCTAGGACCAGCGGTTTAGGCTGTGCGTGGATATATCAGTCAGTCAGGATTTTGAATTTCATATGTATAGATTGCCTACAATTAGTAGGTACTGCCATGATGTTAATTGCATATCAGTGATCGTCAAAGCTAAGTGAAAGCCTCAAAATATCGTTTGATTCGATATCCATTAATTATCTGTACTGTTATTTGGTTCTATACCTACAAAGCAACAGTTTAGGCTGTAATTGTTACATTTTACGATACATACATAGAGGAGAAACTAATTCCAAAGAAATAATTAATGCTGAATTGATTTGATAATGATTAAAATTATTACTGGGGACCAGTGGTGGCCCAGTTGTATCTGCCCCGACTTACGAGTTGCAGGTCGTGACTTCGAACCCTGGCAGGCACTTTACTTTGTGTATTTTTAATTTTATTACCACTGTGCTCTCAAAACGGTGAAGGAAAACATCGTGAGGAAACCGGCATGTCCTAGAGCCAAACAATTCAAAGACACGTGACATCTACCAACCGGCACTGGGCCCGCGTGGTGACGAGGCTTGTGTCCCAGCAGTGGGAACATTATAGGCAGATTAAGCAAAATGGTTGCCGCACTACAGAGATGTAATTTAATAATAATCAAATGAATCCTCAACTTCAATAATTGACCAGCATATCTTTGCATACATGAGGAGCCCGTGGCTAAATAATAACAGCCGCACAGGTCGATCGATCAGGTAAGCTTCGCTTGCTGCGGTTGGTCTGTGGATGGGTGACCATCTTTATATTCCGAAACCCCTCCGAGCCTCGGAAAGCAAAGGCTCCAGGAGCGTTAAGCCGTTGGTCCTGGCTATCATTCGTGGATATTTGACAGTCGTTACGGGTAGCCAGAAGCCCGAAAGTCTGACAGCCAGTCTAACCCAGTAAATAAAAAAAAAAAAAAACAAAACTGGGTTGTGGATGTCAAAGAGGCAGTCGCTTCATGTAAATACTGGTATTCAGCTGCATCCGGCTAGACTGGAAGCCGACCCTAACATAGTTGGGAAAAGGCTAGGCAGATGATGATTATCAGATAATAAGAAGATTATGTCAAAGACGTAGGTAAGTGTCAAAGAAGTAGTATTGTTAAGTGACGTCTTTGAGTGCGTTATCATGAGTCTTTTCAAAAAACTGTTACTCAACTGAAGGACAGGGTAGTTGTGTGGTGTGGTGCTCAAATGCACGAGATAAGAAGTGAAAGGGCGGTTTATTTATGTGAGAATTATGCGTAAACTACCATAGCCCCGGGTTCGGGTTTTACTTTTGGGGAAATAAAATATTTTTTTCTGTTTTATTTCATCTTCATTTTTGTCATAAAAATTAAAGGCAGTTTTTTTCATTTCTTTATTTAAAATATCTACTGGTCCTCACAAATGTTAATATTACGAACATAACCAAATTAAATGTAATAACATTAATAAACCGATGTCACAAACCTTGGATGTTACTCAAACAACGCACAGATAAACCGACGTCATATTATTTTATTAGCAGGGGAAATACATTTGATACTATCTCCTGTATGATAGATTATGTACGGAACTCTCTTGTGCAAGAATAATCCGTTTATTTCTGAACATATTAGGTACTATATGGGTACGCCTTTCATTGACTTGAATGTGCCCTGGCGGCTGAGAGTATGTCATGCTCACTCAAATGTCTCGCTGATGGTGGCGCGTGTGTTGGATCATTTAGCTCCCTTCAAAATGGTTGAGCTGAATGGTGCTAATACATGCGTCATGTGCGTGAACGGGCGCCGTCAGTAGGGACTGGTCAGCTCTTTGCTGCCATGACTTATTTCAATTTAATTTAATATTTGAATTGTTTTTTTTTTCTCGTCTTTTCATTACGGACGCCTTTAACGTTCTGCATCGTTCTCACATGCATAATTTTTAACATGAATGATGTAAACAAGACTTTGTAACCATATTATTTTGATATAAAAGAGTGTCCATGGAGTTTCTTGCCCGTTCTTCTCCATAGGTACCCACGCTTTGGAATGGGCAACTAGCTTCGTTTTTCTGACTGACCGACCCCTTGACAATTCAAAAGTGCCTGTAATTGGTTTAATTGAAATAAATGCTTTGAGTTTGAGTTTATACATAGGTACCCATAATACCTACCGGATATCTATGATACCTACTATGCACTATTTTGGTGTCAAAATTTTTCGTAATAGTTCTAGATTAATTTGCTGTCATTTTAGGTTTTAAGAAGGTTTACTTGATGTAGGTATATCGTAAGTCTCAAGTGCTTGAAAAATGTAATACCAGCTATCTGATTTAAAACCGTTAACGTGTTTTAATAATATTTCCGTACACAAGTGGGAAGATGTAAGTCCAACTTGATAAAGTACAAGGTACAGTTTGTAGTAGCTTGATGTGCTGCCGTCTGTACATCACAGTCGACGGAAATAGAAGCAAGATATCGTAAAAAATAATAATTGGGCAACTTAATCGCATAAAGCCTTTCAAAATACGAGAAGGAAAAACTCTCTCTCGTCTTACGAAACATCAAAGGCGGAGTACCAATGGTCGTTGATAATTAGATTTTCAAGGATGGTAAAATGTTTAAAAGTGGGTAAATGTTTGGAATACCTCTAAGCATTTAAGGGGCTGGCGGAGCATGCGTAGTTCATACAAACGTAATACCAAAATAATTTGTAAATCAAACATATTCTTAAGGTAGGTTCCCAAAAATACCATAAAAAACCATAAAATACCATATATTTGGGAACAGATATTCTGTAATCCAATCGGAATAAATACAGTACCTTAAGAATATGTTCGATTTACAAATTATTTTGGTATTATGTTTGTATGAACTACGTAGTAGCATGCGTAGTTCGTCGGCCCCTTAAGTCGTTTTTACAAGTTGACATAATATCACAGACAAAAAGAAAACAAAAGGGTTGCTGGTTGAATCTAGAAAATATCACGAATAAATGCTACAAGAATTATCTTTTTTTAAATCTGAAGAAATCTTTCTAAATACAAACTCCATTCAGTGATGTCACTGCAATTTCTTTTTCATTGTTATTCCAACAAAATCACATAAATATTCCAAACTAAGCATTTATACCATATAGCATTTTTTTTTATTTTTGAACGGTGAAGGAAAACATCGTGAGGAAACCGGCATGTCCTAGAACCAAAAATTCGAAGACATGTGACATCTGCCAACCCGCACTGGGCCCGCGTGGTGGATTACGGCCGACTCCCTCTCACCTAGAGGAGGCCTGTGTCCCAGCAGTGGGAACATTATAGGCTGATTATGTATGTTATGTAAGCATTTATAAAAAATCGTGAGATTATTTTAATTCATATGAGACAGCTTAATTGCTATTCTCATCCTACTGAACAAAAGGCTGGCAACTGAAGGCACAAAATTGTAAGACAAAACGCTAGTGGTACACTGCGGGCCAATTTCACTGGTACACGCAAAATGAGAATTATTTTCTTGCCTTTGGATTCTTGTTCATGTTCAAGGCTTATTAAAAGGGGAAAGATTTTGTAAAGATATAAATTCTTGGTAGAGGCCTAATTATTTTTTAATGAGATGAGATTCTATGGTCATGGATTTTCTTACAGTGATTGAAATTATTTCTACGGTCGATGGTTAGGACTTTGGAGACTTTGTTTTTTTTGTTGGTACAGACGCCAGGGTATCAACCTACCCGAAACTGTTAAATTTTCCTAACCAACTTTGAACCTTATGCTTTAGCGATAAATTTGAAAATCTATTAAAGAAATTTGTCAGATTGTAGTAGCTTGATGTGCTGGCGTCTGTACTTTTTAGAGCTGTACTATTACTATTATACTTTTACAATATGTACTTCGTTATTTGAATGTGATTATCGCTACGAAATACTACGTTAGCAATTCACGTATTAATGATGGCTCCTCGACCTCAACTTCCCGACCCTCGGACGGTCTAAACTGCACCACACACACACTAATCAATCTCAATCTACAACATTTTGAAGCATATTGCGAATCCATTGCGTCATATGTTTGAAAAATGTGTCTGCTTAGCAATATAAAGAAGGTGATGAATGTTGTTGAACTGCAAAAACAAAACCCATTGCCACTGATAGTGTGTTACGCAATTACCAAGCTGTTTATGTTCATGTCAGTTAACTTCGTAATTTTACGGAAATAAAAAATTAGGTACTGATCGCATTTAAAAAAAACCGTTCAAATGCGAGTCGGACTCGCACACACAAAGGGCAAGGCAAAAAATGCCGAAAAAATCACGTTTGTTGTATGGGAGCCCCCCTTAGATATTTATTGTATTCTGTTTTTAGTATTTGTTGTTATAGAGGCAACAGAAATACATACATCATCTGTGAAAATTTCAACTATCAAAGTTCATGAGATATAGCCTGGTGACAGACGAACAGACGGACAGTAGAGTCTTATCAATAGGGTCCCGTTTTTACCCTTTGGATACGGAACCCTAATAAATGACAATACTGGGTCACTAAGTCAACAACTAACTGTAATGTAAAAATAAAAAGCGCGGTTCTGTATCTCGAGCGCGCGATATTGCTTCCTGCTGGAGTAGCCGTTATCGCTCGCTTACTTAGCTCTGTAGTAACTGTAGACGTTGCAAATACACTGCAGGAACTCACCAACTTTGTTTGCAAAACATCCTCGTCGTATCTTGGAAGAGGAGAATAGTTTTATTTTATTCGGCACTAAGTGTGTTTATGACTTCAAAATTGGATTTCTTGGGTTGTATTTGTTTTGCATGGAACCCTAATTATTTTTCTAAAATAAACGCCTACGTTACTTTTTATACAATTAACTATGTTCCAGAGAAAATCCGTCAAAATCCGTCCATTCGTTTCGGAGATTAACCGGAACAAACAGACATCATACAGAAATTTAAAAAAAAGTACCGTTTGTACAGACGCGACGCCAGAAAAATATTTGACAAAAATACCCGAAACTGTCAAATTCGGGAAAATTTGACAGTTAAAAAGATGATGGAGAAGGAGTGCCTTGCATTCGTCTTGACCCATCCACTTGAAGTCCATGGAAAATACGACACTTTGTTTTAAGTTCTAGTGCCCGAAGTTATTGCTTAAAAATTGTTCAGTCTTAGGTCACTTCGGTGTACCTAGACACCGTTTCAAAGGTTTTCAAAACACTTTCTCCACTTAATTTGTATTTTCTGAAAACAATACTAGAATCAAAAACGGATTAATATAATTATTTATATCCACCATATTTTCAACTCCTCTTTTTTTTCCACTCTCACAGAGGAGGACGTCTGTGTTCTAGCATTATTTATTTTGATTCGATCTATTCTGATTTCATTTAATTTTCTAAATCATGTTTCCATTTCATTTCATTTGTTGTACCTATTGATTTTATTTTTTATTTTATTTTATTTATCTGATTTTATTTGATTGTATACGTGTGCCATTAATGGGTGTTATTTACCTGAAAATAAAATGTTTTTTTTTTTTTTTTTTTTTTTTTATTGGGAACAAAGGCTGATTTTATTTTCAAAATTTTACGTCGTCGCACTTCATAGTCGAAACAGACAACGACTAAAAAAGTTTTATACCCTAAAGGTTACAAGCGTGATAGTGTGCCTGTTTAAATCTCAGACGCGTCACGTATCGCGTCGTGTCGCTAACTTGTCCTAACGACGTGAACGAGGCACGTTGGAGGCGCCATGTTTATTTTATTATGCGGGACATTTTCCGAGGTTGTAAAGTTTTCTCTCTACATCAAGCAAATATCTATTAGGTACTTGAGAATGTTACTAACTTCTAGAAGATAAAAAGCAAGTTCAAAAACTAAAACTCAACTACTGAAAAATCATGCTTTAGAAAGTATGAAATACGAAAATTCTCATGTGAAATTGTTATGTACAAACTATTCAATATTTATCGTCTATTAAATAAACAATTTACACGTAATACATTTTAATGTATTTAAAATATATTCATAGTGATGTTCAGAGGACACCCAGTTCTTTTTTTAGTTCATTTCTTTAAGTCCTCTAGAGGAGGCCATATTAAGCTTAGGTATACAGGGTTTTTGGTAAAACATTAACAACCTCTTAAGTGGTCATTTTACTCACCATTATGAACAACTTTTACTACGGGACCAAACCTGAAATCACGAAAAAAAAAACAGCTGTTCCCTACATTTTGACGAGTTATACGAACATAAACGTAGGGAACAGCTGATTTTTTTTTCGCGATTTCTTGTTCTGGCAAAATCAATGTCAAAAACTTGTCAAAAATGTAGGAAAATTATAGTGGGAAAGTTCTTAAAATTACGAGAATTGCCAATTGTTCCGCTGATATCCCATTATCAATACCACAAATTCAATTATACTTAACCAAAACAAAATAACATTACGTAATTACACGGTTTGTCCCTACATTTAAAAAACCACAGTCACCACGCCACTCGACCCGACCGCTCTCCAACTGCACTTTTTTCCCAGCTAATGATTCCTATGAGAATCTACTTTGTAACCTTTTTCTACTATCATCTTCTAGGGAAACACGTCCTATAAATGTTTGTGTTTTAAAGCACTTTCTTTGAATGTAAAAGGGGTTTGAAGTATATGTACAGGGTTATTAAAAAAACACCAACAACCTCTTGAGAAGTCATGTACAATACAATAACCTCATAAGAGGTTGTTAATGTTTTACCAATAACCCTGTATAGAGGTTATTTTGTTGCTACGGTTTCATATGTTATTATAATAGCTTAGTTACTCATCATCTGCCCAGCCTTTTCCCAACTGTGTTGGTTTCGGCTTCCAGTCTAACCGAATGCACCTGAATAGCAATATTTACATGGAGCGGTTACCTATCTGACCCCAACAACCCAGTTACTAGGTAATACAATCTCCCTTGGTAAGACTGGTTGCCAGACTTTCGGACTTCTGACGACCCGTAACAACTGGCCAGAGATCCATGAATGACAGCCGGGACGAACGGCTCAACGTGCTTTCCGAGGCACGGAAATCTCGGAAATCTCGGTATGTAAAGATGATCACCCATCCACGGGCCAACCGCGGCAAGCGTGCTTAATCTGATCGATCGACCCGAGCGGCTGTTATTACTTAGCCACAAGCGCCTTATCCTCATAATAGCTTAGTTACTATTACTTGAAATGTTTGAAGTATTGACACAGTGCATCAGTCACATAACACACAGCAACCGATATATTCTGTATAAATCTGACCATTAAGCCCTAGGTAAAGTGAGCTGTCAATAGTGTCAATCGTAGAATAACAGCTCAAGAATCTGGCACTTATAGAATCTGGCATTTATAGAATCTGACATTTGTAGAATCTGACATTTGTAGAATCTGACATTTGTAGAATCTGACATTTGTAGAATCTGGCATTTGTAGAATCTGGCATTCATAGAATCTGGAATTTTAACTCGTCTGACATTTCTAGAATCTGACATTAGTCGACATACCCTCACTTCAAGCTCAATTCACCTAAGTGTTCACGGTGAGATTTTCAAGGGATAGATCGCGTCGTTATAATTATGATTCTAATTAATAATTGCAGACTGCTATGGTATCTACCATGTACAAAAATAATATGTGGCAATGTAAATATTATTGGTGACTTTCTTATAACAGTCAGAGTACAATGGTAATCATTAATTTAAGCAGTGATAGATCTTGACTTATGTATTTATTTCACAAATTGCGCCTGAAGTCACAGCTTTTATTAGATTAGCCTTAATCCAGGACGTTTGAATTGATACTCAAACCAGTAGCATTTTTATAGCCATTTACCGCATTAAACCCCTAATTGCATCCTCAGCTTCCATAAAAAGGTAACGACCAAAATTTTGCGAGGCTGCACAATAAAATCTTCTCAATTTGAATCAATATTTCATTAGACTGTAAAACGCAAAACCTGCCGAGATTGAGTTTCATGTATTATGTAGATCACGACCTTGGAGTGCCAAATAAAACCGGGTCGGAACCGGCTCTGTTTGTTCGGGACTGAGTGTTTAGGCACATTCACACGGTCGAAGTACTGCAATAATGTGATTGAAAAATTTTAAAAGTTTTAAAGTTACTTTGGCATGGTTTTAATAATGGTTTTTAAAATCATAGCATGTTATTAAAATTAAAAGAAAAATCATTATTTACTAACTTATAGGCAAACAGTAAAATAACGTTGAAGAGAAAATTATCGTTAAGAAAATGGTTTTAACACAAGGTTCTGCAGAATGTTGTAATAAAATAATTAAGTGTTGGACTTTCAGCCCCGCCCCTATTTCAAATGTTAACCATCTATCATCTAAAGAAATAATGAAAGAATAGCACATTGTTTGCCAAGGGAGCAAACTACTATTTTGAAGGCGAGAGTGTTTCTTTGAGTCCAGAGCGGAGCGAAGGATTCTAGAGTAGAATCTTGAGCGCAGCGAGGGATTCTAAGTACGTCACTC
Organism: Oligia latruncula; assembly: GCA_948474745.1. Classification (NCBI taxonomy): domain Eukaryota; kingdom Metazoa; phylum Arthropoda; class Insecta; order Lepidoptera; family Noctuidae; genus Oligia; species Oligia latruncula. The sequence goes on from OX419685.1 coordinate 20,210,148, forward strand.
GAAGTAAAACCCTAATTTGAGTAAACAATTACAAACGAAAGCAGAATGCTTTCCGCGCGTTTTTAATCTTTTCGCAATTTTTTTTATTTGGCTCGCGCATTTTACTTTATCATATCATTACAATGTTCGTGAATGATCTCTTTGGTGATTGGAACTTTTACTAACAATATCCACATTGCAAATTCAAATCACTTTTAGTCCCTAGGTATTAAGGAGCTATTTTAGTCCCTGTTTACGAAGAATACACTAGCTCTTTTTGAATAGATGTGATAAAAAATAAATTTAATTAGCACAGACTAAAGGGCACACAGAACAATATAGGTGCAACAGATAAAAAACAAATAAGAATCAAATAAAAAGAGTGAAAATTCCGATGTAAGAAATTTTTATTACTATCATATTATGAGCAAAATGTCGTCAGGAAAGTTTTATGAGTGAGTATGGTTTTATAGCTTTGAAGACCAATGAAACGGTCGGAGGAAGAACTGTGTGAAAGATGATATACCTAGAAAGGGGGTGACTACCAAGATGACGACTAATAGAGAAGTATGGGAGAATATGACATGTTGTATGGACCCTAAATAAATTGGTTTATAGGATAGCTATTCTTATAGCAGTTCGTGCTGATAGAAGAGGAAAAGTATGTTGCACATGCAAGATATTGCAGCCCAACATAATTAATATCTCTAAGGGAGGGTGGCCACGAGCAACTTATTTGCCCAGCAAACTTTTTTTGGACTAGGTATGCTCACACGGGAGCAACTGCAACGCCACTTTTTCGAAAAATTTTGCCGCATTCATCAACTGGCTGGCTGGTTTTTTGTCGCCGTGCGCGCACTTGCATTGCAACCAAAAGATGGGCGACAGTTGCGTCGCCGGCCTGTTCCAAACACATGCATAATAAAGTCTCCCAGCTGTCGCGTCGCTACATGCGCGCACTTTCATACAAACCCGTAGACTTGATGTGAGAGACAAATTAGTTGCGGAGACAAATTTGCTCGTCAATTAACTCATCCTACCGTCAGTCCACTGCTGAACATAGTCCTCTCCCAGGCTGCGCCACAATACCCTGTCCCCGCCTTCCGCATCCTGTTTGTCCCATCCAGCCGCGTCCATCTAGATGGGGGGCGAGCGTCCCACGCTACGCTTGCCAATACACGGAAAAAACAAAACACTAAACTACACTAAAGAAACGCTGTCCAATCTGCGCTCAGAAAATCACTTAGGTACACCCAAAAATAAAACCAACAAAAAAATATCCTTTTCACAAATTGTGCAGTTACATTCGCACACACGAACCTGAGACCGTCCTAAGCTCCTTATATTTATGTAACACACGGGTAAAGTTAAATAAAAACGCTGACATATCTCTTAGGAGGCCACGTGTTGGCGTAATTGAGTTTCTCGCTCATATTCGGCTAGGCTTTCGCATGAACGGTTTTTTCACACGTGTGTTTGTCGTACGTTGCCGTGTAGCATTTTGCCAGCTGGTTTGGGTTTTTGTGCATGGAAGTGTAATGAAATTGAATGTTTATTATTAAAAAGAATAATAATTATTACAAAGTAAGTAAGTAATTACGTATAAGTCTAATTACCCACATATTTGTTACTGTTGTAATTATTTTGCTACACAGGCAAAAATTCCAAACACAATCACCCATTGTTGTAACAAATTTCTTGAATAAAACATTTTTGAATTTGTATTTTTGTAAAAAAAAAAGCGATTATTGAATTTAAGTGACGTTCAAACGTCAAAAATGTATAGTTAAACAGTTGCTAATCACTACTTAAATTTACGCAATGTTTATGAAGAAAGGGGATAATGTGTTAAAATTTCCTCTAGGTTATTTATAAATTGGCGTCAAGTCTTGAACTTTTGCTTTATTGTGGTTTTCCTGACAGTCCCCTACAGTTATTTTACCACTATAACTATGAAAACAAATCCACCTATACCTACAATTGCTTTTATAATGCAGCTCAACAAACGCTGAGTATCTTTAAACTAATAAACGAGTCTTACGGTCATTTGACTTTGCAGAGAAACGTAATAATACTATCAGTCTCATCTTCATCAGTATCGCAGAGGAATATTTCTTGCAGACTACTCAACAGAAAATTCAATTAGAGCAGAACATCCAGCAAAAAGCTAAGTTAGACTCTAAACTAAACTAAGCACCTTTGAACATTTATTACGCTGCAGTGAATAGTGAACCTTAGCGACAATTGCACAGATGAACAATTTCTGTGAAAACTGGGAACAAAAATAGTAACAATTTCAGTTGTCGTTGTTGCCAGTCTGACGCAGGACAATTTTCATTGGCCATGTGATAACAATCGAAGTAATTTCGTTGTAACCCCAAAATAGACAAAAGTACTACCATTTATTTTTAGATGACACCGCACAGTTAGGGGATGATATACGTTCTTGAATTCTAAAGAAAAGCCAGAATGACGTCATCCTAGAGGTAAGGTACGATTACATACGTTAGTGTGCATAAACACGAGTAAAACGCGTCGACGACAAAGGTAACTGCAACAACAGCCGTCAACGCGAGGCGGCGGCAGCCGTCGCCGCGCCGGCAGCTGCAATTGCCACTGTCGTCGACGCCTGCCACTCGTGGGTATGCACACTAACTTCTTGATGAAAAAGTCAGCAGCCAAGAACATCTAAACTCGTATACGTGAAAAATAATAATCGACCGTAAGATCCAATTAGATACGATTGTATTAAGAATAAAACATTTTAAGTATTAGTCTGTAGACAGTAGCTCAGTCCTGGGATTTGAGGCTAAATATTTAGTTTCACGGGTGGATCAATGGTTAAGCTACGCTTGCTGAGGCCGGTCCATGGATGGGTGCCTATCCATTACATATCGAGACCCCTCCGTGCGTCCTCCACGTAAAATACTGGTATTCAGCTGCAGCCTGTTAGACTGAAAGCCGACCCCAACACAGTTGAGAAAATGCTAGGCAGATGACGATGAGACAGTTGCTCAGTTATTACGATAGTGTTCATATTCGATAAGCTAAATGGAGGTACATAATAACGATAATTACATAGCTACAAGAGCAGTGGTAGCCAAGTGGTGACGGCCGTGACTTACGAGTTGTAGGTCGTAGGTTCAAACCCAGACAGGCGCTTTACATTGTGTAAATTATATCATCACCACTGCTCTCAAAATGGTGAAGGAAAACATCGTGAGGAAACCGGCATGTCCTAGAACCAAAAATTCGAAGACATGTGACATCTATCAACCCGCACTGGGCCCACGTGGTGGATTATGGCCCACTCCCTCTCACCGAGAGGAGGCCTGTGTCCCAGCAGTGGGAACATTTTTGTATTATCTACATATCTACATCAGTGGATATAGTCGATCTTAAAATTATGTTTTTTTTTTTATTATACTGAAGTGAGGTAATCGTTTCCAAGAAGTAAACACAGCATCTTATTAACATAACATTCTGTTACATTTCATTCTCACTTACGTAGGTTTCATTCCGACCCGAGTTAGTAGTTAGTACAGTAGGCCGCACGTCGTTGGTAACAACTCCAGTTATTGTGCTATTCTATAAAAAAACTCACCGAGATAACTTAGGTAAAGGTAACTTAGGTGACATATTTATGTCATCATCATCTACCTCGCCTTTTCCCAATTATATTGGGGTCGGCTTCCAGTGTAACCAGATGCAGCTGAATACCAGTATTTTACTTGGAGCGACTGCCTATTTGACCTCCACAACCCAGTTGTTGGGTAATACGATACTCCTTGTGTGTCTGTCTGTCTGTCTGTTACCTCGTCACGCTTAAACCGCTAAACCGATTTAGATGAAATTTGGTACAGAGATAGTTTGAGTCCCGGGAAAGGTCATAGGATAAATTTTATCCCAATATTCTCTCAGAATCGAAACTTATGCGGGTGAAACCGCGGGGCGCAGCTAGTTGTTATATAAATAAGTGAGTTTGAAGTGAGCAATCTCCAGCGTCAGGTGGGATGAGAGTTCACCTCACCTGAATTTTCACGGTGAGAATCGGCAGGCCTCTTATTCTGTAGAAAGTCAGTTCTACGCTAAGCCAGCTCAATGTCAAAATCTTACCAGCGACATGCAGTCGACTGTACAGTTATGCCCAGAAGTGTACCCATTTCCACCAATTTGTATGTATGAAGCGCCACTTATTTCCTTTTAAAGGCACGTGTGTATTGAATTTACAATCCAAAGTCGTTTATAAACACCATTGAGTTCAACCATTACCTTTAATGCTTCGGGAGACTTATAAAAGAAAAATAAGGTTCATATAATTATGTATTTTGTTAAAGCAATAAGCATAGGGTAAAAAAAATACTGTACAAAGGCATACTTAATGCCTGAGGCACTTTCTACCACTCACCTTAGGGTAATGCAGAGACAAAACATGGCAGATGCAACATAAGGGGTATATAAATCGAAAAAAAATACTAATACATTGATACATACCTACATAATGTTCCTACATTTAGCCTAACATTGACCTGAAAATAGCAAAAAACGTAAGAAAAATTATATTTCGCGGGCTACATTAGCGCTTCCACCTTTGTAAATAGCAAAAATAAACATTTTCAGGAGAAATCCTTTAACATTTTCTTTTTAAGTGCAAAGTTAAAACAGACCTTGTAAAGCAAGTGATAAATAAATAATTACAACCATGTAGTGCGAGTAAATAAACTAGCGTTTCACTTAACAATTACATTATATATCAGGTTTAAAACATCAAGCAACCTTTTCCTGCAAATCTTGCTAAAAACTTTGCGAAAGAACAGCCTCAGTAAAAATAGAATTAGCACTACAGTGTCTTCGCTAAAACGCCCGTCGCTTAACTCAATTTCTGTCTAAAAAGGGATATTTAACTCGTTTTTGTTTGTATTTTTTCCAGCACAGAATCTCTGTCTATTTTTCGAGTAACTTGGCGCAATTCCAGCTGAATTCGAGTCCCGGGAATATTACTGTGATACTATTTAAAAGAAGCGCTTCAGAATATCCATACTAATATTATAAATTCGAAAGTAACTCTGTCTTTCTCTAAGTTACCTTTTCACGCCTAAGCCACTGAACGGATTTCGATAAAATTTGGCAGAGAGATAGATTGCATCCCGGGGTAGGAGATAGGATAGTTTTTATTGACATACCTAGCGGGCGAAGCCGCAGGCGGAAGCTAGTTTTTTTAATATTTTTTTACTTCTTGCTACGTTGATTCCGTTCAGTTTGGATTTATATTATTTTTAGAACTGTAGGACATACCATACAGATAGGGTTACTTATATTTTTGTTTTATATTTCAAAGTTTGTGGAAAGTTCACTTACTTCTCTCGGCTGGTAAGGAATTTTGGATCGACCTAAGTAGCCTCTTACTATTTGACCCTCCGGCTTGATTTGCAAAGTTTTTAACCTCTCCGGGTAGATACTATAGCCATCTCTAACCGTAATGAGATTAGTAGTTTAATTAGCCCGATTATATAAGGCACCGAACTGATGAAGACTACTCGTATTATAATTGTGTATATTAACCACCTAAAGACGAATTTCACCAATGGAACTGAACGCGATCAAGAGCTGTCAGTGTCATCATTGTAATGGTGAAATTCGCCTTCAGTAATGTTGTGTGGGTTCGATTCCCACCCAGGACAAATGTTTGTGTGATGAGCATGATCATTTGTTCTGTGTCTGGGTGTAATTTATCTATATATGTATGTATTTAGAAATATATAAGTATGTTTATCAGTTGTCTAGTACTCATAACACAAGCTCTGCTTAGCTTGAGACTAGACGGCGTTGTGTGATAGTTGTGGAATATTATTATTTATTTATTTATTTAAGTTATTTAAAGGATGTCCAACAAAATACATTGGTGCCGATTCCCTTTTAGTTTTGCTTTTTCGAATCAATCACATCCGGATATCTATGATCACGACACAGTCCTCAGTTTTAATTAAAAGCATAATATTTAAATAAATAAAAAAAATCCAGATTTTACCAAAAAAATTATTAACTTATAAACAAGAATTTTCAAAAACTCCTTAAATAAAATCCGCCATTTAATTCACTAACGAAGTAAAACGTTTCAAGATTTCAGAGCAATTAATTCTTGAGCCTTGTTTTTACAAAACTGCGAACCTTTTTAGCGGCAAAAGTCCTCGAAATTATTTTTCGGCCGTAAATTAGATTCGGTTTCTTTACAAAACCTTTCAAAACATGTTTGTTGTTTGCGCCCGATGATGCATTAAGTAACTTGATAATAGATGTTTTTACTGTAAATATATACATATTTGTAAGTGTTTTGTTTTAAGCGTTTTTAGGAACTGTTTTTGTTGATGTTGTGTCAAAATTGGGGTTTGTTTTGACTGTACAGCGGAAGTGGTACTGTAATTTACGTAGGTTTAGAGATGTTCGGCATAAAAAAATATTTAGGTATATTAAAAATTACAGAAATCGATTCAGTACTTACCTCCTGAATCGATTTCTGTAATTTTTAATAAATAATAAAATATTTTTTAATTAATTTTTAAAATAGTTTATAATGTGCCTTAATTGAGTTACACATTGTATATCAATACCTATTAGGGACGCATGTGAAGTGCCACCAGCTAATTTAATTTGTATACAAGGACGTTTTAGCATTTGTTTATAGCTAACTGTCGCAATAAAAACATTATCATAATTCTAAGTTATTGTAATGGAACCAAAACTTTCTTTACCAAAAACATTTAATGTAACCACTCAGCCAGAATACATAAGAGGATACAATAAAATCCAGGCGGCTCAAAAATACATCAATTTGAGCACAGCTCATTGTGCAAATTCACCCAACGAAATGGGTTCGGTGAATTGACCTTAAAATGGACAATTTGGAACGGACTAATCGAAATATTGACAGGCACAAGATGTAAGCTGAAGCAGCAATCAAGTGTCTAGCCGTAGAACGATTAGGCTCAAATCGCGGGTGAGTGCCTCGGTCCCGTGGGTTGCGCGTAGACACGCCCTAAGGCCAATAGTCATAGTAGAAGTATCAGATGGATGGGAAAGGGCCAATTAATGAAGCATTACCACTAAGATCACTGAGGTCTGTAAAAAATACTACAATAAACTTCGTAAGGCTCAAATCACACCGAGATGGAAGCGAAGCGGAGCGCAGTTTCAGTGTCATATGAATTTTAACTTTATTTTCATTACTATAATACATAGTATCGCTTGAGAAACTTGAAAGGTCGCGCGGCCGCCCGCGGCGCCGCGTGCACTCCGATGACTCGAGTTTCTATATATATAGCCTATAGCCTTCCTCAAGAATTGGGCTATCAAATGCAAAAAGACTTTTCAAATCTGACCTGTAGTTCCAGAGATTATCGCGTTCAAACAAACAAACTCTTCAGCTTTATTATTAGTAAGTATAATAGATATATAGATAATATAAATCTAATCGCTGTCGCGTATAGTTTAGCCACCTGCTATTAAGTGCGAAGGGACAACAAGCATCAGGAAAGGTCGGGAAAACCACTGCCCTTACCTAACCCTCTAAACGTACACAAACCGAAGGTGTTCTCTGGAAACGCAATTGTTATGTATTTAATTTATTTTGTTATGAAACTGGCGACATTGTATTTCGTTTAGGGAAGGACATTGTTTTGAATATTTAATGAGGATCTTTAGTTTTGATATATTTTCTAGAACAAAGTATACATACTGTAGTTAAGTATTAACTATGGTTTTGAGCTTTTATTTGCTATTATAATAATAATATCGAATTGGTATAGTCCGCGCGGAACTAGCTGGCCGCGCCTTAGGTGGGGACGGGGGTGAGGGCGGCGGGGTTGCCTATTGTCCAATGAGAAAACAATGGTCACTAGATCCATCATGGATCTGGCCAATGGATCTTCTGAGATTGATCGTTCGCAACACGTACTGAGTAATGACAAAGCGCGGAGGCGCCTCTGTCCCATCGCTCACATACCTAAGGTGCGGCTAACTAGTTCCGCGCGGACTTTTTGCGCGTAATTCGGTTACTATATAACCGAATTACGCGCAATTCGAAATATTAAATCACTTTTTTAGATTCAACTTTTTATTTGTGGTTCTGACTGTATTAGGTCATATTTTAATACTTCCATTTCTACATTAACGCCACGTATCTACTTAGAAATCAAACTATAAGAACAGAGATAGTACCTACCCGAAAAGGTTAAAAAAAAATCCACTACCTATATTAATATCATTACAATCTTTAACTACCTCAATAACAGCCCAATAAACGTCAGTACAGTAGTTCTACTCACCTAACAGAACTATACCTACACAGCATCAGCTGTCCAGAATGAATGGAGACTATTCTAGTGACACAGTAGTCACAAATTATATAGAAACAGAAGGCTGGGTCCATACAATAAGCCAAAACGCATGCACACATGGACACGCGTCTACGTGCAGTGAGTGCAAGCGCACTCGCTACTAGCATTTGTTTGAGATCGCAGCAAGTCGTTTTTTTAAATGTCGCGGCATTATGCTGAAGTAGGAGTATTTTGGCGTCGTACAGGACTTTCTGTTTTTGTTACTTTCTTTTTATATACCTAATTTTGTTTTTTTTTTATAAACAGCCTTATCCAAAAAAAACATTTTGTTCATGGGTCCTCTTCTTTATAACAAACTACCCAAAAATCTCAAAGAGTACCCACCAAATTGTTTGAAAAGCTGTTAAGAAAATTGTTACTCGATAAGTGCTACTACACATTCAAAGATTTTTTAGAGGACAAAACTTTCAGTAAAAATGCTTCGTATATTAATTAATTTTTTTGACCTATTAATTTGTAATTCCGAAGGTTTCTGTTCTATTATTGAATAAGAATATCGACAGTAATAAATACTGTCGACATTCTTATTATTGACATCTCTGTATTATTGACATCTCTGTATTATTGACATCTTTATATTTTTGACATCTTTGTATTAAAGACAGTAATGAATTTTAATAGTGATTTGTGTTAAATAATAATTTTGATATTGTTTATTGTATTGTGGTTTCTTTTTTTTTTTTTCTCTTCTGTTCGTGTATGTATGTTAAACAATTTTGCATTCCGTAAGATAAAATGCATTGGGACTCTCCACAAAATAACCTTATTTTATGTATACCTACATTTTTGGCAAGTAAAATATTTCTATTTACCTAATTTTTTTTATGATTGTGTATTGTTTACTTTGTGATCATCCTGTGCGAGTCACAATAAATACTTTTTCTTTCTTTACGCGCCTGTGTGTGCGTGCGCGTGCTTTCGCTCGTTGTATGAAGCCGGCCTTCTGCGTCTACTTATGAACGACACACTACCTACTGGTGTCAGCTGCTTCGTTCACCGCACGTCGTAAAACCTGATTGAGGGGAAGAATGTCGTGAGTAAGTGTCACAGCTACCAATATGTCTCTGTCTGATACAGTATTAGATGTAGGTGATCTATTTTTGGAACATGACTATGAATATAGTGTTTTTGCGTGCGGTTTTTCTAAATCTACAAATTGTAGGTAAGAGGTGTAAAAAAGAAAACAAAAAAACTGGCCAAGTGCGAGTCAGACCAACAGCGAAGTCTTAGTAATAGGGTCCCGTTTTTACCCTTTGGGTACGGAACCCTAAAAAGACATGCCTATGGCCTTAAGTCCGCCTCTGTACATTTATGTGCTTGAAGTATTAAATAAATAAATAAAAGAAATTTCCAGTGCGCAAAAAGGTGGTTTTCCAAACAGTTCTGGTTTAAATAATCACAAACTAAAAAAAAAACGTAATCACTACAACATAAGGGATTCATAAACTGCCTACAGTATAAAACCAAATAATTCTAAGATGTAGGTCTCTACTTGTTCAGAACCACCATAATAATCAAAGCAAATATCTATAAAACCACCATAATAATCGCAAACGACTCAACAAATTATACATCAATACCAGACTTTCCAACATAAGCAAGCACAACTCCGCAACATTTTGACAGCAAAATAATAGCTTTGAAACTCAACAACAACCAGGCAACACCGCACTCAAAATTAAGATGAGCCTTTAAATTTTAAGCGCAAAACAACAAAATAACGATTCTCTTTAAGGGGTAGAACAGACACGATACTTTCAGGATCGGCGACATTTTGCGACTGCATCAATGTTGCATCGCGTTTTGGCTACTCAATCCATCTTATACAAGATCTTACTTTAGCCCGAGGCTAACTTCGAGCCGATTTTTATATTTTAAACTTTATTCCGACTTAAGTAAATTTCTTGCGTTTCGGCTACTCATCATCATCTTCCTGCCCTTATCCCATGTTACTTGGGGTCGGCGCAACACGTTTTCTTCTTCCATTCTCCCCTGTCAACCGTCACGCTATCATTCACTCCCTTCTCTTTCATATCATTCCTCACACAATCCATCCATCTTTTCTTCGGCCTTCCTCTCCCTCTCCATCCATCAAAATGTATATTCATTACTCGCGTAATTGCGTTTTGGCTACTCAATCCATCTTATACAAGATCTTACTTTAGCCCGAGGCTAACTTAGAGCCGATTTTTACATTTTGAACTTTATTCCGACATATGTAAAGTTCTACTTCTGGCTACCCCCATGGAAAGAAGGCGAGTGTATTATGCATGTAATAACTGCATTCGCTATTTATTTGCCAAAAATATAAACAAATATGAGTCTATGGAAAAATAACTATATATCCTACAAAATAAAGTTCAGTTTACGCTACAACTTCAAACATTTTATAACTTTTTCAATAGTGTCACCCTGAAATCAACTTAATTTTCATTCAAATAAAGTTGATATTTGTTTAACTTGAAATAATAATATTATTTCAACTTAAACAAATTATTAATTTGAAGCATAAGTTTGAATACCGGCCTAAATTATCAGCTTTCTTCGTTCGATTTTTGATACCTAGGTTTTTATACGCCAGTTTCTGAATCTGAACCATGCATAATAGTCGCGGGAAAAAAATTGAGCATCGAGCCGTGTTCAGCAGAAAGATGTCATAGGCTCACTAAATTGTTGTATCTGGCATCCAAACTTGATATGTTTGTGTTCAGTTGCTGTATCGAGCTTCGAAAAACGACTTTAAATCGCTAATCGTCAATGTTAAAAGTATCATGTCTGCTGTAGCCTTAATACATCTCAATTATTTTCCGACATGGTGAAGTTGAAATGGCAGAAGCGGAAACCATCACGATAGAATGGTCGAAACAGTTTTGGAAACTTCTATAGAGCGAAGCCACGAGAAACGAAAATAAACGAACTGTTGCAATTAAACTTTACGAGCCCGAAAGCGGATCGGGAACTATTCGCTTTTCTCGTTTCAGTTTGGTTTTCAGGTTTGTAGTTATGATCGACAGCGTTTTTGGGCTTACGACGTTTGACCAGTTTGGAAGCGAAAACTTTTTCAGGCGCACTTTGCCCTATTTCTGAACAGTGAATGAAACTGAACCGTCACGTTCGCATAGGTGACACTGAATCGCGTTTACTCGGCTCCAGTCGTAGGTTTTTTTCTATAAATGGGAGTATATTTCATTATTTCGTAGTAATCTAGTGAGAAGGACTGAAAGAGGCAAGCAGATAGACGTAGGTACCGCAGATGCATAAAACTTACATATTAAGTGTGTCTTATAATCAGCTTCAATATTCATAATTTCGTGACAAAGGTAAGTACATCACCGATTTCAATAATCACCTGTTACATCGGGTGCCCAATGTGGAATACGTCCCCGATGGACGTATTCTTAAATGGCACCTGGGTGAATGCACCTGACACACAGCGGCACATTCACTCAGGTGCCATTTAAGCGGGTGCCCAATGTGGAATACGTCTCCTGATGTTATTTACGTTTCATTTATGAATTCTACAAGTTCATATCAATCCTGTATATATGTATTTGTATATGAACCGTTTCTTAAAACGGGGCCGTACATTGATTTCATTACATAATCAATGTACGGCCCACGTGTTCTGTTTAAAACGGTTTATTTACAACTATATGAATTCGTGATCCACCAAAACTTAACCATATTTAAAAAAAAATGTACGTCAACAATTAAAACCTCATTTTGTAAAGCTCGTAAAATTTTAAATCCAGTGACAATGAAGTAAAAAATTCTCTTAGCTCGTGATTTACTGGTGGAACAACGCTGAACATTTGTGGTGAGTGACATCGCAAAAAATGTAACACTAGCCGAGCAACAGGCGGGTTGGACGCAAAAACTATGTATAGGTATTTATGTGATGCCACTATGTGTGTATAAGTCCTATCTCATATTTTTGCCGATTTGAGTCAGGACAACTTCACTCTTTCATTCGTGGTCCCATAGTAAAAGTTGTTCATAATGATGAGTACAATGACCTCTTAAGAGGTTGTTAATGTTTTACCAATAACTCTGTATAACAATAATGAGAAGGCCCGTTTTTGCAGTATGTATATTAGAACTCTTCACAGTATCCGGCAACAGCGACGTGCCATTTTTTTTCCTTTTGTGGGCTCTCTGGCGACTAGCAAAACCAAATTTTCGTCTAGAAAACTCAGTCACACCGTGTACTTTGGCAGAATCATAAAAGTATAACATTATGAATCTTAATATGACGAAGACAGTCCGTGTTTTTCTTTTTTCCGCTGCACTACGTAGGTATAATCAAAGAGATTGGGATTGGATTTGGATTGGATTGATTGGTATTTTAACACAGACAAAAAAAAATAACTGAAAAATCTTTCACCAATGGGATTTGATACGATTAACTTAACAGTTAACTGTCCATTATGATTCATAATGTTATCCTTTTATGATTCTGCCAAAGTGGCCTTTTTAGGCCCCCTGATCAGTATCAGCGTATGTACTTTCAGGAGTACACGGTGAACATGCAAAAGTTCTTTGAATCTTCTAACTTTGGAAAGGTAATTGTATTATTTTCCCTCTTCTATAAAAGTCATGTCTGTATACGGAACTGCGGTACTAGATGCAACATTTTAAATGAACCTTCATTTTCCTTCACTGTTCCACCAAGCGATTGATGGTTGGAGCGTGCTCTTGTTATTATAATGATACCTCCTGCTAGTTCGTCTGTTTTGGTTGCTTTTAATGTACAGCGAATAGTTTTGAAGTGCTTTTGAGTTACATAATTATGGTTGAGCAAAATGTTTTATTTGTGTTGTGTGGTTATTGAGAACTCTTCGTTAAGTTAATAATTGTTTTGATCCATTTTGCCCATACTATCTAAAAGTATAAAAAATGATGTACCATTCTTTATTTGGGCTAAAACGGGTGTGCCCGTTTTTTTTGCCCGTGACTTTGAAAAATTACGAAGTGAGAAACTGGTGCAATTTCCAATTTTTGGAATAATAATTCCAATTTTCCCCAAATAGGATGTTTCATTTTTACCACATCATTATCAAGTCCAAAAACATCATCCTCTTAAACAAACCTAGCACCAACAACAAAAACACCACCTAAAAACATTCAAACAAAAACACAGCGCTCTTTATCAAAGGTTCTCGTTACAATCACCTAGCACAAATAACAAAGCACCCTGTGAACCGACGCGCCTCGCCACGTGGATACAAAACAAACCACGACGAAACTCGCTATTCGATAGGTATTGCCTCGATAAAAGACTTTGTATAGCTTAGACCACGCGTATATATAAACAGTAAATTATAGGAGTAGCTATACGTAGTTAACTAACGGAGACACTGCCGAAGGTTTTTTAAAAGAAACAAATGAGTCTAGTCGTGAAGACGGTTTAATGTAGACTGGTATCATCATTTCAGCCGAAAGAGGTCCACTGCTGGACATAGGCTTCCCCCAAGCACCTCCACTTCGACCGGTTCTGTGCTTCTCGCATCCAACGAGTTCCTGCGGCCCTCACAAGGTCGTCGGACCACCTTGTGGGAGGCCTTCCAACGCTACGTCTTCCGGTACGCGGTCGCCACTCCAGAACCTTCCGGCCCCATCGGCCATCTGTTCTGCGAGCAATGTGCCCTGCCCACTGCCACTTAAGTTTGGCAATTCTTCGGGCTATGTCGGTTACCTTGGTTCTCCTGCGGATCTCCTCATTCCTGATTCGATCACGCAGGGAAACTCCAAGCATAGCCCTCTCCATTGCCCTTTGGGTGACTTTAAGCCTTCTCATAAGGCCCATTGTGAGCGACCACGTTTCAGTGCCATGAGTCATTACTGGCAACACACACTGGTCAAAGACTTTCGTCTCGAGACACTGCGGTATGTGGGACGAGAAGATATTGCGTAGCTTCCCGAACGCTGCCCAGCCGAGTCAGATTCGACGATTGACCTCTTTCTCGAAGTTAGACCTACCTAACTGGACAGTTTGTCCTACGTATACTCGTCCACGACTTTGGGTGTAGCGTCTCCTATTTTTATGAGAGTGGGTGTTACATGGGCATTTAACATAACCTTTGTTTTGTTCATGTTCATTTTAAGACCCACTCTTTCGGAGGCTCTACTGAGGTCATCGAGCATTGTACTGAGGTCCTCCATAGTCTCAGTCATGACTACGATATCGTCGGCAAACCGAAGGTGAATTATGTACTCGCCGTTGATGTTGATGCCAGTTCCCTTTCCAGTCCAGAACCTTGAAGACATCCTCCAGTGCAGCGATTAACAGTTTCGGAGAGATAACGTGTAACTCCCTGTCTCACACCTCGCTGCAGAAGGACAGGTTTCGAGGTCTGATCCTGGAGTCGGACTGACATGGTGGCGTTTTCGTATAGACACTCCAGCACCTCGATGTACCGATAGTCGATCTGGCACCGTTGAAGAGACTGCAGTACAGCCCATGTCTCGATCGAGTCAAAGGCTTTCTCGTAGTCCACAAATGCTAAGCAGAGAGACAGGTTTATACTCTTCGGTCTTCTATATAACCTGTCGCAGCGTATGTATGTGGTCTACGGTGCTAAAGCCTTTACGGAATCCAGCTTGTTTGGAGGCTAGAAGTCGTCAAACCTGCGCGCGAGACGGTTCGTGATGACTCTCGAAAACAGCTTTTAGACATGGCTCAGAAGTGAGATGGGCCTATAATTCTTAAGAATGGCATTGTCGCCCTTCTTAAATATCTCGTATAAGGCACTTTTAACAAAAATTATCGTGATTCCCATTTCACGTTTATTATTTAATGAAAAGTTAATAACGTTGACCACCGCATTGAAAATACTGCAGCACTATTATCTAAAGTTCAAAGAACCCAAGCAAAAATAAAGCTTATTACGGCTATTCACCACGTGGAACAAAATAAACGATAGTACCATCACCCTATCGGATATTGCCTCGATATAAAATTACTTCGAAGCACGTGACCCGAGTTCTAATCGAGTCAGTAAGAAATCATGCTGTACAAAGTGCTCTAAAAGAATAATACAGAAGAGTTCTTCTTTTCTGTCTTGCCAGTGTTTTATTAGACGTTTTTAAAGTTGAAGTTAAGTAATGTTGGGACAGTTTGTTTTTAGAGCAAAAAGTTTTTAATGCAACTTTTTTGGGTGAAAATTGAAAATGGAATGAAGAGGGAGAAGGGATTGTACTACATAATTGTTGTAAACCTCTGCCTCGCCCTTTGAGTAAAACTAGCATGATGTTTTGTAAAGTAAATAATTATTCTTCATATATTTGTGCCTAAGTTCTTAAGTTTTATTATTGAAAAGGCAGTTGCGCTAATAATAGGAACTAACTAATAACTCAAAAGTAGGAACGCACCATATTTGGCATAGTCTTGATCCTCAAAATCAAATTGTGAATTTATAGAAAAGCTACGATTTACGGCAGAAGTAAATTTGCAATTTCATTTACAATTTATTTTTACACGGCAAACTTTCAACCGAAGTCAAAGTGCTAGCTAGCTAACTTTCTTCTTTATGTTAATATTTATTTATTTCTGGCTAGCCGCCATGACACTTACTGGGATAGTTATTAAACCGCCTCGCAGAAACTTGTTGTTCGCATAGTTTTTAAGTTGACTTGATGAGACTAACAGCTTTTGTAAGGATTTTTTTATGAAAGTGTAAAATATAATAAGTTTAGTGCCTTTAGAGGCAGTAAACTACATATTAATTATACTATTTCTATTTTCTAACTGCTTATGTACTGCACACATAAACAGACAAGGAAAAGGCTAGGCAGCTGATGATTATACATAGACAAGAAGAAAAGGACAGAAAAAATAGGTACAAAGGTGATGCTTATTTCTAAAGGAATAAAGAAAGAAGGAGAAATGAGTTATGGTCTCTCATTTTAAAACGATACCGCGAGCTTTGTATTTCTGTGTGAGTTAAAGTCGTGTAACTTGCACTATGGGTAATTGACGGCTATTTATCACACTAATATTATAAAGGCGAAAGTTTGTGAGTATGTGCGTGTGGGGGTGTGTGTATGTGTGTGCGTGTGTTTATATGTTTGTTACTTCTTCACGCTCAAACGGCAGCACCAATTTAGATACAATTTGGTATGGAGGTAGCTGATACCCTGGATTAACATATAGGCTACTTTTTATCCCGATATTCCCACGGGATCGAAACTTATGCGGCTGAAACCGCGGGGCGCAGCTAGTGATTTTATAAAGAGTAGGTACTAGCCGTGCCCTGCAGTTTCACCCGCGTAAATGTCGATCCCATGATCGATCAAAGACATGATTAAAACCGCAAATACTATTAAACGAGAGAGACCTAAACCAAATCTTTATAAATACCAAATCGAAGGCAATACTGCGAACACATTCCTCGATCCAATTGCTAAACGGATTGGTATTGCAACCCAAGCCAACAATACAGTTTATTGCAAGCACATCGTGGCGACCACAAATCCGCTGAAAGTGGGGATAAAAGCGTTTATTTGTTCAGACTAATGCACATTTTATGCGGGACCCCCGCTCCTTATGACTTACGTGACGTAATGTTGTGGTACAAGTTAGAAGGTGAAGAGTTCTACGGGGTTAAATTTAGGAAAGAAAGAAAGAAAATACATTTATTTAGCACAGACTAAAAGACACAGTACACCAGATAGTCAGATAATAGTCGTACATCGGATAAAAACAAAAATAAAAATAAAAAGTGCAAAGTCCGATCTAAGAAATTAGCAGGAATGTGTGCCCCACGGCTGCGCCAAAAAGGCCCAGTTCAGCAAAAAATGCCAGACAACTAGGACAACACACGCTGGAATAAAAAACAATAATTTGATTGTATGGTGGTGTGACGATAGCTCGCCGTCCGGCAAGGACCAGGCCCGGGTCGACGGCGCGTTGTGTCCCACGCGCGCCTCAAAAAGATGTCAGCACTGATTGATGGGGTCCACTAGGGCCGATACTTGCCAGGGTCGTTTCTGGGCCTAATCCACTTCGCGGGTCCAGTGCGGGTTGGTAGATGTCACATATATACTCGAATTTTTAGTTTTAGGACACGTCGGCTTCCTCACTATGTTTTTCTTCACCATTTTGAGAAGAGTGGTCATGAAATAATTTACAGAAAGTAAAGCGCATGTTTAAGTTCGAACCTACAACTCGTAAGTCGCGGCCGTTATCACTGGAATTTCCTTACTGACATGATTATGCCAAAAGAAAATAAAATAACACCCCCTTATAACTAGTAAACGCTGTTTAGCGTCTGTATAGTTACTTGACGCTTTGTCTTCTTCTTTCGAATGTCAAATTACTGACGACTGAAAGAGAGAAATCGGTGTGTAACTATTTTTTTTTTTTTTTACAAAAACTTTTCCCCACACTAGGAATTTCTCCTGTATTGTGGTAACTATTCATGTCATCTGATGTAATACGTATTAGTTAGGGAGTAAAAGTGTAGTTTTCAAACCCGGTCTAAGTTTATTCTTTACATCCCTCGCGAAATAGTCAGGACGCGAAGAATAGGCCTCCTCATAAAATTCGGCCCGTAAATATGAAAAGAAAAAGATTTCTGGGAATAATATAACATGATACCTATGTAACGTGCCTTATTCCCACTGAATTATTGTCTTATTTACCATTGTTGTTGTGGTAAACTAAACTACATTTTTTTTACTTTTAAAAGTATTTTATGACTAGCGGCCCGCCCTGGCTTCATACGGGTAGATATTGGTATTTAACTAAAATAAGATAGAAGGATTTTTCGGCGTTATAGTGATTCTGACATAACTGTAATGGTTAGACATATGGTATTGCAAACTTTTTGTAGATATTGATGTCTTCTATAAAACTGTAGTACATTACTTTGCTCTATTGTCAATAGTTTCCGCAGCGTACGCGATATAAGGATTTTTTTTTGGTATTTTTTTCACACTTTGGGTTACACTATCGAAGTTTTCATACGGATCCCTAACTTTTTTTTTATTATAATATTTTATGACCTATGTTTTTCAGAGATAATGTAGAATTCTAATGATGAAAGATTTTTTCAATTCGGTCCAGTAGTTTCGGAGCCTATTCAATTCAAACAAACAAACAAATCTTTTCTCTTTATAATATCAGTGTAGATGAGAGCGTCTGATTGTATGTTCTACTTCTACTAGCTTTTGCCCGCGGTTTCGCTCGCGTGGATGTCATTTACCGGAATAAAATGTATCCTACCTGTTAAGGGGACTACAGGACCAAAACGCAAAAAACGCAAGTTTTATAATTCCTAAAAGTTACCTATATGATCGACTACAGTAAACAAAATCAGAGAAATATCATATATTCTTCAGGATATATGCTAGTTAGATAGTGTGTTTAAAACCAAATACAACTAATTTGATACGATAGAAAAAAATCATGAAGATACCTCTACAAACTTTCTTTTCACAATAAAAACCATACTAATCAATCATTCTGATTTTTTGTCAGATTATTCTACAAGCATACTATAGCAGTAGTGTTTAAATTTTTTTGTCTAATCAATAGATTTTTTATAAATAGATAATTGCTTTATATTTTGCAATAAATTACCAGCGTTGTGTCATCGCGCTTCTCTTTCTTTTATATGCTGTCAGACAGCGACCGCGCCTTAGGTCATTTAAAGTCCTCTTAATCCAGATTATAAACTATCTGTTTGGCTAATTTCATCCAAATCTGTTAAGCCGTTTTTGCGTAATTGAGTAACAAACATTCGAATATACAAACTTTTGTAGTAGGATTTCTAAACAAAATTTCAACACGAACAATGTTCTCTGGTAACCAGCCTGCACCCTAATTGCATAGCACACTTTCTATCATAATCGGAATCATTTTGAAGGATATTGCTAATCCATTGCTTCATATGTTCGAAAAATTTGTCTGCTCAACAACGTAAATAACGCAATGAATGTTGTTGAACTGTCAAAATAAAAACCACTTCTGCTTAACAGTAGAAGACGCTGGCGCGTCTTTCGCAATTACACCGCTGACTTATGTTACGAAATGATAACCAGCCTAAATTATCTTACGTAAAAACTTTAGCTATTTATTATTACAAGAATAGAATACTCTTTATTATGTACACCATATAAATTACAGACATAATTATAGAAACTGTACAAAGGGTGACACAATCGGCGATCTTATCGCTAAAAGCGATAATTTAAAGATAACCTTTGGATGGAATAAAAGGGGAAGGACAGACAAATACTGTAGGTAGTCTGTACATACAATACATAATAAAATAAATACATACATAAAGTATATTTTACTAATCTAAATAAATATACATGTTACAGCCAAAGTAAGAAATCCGGATATTATATATATCATCTAGCCATTATTTATAATGTCTACTTAATTTAGATAAAGTGATAATTGACACAGAATTAATCACATTAGCGGAGCGAGGCTATGTCGACATAGGATGCAAGAGCGAGCGAAGGGCACCCCGAGGTTCGGTTTGGTTAGGTTACTTTAAATATAATGACCAGTCATAATGTATAATAGCTATTTAATCACTATGACTGTAACATATACATATAATTATAAACATGAAACAGGAGCAAAGAAAATATAATGATGATGTTTAACCGTATAGTTCGGAAGTGCCCCCGAATGGACCCGAACACACGAACCTCCGCCGGCTCGGAACTGGGTCCCATTGGACCCAGGAATTACGACATACGACACCCTACATTGATTATGTAAATATTTGTTATGCTACCCATCCAATCTTATGAATGTGCGTTAACTAAGAGAGTTGGATAAAAAACTCATAAGTTAACACCATTAAATATTTCATATTTAGCGCGCAAGCATATTAATTTACCTTTATAAAATTCAAGTCTGTAAATGCGATAATCGCCATTTTGTTGACAGTGGTGGTCGAGGCTAAAAAACATAAAAATTGGGGATTTCAAACATCCAAACTCCACCACAGGGGCAGTGAATAATACATCATTTAATTATTTGACGAATTCATCCATTGTTCAAGTTAAATAAGTAGCGGTAATGAAGTTTTTTGATATCTAATGTCGAAGTTTCGCGCCAATCCTGCGTGTTTACATTTAACTTTTCACAAATGTCACGCACACACATGTAGGTAAGATTTAAAATGTGACAAATATTAAAGAAAATATTATAAACAACACGAAAATGCCCAAATGTTAACGTAATATTGAAGCACAGGTCCATTAACACGTATTATTCATTACCGCTACTCAATTTGTGTTCAAAATCTCAGTCCATTATTGTTTTTTTTATAGTAATGATGTGCGAAAGCGATTATGCTAAACGATTTTTTTTTTAATTTCGATTGATTCGGGTAATTAAATATGTCGAATTTCGGAAATCGATACTCGGAAACTGAAATAAAATTATTTTAAGCATTAAATATAATAAGCATTGTTTATAATAATGATTTATGCTTTTCTAATGTTATTTTAATAGTTTTTTGGACACTATAATTATTAAAAGTGAGTCAATAACTGAGGACCTTTGACCATAGTCATTTATTGAATTTCGCGCCGAATTGATTCTATATTTAAATTTATCTTCGGAATGCGCTCGCCGTTCAAAATTATTTTTATTTATTGTACCTACTTACTATTTATTTTTGATACTTTCTAATAGTTTGCTACAGAATGCCCGGTATACATTTTTTAGGTATGCTTAGCAAAAGTTTGGGAATGATGATAAATTAATGGTATAAATTGGGTATTCCACAATCACTTTACATTTCAATATGTTTTGTTAGTTGTATGAGCTTGGTAGTTTTTGTTTCTATTAGTTTAGGTACTTGAGTAATAGAAATTGTTTTTTTTTTGTGGTAGTTTCCCAACGAAATTTAAAAAAAGTGGCCATGTTTATGTCGGACCACGCACAGTGAAAGGTTCCGTAGTTGGGTTGAATATTTACGCATGCACAATGCACATCATTAATTAGATCGACTGCAAAAATAAGTTTGTATTTCTTAGACTCATCTCACTCATCAAAAATTAAAGGGCCGGTCAGAAAAGAAAAGTACTGTTTTCATGTTTTCTTATGGGGAATAACATCTTGACCATTTCTTACTATTACAGCCAAAGTCTGCAATTAACCCCCTTGGCCGCTATTTAAGATCGAATATGCCAAAAATCTTATTTTTATATCAAGTGTTTTAAGCTTAACATTAAAAAAAAACCGGTCAAGAGTGAGTCGGACTCGTGCACCGAGGGTTCCGTACCATCATGTTTTTAATTTTTCATCGGCGTCGCCTATACTCGTCAGAGAATTTTAACACTGTGCACTGCGGTGTAGAATATTGCAGTTTTATGTCAGCGCGATCTCTTGACCGATAGTGGAACTAATGTAACTTTTGTTTATGATTTCTGAAAAAATGTGCTATTTAGAGAATGTTTTATTTTTCCTATAATCTTTACATAAACTTCTATCACATAGATTAATTTCTGATTTTTCTCATTGCAAACTTCGGAGATAAGGGGTCCATAGTCCATAGGCAAGGCAATGTTGTTAGTAACAAGAATTTAGCTTATAACTAATGTTTGTAATTAAAAAAAAATTATGCAGACTAAAAAAAAAAAAATTATGCAGACTAAAAAAAAAAAATTTGAGAATGCTGAAATGCGCTCTTTCATATGTTACCGCACATGCCCTAGTATTTTATACTTCGAATTTTTCAGACCCCCCTTCAGTCCCTGTTGCAAAAAATATACATGCCTATATTTGTATTTCTTTCTTATTTGCAATATAGTTGGGTAAACGTCATGTAAAACTGTTCCAAATTTCAAGTTGATAGGATTAGTACTTAATTCTTGAGATATCCAGGTGTGACAGACAGACAGACTGAGTCTCACCATAAGGGTTCCGTTTTACCATTTTGGTACGGAACCCTAATACCGATTTTAAATCTATTAAATAATCCAAAATACATGAAATTTGGAGGGTGTGTTCTTTGTGAAGAATAGGCATCCACTAAGGGTTTTTCGAAATTCCACCCCTAAAAGGGTGAATGGGTCCCCCCATTCACCCTTTTAGGGGTGGAATTTGACGCGGACGAAGTCAGGCAGAAGCTAGTTGAATATTAACATCCCGAACATGTTTTGACTATGACCAAATGTATGCAGTATATTTAGAGATTTGCTATGTTATTTTAAGACATCCGCATCCTAATTGCGTAACACACTATTACTCTCAATTTGAATCATTTTGAAGCATATTGCTAATCCATTGCTCCTTATGTACGAAAAGTGTGTCTGCTCAACAACGTAAATAACGCAATGAATGTTGTTGAACTGTCAAGATGAAACTCATTGCTACTGATACTGTGATACTAAATTACCCTGCAGACTTCTGATAAGATCTCCTGGAATCTATAATCACAGAACTATATTTTGTATTTTTTTTTTTAATTTTAGGCTGTGTTTTCAGAGATATTGTTTCTATTTTCAATAAAATAATAAATAACTTTTTTTTGTTATTATAATAATATTTATGTGACCCTCACGAAACCCCTTCATTTGATATATTACACGGTACCTACGTAAGCATGGCTTTTTTTTAATTTTTTTAATGTCACTCCAAAAAGTGACCCCTTTCAAAATTAATTTATTTATGTTACACGTCCGTGTTTGAGTCAAAGAAATTTATATGTGTACCAAATTTCAACTTAATCGGTTCAGTAGATACGAAACAAATGTGACAGACCTACAGACAGACACACGAGTGATCCTATAAGGGTTCCGTTTTTTCATTCGTACGTAGGGAACCATAAAAAGTTACACCCCTATCCACACTGTACGTGTATGTACTTATTAAAATGATTATATTTAAAAAAATAATTACTTCATGAAAAATATACCAAAGAGTTTTTATTCCGTTTCTACAATTTTTTTATTTTTTTTAAACACCGATTATTTATCGATTAGGCTTTATGACATTTTTGAATCGAAATAAGAAAATTGGGTAGATGGTCAGCACTAAGAAGTGTCACGTCGCATCACATTTTTTAGTAATTTTTATCAAGATTTGATCATGTTTTATATGTAGTTTATGTATGAAAAATGGTAAAAGTAAGAATGCAGAGAGAATGACAATATTTTTATTTTTCCCTTTTGCATATTTTCATCAAGAGATTAAGTGGTATATTTACATATCTTCAGCGAAAATTAATGTGCCTAACTTTTGGATAGGTGTAATAATATCTATTTTATACAACTTTCGCAGTAAAATGGCGCGGTTTGACCGACCTCAGCATATAGTTAAAGATATTTGCCACAAACTTATTGTACAAAATAGGCGCGGTAACACATTTTTCTTAATAAATTCGGATGCTGAAAGTTGAAGTAAATTCCTAAATATCATGACGTAATTCGCAACACCCCGTCGAATCAGCTGGTATGTCATATGTCAAAATCTAGTCGAGCAGAGAGGTTAAGGAGAGAGGAAGTGCTTTTTTATCATAATTTTAAAAGTGGACAAAGATTGAGCACGCCTTACCGACACGGGCAAACACCTTCTAAGAAATGCCGAGTGTACCGAATTGTCATTATAAAAGAATATTTTAAGTTCATTACAATGATTAATGACTTTAATAGCCTGTAGTTCCTAAAATGTTCCGGTTCTTTTCTCAGTAAAGGCTCCCGGACAGGCGCGACGCGACGACCGCGACGTTGCGACGCAATTTTGGTAGGACAATTTCCATTAAGTTTTCATAGTTAGTTGGCCTTTACCGTACAAACATTTATCGACTACATTATTCAATTTAATTATACCTACGAAGGAAGGAGGTCGCGCCTTTGCCCAGGGGGCCTAAAAAGGCCACATTGGCAGAATCATAAAAGGATTTAACATAATGGACAGTTAACCTTTAAGTTAATCGTATCAAATCCCATTGGTGAAGGATTTTCAGTTATTTATTTTTGTCTGTGCTAAAATACCAATAAATCCAACCCAAATCCAATCCCAATCTCTTTGATTATAATAAAACAAACGTAAAGCAGCGAAAAAAAGAAAAACACGGACTGTCTTCGTCATAATTATTATGATTCATAATGATACTCCAAAGTGGCCTTTTTAGGCCCCCAGGAGTGGGACAGCGAAGGCAAGTAAAAAAAAAGAACTCGCAATTAATCCTAAGTTTTTATAACACCTTCTAGATAACTTAACATAAGCTATTAACAATACTTGGTTCCATAAAAGATAATACATTACAATAGAACATAGACAACCTTGGAATTAATATGGCGGATTAGTTAGCGGCCGCCGGATGACGTCATTATAGTCCGAATGGTAATTATACTTAACCCTTGCTGACATCAGATTTAGTAGATAAATCTAATTCAATTTCTACCTAATGTAGGTTGTTGTTGTTATTGCATATCTTTAGTTTATACTATAAAAGTATTTCAGCCGAAACGTCCACTGCTGAACATAGGCCTCATACAAACACCTCCACTTCGACCGGTTATGGGCTTCTTGCATCCAACGGGTTCCTGCGGCCTTCACAAGGTCGTCGGACCACCTTGTGGGAGGCCTTCCAACGCTACGTCTTCCGGTACTCGGTCGCCACTCCAGAACCTTTTGGCCCCATCGGCAATCTGTTCTGTGAGCAATGTGCCCACTGCTACTTAAGTTAGGCAATTCTTCGGGTTATGTCGGTTATCTTGGTTCTCCTGCGGATCTCTTCATTTCTGATTCGATCACGCAGGAAAACTCAAAGCATAGCCCTCTACATTGCCCTTTGGGTGACTTTTAGCCTTCTAATAAGGCCCATTGTGAGTGACCACGTTTCAGTGCCATATGTCATCACTGAGAACACGCACTGGTTAAAGACTTTTGTCTTGAGACACTGCGGTATGTGGAACGAGAAGATATTGCGTAGCTTCCCAAACGCTGCCCAGCTGAGTCGGATTCGACGATTGACCTCTTTCTTTAAATTGGATTTACCTAACTGGACAGTTTGTCCTAGATAAACATATTCGTTAACGACTTCGAGTGTAGCGTCTCCGATCTTTATGAGTATATACCTAGTAGTAGTAAGTATTAGGAATACATAGCAAGAGAAAGTGGGCCATTTTAAACCGACTTCCAAAAAAAAAGGTTCTTTATTCGACCCGCGATTTTTTAAGCGTGGAATGTATAATGTCCAAGTGAATAAAGCAGGAATTAAATCGAAACAATAGCAGAAATAACTCAAAATGCAGAATTACCCTGTTAATTACCCGACGCCAATTAAAATTTCGCTATTCTTCACTTCACATACCAACACACCAAATTATTCCCAAAGCGGTACAATATTAACAATATCGGCATCGCCACCCGAGTGCGGTGTAATTCCGCACTGTATACATTTTGCATGCAATTCATCTGACTCGCTGAGATGCCTCCAACCAACTGAAATTGCTTTACATGCATTATTCACTAGCCGATGTTTAACGGTATGGCGTTTTCAATTACCTTTTTAGTTTATTTTGGGTGGAATATTGAATTTTCGATGGTAATGACAAAATTGGGGTGGTTTATTAAAAGGGGAAGGTATGTATTATTTTGATAAAAGAAAAGAAAGAAAGCAAAATGTTTATTTGGACACAGTTCGTTGGCAGTTTGATACGAATATTTTTAGTGTGATGAATTGGTGACGTTCATAAGAGGAAATGCGGGTGGTCTTTTCTCCATAGAAACGCTCTCGCCTGTTTTCTTTCTGGTTAATGACCATAAAGCAATGGTTTTTTACAGAATAATAAATATTAACTACTTGTATGCCCCTATGTTTTCCTTTTATAAGATACATTATTTTTATAAGCAGTAGAACCCACAAAAAAATCCCAAAATTGTCGATTTAAACCGCTGTCAACAGAGGCCTAGTGTACAAAATTTGACAACTATTAATGAAAAAAGAAAAACATAAGAACCCAGTGTATATATCCTTCTTATTTAGTTTATGAAATATCGTTTAAGTCGGTTCTATATTGGAGAAGGAAATAGGCGAGGGCCAAACCTTGAATGATGACTTTTTACTTAGGCTTTTTCAAAAGTCTCTCCGACCGCATTTCCTCTTAAGGAAGGTCAAGTGCGTAGTAATCGCAACCAGCGTGCGTGTATGACTAGATGTATGAACGTAAAAGATGCAAAAAGAGTATGTCATGCTTACCCCCATGGGAAGAAGGCGTGAGTTTATGTATGTATCCATACTAATATAATATATCAATAAACAGCATGCATCAGAAAGGTATGGTCATGATGTAGATAAAACAAAACTAAACAGAATACTTCGCATAGTAAGTATACCTTAAAGCCTTAATACACTTCGCGATATTCAGGGACCCTTTCCCTAAATCGGGATAGTGTAATAAGAGAAAGGGAGGAAGAGACCCTATAAAAAACACATCATCTAAATATCGGACCCTCAATATCGTGTATGGGTTTTATTCACTTCTAGCTCGACAACCCGTAATCACGCTACCAAAATTCGATTAAAGCTACGCCAGCCGACATATTAAATTCGAAACCCACCGATATAAACGCTACATCTGGCCATTATTGTGTCGCTAAATTAAACTTCAACTATAATTCCACCAAAGAAATTCGGTTTAGTTTCTCGAAAAAACTGGGGCCCTAACAGGCCACGGCCTAACGATACGTGAAACACAGAGTTATTGCTGGGATAACATCCTAATTCTGTTCTATTTAGCGTAAGGTTACATGTGTGAACGTTCAATGTATGTTTGTTCGGTCGTAATAACAGTCGTTTGGGTTCGTGAATGTTAATAGGAATCTACTATTGTGTTAGTAGGTAGGTGTATTAATAGTTACGCTAACGGTGTAAACACGCTATTGTAATTATGTGTTAAATTGGTGTATATTGAGTCGGAATTCAGCATAGCTGAGACACAGGCCGTCTTTTTGTGAGAGGGAGGCGGCCATTATCCACTACGAAGGCCCAGTGGGGTTGCGGCTGAAAATTCTGGTTCTAGGGCTGTAAAAGTAATAGCATTTGATTGTCCCACTGCAAAGGGTTTCTTGTCTCATACAAAAAATTAACGAGTATTAGTGATTGCTTATGAACGGAATGTTGACAGAACCATACGGTTTTCGAAAATTAAAACGAAGCTTAAATAATTTTACACGCCATACATATTATGAGGCAGACATTGTCTCTGAACCGTTTCTCTGATTTTATGTTATCCTGCATGCAAGATTTTATTGTTATTCTTTTATGTGTACACATGTTTGGGCAAATGAATATATCATATCTTATATTAAAGAACACAAAAGTGAATAGAACAATAAAAAAGAAAACATGGTTTATTTGGCACTATTCTGGTAATTTTTTATTATGAATGAACTATCATCATAAATTTTATTGTTCATATATTTTAATCACAACAGCTGTCATTCATTTACGGTTGATAAAATGGCTATAACGCGAAAATGTTAAGTAGTGTGTAAAAAAAACAAAAGAATTATATTTGCGCCAAGCATGAT
Source organism: Oligia latruncula (assembly GCA_948474745.1). Taxonomy (NCBI): domain Eukaryota; kingdom Metazoa; phylum Arthropoda; class Insecta; order Lepidoptera; family Noctuidae; genus Oligia; species Oligia latruncula. The sequence continues at coordinate 20,238,036 of OX419685.1, forward strand.
GCAGAGAAAAACACAAAAAGAACAAGTAAATTTGATAAAAAAAATATTTTCCTAACTGCACATTCTATAAAATATTAGGAGGTGTAAAGGTAGGTACGTCAACTCCTAAAAAGGATGATGAAATTAAAATAGGACATGTGTACCCCGAGGCGTCGTAAAATATGCAGCGGTAAACAGAATTCGATACGGGGTGCGGATGTTACAGCAAAATACAGCACAAAGAGAGGTATCGAACATTTTAAAATTCATCTACTCCTGCTCTTAGATTGGGTGAACGTAGAATAGAAATATATTGGTTCAGGCATTTTTTGTGTTACTAAACTAAACTAAATGTTTTTCAAATATTATCTTAGAAGAAAATGGTGAGGTGCAATAAAATGTCATCCGTACTTATGAAGACATAGGTACTGGTGCCTGCCAGGTTGAAATTTTGAGTCTAGTTCCTGGAAAAATTCTTTTTTTTGAGGACATCACGATATTTGGTATTGTGAAGACAAATAATATCGAGACCATTCTATTAAACTAAAGATGGAAATCCACCAAATATAATATAACTAGTATAATATAATATTTAGTCAAAGTCAAATAATTTATTTCAAATAGGCACATCTAAGGCATTTTTGAACATCAAAATTTACAAAAAAAAAAAATGAATTGATAGGTACTAGTCGCCACTTCCAAGAAGTAGTTTCGTATAGAGAAGAATGTTCAAGAAACTCTACCGTTACTCTTTTAAAATTGTTTTACAATATTTTGTATACATTAATTGTAATATAATATGGCGTGAAGACGATGCACCTAGAATAAAATTACTGTACCACAATAGGTAAAAATAATTAAAAATAAAGCGATGACAAGTAAATTAATTATGTGTTAAATACATGGTGCTCACAGGTTTACAAATATTGTAAAAGTATTTGATTTTCCTAAAGTTTTAACAAGTAATTAATCACAGAATGTAAAATCAAAGTCGTAAAAATGATAAATTATACAATTAAGTTTGCAACCAGTTTGATTTTGTGTAGACTCTAGGATGTCCTATAGAGTAGGAACAGCATGTTTCCAAGCATTTCAATCCTGGATATAATCCTCAAATTTGTAATATGCTTGTTTAAAAAGTGTAATTCTAATAAGAGTTTTAAATATTCCTGCAATAAAACAAGGTGTTTTGTTGTAACATTTAACACAGTACCCCATAAAAGATGTATGTAGGTACTTTAGATGAAAGATATATGTAATGAGAAGGACATCGAGGGACCGATTCAGGAGAAGGACAATCATGAATTATTCATCATATAAAAGGTATGTTGACTTTGTCCAACCACATTACTATACAAAACATAGCATATTAACATCATGTCTGTAATTCCGAAGGGTTAGCCAGGTACCTCTGGTACACTCACATTTCGCCAGTTATGTTTTAAGTCCCATGTAATAGGGGGCGAGCCTTTTGCCATTAAACGACCACAAATTCAGACTCCTGTGCTGATATCTCAGACCATATAAACAGACCAAATAAAACGTGAAGACATAGCGCTGCGAACAATACAAAAACTACGAAGCATGCAAAAACTACACCTTCGCTCTCTGCATACACGCTACACGCACACATTTACAATCAAACTACACCTCACTATGTGCACACTGAATCAGAACTTTATTTGCTATAAATGTAAATTAAAGAGATCGGCTACCAGTCCACCTTGAGGCGCGCAAATGAATGCATAATTTAAAATATTAATACATAAAAACAAAAGAATGTCAACAAAACAAAACAAAAATTATAGTGAAGTCAATTAATAATATTACAGTCAGGGAGATAAGTTTTACAGGATCAATTTTGGAATTAATTGTAACAATCATAATCTGGATAAATTCATATCATATAAAAAGTCTTTCACTGAGTAATAACATTTGCCTAAAAGCTAACCTTAGATTTAAAAATGTTTACAGGATAATCCTTATAACCATGAGGTATTTTATTTTAAATGACAGGTTCCATTGGTATTTTATTATAAATGACAGGTCACATGTTTACGAAACCGGCTTCACTTTACTGTTGACAGCCCTTTGTCTTGGTTTTTTATTTGGTCTGAGGCTGGTACTGAAAAATTCCAGATGAAAAATCTCAATGACACTTTGCCCGACGCGGGAATTGAACCCAGAACCACAAGCTGCTATTTAATTACATAATATTGGCTCAAACCTTTTCTAAGCACACCCATCCAGTTCCAACGACTCCAGGCCACAGTACCCAATATACATGCAAATCCTAACCACACGTGTATTTGTCGTACGATTTACGTCCGTCATTTAGGCTGTTAAACGAACTGGGTACAACCGGGACGGGGGTGCGGGGGGACACAGGTAATTTTTCCCACGACCCATAAGAAGAAATGACTGTAATAATCGCGTTATTTTCGGGTGAAATCATGAGCTTTTTCTGTCTAATGTTGATGGTTTACTTTAGGTATATATTTCGGGTCTGCCCGATTTCTTTCCAACGCGATGGAATCTGCATCTTAGTCACATGTGCTCATCACTCAAAAACGTGTGCCGTGTATTCAGATTGAATTATTGGGTACTCCTGTGACACAAGGCTACATGAAATGGTTTTACAACTAAACTTGTGTAAATCTTTAAACAATATACATCTATAAAAAAAGTGGTTGTTGGTGTTGTTTGTAATGTCAAAATAACAGCTTTTTACTAAATTCATAATTATGAAAGTATCTATACGATACCTACTTACCTATAACAAAAAAACATTTTTTTAAATGTTTGTATGTCTGTTTGTTCCGGCTAATCTTCGAAACGGCTGAACCGATTTTGACGGGAATTTCACTGGCAGATACCTGATGTTATAAGGAAAAATATATTTGTATTTTAGGATTCCGTGCAAAAAAATTAAAACCCATGAAATCCAATTGTTTTCCGACATGCGCGCGGACACAGCTAGTCATAAATAACATAAGAATTTGCGAGTCAGATTTTGATAATTAAGGTTTACTCTTACATCTGTCGATGGTTATTAATAACTGCCAACTGCAGATCAACGACGATTAGCTATTAATTTTCCCTTACCAAATGCAGATCAATAACACCCTAAGTATTTTCAAAAGGAAATTGATGACCCTGCCAATTTCCCACTTCAAACAATTTTCGATTTATTACAAATAGGTACTTTCTTCCTTAGTCTGTAATACACATCCATAGGTACTTACATAATTAAATACTTACACATAATTTTCTCACGTTAAGCCGTTGGACCTGGCTGTCATTTGTGGATCTTTGACAGTCGTTACGGGTAGTCAGAAGCCCAAAAGTCTGACAACAAGTCTTACCAAGGGGTATCGTATTACCCAGTAACTGGGTTGTGGAGGTCAGATAGGTAGTCGCTCCATGTAAATACTGGTATTCAGCTGCATCCGGTTAGACTGGAAGCCGACCCCAACATAGTTGGGAAAAGGCTAGGCAGATGATGACATAATTTTCTCAGGCACTTGAGTCACAAAATCCAAACCGACATCCGTAATTACGACAAGACAAACATCTCACTTATTATTTCAAACCCCGAAACAAGCTTAAAAGCGAAATACGTCATCACAGTGGAAAAATGTGAGACATTTGCGTTACAAAGACGAATTTCCAGCAGAACACAGTCACACATTTTATGGATGCAGAAGGTCAGCTTTATAGAACGAGTGAAAACGCACGCACACATAGACACACTTCATGTATAGGGCCGAAAGACATAACCGCGTTGCGGCGCCGCGGCGCTGAAATGGGCAGTTTGCGTTGCGGCGTTGCGGCGTCGCGAAAAAGAGCGTTTTACTATCGTATGGTAGGGTAACCAGTTCCTCGTGATTTTTTATTGGGAATGGACGTGTCTCTGGCATGGATCGTCGTAAGAAACTTATTGCTTATTTGTTATTAAGAAGACATTACTCTGTTTTAAATATACGACACAGAAGATACTGGATACATCCATTTAATAAGGCTGTGAATCCCGATGGCGAGTACTTTTCTCAAGTATACAAAGCATTAAAGATAGTCGAAAAAACTGCTTCCGGGTTACGCGTGTTGTTTGCAAGAGTGATAGAAACAAACTGAATCATTCTCAACAAGTATGACGTCATAGCGCTGGAATTTGAGCCGCGTTGCGGCGCCGCGCCGCTAAAATCGACAGTGGCGCCACTGCCAATTTCAGCGGCGCGGTGCAGTTTCGGTGTTTCGGCCCATATCGAGTGCAAGCACACTCACGACTGGAATTCGTTTGAGATAGTTTAAGATCCCCGTACCTATCGTCTATATGTTCAAGCGCCTGTTTTTGCTCGTTGAATGATAAATGATTTATTTTCTCTAAGTAGGTTTGTACAAACACTTAAAAACGTCAATTATATTTTTTAAACTAGATGAGGTCGGCGTTTCCTATCTGACTATTCTGAGAAGAAAGGCCGAAACAAACACAGTCTCTTTTAAAGTCCAGACAAAATCTTGGTCAGATCGTGTGAAGACCATGTAGATTGGTGTCTGAAATGGTCTCGAATGTATCTGAACTTCTGTTACTTGTCTCTATTCTGTGGCACAGTGGTGGCGACAAGTTCGCGGGTATTAACGGGGATTTACGGACGTACGTGTAACGTGGTGCATTGCAAATGGGATGCCGTAACCGCAGGTTTTTCCAGCGGTGGACTCCTATTTGAGCATCTGATTAAGTTGAGCGCTGAATTTTAAGTTACAACGTTTCTTGCATTCATTTTGTGGAAAACGTGTTATTGCATTTCGTGATTTCAAAACCTAAAGTTTGTCCAAAAATTTTGTAGTCCCACTATTTTGATTTTCGTTTGCGGTTTTTGTTCCCTTTTCCAAACGTTCCCGGTTTAAGCCCCAAACCAATTCTAACGTTCCATTTCGTAAAAATATGCCTGTCTATACCATTACCCACGGTTCCTTTCCTATCACAAATTCAACGGTTCGTGACCATAAAAATGACACATGTTACTTCAACTTTCTCTTAACCAGGCACCATATATCAGGCACGAACTGGATCCCTCCGGCTGTGCCCACTCGTGCATGTCAGATTTATGTCTACATCTGACGATTCTCAATACTACCTATACATATCTTCGTGGTCGTATGTTTAATCTCATTAGTTTGGATTTATGGCGGTAATTTTGGATTATTTTCTGCCAAGAGCGAAAATGACGGTCTATGCAGTCTATGGTTGGATCTATGAATAGTGGAGGCGTCGGGTTATAAATGGAGGGAGGTAGTGTTCTTTATTTGATTTAGGTTGTCATCTTAAAGTTTAAATTTACTTACTCATCATCATCTGTAATCTGCATAGCTTTTTCCCCAACTATGTTGGGGTTGGCTTCCAGTCTAACAGGACGTAGCTGAGTACCAGTATTTTACATGGAGCGATTGCCTCTCTGACCTCCCTAACCCAGTTTCTGGGTAATACGTTTCCCCTTGGTAAGACTGGTTGTCAGACTTTCGGACATAAGACGACCTGTAACGACTATCTTTAGAATTTACCTATGGTCACTTAAAACGTGGTTAAGGATTTCTAGTATTTTTTAACTTGCTTAGCTTTGATCGTATTTAATCTACTAGTTGATATACTCTTCGAAACACTATAAAATGAAAGGTTAACTTTACTTTTAAATAGAAGGCATTTTATAAATCATGTTTTCTATCACCACTTCAGAGAATAAAGCGTTCGAATGTATATTTAAAACAAAACAATGCAATGCAATATATTTTTAGAACACAGAAATAAACCACGTAGAACATTCTACAAGCCCCAAATAAAAACATTAGCAAAATAACTTTAAACAAGAGCTAACACAAACTGTATCCAAAAAACTTCTGATGTAACGTTCCGACGTATAAGGCGATCTACATCTTTCCACGAAATATCTAACACAACGATATTTGACTCAACAATGTTAAGTTTGCCAGACACCTCTATTAATACACACAAATCCTGTTGTGAAGACTTGCAATATAAGGTTGAGACATTAACAAAAAATCTTGTAACTGCGACCAATGAAATAGATAACTTACATGGCGAAATTAGCAACCTAAAAAACGAATTAGCTAAGTATTTGAAAATTATAGAAGTATATAAAAAAATAGATAGCTCTGATTTACCGAAAACCCTGACAAATAGTAAGAAGAAAAGGCTATCCATGCATGACAAGAACAGAGCAACCCTAATAACTTCGTCTCCTACACAAAACGTTGCAGTATCCCCAGTGACTGACAAATGTGATTTGGATACTCCTGTCAATGAGTCCCCTACTATCAACAATATGCTGTCAGAAGAAAGCACTACAGCGTCAACAGCTAACTTGACCTCAGGACCTGTAAATAATATGAACTCAAGCGCTAGTAATCTTTCACAGGAATGTATAACCACTATAAAAACGACGTCAACCCACAAAACCATACCTGTGAAACAGAAGAGGGTCATTGTTTTAGGTGATGACCAAGGGCGAAATATTCGATACACCTTGCAAGCCCTACTGGGCAATGAATTTCAAGTATTATGCTTCTGGAAACCTGGTGCAAAAACAATAGATGTCTTGAACAAGTCTTTCTATGACTTTGATTCTCTAACGAAAAATGACTATGTTATTATATTGTCGGGTACTAATGATAGCAATCCTCTGGATTTTAAAATTGACCTCGCCGTTTGGTTTAGGAGTATTAAACATGCCAACATTATTGTATCAGAAGTTCCGTACAACAATCATTTAAATGAACGGAGCTTGAATAGTTCGCTACGCCACGTATGTAATAAATATAATGGTCTATTTGTGAATATGGGATATAGCAAATCTGTACCACGAAGACAGCGCCACCGTACTGTTAATATTTGTAGATACTTACTGAAAGAAATATTACATATTGATTACAAAGCTAAATTTGTGACATTTAATGAGCAAAATCGAATTCTCACTAAGTTAAAAACTGACCAATCAACTCAAACATGTAACATACCTGGCGACGTTGTTATTGCTGCCTGTGACAAATCCACGCAAACTAGTGACATTCCTGATGACAATATTATTGACTGCGACTTGTCTATGTGTATGGACCAAGTGCCTAAAGCTGGTAGTAGCAATTGTTTTCGTCTATAAATACATAAATATCTTCCATCAAAATGTTAATGGCTTGATTGGTAAGTCGGACCTACTTACTCTCCATTTAGAAGAATTATGGGACAAGGGACAAAGCATTGACTTATTATGTATCACTGAACACAATATGGTGAATGGAGATCAGTTCCATCTATCTATCCCTAACTACGAATTAGCTGCGTTCTCAATGCGGAATACTAGGCATGGTGGTTCTTGCATCCTTATAAATCGTATGCATAAGTATAAAAACATTGATTTAAGTAAATTCTGTGTGGCTAACGTTTTTGAATGCTGTGCAATTGAATTAGTAATACATAATTTAATAGTGATTTGCATCTACAGACCTCCCAAAGTAAAGAATGTCTGTTTAGAACTATTTTTTGCTAACTTGGATGGTGTTTTGCGAATGTGTAGCCTCAGTGATTTAAAAAAAGTGGTTATTTGTGGTGATTTTAACATAGACACTTTGACACAATCAAAACCATCTAATAATTTTCAAACTCTCCTTTTAAACTACGACTTAAAAATTGGAATTCATCAGCCTACACGATTAGCTAGTGGTAAATGCATAGACAATATCGTTCATAATATCAGAGGTAGTAAGTGTGCAGTACTTGATCTTGCGCTATCTGATCATACTGCCCAAGTAATCAAATGCCCTGTGAAGAAAACTTGTTCCATTAAGCATTGGTATGCTCTAAGGCGCGATTATTGCCAAGAAAACTTAACCAAATTCACTGACTCTCTTTATAATCTTAGTTTTAGTGAAGTCTATCTACATGACAACCCTGAGCAAGCATTTAACTGTTTCTATGACCTATTTATGCTTTTTTATGACCTCTGTTTTCCCTTAAGGAAAGTAAGAATCACTCTGCGTAAAAAATCATACTGGATTTCCAAGGGAATTAGGCTCAGTAGTAAGCGTAAAAGAGAAATGTTATGGCAATACAGGCGAGCCCCTACTTCTAAAAATAAACTTTTATTAAAGCAATATACTGCTCGTTTAAAGAAAATAATAACATTGACCCAAAAATCTCAAAACGACTTTCACATAAATTCGGCCAGGAATAAATCTAAAGCGACTTGGGGCATTATCAATAAAAATAAGATTAATTATCCTAAAGAAAATATACCTGAATATGTAACAGTAAATGATAACAAAATACATAATCCTCGACTAATTGCACAGGCTTTCAATGACTATTTTGTAGACGAAATTCAATCGAATAATTCTGCTCCTTCTTATACTAATATTGAGTCTAATTGTAACTCCATATTTATTCCTCCTACAGTACCAGCAGACATAGTGGCTATAATTCGCTCTTTGAATAATACCAATAGCCATGGATATGATGGCATCATTACAAAAGTGGTCAAACATGTAGCACCATTAATAGGACCTGCTATGAGTTATATCATCAATCTTTGCATTGAATATGGCCAGTTCCCGGACAAATTAAAAATCACTGTTATTAAACCGATTCATAAAAAAGATGATAAAAGTATCATGGGTAATTATAGACCGATAGCACTTATTCCTATTTTTTCCAAAATTATAGAAAAGGTGATATACAATAGCCTTTCGTCGTTTTTTGAAAAGCATGATCTCATAGCCAGAGAACAATTTGGATTCAGGAAAGGTAAATCCATTAATATGGCGATTTATGACGTGATCAATAAAATTGTTTCTAGTGTTGATACTAGATCTCCAGTGGCGGCCTTGTTTATGGATATGTCTAAAGCGTTCGACCATGTAGATCATGGTATACTGCTAAGCAAATTGGAGCGTTATGGGATTAGAGGAACTGCATTAAACTTATTACAATCTTATCTTTCTAATCGCACTCAAATCACAGCGCTTGATAGGCTATGTGTGAGCTCGAAAGTTGTAAGAACATACATGTCACGTCCTAGGAAAACAACTTATGGTGTTCCCCAAGGTAGCATTCTTGGCCCTCCATTATTTAACGTTTACATAAATGATATGCCTAAGGCCAGTAAGCACCAGATGGTTTTATTTGCTGACGACAGCACTATTTTATTCTCTAGTAATGACATTAATATTCTTGAAAATGACATAAATGACGATCTTAAAAATATAATAAATTGGTTAATTAATAATAATCTAAAAATAAATCTTAACAAAACTAAAATAATGACATTTAATCAAAGAACAAATAAACCGAAACTGAATATAAAATATGGTAGCGTAGCAATCCATGAAAGTGATATCACGAAATTTCTGGGCCTTCACATAGATAGTCATCTGACTTGGAAACATCATATCGACGCTTTGTCTAAGAAGCTTAGTCAATTTGCGTATGCTCTGTACAGGCTATCGAAAAAGGTTAACTGCAATACAGTACAAATAGCTTATAATGCTTATGTGGCTTCTAGCATTAGGTACGGAATCATTTTCTGGGGCAACTCCACTGACAGAGACATTGCTTTTAAAGCTCAGAAGAAATGTTTGCGATCGTTTACCAAATTACAATCGATTGATAGTTGTAAACCATTGTTTAAGGAACTTAGTTTGCTCACTCTACCGTCTATGTACATATATGAAATGGGAGTGTTTGTTCGCTGTAACCTGCATTTATTTGAAAAACTGCGCTCTCGCCGTTATCAAAATACCATTCATGTTGCCTCTCATAAAACCGCATTTTTCGGCAAAAGTGTGCTAGGTATGGCCCCAAAAATATATAATAGTATACCCGCAGCTATTCGAAATAAAGAGTGTCTAGGGTCCTTTAAGAGGTATTTGTTTAAATTCCTTTTAGATAGATGCTACTACTCCATCACTGAGTTTACTACCGATAAACAGAGGTATGACGATTCCGACCTGCTAATTAAGCATTTATGATTTTATTTACTTATGATTTTATTTGTTAATTATCTATGAATTCCTGACATATTTTAAATTTAATTATTATTTCTTATTGTAATCTATTGACATGCCACTTTAATTGTAATTGCTTCTGTTAATTTTGTACGCCATATATATTGGCAAGCATAGTGCACATACTAAGACAACAAAATATCTGTAACCATACCTATGTTAACAAAATAAATGATTGATTGATTGATTGATTGATTGATTAAAACTCTTGAACTTTGTAAGTGAACCGAGCTAAACTTCGTGCATTTGATAATAAATAATATAAATCTGAAATATGTTAGAATTTGCAGAATTCTTTCACATTGGGCGAAACGCGATCAAAGTTTGACATTTACATGAAACATGGGCCAAAGTTTTTTGTTCATGTTTAAAGAGCAGATGAATAACGTCTAAAATATTACTGGATTTAGCTATATTTTTGGCAGGGGATAAGCTTTTTGATGGTAACACCAAACTGATGAAAATATAAATAGGAATACGATTTAAGCTGCTTCGTGTCTAAATAATAACAACCGTGGTGTGTTGGTGTTGTGGTGTGTGTGGGTGGATCGATGGTTAAGCTACACATGCCGTGGTCGCATCATGGATGGGTGATCATCCATTACATAATTCAAGGCCCTTCTAAGCCTCGGAAAGTACGTAAAACGGGTGGTACCGGCTGTCATTCTTAGATCTTTGACAGTCGTTACGGGTAGTCAATAGCCTAAAAGTCTGACAACCAGCCTTACCAAGGGGTACCGTGTTACCCAGTAACGGGGTTGTAGAAGTCAGATGGGCAGTCACTCCGTGTAAAATGCTGGTATTCACTTGCATCCGGTAAGACTAGAAGCTGACCTACACATAGATGGGAAAAGGCTACACAGATTGCGCTGCTACGAACAAAATACCTAGTGAAAAAGCTTATAAATAAGTAAGAGATTGGATTTAAAGATAACAGAAAAAAAACTTTTGTTAAAACAAGCAATCTGAAACTGGATCTCGAACTAAACTTAGATAGACAAGTTTATTAGGTTAGAGTTACAGACAAAATAAAAAGATTTTCGTCCAAAATACGTTCGGTGCTAATTATTTAGGTCTAATGTTTTGATAGTCAGCAAAAATGGAATTACAGTTTTTTAATAATATCTTATTAAGCCAGATTTTTCTGGAAGCATGGTCTAATGGTAGATCTATATTTCACCATTCGCAATGAAAGTTTAAGGGCGAATTACACCAATTAAACTGAACGCTATTATCACAGCTAAACCGCGTTCAAAGTCCTAAGTAATAGGAGAAAACCCAATATTACTTTGGCCCAACCCAAGAATCATAGGATCGCCCAGGACGCTCAGTAATCGACTTGTGACCACTAAACAACAAGGTAATCAATCTACGAAATGATCATTGCTGACATTTTACCATTTTTTGCAGCGCTACTATAATGAACCATCATCTGCCTAGCCTTTTCTCAACTATGTTGGGGTCGGCTTCCAGTCTAACCGGATACAGCTGAATACCAGTATTTTACATGGAGCGACTACCGACCTGACCTTCTACAATCCGGTTACTGAGTAATACGATTCCGACTTGGTAAGACTGGTTGTCAATTTTCGGGCTTCTGACTACCTGTAACGACTGTCAAAGGTCTACAAACGACAGCCGGGACCAACGGGTTATCGTGCTTTCCGAAGCACGGAGGGATCTCAATATGTAATGTATGGTCACCTCTACGGACCGATCTCGGCTAGCATAGCTTAACCTTGAAGATCAACCCGTGTGGCTGGTATTATTTAGCCACAAGCCCCTCCAGCGCTACTATACACCGCTAAGATATTCTATTAGCCACACAACTGAACCTTTGTATACCGAAATAATGCATGACACATTTATGCCACTTATAGTTGGCACAGCTCCAAAGCACTAACGTAGTACTTTGGAAGCGGAATGTAAATATTTTTCAATTCAGTTTTTGTACTGAGCTTAGTCCTGTACACCGTGCGATACACATTATAGTGACTGTAAATAAGTTAAGTAGGTATGAGGAACAGGGTGTAAATTTCAACCATACTCTATAGAAAAGGGAGGATCCTCCGACCAGACGGGTGTTGTGTCTGGCGGGCAATTGTCCTATGATTCATGTCGGACCGTTGTATCTATGCTAGTTGCGCGGTAAACTCTGCTTGCGACATGCAAGATTATGCGTGACGTCAGTATGACGCGTGTGGCGCATGTGGCGTTGTAGATACCGCTACACCCGCATAAGTGTCGATCCCGTGGGAATATCGGGGTAAAAACTATCCTATGTCCTTTCCCGGAATGCAATCTATCTCTCTGCCAAATTTTATCGAAATCCGTTCAGTGGTTTAGGAGTGAAAAGGTAACATACAGACAGACAGGCGAATTCGAATTTATAATATTAGTATGGATACAAATGCGACTACTAATACTTCATATTTTCAACAAAAAGAACAGAAAATTGTCATCAGTACAAAAACTTTTCTCAGGTACATACCTACATCTTTGTATCTCCAGCAACCGCAGCAACCAGACTAATGTACAGACGCCAGCACGTCAAACTACTACAATCTGTCAAATTTCTTTCATAGATTTTCAACCTTATTGCTACAGCAAGGTTCAAGGTTGATTGGGAAAATTTTAACAGTTTCGGGTAGCTTGATGTGTCTTTCAAAATTCAACGAAAAAATACTATTTATAACTCCTCCTTAATTTCCTGTTCATTACCTACAGCGCTTTCTTACCTCCATAGTGAAAGTCAGTAAGTTTTCCATCAAAATAAAAATCCTCATAAAAAATACTTAAGCCCCAACTTTTACAAGTCTCGTTCGTTGGAAACTTTATAATGAAAGCCTCTTTATATGAAACAATGAGCAAGAAAGTTGCCGATGTACCAGCTCGATAGACCAGCAAAAGTTGTACACAATAGGTAATTCCCGAGACTCTAAGGCCCATCATTCACGACGCTACTTAACCCTTTGAACGCCATTGTCACATATACGTGACAAGCAAGCGCGTGCCCTGTACGCCAGTCGTGTGTCGCCTATCCTATTACGAGTGACATAAATATGTGACAAAAAATGTGGTGCACTTTATCACGAAATAAACAATTAAATCATTACTTTTGTGTGTTTTTATTTGTATACCTTAAATATTTAAAATTGTGGCTTGGCGTGGAGGGCACGCGCGTGCGTTTATGCTCTGGCGTTCAAAAGGTTAAAAGTTTCGTGCTATAAACTCAAATCCCAAATGTGTAGCCAGAATGTGTGTACTAGTATTTTAATAGAACACGAAGATGCTACTTGCTTACCTATGCCTTATTAAATAGTTTATCGAACCACTATTAAAATACTAGTGTGTGAGGGGACGCCTTAGAATGACATAATAGTTAGTACAGACGCCAGCACATCAAGCTACTACAATCTGTCAAATTTCTTTAATAGATTTTCAACTTTATCGCTTGAAACATAAGGTTCAAAGTTGGTTGGGAAAATTTGACAGTTTCGGGTAGCTTGATGTGCTGGCGTCTGTACTTTAATGGTGAGGTTCTTCTGAAAAGTCTCTACTCCTCGCAACCAGCGTGCGTGTATGACCAGAAGGGTGTTCTCGTGATTTTAAGAACGTTCACAATCTGATCTCAGTCGCAATCTGTCTGTCATAAATTGATCTAATTTCTCTATATTTTTGCCAATTTTTGACATTAAAAAAAAGCGTCCATTTCGATTCGTCGGTTATAGCAGAACATTGTAGCAGGTGCGTTCTGAAGTTTCTGCCTGCTGTGACATTCTTTCCACTCATTGGTAATTTGAGTTGGAATCTGGTTACATTTGAGTAGCGTAGTTGAAGACGTACAAATGTTATTAGATTTACCGAATGGAACTTGTTCGGTTTCGAAACGACCCGTCGGGTTAATTTGGAGGAACGACTGAGTTGATAAATGAATTGGTTTCCTTTGTAAAGGATTCGTTGTTTGTAAGTAACGAGTTTAAAAGAACATGGTATCTGTCTTTTAATGAGTCATGTGTCTTGAATACATAACGTATCTCTGCTACATTGTAATATTAATTCAATTCACAGTTCGGCTCTTGTAATAAAGGAACTCCAAGAACAGGATGGCTCCTGTTCTACGCAGATGTTTGTGATTTTTTAGTATACTTAAATAATTTAAAAATTATAAAATATTAATTCAGGAGTTGACTTTCGTTAAATCTTATAAAACTGTTGTTACTGATGATGAAGTTTATATCATGAAATTAAAGCAGCGATGAAATCTTGTGAAGTCTTGTGACTCTTTCTAAACACAGACTTAAGAAATCTAAAATCTAGTAAAAGGCAAACACGCATGTACTTTCAGCTCGAAAGGAAAACTGAAGAGCCCATTCACATTCGATGTCTCAATTTCAAGTAATCAGCATCAAAAATGAGGACGTCCCCGCTTCGCTATCTAAGCATGATCGATGTTCTGTCACGAATTCACGATCTCTTGATATATTTCTTCAAGAGGGCGAATTTTCAAATGAACGTATTTTGTCAAACTTAAAGCGTGTTTTGATGTCCCACTTCCCTTAATCGCTTCAAAAAGGCTTTTGTTGAAATACAGGGTAGTGTTTTTGTGCTTACCGAGAGTTGGGAGTCAAGGGGTGCCAAAATAAGGTGCTGGCAATACATCAAGTTGAAATACGCTGGCTTTTACAGAATTTACGTTTGGGAAGTAATGAATAAACGACTTAGATTGAAGTATAGAAGGAATTAAATTTCACAAAATTGAAAATTTAGAACAAAGAAAACTAATTTCAAAATGATAATTTGTAAAACTCTAGCTAGTGGATGAGTTTTTGTTAGAGCGAGAATGAAACCATAAACATAGCAATGACTATTGAGTTTATAATAGATACTATGAATACAAAAACTTATCCCTAAAAATAGGACACGTGATTTCGATGAAACCTTGGTGTATACAAATAATAATCCCGCTTTTTTTATCTCAACACCGAAAAGGAAATGAAAGACTTAATAATCTGGAAACATGCAAAAAGTTGATCAGATGTTAAAATCTTTTTTGTACATACAAAATCAAAAATAATGCATCCAAAATGTAGACCGAAATTATTTACGTAAGGGTAAAAGAGATTCAGGGCAATTGTTAACCAAGAATAGGGTTACCAGATAGTCACCACATAGGCCCTATGTAGTTATTTATAGAAATTCTTTGCATCAAAATCTTTATCATGCTTTTTGTGAGTGTATGCTTAGGTTAATTTGGGTTTTATGCTACGTATGGTGCGTGGTTTTAATAATATTAAAGCGGTTATCGAATGCTTTAGATAGAATCCAATTAGAATGTAACGCAGTCATTTGGGCTCCACACGAATCTAAATGTAGACTCATGCTGGAGAGAGTACAAAACAAGTTTGTGAGGTACTTGTACTTGCGCTTGCATGGTGTATACCCATTTTATCCGCTTACGTACCCAACTTTATTTATTTTGGGTATGGTTGGATATAACGAACTGAGGGTCAGGAGGGATCTCGCACTCACCTCGTACATATTCAAAGTACTTAGAGGAAAGGTACATAATGCGGACATATTAGGGCACATAGGTTTGTGTGTTCCGGACAGGTACGTGTGGCGACGACGACAGCCACGGCTGTTACCGGAGCCGCGCGCTCGGACCATTTTTTTAAGTGAGGCGCCACTGACGCATGACAGCTAGCTAGTGACACGGACCTATTCTGTTGTCCTTTGAGTGAGTTCACAAAGAATGCATTGCTTGTAATAAGTTACAAAATTTAATTATAATAAGGAGTTAGTAATAAGTTGGGATAAGAGTTTAGATAACTGCACACTATCGCAATAGGTTTCCCTGTAAGGATAGATATATTAATCTTTTCAGCTGTTTATGAACAATACCATCTAAGAACATTATACTTCAACTAGCTGTTGTCCGCGACTTCGTCTGTAATCCAAGATGAAAAGAAGCCTGTCCTTCTTCGGATGTGCCAAAGTTCATCCGTATAGCTGTTTTAGCGTGAAAGTGTAACAAAAAATATTAGTTAGGATATAATTATAACATTTTCATCATCATCATTTTCCAAAAAAAAATAACAATATTTTAAAACCATTTTGAAATCAAGACTAAAAACTACCAAAGCAAAACCTTTATATCATCAAAAAAAAGTAGCACTCCAGGAGTGCCGACAGAAGTGAAAACAAAACACAAACAGAATACTTTGCCATCACTCACTGACATAACGGATATACATTAAAACCGAGTACATCCCGAGGACAGCTGAACACATCCGAAGCGGTGTCAGTTACGATAACAGTGGCGCGAGTTCAATAGTTTGTTTCCCATCTCAAAAAATACCCATCGCGCATATAAGTGAAGTTTTCACTTCAAAAACTTCCCGGAAATGTTACCATGACCATTTCATTTTCCGAACTCTGCTAACCCTAGTGGGGCCAAATTTCAGCTTTCAACGAAGATCCCACTTTGAGCGCTTCCAGCATTTGGAAAACTTTTATTGACCTTATCTGGCAGTCTAATGGGATTAGCAGAACAAAGTAACTTTCCTAATTTATTGACAGCGTTAACTTCATTAACTTGAGATTGCTTCGACTTGACTTGTTAGATAGGATCGGTCAAACTTCTAAATGTCATCTTTGTAGAATACGTATGGGAGGGGGAATCTTACACATTTTATGGGAGAGGAGAAATTTTGTTATAAAATATTGGATTGATCTTGGAGTAGGAGGAGAATGTTTGTATAAATCATGCAAAACCATGATTACAACGAAATAACAAAAGTAGATTTTTATCGACTAGCTTCTGCCCGCGACTTCGTACGCGTGATATTTTTGTTCCCCCGACCCACGTCAAGCTTAGCCTTCTTTCTGACTTATTTTCTTTTTGCTCGGCTCTTAAAGATTTTAGCGTGATGTTAAATAACCTATAGCCTGCCTCAAGAATTGGGCCTCAATAATAAATCGCTAGTGCACTATAATATCTCCTGCGCCGAAAACTGGTCTCCGCTGAAATTGGTCGCCGTGGCCGAAATTCGGTCTGAAGAATTTCTATACAATTTGAAATATATTAGCAGTAATTACTGTTACCTACATACAAAAACCTACAATATTATTGAGATCATCCCGATAATTGTAAAATACACAATTCCAATTTCCATAATGATGATAATGACCATTGAAACTAGTTCAGTGGATAACGTTGATACCACAAAATAGATAGGTACCTTACAGAAGGTCAGGTCCATTCAACGGGTGAAAACGTACGCAAAGTCGCACAAATACGCCGCGACCTAGCCACAAGCGATCATCGCGCGAGTAGGCGTTCGTGTCATTGAATATGTTACTTTTTGTTCGGCGAACCCGAACGCGTGGTCGCGCTTTCAGCTTTCCAAACAAAAAGTGTCACAAGAATACGACGATCGGGTATTCGCCGGACCCGAACGGTCGTCTTGGTAAAGACCATGGTTTTATTGTTGTTATCAGTAGGTAATAACTTGTTTATTTTTTTTTCCTTCGATGCCGATGGTCCTAGTTTAATATTTGTGACTTCAAGTGACAGCTATATGAACAGAACCCAGGATTGCATAAATATGTAAGCTGTCACGCCCTATATACCACCTGGAGGCTTTTATTTGGGTAGTAGTTTTTTTTGTATACATTTTTAATTTATTTCTTTTGCTTGGGTACGTATAAATTTTATTGTATTTGTTGGTATATTGGCGTGGCTAGCTAACATATGGCAAATAATTTAATTTTCTGTGTCCTGTAATATTAATTACTTTGCGTATCTAGAATTTTAAACAATCAAGTATTTTCTAACTGAAGAGACAGCTGTGCTGCTGGGGAGTTTGTTGCGCCACTGCTTCTCCCCAGCGAAAGCACTAGGAAGTGGTGAAGGGCGGGCATTTTGCAGGACTGTCTTTTGTCATTTTGACTTTGATTTTGAAAGACGCGGGGTGTACACTCGTCTACGTACAGTCAACAGCAAAAGTAGATGATCAAAATCAGAAATTCAATACTAATGAACGGAGTTCGCGTCAGAACTGTGCGGCGTCGAAGTACTACTATTTAGAATACTTACTACGTAGAATACTTTTGCTACAGCGAATCCACTCGCGAAGTCGCGACTAGCATTTGTTTGAAATTGCCGTACGTACGCGTCTATGTGTGCGTGCGTGTCTTGTTGTATGGATTTGACCTTCTGTACCACTACTACTATTTTCTGCTAATACTGTTAGATGTTGTATGTTCTGATCTGCATTATTGGATTATACACGTTGGCTTTAAGTAGTGGGGGAATTAGATTGTTCTAATTGAATGAGGTCTGTTGTGACATATTCTAAATTAGGTGAATAGAAATGGATAACGACCTGTTTAATCCAGCTATTGTTTCACTGAAGCGTTGTTTGTATTTGAGTTTCCCCATGGTGTATACAAACATTGATGCTGCTCCAACGATGATAGTAGTGAAAAAAAAATTAGAGTGAACAACACCAGTTGAATAATTATATTTTTTAAATATTTTTTTTATGCTGAGAAAATAACATGCAGGCCGCAGAATTGATTGATTTAAAATAAAGCAAGCGCATTGCTTGTAGAACAGATGGCCGGTGGGGCCGAAATGTTCTCGAGTGGCGACCGCGTACCGGAAGACGTAGCATTGGAAGGCCTCCCACAAAGTGGTCCGACGACCTTGTGAAAGCCGCAGGTATCCGCTGGATGTGAGAAGCACAGAACTGGTCGAAGTTAAGGTGCTTCGGGGAGGCCTATGTCCAGCAGTGGACGTCTTTTGACTGAAATGATGATGAAGTTCATAACTTAGATCAATCATTATAAAGTGAAAATAAATAACTTCCTAATCCCTCCAATGTAAATCTAGTTTAAAAAAACCGAAATTATTCCCTCGAATAATTCCAACAAGAAACAATTTTCTTCAAAACTTTCCCATTCATCCTCATATACATTCCCAGATTAATAAACCCCAAGTTTTCGAACTTCACGCTAAAACCATTAACTGTAACCATCCCATGAATAAAAACAAAACCCACGTAATCTTGTTAAGGAAATTTTAACAATTATTGCTATTGTTATCATAGTATCAAATTAATATAAGACCCTCTATACTGTTTGCGCCACAGTCTAAAATAATTTGTTACAAGGAATGATTGCACCAAATAATTATCACGGATAATGTAAAGAAGCTTTTTACTCTGTGGTCAAATAGAGAGGGGAACAAATTCTGGCAATTCAAAGAGTTTGTAAGTGGATCCTTTTTATGATAATAATGTCTGTTTAAAATGGAATAAAGTTTCTGCATCGCCTTATCTTTGGTCGCTGTTTGATAATTTATTCAGTGATGGTAACTGGGGTTGGAACTTTCTCTGGTTGCTTTGGTTCAATTATTTTTCGTGTAAAATAATTGAACAAGCTATAATCATGAAAGTTGTAAGAACCTTTGTAAGATTAGAGGTCTTTTTGTGTGTCTTATATAGTACCTAAAATTTATGTTCTATGTCGCACTAGGCACAAGTAAATATAAATATTATAAATTATATATTATAAATTGTAAGTTAAGTTCATTTCAAGACCACACTATCGCATTAGGTTACCTGTAATGATAGTGGTAGGGAGATTTTAATAAATAAATAATAATATAACTAAAACCAACAGCTTATAAGGAAACTATGCTAAGCCAATCAGTAAGCTCAAAGATCAAGATCTAAAAACGTTTCTTAGCTCGTTCTTTGACTTAGACACTCTGCCTTGTACTTGCAGTATGGCAGCCCTGCGACGGTGACAGGAACAACGCTTAGCCTAATTCCAAGCTAAGTAACGTTTACAGATCTCGGCCTAAAACTTTTATGGGCTCATTGTTTGTAGAACGTTTTTTGCTTCATTCTCATCAGATATCGCATCCATTTTACTTTTAAGAGCCGAACCACTCATTGAAAACTATCAATTCATAATCAACACCATAGTCAAAAATAGTACTTATTTCTCCATAACTACACATTTGAAGTTACCAATTCCCGAAAAACATTTCAACAAACGAAGACAGAAAAATCCCTTTACCGTTCCTATCACCATCGATAATCAACGGGCGGCCATCTTGCGGATCGAAATAGATTTAAAATGTCGCCAGGCCCATTTTACGCGGGAATCTGAAGATAACGCAGTTATCTTTCTGATATATATTATTGGAAGGGAATGGACTCTGTTTTTTGCTTTCGATAAATTCGTTAGATTAGAGACGAGATTTGTTTGGTTACTTTATTTGAAGGGTGAAATAAAATATAGTTAATTTCTTTGCAGGGTTTGGTCGCAGCTAGATGACACTGGAATGGAATCGAATTAAGTGCCGGATGGTTGCAAAGGCTTCAACAGACTGATTCTGAAATCTTATAATTATAATAAAATGAGCTAGGATTAAAATAATGGTATCTATGAGAGAGGTTTTGTTTGGGCTTCAAAGATCATTTTAGTTTTTTTTTACGAGATTGCCTCTCCGTTTTCACGACACAGCAGATATCTATGTATATAAAATTCAAAGTCCTGACTGACTGATATGTCAACGCACAGCCTAAACCACTGGTCCTAGAGACATGAAATTTGGAGGGTGTGTTCTTTGTGAAGAGTAGGTATCCACTAAGAAAGGGTTTTTCGAAATTCCACCCCTAAGAGGGTGACTGGGGGAGGGTGAAATTTCATTGCTAATAAAATGAATGAGAGAGAGACATATTTACTTAAGACGACCAAATTACACCTAGTTCTACAACCATCTAAAACTTGCCTTAATACTATTTAATGCTACATAAAGCAATAATCTCACGTGTTACATATTCAAGAAGTTTCGTAATTAATTAAGGAACGCTGTTCCAGTCTGTTCTGAGTATAATATATTATTTTGCTCTTAAGTGTTGCAGAAGGTTGCTTTTGTACAAAGTCTTGCGCTGCTGTTAGCCGTTTTCTATCTCTCGGGCATGGATGATAAATATCTTCATTCTTTTTATTATTTTTGTTTAAGATTTTCCAACATTTACGCTGCAGTATTATGAAACAGTTAGATAAACTTATCGAGTCTTCCATGCATGTGGCATACGTCATCATCACATACACACACATTGTTCACTTTTGGTAATACAGTATTATTTTATTTGTAGAACCTATAATTTAGACACCTTTTCCACATATTTAAAAATTAAATCTACGTATATTTATTTGCCAGTTGTCTGGTATTATTGTTTTATCGTGAAGCACTTAACAAAGGTCGAAGAAACGGCACATTTATTTAAAATTTTACTTTATGCACAATGTAGTGTAAAATACATTCGGAGTAAAAGCACATACTCTCACAAAAGAACTATTTAAACAGTCTTTTATATAAAATGCAAAATATACAATCAATGGAATCGACTCGATCGTCATAAAATGTAACGCTTACACGAATGGCGAGTAAAATAACATTTCTATTTGGGTTTCGTGTGTATAAAACTTCAGTAAGGCTGTGTTTGCACTAGGTCTGAAAATGTTAGGTTTAAAAATGTTGGGCAGTATTGTGATGCCTTTGATCATCTACCTTGCGTTTTCCCGGCTAATTGGGGTCGATTTCCAGTCTAACTAAATGCAGCTGAATATGGGTATTTTACATGGAGCGACTGTCTTTCTGACCTCCACAACCTGAAGCTTTGACAAGTTCGGATATCGCAGATAAGCCCTTCAAAACGTTGTTTGCGATTGTTTTTGTTGTAGGTACGTTACTTGAAAGAAAGAATTCTGTCTTTATTTTGCCAACACTCACACATTGCATCACGTTATCGGGTACTTAATCAAAATTAATGTACAGTCAACAAAAGAGATAAGTGTGCAGGATCGTCGGATATAGTTGAAGTTTAGTATAAAACCGATGGATGCTGTCGACGCGAAAAAAAAATCAACTGTTCCCTACATTTATGTTCGCATAACTCGTCAAAATGTAGGGAACAGCTGGTTTTTTTTTCGCAATTTCAGGTTTGGCCCCATAGTAAAATTTGTTCATAATGATGAGTACAATGACCTCTTAAGAGGTTTTGGGTTAATTCATTAACACCCTGTGTAAGGCAGGTATGGGCCACGACCCGGGTCAGATTGGATAAGCGATACAAGCGAATACATGGAAGCGAACTTCAAGTGCGACTTAGAGTAATATGTAGTGCAATTGTGTTTTATAATTAGTGTGTTTGAGTTGTTATTAGTGTTTTTTAATTAAAGTGCGACTTTAGAGTAATATGTAGTGCAATTGTGTTTTATAATTAGTGTTTGAGTTGTTATTAGTGTTTTTTAATTAAAGTGCGACTTTAGAGTAATATGTAGTGCAATTGTGTTTTATAATTAGTGTGTTTGAGTTGTTATTAGTGTTCTTTAATTAAAGTGCGACTTTAGAGTAATATGTAGTGCAATTGTGTTTTATAATTAGTGTTTGAGTTGTTATTAGTGTTTTTTAATTAAAGTGCGACTTTAGAGTAATATGTAGTGCAATTGTGTTTTATAATTAGTGTGTTTGAGTTGTTATTAGTGTTCTTTAATTAAAGTGCGACTTTAGAGTAATATGTAGTGCAATTGTGTTTTATAATTAGTGTGTTTGAGTTGTTATTAGTGATGTTTAATTAAAGTCTAGTTTTTTTGGTTATTGAAATCAAATCATTTTATTTCAGGTATACACCCATATAAAATTTAACCGGATTACAAATTACAATCAAAAATTAAAAATCTTAATTTTATAATAATAATAAATTTTATAATTATTAAATCGGCAGTTTTTATTGTCACGAACCCCAAGCTCGTAACAATATTTTCATATTTCGTTGAACATTAGTCACCTTGTGAATACGGGGCTTAACCCTCATATTATATTTATATTACAATATTGGAAGCAAGAAAGGTTAATAGTGTGTTTTGTATTATAAAGGTTTTTGCCTTTAAGGGTTGGCTGGGTTTTAACCAATATTTACATAGACTAGATATTTATTGAAGGTAATGCCCAAAATCTCGTGAAATCATCGACTGGAAAATAAAGCCCTTGCGTAACACACTTCAATCACAATGCAAAGGTTTTGAAGGAATTTCCTAATCCACTGTTTTATAGGCTTGAAAAATTCGCCTGTTCAACAACGTAAATAACGCAATTAGTGTTGTTGAACTGTCGAAATAAAAGGCAATGGGTTCGATTGCCATTTTATGAGAGCAGTGGTAAGAGCCGCGACTAACGAGTTGGTCGTAGGTTCGAACCCAGACAGGCGCTTTACTTTGTGTAAATTATTTCATCACCACCGTTCTCAGAACGGTGCAGGAAAACATCGTGAGGTAACAGGCAGAACCAAAAAATCGAAGACATGTAATATTCACCAACCCACACTTGGCCCGTGTGATGGATTACAGCCCCTCCCTCTCGAAGAGAGGAGGCCTGTGTCCCAGCTGTGGGAACATTATATGCCATTTTATGTAAGTTATTTACGCAATTACCCTGATGGTTTCAATATATTTTTTTTATGTTGTAGGCTGTTTTGTAGACAAAGTGATGCTTGATCTATTCCTCCTCTTCCTCCTTAGTCGTTCACTCTTGACAGAGTGGTCGTGGTTGATGACTCTGCATTTTCTTTGGCCAAAGTAGCCCTCGCGATGCTCCTCGACTTTTTCCGGTCTTCAGCGTCTCGGAAATTCTGAAGTATGGGGGTTTGTGTTGACGCTTTGATAAGGTCTGTCCAACGCGTAGGTGACCGACCGCGTGACCGCTTGATCGAAACATTGGTCCTAAACGCTGTCCAGGGAATCCGCAGCAGTCGCCGCCAGCACTACATCTCCAGTGCATCGATTTTGCGTCGGTCTTTGAGGCGAACCGTCCACGTTTCTGCGCTGTATGGGAAAATCAGTTTGTAAAATGTCCCTTATTGAGCATTAGCTAATCCCACAAAGGAATACTGCAGCAAAAGTTTGAGGAGCTTATCCCCATAATTGTTAAGATTATGCAAATTGTCCCTGATAACTTTTTAATGAGGTATTAAAGTGCAAAATGAATAATAATCATTGTAGCAAGGAATATAATAAAAAAAGCTTGGAATAAAAAAAGAGTAGTTTTGGACAATAGACAAAATTAGTTATAATTTTTTTTGTGATTCTTAAGAATCATAGATAATTTTAATTGTGGTCTTTCAAGTTTTAGGTATTTTAGGGTGCAAGAGTCAAAAGTACGGTTTAATATACGAA
This sequence comes from Oligia latruncula, assembly GCA_948474745.1. Taxonomy (NCBI): domain Eukaryota; kingdom Metazoa; phylum Arthropoda; class Insecta; order Lepidoptera; family Noctuidae; genus Oligia; species Oligia latruncula. The sequence continues at coordinate 20,262,345 of OX419685.1, forward strand.
CCATTAAAGAAAATAGGATGAGACACCAGTCAACCTCTTTTAAGATCATCAGCACATTTTTTAGTTCGACCTGACAGACGTTGCGCGTTGTCCTGTACAATGAGTTCATACAAAAATGCCATAGACAAAAGGACTCAGTATTTCTCATGTTTTAAACTTTCCAAGTTTTTTTCCAGTTTCTTTTTCTGTTCCTAAAACCTTATTTCAACTGTAACAAACATTTTGAAACAAAAACAAACATCAAATCGGTCGAGCCGTTCTCAAGTGACGCGCTTACCAACGACCAACATTTATTTTTTATTTATATAGATACCTACAGTTAAAGATGACGTTACACAAGAATCACTGAAAAAGTCACAAAAACTTATATTGAGTAGGGTTGACATGGTATTTGCAAAGGTCTTAAAAAACTTCAAGTATATTCCACCGTTATGGAATGATATGACAAAAGTGAGTGAGGATTTGATGGCTGAGAAGAATAATTGGTTTCCGTAGACATTTGGGACTGACGCGAAAATGATTGGTCAATCTTATCTTGTTAATGCTGTAAATAGGCTACCTATAGTGGTCTTCAAAAGTTAGTTGATATTTCTCCATTGTATTATTGTATTACCTATTCCCCGCAAAATCTTATCACGTGCAAAATACGCCAATGTCGTGTCTTGATAACGGCAAGGAATCGAAATGTGTACCGTACGGAAAACATCTTAGAGAATACGTTAATACCGTTCGTTGATTGAATCGTTAAGTACCTAGTCATAGTGAATGTGCTGTGATACCACATTATGATTTAAAATATAAAAATAATCAGGTACAGGAGTACCAGACCTGATTATTATTTAAAAAATAATCAAGTAATCCCTTAGGAAAGGCTTGATTATTTTTTATAATAAGTCAAAGGTAGTTAAGTCAATAAAAACGTTAAAGCAGTTCAAACATTAGAATCACTAGAATTTTAAATCATAATGTGGTGCGTCAAAGTTGAAGTGGGAAAATGTCAACTGACTTTTGAAGGCCACTGTAGTTCTATCTCATGATTTGTTCAAGAAGGATAGATCACAGTAATCCTATATTCATCACAGACAACTTGAACTACGCCGATCAGCCACGACGATACCCGAAAGTAACGTGTTACAAACTGAAATCACCAATGAAGCAGCAGAATATTGTCGTAGACGATCAGCCTGAGAGTTTTATAAACTGGAGTCCAATTCATTAAAAAAAAAAAACATTCAAATTCAAGTTGCAGTCTCATCTCAGTGACAATTAATGTCAAAAACTTCTCAAAAGTGTACGGAAATTAGACGTATTTTTAAAAGATTGAAACTGAGATCAGACTGTGAACGTTCTTAAAGTTAGGGGAATTGCCAAGAATATCAAAAAAGTTTTTCTACTCAAACAAAAGCTCAAAATTAAAATTACCACTTCCCACTCAACAAGACAAAGTCACAAAAACCCCTAGAGGCAAATTCGTTGTTGTTGGCTAAATTTAAAATATAGAGAGCAAAGAAGGATCTACCGAGTACCTAGCCAAAAATAACTGCGGAAAATAAAACAGCCAGGGATCCTTTGTTGGGATCAAAATATGCAGACTCAAAACATAATCGTAAGTGCAGGTTCCGCTTCCAGAGATGTGATGTCACCGCTTCATAATTAATTATTTCATTATAAATTTCACCTAAATCATTAAAAATTCTCCCCACGCCGTGTCTTCTAATTACTACGGTCGGGTTTGTAAGTATCACTAGCGAGGCTACTGCTATAAATATTAAAGAGAAAGCAAACAATAACTCAGGATTTAAGAGAAATGTAATGTTTTGACATGAAATATTGGGGTCGGCTTCCAGTCTAACTGGATGCAGCTGAATATCAGTATTTACATGGAGCGACTGCATATCTGACTTCCACAACACAGTTATTGTGTAATATGATACTCCTTGGCAAGACTGATTGTCAGACTTGAGGGCTTCTCACGACCCGTAACGATTGATAATTAAAGATGGCAAACACAAATGACAGCCGGGACACATACATATATTCACGGATATCGACATATATTCCAAATAAATATGTTTTCTTTTACTCTTCATTTCTTTATTTGTTTATTATTTCTCTCCCTTTAAATCCATCCAAAGCTCGTCTTTAAAACATCGCTTTTTGCGATAAGACCTTCCATTGTGTCACCATGTAACATTTCTACATTTGTATTTGTAATTCGTATGGTTTAATAAACTTCTATAATATTCTTAAGCTTGCCATCTTTAAATTATCGCAGTTGGTCTTCAGTGCTCTACCAACCTAAAGCGCTGCTATTAAACACAGAGAAATTGTTGTATTATCATCTCTGGGGCCATTAATCTTCCACACGTTTCAAACGTTTCATTAAAATCTATTTGCTCTGAGCACGCACTTCCTCTGATATTTCTCGGCAGTTCATTATTTTATACTCGTTTTAAAATATAATTTATAAGAATGAAGTGCAGTTTTCTTCTGCTTTTAGTTTTGTTTGTAATAATGTTGGAATGGAACGTTGATGAATGCATGATTATATGAAAAACCTGAATGCTAAGGTGTAACTGAGATATATTACATATGCCAAAGACGACTTGTGATGACGTGGACGATGATTAAAAAGGTAGAATCACAGTGGCTTTTGAATGATGAAAAAAATACTAAATTTATTAAGTAAGATATTATTTTAGTTCTAGTTTATTAACAATAATAAACCAGTTTCTGATATTTCTTTCACTTGTTTTTACCTTAGCCCCTATTCCACATTTCCTATGTACTTAAAGTGAGAAAAAACTTTGCCTAGTTTCTCACACCGAAGCCTTAGCAAATGTTAGCATGATAACTCCAAAAGTTATGGAATACTTTGAGAAAAAGCTTTCTCATTCGTTTGGACACAAAAAAAGAATTTAATGTAAATTATGACCCGCAAGTTACAAAGCAATTATGACGTTCCTGAAAAAAGTTTTAAAGATTCAAGAATAAAACTTAGTATGTAAAGATTTCAAAATCGTCTTTCTATCAGTAACTTCTTCTAGTTTATTTCAGCTTCGCCTAATAAAACGTATCGTATGTTGAAGTGAATAGTAAACAGCATCTCTAAGGCTTATCGTCCACGATGCTACTGAAAAGTTACGTGTACAAACTCAAATCATCACTAGGTAACCCGAATGACATGTCACAGCACGTATTTCAATCATAACTGGTAACTGTCCCGTTGGGTTCGTGGTCGATGTGATACCCCCGTGTCTCGGAAAGCACGTTAAGCCATTGATCCTACGCATAATCGCTCTCCGGTCGTGTCGGATTGCCGTCTCATCGGACTATGAGAGTGAGGGAAGATTGAGTGCAGCTGTGTAAGCGCACACATAAGTGCATTATAATATCTTCTGCGTAGATGGCTAGTCTGCGTTGAAATTGGCTGCAATTACTGAAATTTGGTCGAGACTTACTAACGTGTTAATAACCAATTTGTGATTGGTTGCATCGGGTACGGACTTCCATGTCCACCATTAAAATACTAGTGCGGTGACATTCTAGCTACTTATTGCTTATTTGAGTTTGTAACTGGTTACTTTTGAGCAGCGTAATGGACGAACGGCCTATGCAGCAACTCTATAGAAATCCGCTTTGCATAGAAAACTTATACTCAGTAGGTAGCCAAACTTTGTTGCAACGGTTGCAGAATTACAAACCAGATGCTACAAACTTTTTTCCAACACTGCAATCAGACAGGAAACCACTCCAAACAATCAGTAACTGGTTCAATTATATTCTGGAGTGTTCTCATTAAGTTTTAATGGGGGTCTTCAGGAAAATCAGTTTGGACAGCTGGATCCTAGCACCGTTTGACCTCTAGCCGTAATTAAATGAGCCCGGATAATCTCTCCGTCACTCGGGACCGTGGTTGTAATGCAGTTATTTAGAGGACCCTACTAGTGGACTAGTGGTTTGTAAAGATTTTTGTCATCATTTTAAGCCTCTTAGGCGGATTAGGATCTCGGCTTGTACAAGCAATAAATGTGTTTGGATTTGGGGTAAGCCGGATTGAATGTGTCAAAATAAGTCTAAGCTACCTTTTCATAATAGAGAATGTGTACCTGTTATATTTCTAAATTACCTTCCCCGATCAAACAAAAGAGTTTACTTGAACGGCACAGGACATATAAAGTTTTTTTTTTTCAAGTTTCGTATAATCTGAATGGTTCATTGAAAGTAAGAAAGAAAATAATGATTTTAAACTATCACTGATGTCCGATGGTGTCAGTCGTTTACGTCGAAAGTTTATTCTTCTGAAAAGAACCTGCCGATTTTTAAAAGTGAGCATGGTAGGGGCAACATCTCTAATCTATTTAATCGTGGTGCCGAGTGCAGCATCTTACCTTCGGCTAAGATAAACCATTAGAAGGTGAATGTACTCTCTATCTGCTACTATGTCTAAGTCTTGAAGTTGGGATCTTTAGCCAACGGGAGCGATGACTAATTCGTATAAATGGTGAGTATAGAATTAGCTGTCTGTTTTCATTTGCCGGTTGATATAAAACTCTTTGGTCTGCTACCGAAAATTGATGATTGAGACGTTCTGTGGCCGTTTAGAAATGGATTTAGGTGTTGGCCTTGTGGCAGAGCTTATGAAAATAAAAGTGAGTAAGTTCAGCCTTCCAGCCCGATAAAATGATTGTTACTATTACAATCTTTTAAGTTATTTTTTTATTCGGCTTTTAAATCATTGACTTATCTTTAGTTCAATGCAAATACATATTTGATTTTAGTATGGGTTTGATTTGCATCCGCAGCAGTGGATAGTTATGACCTTAATTAATAGAACCGATAATGAGATATATTTAAAAAAATATACAAAACACAGCAGTCATATTTTCATGACAAGACAGAAAAATATGAAAACATACAAAACTCAGTCAGTTTTATTAAATAGGCCCCCGATATTATTTGGATCATAGATGATTGAGTTTCTGGATAGAAAACTTCCTGACGTAATACATCTATCCATTTTTTCTGTGACTTTGCCAACTGGATAGTAAACTACATTTGTATCCGATTATATCAACAATTTCCCGTATATCCGGCTCAGTGGTTACCATGTTATCTATCAATCGGGCACGCCATTAAATATCGGTGCGGTTGAGATGCCAATAGATTTCATGTTTTTTTGCGCCACGTGTAGAAAATTGAAAAATTAAATCACCAAAATCGTAAGTTTGGCAATACCTGCATTTAACATAAACATTCCGTCGGTAAAATCAAAGTCAAATCATTTATTTCAAACAGGCACATAAAAGGCACTTTTAAAGCCAACATTTATATGAAAATAGAATTGATTCTAGTTGCCCCTTCCAAAAGGTAGTTTTGTTTGGAGAAAAATGGGCAAGAAACGCCACAGATACTCATTTAAAATGTTTTACAATATTCATGACGATTCAAGAATCATTCTAACTTTTTATTAACTTATGACTTGAACTTAGATATCTAAGTTAAGTCGAATGATAAATTATTTTATTTTAGTAAGTAGGTTTGCACAAACACTTTTACACGTCATTAAGACGTATGTTAATTTTAACACAAGTAAGAATTGGCATAACGTTAAGAACCTGATTAATTACATATTATTAGGTACCTGAAAGGTTCAGCAGAGGTGTTACACTGAACAGTACACCGACATTTCTGGGCCCAAGTCTGCTATTTTTATGAATTCGTCATTCCAACACGATCCCATTGTCATTTTGCTAAAAGTTCGTAATTTGTAAGAGAAGAAGCCTTTACTCTGCAGTGGAACAGTACGCCCACGTTTGCACGGACGTAAAAATATCGTGGCGGGATTTTATCGCGCACTGGATTTTCAACTCTTGATGTTGAGCCGAGTGTTGAGGATCCAACAGAGTGCATCTCAGCACGTTAAAAAAAATACATTCTTGGATTTTCAACTGTCTGCGATAAGCCGAGCATGAAAAATCCAGTGCGTGAAAAAAATCGCCGCGAGAAAAACGCGCCTTACCTAACAGGCTAAATACACATGACCATAACAATTCTCTATCGAAACGTACATTTATTTTATTAATTAAGTACAGCCGTATCTAGCACAACCGGATAGAATTATGTTATCAATAATTGTGTTCCGACAATCCGTAATGAACGCGCGTTAGTGTAATACTGTTAGTACAATCCGTTTTTAGGTTATAGAGGTATATTGTGTTAGGACTCTCTTGTGGCGGTTTTGTGCTCTATTAAACGCGTAGGTAGGTCTAACTTAGTTAATTACTGTCTGGAATGACTTATTACTAGTAATTAAGGTAGAACTATTTACAAAGTTCGATCGAACATTGAGGCAGGGTAAGAAAATTCTTTTCGCGATTTTCTTGATCATCAAACCATTTCCTCTCATCGAGAGGGAGTGGGCTGTAATCTACCATGCGGGCCCAGAGCGGGTTAGTAGATGTCACATATCTTCGAATTTTTGGTTCTAGGACATGCCGGTTTCCTCACGATTTTTTGCTTCACCGTTTTGAGAGCAGTGGTGATGAAATAATTTACACAAAGTAAAGCGTCTGTCCGAGTTTGTACCTACGATCTGCAACTCGTAAGTCACGCCGGTTGCCACAAAATCCACCAACCCGCACTGGGCCCGCGTGGTGGATTACGGCCCACACCCTCTCACCAAGAAAAGACCTGTATCCCAGCAGCGGGAACGTTGTAGGCTGATTATGCTAGCATATAAGCGATTTAGTGTAAGCTTATTTTATTTCACACTAATATTGTAAAGGCGAAAGTTTGTGACTGTGTGCGGGTGTGAGGGTGTGCGTGTGTTTTTGATAAAAAAAATTATGAAGGTAGCTGACCCCCTGGATTAACATATAGGCTACTTTTCATCCCGATATTCCCACGGGATCGACACTTAATAGGTAATACGGTCTGGTTTCCGCAACTCCACGTCAAAGCGCGTATTTTACGTACGAATTGGGATCGACACTTACGCGGGTGAAACCGCGGGGCGCAGCTAGTTTTAAATAAATCACTAAATAAAAATACTCTGAAGTTGAATTCTTTAATCAAAACGGTCACAAGCATTCCTGGGAAAAGCTCTTAAGTCGCAGAAGTAGATACCTAAGTAGGACACACAGTAACAAACTCTTTTGATCAGTCAACCGTGAATCTGTAGCTGAATGAAAGATCAAATAGTTTTCAGGGTTGGAACTTTTAATAAATCTTTTACGGTATTTTATCAAAGTTTATAGTAATGAGGCAGGAGAAGATCAATCCAATTAGATTGTTGTAAGCAAACGACGACTTTGATTTGAACTTATTTTCATACTAGTGTATGAAAATAAGTTAAAATCAAAGTCGTCCACTAGGACCCGCCCCTGCTTTGCCAAAGGGTCAAAGTAGCCCGAAAATAAAGGTTTTATTATTATTATTATTTGCATGGTTTTACGACTTGACAAAACAACGAGATTCTTTTATTAGAATAATTATTAGTTGTTTTTTTTTTTCGCCAAATAAGTAGCGGAATTCTGAGACGGAGTCCATTTAGATTGCCAATTTGCCATCGACTCGCTAAGAAGAAGTTTTATATTTATATTATTTCATAAATTCATCCGAAAGATGTCCACTGCTGAACATGGGTCCAGCCCATGGGTGGGTAGTGTGTTTGGGGCAGGCCCATGCCTGCCCCAAACATTGCCACTTCCACCAGTTGTGTCTTCGCCCATCCAGCCGATTTGATCAAAATTAACTTTGACTTTTGCATTTATTCAAACTAGGCTGAGAATCAGCACTTTTAGAACGTCAAAATTACAAAAGACAGTCCCCCAAAACACCAGCCCTTCACCATCTTCGATCTTGTGGGAAACCCCATCGGCGATCTGTAAATTGACATTAAACCTACTGTATTTTAAACATAAACCGCGGTCACACCGACAGACACGTCATGTATATCTATATACTAATAGGCTGTTAGAGTTTGAACGCGCTAATGTCTACTGCCAGTCGGATTTGAAAAATTATTTTTGAATTTGATAGCCCAATTCTTGAGGAAGGCTATAGGCTATTTAAAATCACGCTAACACCCTTAGGAGCCCAGCAAAAAGATAAAAGTCAGAAAGAACGCTACGCGAAAACTAAGTAATAAGCACGGGCGGGTGATGGGATGCCACGCGGTGGGTTGGGGGCCGAAATTTCATGCGGACGAAGTCGCAGGCAGATACTAGTAGAAAAGATAATTTTCCAGTATTGGGCTACTTTAGTAAAATAGTATATTTTTGTCTCTCTACTTTTTATCACCCTCTATAAAAAATAAGTAAGTGCAACTTATGAATAGGAATATTACGTTTATTTTTTTACATACAATTATTACTTGAAGAAGAGATACTATTTTTTTATAAAACTAAGAAAAATCCTAATTTGAGTAAACAATTACGAACGAAGGCAAAAGAAAACGTTTGTGATTGATCTCTATAGTGATTGGAACTTTTGCTAACAATACGTCAGTATTGATACAAATTACAAATTCAAATCACTTTTAGTCCCTAGGGATTAAAGAGCTATTTTAGGCTCTGTTTACGAAGAATACACTAGCTCTTTTATAAAAGATGTGATAAAAATAAACATAGTTACTTACTGTTGATATAAGAAATACGAAAATATCATGGAATTGATCAATAGCAATAAATCGCTCCAGATTAGGTACAATTCTTTTAAATTCGAGGGCGATAAATAAAAAGCGGATTGTTTTGTAAATCCGAAAAATCCGTTTTCTACTATAAGCAGACAACAAAGACCTATCAACAGAATTGGTTTTGCGAATTCTACAGAATCACGTATGATTATTATTCTTTTGGATAACCCAGAGGCTGTCAACCCTCCACAATAACGTGTCGCAGGTGTATCGGAGTAATTTCATACATTTGCTCGCGTTCAGCAATGGTTACTGAAGTAGTGGCTTCATATTCAGGGACGGTATTAACACTAAAATATTGTATTTCATTTATATAATAAGGGTTGTCACTAAAATATTGTGTTTCATTTATATAATAGGGGTTGTTTCTGGCTAAAGGGACGTAGGGTCTATGTCAGACTGAAGACCGCAAATATTGAAATTGCCTAAAGCGAACACGAGGCTTCGATTCAGAATGACATCATATCTTGCTGTGTTTGTTTTAATTTAGTATATTTTAAGACTCGCCTACGAGTTTTGTGCAGTCAGTAAACGGGGACTAATTTATTGAATTGCAAGGTTTGTAGGTTTTTTATAATGTCTGCTATCCTATGCTGCTTGGTTTACTTAAAAAATTTTTTTTAGCGTGCCCTGCGGTTTCACCCGCACAAGTGTCGATCCCGTTCGAAAGACACATGGCGCCATCTATGATCATAATAACGCTATTGTTGTTTTCCTCGGGAACAGCACTTTTTTTCGGGATGTAAAGTACCTACCCTATGTCCGTTTCTGTACAGTCACGAGCACTAATATGTCAACACTTGGCAACTTTCAATGTCGATTTTTTTGTGAAATAACGAATGCAACGTTGAAAAACTTCACTTTACACAAACCAATGGGTTCGAAAATACTTTGTTCGTAATAACATTTATAATTTCATTCAAAACTAAAGGAGAAAATCGTCTTTGAATGAAGTCAAATGTATACATACTTATGCTCGTGACTGTACACCTGACAACGTATATCAAAATTTCAGGATGATCGGTTTAGTGGTTTAGGCGTGAAAAGATAACAAAAAAACTTACTTTCGCATTTATAATATTATACTAGCTGCGCCCCGCTGTTTCACCCGCGTAAGTGTCGATTCCGTGGGAATATCTGGATAAAAACTATCCTATGTCCTTTCCCGGGATGCAATCTATAGCTCTCCGTCGGCAACAAAACTCCATCAACACTGTCATTTTTACATGTTATTAAATTGACTAATTTTTTTTTAATAAACTGCGTTTTAGCTATTCACATGATAGCAAAGAGTTTATATTCAAAAAATTGTACTTCTACTGCAATTTTGAACAAATATATTGCTCAATAACTAAGGTTAAAAAAACTGAAGTGTTCACCGACTTTTGTTTCTGACTGTACAGCCATCAACTTACTGCAATCTGTCAAATTTCTTTAATAGATTTGCAACTTTATCGCTAAAGCGTAAGGTTCAAAGTTGATTGGGAAATTTTGACAGATTCGGGTAGCTTGATGTGCTGGCGTCTGTACATTCAACATACAGGCCAGCATTCCCCTCATACTTACCACCCTTCAACACCACATTATCACACCACACTAATATATAAAGGCGAAAGTTTCTGAATGTGTGTGTGTGTTTATATGTTTGTTACTTCTTCACGCTCAAATGGCCGGACAAATTTTGACAAAATTTTGTATGGAGGTAGCTGACACCCTGGATTAACATATAGGCCACTTTTTATGCCGATATTCCCGCGGGATCGACATTTACGCGGGTGAAACCGCGGGGCGCAGCTAGTTAACTATACATCCATCTGTAGCGGTATCTACAACGCCACATGAGAACAACGCGTCATACTACGTCACGCAAATCCTACATCGCGCAAGCAGAGTTTACCGCGCAGTTAGCATAGATACAACGGCCCGACATGAATCATTGGGCAGTTGCCCGCCAGACATAACACCCGTCTGGTCGGAGGATCCTCCCTTTTCTATAGAGTATGAGTGAGCTTTACACCCTGTTCCTCATACCTCTATACTGCCTCTTGGTTCCACGTAATCTCCATATGTTTTCGCGCTCTAAGCACAGATTACTGGAGTAGTGGCCTCATGTTCACGTCTCTACTAAATCTGTTCACGCAAACTTACAATTTGGACTAGAATTTTGGGAATTTAAATTGGATTTGGAAGTTAAGTTTAATGTAGTTGGACGAATAGGGTCTATTACAAAGTAGGTACTGCGGTGCTATTCTTTAAAAATCTCACCGTGAAAACTTAGGTGAAGTGAGCGTGGAGTGAGCTGTCAATAGTGTCAATTCCTAGCAAAAACAAACTCACTTCACCTAAGTTTTCACGGTGAGATTTTTACAGAATCGACCGGCTGTAGCGCTTGAGAATAAAGGCTCCTACAAACAGGCGCGACGACATGCGATATAATCGCGCGCGACACAAAGGCACCGCTCGTTACGCGACTTGTGGTGCCTTTGTGTCGCGCTCGTTTTTATCGCGTGTGGCGCCTGTTTGAAGGAGCCTTAAATAACTAAAAGTGAGTCAGAAACGAAATTGTGAATATCGTGGTGCTTTTAGCAATAATAGCTAACCGTTTAGTATGATATTGGATTTGGATCCAAAACGAATATCACCCTTCTTTAACTATAACTAGACCTCTGTAGCTACTTTTGTTTTTTTTTTTTAAAACAATAACCTAATTGCGTAACACACAAAAAAAACTGGCTAAGTCGAGTCGGACTCGTACACGAAGGGTTCCGTGCCACAAGACAAAAACGCCGAAAAAAACACGTTTGTTGTATGACACCGAAAAAAACACGTTTGTTGTATGACTTCGAAAAAAACACGTTTGTTGTATGGGAGCCCCCCTTAAATGTTTATTTTATTATTTTTTTAGTATTTGTTGTTATAGCGGCAACAGAAATACATCATCTGCAAAAATTTTAACTGTCTAACTATCACGGTTCATGAGATACAGCCTGGTGACAGACGCACAGACGGACAGTGGAGTCTTAGTAATAGGGTCCCGTTTTTACCCTTTGGGTACGGAACCCTAAAGAGATCAAATCTTCTTAAGCCATAATCACCTACAAACTGTTTTGTTAGATGTCTGCTCTTAAGAAATATATTAAAAAAATACATAAACGTTAATCTCTGCTATCATATACCAAATTCCTCAGAAGAAGATTTCCCAGGTGAAACCTGTAAATGAGTTTAGACTGTAAAACAACGTTAAGTCAGTACTAAGTCTGCTTTCATTAAGACCTAACTCTTAAGCCCTAAATCCTAGTACCGAGGCCAAGTTCTGAAGGACTTAGTTACCTAGTTACTATCTCCACTATTAATACTGGAGGCGTTGGGAAATAAAATATTGTGAGCTAAGAGGAAATCTGTGGTTGCAATAATCTTTTAAATCTCTATATGAAGTAAAGAAAGAAAGAAAATACATTTATTTAGCACAGACTAAAAGACACACAATACACCAAATAGCTTCACAGTAATCGTACATACATCAGTTAAAAACAAAAAAAGATATTTAAAAAAAAAAAGTGCAAATTCCGATATATTAAATTAGCAGGAAAAGTACTTATCACATTCTTTGTATAATTTAAGACAAAGATCAAAGTACCATAAAGTTGTAACTGTCATTATCAGTCTGAAACTGGCAGCTACCCAAATATTTTTCCATTTCCCTAGTGAAGGTACGGTCAACAAAAGAGATAAGTATGCAGGATCGTCGGGTTTAGTTGAAGTTTAGTAAGAAACCGATGGATGTTGTCGACTGAAATTTAATTTGATAAATGAGCTGTTTGTACCTATTCTATTAACAAAATAAAATTTTATTCGAGAACATCCAACCAACAAATTTGTACGGAACCCTGGGTTCGCGAGTCCGACTCGCACTTGACTGGTTTTCTGATTATGATATCGGAACTGTATTGTATCTTATACTCTTTTATTTATTCAGAACAGCTGATGGTAAGTGGGAAGTTAAAGTGTAGAACACCTGCTTTCAAAAGCAATCTTAATAATTATTCAAAGTTTCTGTTAAACTTTACCTATTTCGTTTCAATATAATAGTGTGCCAGCACTCCAAGTAGAGGGCCGTAGTGTGAGAGTGTGAAGTGGTTAAAAACTTTACGGTACTCGAAGCAGCTGATGCCTTATTCCATTCCCAGTTTCGCAGATCAAGGAAAAACTTCACAAATTACATAATTCCAAGATTAAACTCCCCCCGCCCCCCGCCCCCCGCTCGCAATCTCAAAACTATTTCTCCAGAACCGAATAAATTTTAAAAAGTTCATTGCTTCGAATTTTTTCGCTACAAAGTCTGGTGCTTTACAATTCAAATACAATCCGAAACTTTAAATAAACCGAGTTTTTTAGTGAATTTTAAACAGTACAGTAGTTTCTTGATTTATTGTGAGACTTCTGTTCTGCGATAGTTTTAAATTGCATTAGTACTTGAACACAACGCAACAAAGAAGGAAAAAGTCAGATTATTGATGCGTTTTACTTTAAAAACAGCAGCATCATTAATCGAAAAAGTTGCTCCTTAAATCTAGCGAAATCCACAGAACAGTACTCTGAAAGCAGTTATCAAGATTTTTCCGTTGAAAAAGAGACTTATTTTCAGGAACCAAGGGTTCATTTAAGAATATTATTTAATTAAACTTTCAACACACAAAAACCAAAATTAAACTCTTCGGTCTCCGGAAACCCCAAAAGTTAAACAACCCACAAAGATTTTTTTCACCGCGAGTCGCTTCATGATTTCCAACTCAAATGTTTCCATCCTACTTTGTTGGTAAAAATTGCGGTCATTCCCCGTTATGAGGAAAAAGTGATCCACGACTAAGAACCACCGTTTCCTTGGGGTGTCGAGAACATTTCTCAGCTTCATCCGAGATTACTACAGAAGGTCAGCTTCATATAAATTACAATGTGCGATAATAGGTTCATGCACGCATAGACGCGTACGTACGGCGATCTTACGGCTCGCGTACACCTAATCCGTCATCGGCCGAACTATACCCGTATGTTATCGGCCGAACTATGCCCGTACGTCGTCGGCCGAACTCAGCCGATCGAACCAACCATATGTAAGAGAAAGTGAGTACGTACACTACTTCAACAAAGATCTTTTGATGGAGTCCGATCACTAAGTACGCGAGTGCGTATGGAGTAGTTTCTTTTACATAAATATATTTGGTTCGACTGGCCGAGTTCGGCTGACGATGTACGAGCATAGTTCGACCGATGACGGAGGTCATGGCACACGTATCAAACCGGAAAGGGATCGGCACCGTATCAACTCGAGCCGTTCAGTATTCTTTATATGAAACTCCCTACTGCAACGCACACTAATCGGAATCGTAACGTAATCGCCTCACCTCGGGACAAGCTCACGAACCGCGGTGCGGTGCGTTACGGCTCGTCGTCCTCGCGCTTATGTCTTTCCGTACCCTTGCCCCTCATACCCCTCCGGCCTGCCTTCTGCACCATCAACCAACGGTCGGCGAGCCGTAAGCGCGGCGTCGCATAGCCGTAGCCGAGTCGACGTATCGGAGCTTCTGATCCGCTTTGGTTACGTGCTTACGTTAGGTTGACGCCTGTTTGACGGCGAGGCGAAAAGCGATACGGTGTACGACTTACGTTAGTACTTGCTGTACGTAAAGTAAAACAAAGACATGCTATGTGTGCGTGAGTTGTCGCTCGTTGTATGGCGCCGACCTTCTGTACTATTCTATGGCTTTACGTACGATATATTATCGTGTCTGTTTGGGATTCCCCCTAATATATAGCGGCGGCTGATTGTTTTGGGTTTTATTTGGGTATATCGTTGAGGATGTGGGTATCAGGCACGGCCTCGCAATAGATCCTTGAAGATTTTATAAATGAACTGTTTCCTAGCAGGAAATGAATTTGGGTCGGGACCCCGAATTGTTTTCGGCCTAAGTTGACGATAGCGTTACATCAAATCTTGCTGTTATCATTCAAAAAATGTTTGTGTAACGATGCTTGAGAAATAAGTAGTTGAAAAAAAGGTTTGAGAGGACTTCAATATTATTTTGTGCCTTTCAACTATGAATCATCATCTGCCTAGCCTTTTCCCAACTATGTTGGGGTCGGCTTCCAGTCTAACCGGATGCAGCTGAATACCAGTTTTTTACATGGAGCGACTGCCTTTTTTTTTTTTTTTTTTTTTTTTTTCGCTGAGAAATGACTTTACGCATCTCCGCTCGTCGGGGGAAGAGACGGAGTATGTGGGACTCCCTGCCAGGGTGGCAGTATACCCACTAAAACTCAGCGGTGTTCCCTCATCGCCTTGATGGGGAGGTCATGGGAATCCGGCTCAGCCTTTGCATCCACAACCCCCCCGGCGCATGCCCGCCTAGCTGGCGGGCCCCGCATGTCCCCCCGTCTGGGGGGCTACGGGAATGGCCGGGAACACCTGGCCATTCCCGTCCGGCACTGGTGGAAGCCTGTGCAATACAGGCGAGGGTGCCCCCGCGCCCGTCGCCTGCTGGCTTCCACCTGGGAGGAGTCGGAGATGACTGTCATACTGACGTCTTCTTCGACCCCTCCTCCGCCTCCGGAGCGGCGCCGCGAGAGGGTCTTCCTCCCGCACGCGCTCCGCCGCCTCCTTCTGGGACATGACGTGTTCGCAGAAGGAGGCGACTGCCGCCCAGGACCCCTCATCCCCTAGCATGGCGTTGACCAAGCCGGGGAGCGAGAGGTCCGTTCCGATCGCCGCGGTGAGACTGCGGCGCGGCTCGGACCACGACGGGCACACCTCGAGAGTGTGCTGCGCCGTGTCCTCCGCCGCGCCACAGTCGTGACACGACGGCGTCTCCTCCCGCCCGATACGGTGCAGGTACGATCCGAAGCAACCGTGTCCGGACAGCACCTGCACCAGACGGAAGGAGAGGAACCCGTGCAACCGCTCGAGCCAGTCTCGCAGGACCGGCCCAATCGCGTCGAGGGCTCGGCGGCCGAAGGCTGCGGCGGCGAGGTCCCGCGTCCAGTGGACGACTATGGCGTCCTTTGCCTCCCGCCGGACGGCCTCCCGCTCTTCCGGGGCTGGGCGTTCTCCTCTCGCCCTTCGCCCCGCCGTCCATTCATATACTCTGGCGAGCACCCACGCCTCGAGTTCCCAAGGCGGGGTGCCGGCCAGAGCACATGCCGCGGAGAAGCCGACCGTGCGGTAGGCCCTCGCCGCCCGCTGGGCTATGACCCTTTGGGGGGCCCGCAATGCGGCGGCGTTCTCCCTCCTGTGGAGGGAGTCCTCCCAAATAGGGGCCCCGTAAAGGGCCATACTCCTCAAGATGCCGGCGTAGAGTTGCCGGCATCTCACGCTGGGCCCCCCCAAGTTGGGGAGCAGCCACGAGAGGGCGCCCGCAGTCTTCAGCAGGCGCGTCGATAGCCCGCTAAAATGCGGGCCGAAACGCCACCTGCTGTCGAGTACAAGGCCCAGATATTTCATCTGGGCCTTCACCTCGATTCGGACGCCCTCCACGAAGATGTGGGCGTCTGGTGGTTGGCGCTGCCGAGGCCCATGGAAGAACACGGCCTCGGTCTTGTGCAGCGCCACCGTCAATCCTAGGCGGCGGATCCTCCCTGCGACCAAGGATCCGCCCGCCGAGGCCAAGTTGGCCGCCTCCCTGAAACTCTCCCCCCGGGCAGTGAGGAGAGTGTCATCCGCGTAGCAGACGACACTCGTGCCTCTGAGGAGAGTTCCCCGCAAGAGCCAGTCGTAGCCGACGTTCCAGAGGAGAGGTCCCACGACTGACCCCTGTGGAACGCCGGCCTCGACTGCGTACCGCCGGACTTGGCCAGCCCTGTTCACGAGGACGATCGCCCGATCCTCCAGGTAGCTGGCCAGTAGACGCCGCATGTATAGAGGCACCCCGTGGAATCGGAGCGCCTCTAGGATGGTGCTGTGGGGAACAGAGTTGAAGGCGTTGGCTATGTCGAATGACACCGCCAACAATCCGTCCCCCACCTCCATCGCCTCCTTCACCTGGCCCTTAAGGCGGGCCAGCGCGTCCACTGTGGAACGCTCAGCCCGAAAACCAAACTGAGCGTCCGACAAATCCGGCCCCACATTCCGCAGGTGACTCTTTAGGCGGGCAGCGATTATCCCCTCGAACATTTTGCCGACCTCATCGAGCAGGACGATGGGTCGGTATGCCGAGGGTGAGTCTGCAGGGCGGCCCTCCTTACGAAGAAGGCACAACTGCCCCTCCTTCCACGGCTTCGGGAACCTCCCAGACGCAAGACATGCGCTAAAGAGGTCCCGAAACCGCTCCTCCATTTGGGTGGCGGCGATTGCCACCACCCTCGCCGGGACACCGTCGGGGCCCGGAGCCGTCTTCTTGGCGCGGATGTGCACAATCGCCGCGCTGAGTTTCGACTCCGTGACAGGAGGGGCCTCCTCTTCCACCTCAGCTGGCGGAGCCATCCCCCGCGGAGGGTCCATCACTGGTGGGGTGAAGTTGTCCCTGCACGGGAACAGGGACTGAACCACCCCATCCAGGAAAGAAGGCTCCAGGGTCTCGGCCACCGGGGGACCAAAGGGGCGCAGCTTGTTGCGCGCCACCCTGTATGGCCTCCCGTAGGGATCGTTGTCGAGACCCTCCAGCATCTCCGCTCTCGCCGAGTCCCTGGCGTCGGCGATGGCCCGCTCGAGGACCAGTTTTGCCTCTATGTACACCTCATAGAGGTGGTCCTCGTGGGCGTGGTCTCGTCGACGCCGCCGCCGGCTATGGAGCGACTGCCTATCTGACCTCCACAACCCAGTTACTGGGTAATACGATACCCCTTGGTAAGACTGGTTGTCAGACTTTCGGGCTTCTGACTACCCGTAACGACTGTTAAAGATCCACGAATGATAGCCGGGACCAACGGCTTAACATGCTTTCAACTATGAATAATTCAAATAAAAACTTTTTTACAAAAAAAAACAACCGACTTCCAAAAAAAACACGATTTTGACTCATTCTTAACCGTTTGGACAGAAAAGGCGCAGCACAAAGATAAGTGGAAAAATATAGGAGGAATAAAAAAAAGCTGGTCACAAATTTAGATACAAGAAGTAATCCAAAACTAGGCCGCTTTTGAAATAAGCCCCTTTTAATCCATTACAGAATCCGTAGTTAATTAATATTTTACATGCCATTCATTTAGCGTAGTCACCGTTAGTAACTAAATTATTCAACGCAACATACAGGACCGAAGCCTCGCGGCTGACATGTACAGATTTTTGGCTCATGTTTTACCCATAGTGACACAGGATATAGTTATTATGGATATTCAAGTACTTGGATCAACATGGACAACAATGGATGGTAGCCGAAGGTCAAAGCTTGTTTTATTAATACATTATGTGAACAAAATTTCGTGCTGTTAGATGAAACGGTTTCGTCCGTTGCATTCGAAATGTGGAAGGTAAGTAAAGTCGAGTGCAAGTCGGTGGTAGGATTTATTCTGGTCTGATCCCCTGAACCCCCCCTCCACCACTCCTTGATCGTAAGTTCGTCTTCTCTATCTTAACCACATTATGTAAGTTTACTCTTTTTGACAGGTAAGTACTGTGACATTGAACTGACCTTGCGTAGTACGGTTAAAAAAAACTGTTTTAGTTTGCGCGGAACTCTAATTCTAAAAAACATAAACACTTTAAAATGAAAGTAGCCTTAGTTACTCTTTACAACACCAGCTATCTGCCAATGAAAGTCCTGTCAAAATCGGTCCAGCCGTTTCGAAGATTAGCCGGAACAAACAGACGGACAGACAAAAATTAAAAAAATATTTAAAGTGCCGTATATAGTTTTTTACATGCATTTAGTAAAAAGCTGTTAATTTGCTAGTACCTACACACAGACATTTCAATTTTATTTATTTGTATGTATATCTTTACATGTTTTTCTTTTCCATTCCGTGTTTTTTTTTTGTGTTTGTGTTGTTTTTATGCGTCATGTTTGCCGCAAATAAATATAAGAATTTTCTTTCTTTGTTTCCCACCCATTTTGCCACCGGTACACTTGGCGGTTCCAATGTAACATGGCGAAGTTTACTTGGCGGTTCCAATGTAGCATGGCGAAGTTTACTTGGCGGTTCCAATGTAGCATGGCGAAGTTTACTCTTTCCTCAAGGCTCAGTAAACATGCCATTTAGTAAACATTTTATGACAATATTGGTAAATATGAAGAGCCTTCTTATCATTCTTCTTGATTCTGTTGTTGTTTTCGTACACCAATTGCGTAACAAACTTTCTATCAGAATCCGAAGGATTTTGAAGGAAATTCCAAATCCATTGTTCCATAATTATGTTTCAGAAATTCATGTACTCGACAACGTTAATAAGTAAAGAATACTGTTGAATTGTCAAAGTTACTGGTATTTTAAATGTGATTGTGTTACGCAAATAAGCCTTCTAGTTTAGTTTTTTATATTATTTGTAAGGGAAAAACAGACAATCAATCAACTCAGCTTATCGCAGTCCACTGCTGGACATGGGCCTCTCCCAGACTCCGCCACAACACCCTGTACTCCGCCTTCCGCATAAAATCTACCCCAGCCACCTTCTTTACACTAACTTAGATTTATTTACTAGCTGAAGGCAAACATGACTGACGTCAGACCAAAATGATTATGTGAACAAAAGAAACTAAACGTAACAAAACTCAAGTTTTTTGTGTTGTATCCTACTACTATTAAATAAACTACTCGGAACTGTACTGCAAATAAAGTAGTATTGGAGAAAAAAAATGTTGGGTCGACCCTAAATAAATTGCAGACAGAATAAAATTATGATGATTTGCAATTGCTCTCTAGTCATGGACTTCACAACTGAAGAATCACGACGAGGATTGCACGGTCACCCATCATAGAGACCAGAAGCATAACGGAAAACAAATTAATAAATGGCCTACAAAGTTACATTTCTTACAAGGAATTTTTAATTAGCAACAAGCGTAAAAATAACAGGAACACGACCCTAATCAACACTATATATATGTGCCTAGAATGCGCCCGTTGCATCCTAAAAACCAAGCAGCCAGCAGACCAGCGCCCGTTGACAGCGCACCGAGCATTTTTCTTAGAAACTGTCACTCGGACCATGTAGGTTGGAAGAAGGAGCATCTAAGACGGCCTTCCTGATAGCGTGACGGCCTCGACCGCAACATCATTCCCACCATTAAGGCTCCTTCAAACAGGCGCGACACGCGATAAAATCGCGCGCGGTACAAAGGCACCGCCGGGCGATGCCTTTGTGTCGCGCGCGATTATATCGCGTAACGTGTCGCGCCTGTTTGTAGGAGCCTTTAGCATCAGATCCATCTCTCACAACCTGGCCATCATCATTATTTTGATCATCTTCATTGTCTGAAAATACATAAGAGTACATGAGTAATTAATCAGACCGGAATAACTCCACCAAAGCAATCACCCAGAATTACACCTCCTTGACCGATCGATTCGACACTTACCCACAAGCCCCACATTTGCTTCTTCTCCGCTCCCTCCCACGTATAATCGACGGAAACAATTAACAAACACTTTTCTAGTGTCAGTAGCGTGTAAACCAAGATTAATCGTTCGTCAAACCATCCGTCTTGTGACGTCAAAACGCAGCGCGTCGTAGAAATTAGGATCGGTTCAGACGTGCGACTGAAAGGGACATTGGAAGGAAATTATGTTTAAAAATTAAATTAATAATAATTTAAAGTACAAGTTTACAAAACGTTAGATATTCTTTAATTATCCTCCAATAACGTTCTTTGCAGTTGTAATCATATTAAAGTTCCATAATGGACTTCAGCGCTCCGGTGTCGCGAAATCTTCTAAAGATCGGTAAGAATAGAAAAAGTAATTGTGTATTGTGTCTCATTGGTGACAGTTGAGCTACTAAGCGTTTGACTACATAATTTTCTTCTGTGTAATATATTTTTTGCTTTTCCAATTTTTTGTCGAAATTAATTGATTTTAATAACACTTGCACTACGAGAAATACTCTACTACTGTGAAAGTGAAAAGAAAAAATGTTTATTAAATAGAATCACTTACTCATACTTTTATGTAGTGTGGCGCAGTGGAAACAGCCGCGACTTACGAGTTGTAGGTCGTAGGTTCGAACCCTGACAGGCGCTTTACTTTGTGTAAATTATTTCATCACCACTGCTCTCAAAACCGTGAAGGAAAACATCGTGAGCAAACATGGCCTAGAACCATAAATTCGAAGACATTGAATACTGGGCCCGCGTGGTGGATTACGGCCCACTCCCTCTCACAGAGTGGAGGCCTGTGTCCCAGCAGTGCTAACATTATAGGCTGATTTATGCTTACTTTTATGACTAGATAGCAAGTTAAAGATTAGATATTATTCTAGGCTCTATCAATTCAAGTTTTATTAGAACTTTTGTGAAAACATGCTTCATCATCATCATTATCATTTCAGCCGAAAGACGTCCACTGCTGGACATAGGCCTCCTCCAAGCACCTCCACTTCGACCAGTTCTGCGCTTCTCGCATCCAACGGGTTCCTGCGGCCTTCACAAGGTCGTCGGACCACCTTGTGGGAGGCCTTCAAACGCTACGTCTTCCGGTACACGGTCGCCACTCCAGAACCTTTCGGCCCCATCGGCCATCTGTTCTGCGAGCAATGTGCCCTGCCGACTGCCACTTAAGTTTAGCAATTCTTCAGGCTAAAAACATGCTTAGTTTTCATTAATCCAATTTAACGTGTGGCAAGTCTGTCCGATTCTATCAGTAAATAAGCGATATCATCAGCGCTGTTCACGTGATTTGCACATTTTGTGACGTGTTCGTGACGTCACAAGGAAGCGGATGGCGTAACAGTAAATTTTACGATGTACCTATTACATAAAGCTAAATAATAACTGCCGAACAGGTCGATCGATCAGGTTAAGCTACGCTTGCCGCGGTTGGTCTGTGGACGGGTGACTATCTTTACATAACGTGACCCCTCCGTGCCTCGGAAAGCACGTTAGGACGTTGGACCTGGCTGTCATTCGTGGATCTTTGATAGTCGTTACGGGTAGTCAGAAGCCCGAAAGTCTGACAACCAGTCTTACCAAGGGGTATCGTATTACCCAGTCACTGGGTTGTGGAGGTCAGATAGGCAGTCGCTCCATGTAAAAATCCGGTTAGACTGGAAGCCGACCACAACATAGTTGGGAAACGGCTAGGCAGATGATGATGACCTATTACATAACATATTTCTGCAGTAAACTCTTGACTGTTCTAGGCTACTTTTATTTTTATTATAGTGCAGTATATAGTCGCTGTAAACGTTTTACAATTTTTTGTTTACAAGTTTTTGTTCGTTGCGAAAGAGCTGTTGCAATTTTTTTTTATTTTCTCTAACGCCACAGAAAACACCGTTAATATTGCCAAAGCTTTATTACACCAATATACATAAGATACCGAGATAATCCGAGACATTAACAATGATTTAATACCAACACATCCTTACCTTGAGTCTCCACGGGTTTCCTTGTACGGTCAACCGCAAGTCACACTTGTACTACGAAAACCACCATCATTGCTTCGACATAAAGGCGCTTTTTCTTTATACCGTGGACGTGTGGTTGATTGTACTGCACATAACGGTTTAACGTTCATGAAAAATGTTGGGCAGCTGTTGTTTTGGAGCTTGAATTACATTTGGACATGATACTTGCAATGGACATCGTCCTAGATGCGTATTTCCCTTTCCGTGTCCAACTGGCGACACCGGTCTCGCAAAATCCACACGCTTTTGTATTAGTACGGAATTCTACTAGCCCGTGTTCAATTCGCGCCTTTCTCTATCGTGTTCATAGTTCTTTTAAAATCATTTCATGTTAGAAGTGAATTAAGAAATTTTGTTTTTTTTTTTCAAAATGGCGGCCATGCATGGTACCTATATAAATCGATAGCTGACATCAATGCAAACAGAAAATATAATAAGATATTTGAACATGTAGAGACGCCAGCACATCAAGCTTCTACATCCTGTCAAATTTCTTTAATAGATTATCAACTTTATCGCTATATCATAAGCTTCAAAGTTGATTGGGAAAAAATGAAAGTTTCGGGTCGAACAGAAAATATACATAATATGACCAAACCCAAATGGCGGACAGGTAGGTATGCCACGGACCTTCAAAGCCCTTTGGCACTAAGATAGATTCCCTTGTTCACAAACTAAACTAAATTTAAGTTCAATGCACCTTTTTCTTTCTATTTTAAATTTACTTTAGTTTGTGAACAACGGAATCGGCACCACTGTCTAGTAGGAAACTAAAAACCTTGTTTTGTTTGTGTTTTTCTAAAAAATTATACTCAATGCAATAAAGTGATTTTTTTATTTTCGCTTCACCAGGTAGAACGTCCCCTTGGAATAATTTCCTACATCAACTTGGACGCCGCAAAAGCTAGTACCTACATAATATAAGGTAATAATAATATAATATAATATGTTTTTATATTTTTTTATAATAATATTTAAAAATATAATTTATATGTATTTAATTGTTTATAGGGGATAAACATAATATAATAATAATAAGCAATATAAAATCTAGTGTAAATAGTTTGTATTTGTTTAATATGTATGTAATTATGTATGTTACAAATATTAAAAATAAAATAAAGTTAAAATGTTAGGTCACTTCGGTTTGCCAGATCCGATCCCAAAACCTAATTTTTAATTAATCACACTAATATTATAAAGGCGAAAGTTTGTGAGTGTGGGGGTGTGTGTGGGGGTGTGTTTATATGTTTGTTACTTCTTCACGCTCAAACGGCTGGACCAATTTTGATAAAATTTTGTATGGAGGTAGCTGACACCCTGGATTAACATATAAGCTACATTTTATCCCGATATTCCCACGGGATCGACATTTACGCGGGTGAAACCGCGGGGCGCAGCTAGTACTGCCATAAATGCTAAGAGTTTCCCCAACAGACTGGACAAGCAAAACCACAATCTTAATACAATGCTAACCATTATTAATATGACACACACTTACCTTGGACAGCTTGCCACAATTTCCTGCCTACCCACATAACATCAGATGGGACGATTTGTTTAATGTTCATGAAAAACGTTCGGCATTTGTCACTTAGGTGTTATATTGTGCTATTTGTGGACGCGTGTGGGACGGCGACGTGTTACTGTGGGGGTGCTATTCAGGACCTGCCGAGAGAAAAGGTTTTGATGGGGGTAAGTTTATTGTGGTGTCGAGTAAAAATTTCTACAGGCTGTCGTTTGGGGTTTTTTTTAAGGTGTACGAAAACACGCAAGCGGCTATACTGGTGACATCGTTTTTTTTTTTTGTTTAACCGCCATAATGTACCGTGTCCCTAAAGCCGGATTCATATTACTGTGTTGTGTCGTGTCGTGACGTCTTCTCACGCAGTGTTAGCCAATTAAAACTCGTTGTGATTTGACGTAGTCCTGAATAGATTTGTTTGGTTGGTGTATCCCGAGTCACGACACAACACAACACAGTAAGGTGTATGTGGCTTTACACGGTACAATATCCATGAAATATAGAAAAACATATAAGCAATCCCTTGTGTCCAAATAAACTTTTTTCTTTCTTTCTTTTTTCTTTCTTTCCTTATCAATAGTTCAATATTTGAGGGGCGTGTGGCTAAGTAATAACAGACGCATAGGTCGATCGATCAGGTTAAGCTACGCTTGCCGCGGTTGGTCCGTGGTTGGTGACCATTTTTACATACTGAGGCCCCTCCGTGCTTTGAAAAGAAGGTTAAGCCATTGGTCCGGGTCGTCAGAAGCCCGAAAGTCTAACAACCAGTCTTACCAAGGGGTATCGTATTTCCCAATAACTGGGTTGTGGAGGTCAGATAGGCAGTCGCTCTATGTAAAATACTGGTATTCAGCTGCATCCAGTTAGACTGGAAGCTAACTCCAACATGGTTGCGAAAAGGCTAGGCAGATGAGTTCAACATTCGACTACGTTAGATTTAAGAATTATTTTTAGATATTTATTTAATACTTCAAGCACAGAAATGTATGGACGTGTACTTTCCTAATGCTATAAGCATTTTCTACCAGTCAACCTTTGGGTGATGCACAGACAAACAGTGTGGGAGGTGCAATTACGAAAAACTGAGGAATAAATATTTATTTAAATGCTAGCTGCGCTAAGTGTCGATCCCGTTTGAATATCGGGATAAAAAGTAGCCTATGTGTTAATCCTGGTTATAAACTATTTGTGTGCCAAATTTAATCCAAATCCGTTCAGCCGTTTGTGCGTGAAGAAGTAACAAACATAATAAACACACACACTCACAAACTTTCGCCTTTATAATATTAGTGTGATAAAGATACACATATACCTATTAAAAAACCTTTACAAAATAACTAGGAAAAGGCAAGGCAGATAATGATGATATTACGTTAAAATAATTCCATGTTTAAATTGTCAGCTCCCAGCAATATTTAATACCCATTGGCGCCGATTCCCTTGTTCACAAACTAAACTAAATTTAAGTTCAGTACATCTTTTTCTTTCTATTTCATTAAGAAAAGAACAGAAGATAAATATTAGTTTAGTCCTGTCAAATTAGACAGCGCCTAACGTAAATTGACGTATGTTTAGTAGCCATGTTTTTAATCACGTCTTAAACTTGCTATGAAGTATCATAATTTGACAGGACTAAACTAATATTTATCTTCTGTCCTTTTCTTAATGAAATAGAAAGAAAAAGATGCACTGAACTGAAATTTAGTTTAGTTTGTGAACAAAGAAATCGGCGCCAAACTTCGACACTAATTCGAATAACTTTAATTAAGACGAAGAATACACACTATTCAAAGAAATATATCAAAACGAAACGGAATTACACCAATACAGCATAAACATCAAGCCACCAACAAAGATAATTTCGCAAAGGTTTTCCCCGCAGCTGAAAACGTTAGCAATGAAATAGCAGGCACTATGCGTCCCAAGGGCCCTCTGCTATTACGGCTAGCATTCAGATTAGATTTATAAACGCCAGTGAAAACGACGTGTGAAATGCGGGCGAAATATGCGCTTTGATGGTGTGTAAGTGTTGGGCGTACGGAAATGGGTGAAAGAAAATTGTGAATTACCTACTTTCATTTTCAAACAAGATATTACATAACAAGCTAATAGACTTAAAAGAATAATGTGTAACAGACGCCAGCCTGCACATCAAGCTACCCGAAACTGCCAAATTTTCCCAATCAACCTTGAACCTAATGCTTTAGCGATAAAGTTGAAAATCTATTAAAGAAATTTTGACAGATTGTAGTAGCTTGATGTGCTGGCGTATGTACAAAACAAAGAATTACAGGGCATAAGAAAAAATTGTCCGCATCGCTGTCAACAGGAAAAGTGCCCAAAAGGCTGGCAGTATTGTCCCGTTGTATTGTATGGCCATGCTAATTACCTACTAGGATTTTTCTTTTTGATTTTATTAAACTACTAGCAGCGCCCCGCGGTTTCACACGCATAAGTGTCGATCCCGTGGGAATATTGGGATAAAGCCTATATGTTAATCCAGGGTGTCAGCTACCTCCATACAAAACTTTATCAAAATTGGTTCAGCCGTATGAGCGTGAAGAAGTAACAAACATATAAACACACCCCCATACACACATACACACACCCCCACAAACTTTCGTAGTCTGATGTAGTGGCGATGTGACAAGTACCTTGGCTCAATATTATATTCAATAAAAAAATAATATTGGAATGAGAATGTTTAACTTTTACTTATGTTGTAAAACCCGGATTAAGCATTTGTTGACATTATAAAAACCGGCGAAATTCAAGTCAAACTCAGACACGGCGTTGGATTTGTAATGTCTTCCCTTGGCACCTTTTTATACGGAACCGTTCAAGAATCGTAAACAAATTCATTCCGATCCCACTTTATACAATGTTATAACCACAGTCTATTCATCATTATAACTATGTGTAGTGTGTCTATTAAATAGATATGTAAACACTGTCTCTTTCACACAAGCGGGGTAGCTGCTGTCACTTATGTCATCTGTCAATCACGAGGAATGGCGGGAAACAGACAATGTGTAGCAGCCTATATACGATAGCGCTTGGTGTGGTAGCATCAGTGAAGTGATATACTCAAGATTAATACTGAATCAACAGGATTCTACAATATGTAAACAGGTTTTTTGTCTCATATAACTAATGATACAGTCATTATAGAATGAACATATTATTATTCAAAACATTGCAATACAACGTGGCAATGCCAGCCTTTTGGGCACTTTTCCAACTGACAGCGACGCTGACGAATTTTTTGATGCCCTATGATTCTTTCCTCTTCTTTTTAGGGTTCCGTACCAAAATAGTATAACAGAACCCTTATGGTAAGACTTTGTCTGTCTGTCACTGCTGGATATCTCAAGAACTACTAATGCTATCAACTTGAAATTTGGAATAGTTTTAGATGACGTTTGCCCAACTATTTTGTAAATAAGAAAGAAATAAAAATGTATGTTTTTTTTTTTTGCAACAGGGACTGTAAAACCCTTCCTTAGCCCTTTATGTTTCGGGACAGCGGTAACCCTTTCGGGCTATCTGACCCGGCCGGATACAACAGGTCTTACAGATATTTTATAGAAACTCAAAAATTACATGTATAAAGAAAACATTAGTTTTAAAACTGCCATTATTGTATTTATAGCAACAATGCCTGGAATATAAAATAATAAAAAAAACTTGAAGTGTTTTGATCATTTCTGGTCCTCGAGTTTCACAAGAACCAATTGAAGCGAAGCTTTAAATGGATTTTTGTGAGTACCGTCGATATCAAAGGCGAGACTCGATGAGGTCCCGATTGTGTGAGCACTTCCAAAGGAATTCGGAGTACAATATTATGATCTGTTTCTCATAAACCTATATGTGTTTGTGGGATTTGTTTGACCTCTTGATAATAATTTCCCCAGGGTATCGTCACCATCGGAGCTGATATCTATCCGAAAACATCATGCCTATAATTCCTGAGTGTGTTAGCAGCAGGTATAACGGTCCGTTTTTCAAGCATTATTGTATGGGTTTATGAAATGAAATGAAATGATGATATGAAATGATTTTATTTTTTGCAAGTAGGTTTGTACAAACACTTTTACACGTCAATCATGTTTTTTAAAACTAGATGAAGTTGGCGTTTCCTATCTGACTACTCTGAGAAGAAAGGCTGAAACAAACTCAGAGGTCACAGTCTCTTTTAAAGTCCAGACATAATATTGGTCAGGTTATATGAAGACCATGTAGATCGATGTCTGAGGTGGTCTTTTGAGGAAATAACCACACAGATTCAGAGGACCTGTCCTGTCAGTGCACCCATTTGTCATGTATGTATTCTGAACAAAGAACAACAAACATATGAACTAAACTTTGTCTAAATAAATAAGCATAATCAGCCTATCAAATACAAAGGTCTAAAAGTTAGTAGAGAACAGCCAACTTAGACCGATTTAAAATTTTCCATAGAAACAGAAATTTCCAGTTACATTTTTTAGGGTTCCGTAGCCAAATGGCAATAACGGAACCCTTATGGATTCGTCATGTCTGTCTGTCTGTCCGTCCGTATGTCACAGCCACTTTTTTCCGAAACTATAAGAACTAGGTATACTGTTGAAACTTGGTAAGTAAATGTATTATGTGAACCGCATTAAGATTTTCACAAAAAAAAATGAAAAAAAACAATACATTTTGGGGGTTCCCCATACTTAGAACTGAAACTGAAAAAAATTTTTTTCATCAAACCCATACGTACAGGTCTTCAAAAATTATATTGAGGTTTTTAATGTAATTTTTTTCTAAACTGAATAGTTTGCGCGAGAGACATTTCCAAAGTGGTAACTGTAACTTCTTAATTATGAGAATGATAAAACTAAAAAAATATATGATGTACATTACCATGTAAACTTCCACCGAAAATTGGTTTGAACGAGATCTAGTTAGTAGCTCGCCGGTGAAAATTTAAAAACATATGATGGTACGGAACCCTCGGTGCGCGAGTCAGACTCGCTCTTGCCCGGTTTTTTTCAATAAGGCGTTTCGAAAATGTTCTCTACTAACTTTTTAAACCTTTGTATCCTGCTTATGCGTATGAACTTTCATTAAAATCGGTTCATTCATTTCGAAAAATAAGGGCTTGAAAGTTTGTATGAAATGCCGTACGGCGTAAACGCTCTTAAGTTTAAAATGTCGGTAAACAAAGCTTTGGCTATCGTTCCTATCAGTCGTAGAATAATTATAATTTATCCGCTATTTATACGAGCTTTTAGGTACTAACCAAATGTATTATTCTACGAAACAAAGAAGAAATCTCCATTTTCTTTAATACTTGGAATATAAACCCTACAATGGTGTACTTGATAGTTCTTTCAACGTTTAAGTACCCTCATAAACCTCAGCCGACTCTTTATAGCGGGGGTTGATAACTTTATTTACTTTCTTTCCCTTTTACTTTAAATTGAAACATTTTACTGCGGAATACTAAGGAATGTATTATTAACTTGTAAGAAATATGATGTCGCTTCACTGGTGTTGTTACCTCAATCGTGGGGTAATAACCGGGTTTGTAATTGACATATATTCACACCAGCTACGCCCCGCGGTTTCACCCGCATAAGTGTCGATCTCGTGGGAATATCGGGATAGAAACTATCCTATGTTCTTTCCCGGGACTCAAACTATCTCTATACCAAATTTCATCTAAATCGGTTCTGCGGTTTAAGCGTGAAGAGGTAACAGACAGAGACACACTCGCATTTATAATATTAGTATGGATTTATAATGCTGAAGATATTATCATCATCTGCCTAGCCTTTCCCAACTATATTGGGGTCAGCTTCCAGTCTAACTGAATACCAGTATTTTACATGGAGTGACTGGCTGTCTTTCCACAAACCAGTTACTGGGTAACATTATCCCATTGGTAGAATTACCTAACTATCAGACTTTCCAACGGGCTAAGTAATGGATGGTCACCCATCCAAGGACCGACCTCGGCAAGCGTTGCTTAACCTTGAAAATAGGCCCGTGCGGCTGTTATTATTCAGCCAAGGACCACTCCACCATAACATCAAGCTGCTCACCTAAAATATGAACTCCCTCAATATCTTGTATCCATTACAGTCAATATATAATAGATGCAACGTTAACAAGGTCCATATGTGCATAGCTATCTAGTTTGTGTACATAATTTAACTAGAAACCAGGGAGAACGCAGGCGGGCTATCATTAACTATAGTTATTGGAAGTCATATTGTTTGAGAGGAATAATATTGTATCAAATATTGCAAGCTTGGTTAAATTTTGTGGGTTTTCATAATACAAATATGGAACTGTCGACACAGTAATAATTGAGGATTGTATATTTTATTTTAAGTTAATTGCATTGGATATTCATAAAATATAAGTTATTTAAGTTACAAAGGTAATTTGTGGTACTTACCTACTTTTATCTAAACAAGAGTTATGGACCAATTTTACACAAAACTGGTAGGTATGGTATTTTGACTGTTGTGTATAATGAGACAGTACGTCAAAATGCTTGACGGGAATTTTTCAGAGTTTTGTGAAATTGACCCTAAATCAGACCAACCTTGACTAATGATGAGAATTTTAATTACAAACACTTGTTAATAATTATCTACTGTGGCACCACCCAGGGGCCCAACACACATTAATAAGTTAAGCCAAACCTCATTATCCTACTTTCTACTAGATATACGAGTATGTATTATCACACTAATATTATAAAGGCGAAAGTTTGTGAGTGTGACGTTTGTTACTTCTTCGCGCAAAAACTACTGAACGGATTTGAATGAAATTTTGCATACAGAAAGTTTATAACCAGGATTAACACATAAGATACTCTTTATCCCGATACTCTCACGGGATCGAAACTTATGCGGGTGAAACCGCGGGGCGCTGCTAGTCACACTTATATTATAAAGGCGAAAGTTTGTGAGTGTGTGTGTGTATGTTTATATGTTTGTAACTTCTTCACGCTCAAACAAGTTGACCAATTTTGATAAAAATTTGTATGGAGGTAGCGGACACCCTGGATTAACACATAGGGTACTTTTTATCCTGATATTCCCACGGGATCGAAACTTATGCGGGTGAAACCGCGGGGCGCTGCTAGTTATCTATAAATACAAACGTAGAGGATAAAGAACTTCATCCTAGTATAAATGTGGGGATAAACACAAACTAAGAGTAATAACAGCGCGAGATTAAGACGTAAAAAATGACGCTCTGAGACGAGATGCTATGTATCAAGCTTATTTGTGTGACATACGGATGAATAATCTGAGGGATTTCTTCGACAGTGAGAGCACTTGTGGGCCCTATGGTAGCGGCGGCGACTTACAAGTTGTAGGTCGTGGGTTCGAACCCAAGCAGGCACTTTACTTTGTGTAAATTATTTCATCACCACTGCTCTCAAAACGGTGAAGGAAAAATTGTGTGGAAATCGGCATATCCTAGAACCGATAAATCCAAGACATATTGTGATAACTACCAATCTGCAGTGAGCCCGCGTGGTGGATTACGGCCCACTCCCTCTCACAGACAGGAGGCTTGAGTCCCAGCAGTGGGAACATTATATTATAGGCTCATTATGCTTAAGCGTCGACAGTGAAAATATTCGAAGTTTAAAATGTTATTAAAGTTTAAGTACCTACACTGCAACAAGGATCTTTGTTCTTTTGGCGCCTGAATGACATTTACAGGCGGGCGTTGTTGTTTAACACTTGTGAAATTGACACAGAAATCGTATTGAAAAAACCAAGATGGCGGCATTAGTGCTGATTGTGGCCATGCGCCAAAAGATCCCTGTACTGTTGTAATCAGGATGAAGTTTAAAATGAAAGAAGATCTACCAGAATCTCATGACATAAAAAAAAATAGTGATTTTCGTATGGATTGATATTGCCATAATTATGAAAACCACTTTTTTTTTGTGCCATGAGATTCTGGTATAAGTACCTTATACTTCGTTTCGAGAATGTTGGGTTGATGGACGTCCTTTTCCCTACGTCTATGGGTATAGGTATAAACCTATTCCGTCGGTTACGAATTTTCTGGTCTTTTAGTTATTTAACATTACGCTAGCTAGGACCCTTAGAATCCGAGCAAAAAAAAGCGAAAACGTTGTAACAGGCAGGCGATGCGATGCGACGGGGTGTGTCGGGGACAAGACACGCGGACGAAGTCAAGGGCAGAAGCTAGTATAATAAAAAGTTTTACTTTGGAATAATTATGACCTTTGTGCAGAATAAACAATTTTTCTTTCTTCTTCTTCTTCTTTAGAACTGAACAAATAAAATGTTTAGTGAAACAATGCTGGACATTTTCGCTGGCAGTGTCTCCATTTGCAAAGAGATTAACAAGAGCTGGCGAAACACTTTTCAAGGTACAATTTGTGTAGATATTAACACAGTACTTAGTAGATTATAATGAGTTTGTTTGTTAGAACTAAATTACTTTAAATGTACTTTTCACACCACCTGCTCGAAAATGTCAAATTATATGTCAAGCAACCTTAACCTAAAGTGAGTCATTAGTGGCCGGGGGCACAGCCGGTCAATAATGTTGTACTGGATTTCATTATGACCCGCTGGTCAATAATGTGATTTGAATTTGGAATCTCACATGCTCAGCTAAATTGGCTAACAAACACCCTTTGGTGCCAGAAAGAGGAAAGCTATTCTCGATACCCTTACTACGCGTGGATGATATTCTCGATTTCCTACAAAATCATAACGACTGCTTCTTCATATCGTTGCCATGTTTTCGAAGACATAATATTGTAAGAATAATTAGATAACTACGAACCATTTTTTAAAAGGAATGGAATATCATTAAAACTGGCATTAATAATAACAAATACCGTACTGCGCCGTAATACCGTAGTAGTAATTGGCTGTAACATTAGTTAATTTATTTTAAGTAAACTGCGCAAAAATTGCTGTGGATTTTGTGAATAAATAAATAAATAATAAAACCTATCTATACTACAGTCGATTTATCACATTTTATCATAAATACTCTATTTTCACGAGCGTCTCCAATGACGTTCTAAATTCAAAATGCATACAGCCAAGCATCCAAAGCCATTCTACCAGCCCTGTATAAAGCTTAGTTTACACAAACGCTACTTACATGAGAGTGATATCAATAGACACACACGACAAAACCGTAGAAGAGACTTTTTTTTTTGAAAATCGAATTGATCGTGTCTTGGCTACTTATTGGTAGACGCAATAAAGGCGCGAACTTTTGGCATTTAAACTTTAAATTTATCAACAAAGTATTATAAAATGTCGAGTGATGAAAGTGATTGTACTCCTGAATTCATTACAACCGAAGCTAATAATATTTCCAATGATTTACTGCCGGAAAAGTCAAAGGAAACTTATATAAAAGCCTACGACAATTTCCAAAAATGGAAAAGTACGAAAGGCGTCAAGTCCATTTCGGAACCAGTTCTATCCAGTTCTATTTTGTTTTTCGTACTATGGCTATTATTTTCTCACAGTAGGTGTAAAAAGTAGAGTATCCTCCTCGGGGCTAAAGGTGTCTTTGCCTTGGGCTAGCTTGTATGACGCCCGTGACATAAGACACAACTTTAGCCCCTCGGTGCATAATCTACTATTACTGTGTAGCTACTCGTACTTGTATTAAATTGTTACAACGTTTAATTTTTCATTAGGATAGTCCCCGTTATAGTTATCGTTGAGGAAATAAACGCTTGTTTTTTTTTGATGCTGAAATAATTCTAAAGAGATTTTTTTTATTTTTATTTAAATATAATACAATCTCTTATACTAGGGCCAAGTGTTTTTTGTGCTTGTCATTCTTGGTAGGCGGGTTGGCTATCGCAGTATGGTATGGTGGCGACCGCGTACCGGAAGGCGTAGCGTTGGAAGGCCTCCCACAAGGTTGTCCAACGACCTTGTGAAGGCCGCAGGTACCCTTGGATGCGAGCAAGAAGCACGGAACCGGTCGAAGGGGAGGTGCTTGGGGGAGGCCTATGTCCAGCAGTGGACGTCTTTCGGCTGAACTGATGATGATGATCACTATCTAAACATTATTAATCAAATTTTAACCTATTTTATAATTTATGACTTTCTACACAATGTATTTTGTTAAGAAATAAATGACATACCTACTTATGACTTATGACGTGTCTTGGAAAATTGTCTGTTTGTAATGTCGAAATAACAGCATTTTACTAAATGCATATGGAACTGTACACGGTACCTACATATAATAATAAAACAATTAAAAAAAATAGTTTTGTGTCTGAATTTCTGTGTCTATCTGACTGTTTGTTCTGGCAAATCTTCGAAACGGCTAGGCTGATTTTCACGGGATTTTCACTGGCAGATAGCTGTTGTTATAAATAGTGCTTACGTCCTTACTTAGAATTAGGGTTCCGCGCAAAAAAAAAACATAAAATCGAATTTGTTTTCGCGGGCACAGCCAGCAGTGCGATGCCAACCAATAGTGTGATGTAACCATCTCACCGTGAAAACTTAGGTGAAGTGAGCGTGGAGTGAGCAGTCAATAGTGTCAATTCCTAACAAAAACAAACTCACATCACCTAAGTTTTTACGGCGAGATTTTTACAGAATCGACCGGCTGTTTATAATACAATATATTATTGTATAGATTATGGATATAATTATACTTCTAAATACCAGCGCGGTAATTGCGTAACACACTATCAGTAGCAATGGGTTTCATTTTGACAATTCAACAACATTCATTGCGTTATTTACGTTGCATATGAAGCAATGGACTTTTGTATGCACATAAAAATATTAATCTGTTTAAAAAATACAGTGATATCCATAACATAAATACTAGGAACAAACACAAATTTGTTGTTCCAACAACAAGGCTCAAAAAAATAGGTGGCTCGTTTAGATGCCAATGTATACGTTTTTATAATAAACTTCCTAGCCACATTCAAGAACTAAGCCTTAATAAATTCAAATCTTTTATAAAGCGAAAACTATGTCAGAAAGCCTATTATACTGTAAAAGACTATATTGAGGACAAAAAGGCTTGGGATTGAGCTGCTCCAATAGGTTTAGAATGTTGTTTTTATTTTTCTAATTTACACTTTAATAATTTTCTTTTTTTAAGTATCTATTTACTTAAATAATGACATGTACATTTACTGTATAAAGTATTATATAATTTTAATTATTGTGAATGTGAGGACTATGTGGGTAATTTTTTTGTTTTTTTTCTCTCTTCGTTTTAATCATGATCTGGCAGTTTAAGTAGTTTATGCGGCCTACCCAAATGTCCTGTCTTTGGTATTGTTCGTCGAATCGTTGAGCTCCTTAAGTTCTGAGTTGAGCTGCACGGTTACTGACAAATGCGTGCACTGACTGGACAGGTCCGCTCAATCTGTGTGGTTCTTTCCTCAAAAGACCATTCTACATGGTCCTCAAAGATTATGTCCGGATTTTTTATATACCTACACATTGACATTGATGAATTTTATTTAGACAATGACATGAATATTTACTTTGTAAGTAATTTATATTATTATTATTTTTTATTTTTTTTTTATTTAATTATTGTGAATGTGAGGACTATGTGGGTCATTTCTTTTTTTCCTTCTTAGTTTTAATCATGATCTGGCAGTTTGAGTAGTTTATGCGGCCTACCCAAATGTCCTGTCTTTGGTATTGTTCGTCGAATCGTTGAGCTCCTCAAGTTCTGAGTTGAGCTGCACGATTTTTGACAAATGCGTGCACTGATTGGACAGGTCCGCTCAATCTGTGTGGTTCTTTCCTCAAAATACCATTTCAGACACCAATCTACATGGTCTTCACACGATCTGACCAAGATTTTGTCTGGACTTTAAAAGAGACTGTGACTTCTGTGTTTGTTTCGGCTTTTCTTCTCAGAATAGTCAGTTAGGAAACGCCGACCTCATCTAGTTTAAAAAAAATATGATTGACGTGTAAAAGTGTTTGTACAAACCTACTTACAGAAATAAAAATCATTTAATCATCATTTAATCATTTAATCATTAGCAATATCCTTCAAAATGATTCAGATTGAGATTGATAATGGCGCCGATTCTGTAATTCACAAACTAAACTAAATTTAAGATCAGGCATCTTTTTCTTTCTATTTCATTAGGACAAGGACAGAAGATAAATATTAGTTTAGTCCTGTCAAATTAGTCAGCGCCTGGCGTAAATTGACGTATTTTTAGTAGCCAATTTTTTAATCTCGTCTAAAGTTGTCTATGGAGTATCTTAATTTGACAGGACTAAACTAATATTTATCTTCTGTCCGTTTCTTAATGAAATAGAAAGAAAAAGATGCATGAACTTAAATTTAGTTTAGTTTTTAAACAACAGAATCGGCGCCAATGTGTTGTAAACCTACGCAATTAGGGTGATGCTAAGGCGTTTATGCAATTGGTGTCATATAATTTCGATTAATAAAAATGTGACAGCAAATAAATGATTTGATTGATTGATTAATTGACATATAACATTTTAGACTTAACTTCTTTCAAACTCCCTACATACAGTCTCCTATTATTCACTATTCCACTAAATACTGGCATGTGGTTTTTCCCGAAAATACAACACGAACCCGCAACTTTTCTTTCAATCCTCCATTCACGCTTTTATCCAGACTTTCCATTTTTATTACTAACGCATTGCCAAATCCCGGACGCTTCGAAAGTCGGACGGACCCGGATGGCTAAATCCGGACAGATGGCGAGCTCGACTTTAGACTCCGGGGTGAATTTCGAGAGCACGTGTGATTTAGTTGGTGCGAATTTCGCAGTGGAATTTATGCTGGTGCAATTACAGTTGGAGTGTTTAGAAATGGTTTAATTGGCGCTGTTTTCTGTGTAGATGATGTGGGATTACTTATATACGTTCCTAGGTTCTGCCCGCGACTTCATCCGCGTGAAATTTCTTACTCCCCCGACCCACCCCGTCGCATTGCATCGCCTGCCCGCGGTATTATTATTTTTTTTTTTTAAACTATACTTGATGTAATCAAACATTCAAAGACGTAGTAGTAAAGGATGATTTCCTCCAAACGGCTCGCATCGCATCGGATCGGAACGGATTTTACAATCTTTAAACGATATTAAATCTTGTACCTACACAATATTTAAAGTCTATATTACCAAGCCGCGCACAGCAGCTTGACCGCGGGCGTCTTCCGCGACACGCGATCGTAGCCGAATGTATGCAAGGACGCGCGTATGGCTCCGTACGCCTGTTGTTGTATCTGATCGAATCCTTTCGGCTTTTGTCCAAATTTTTCTTTTCCTCTTCTGTGTTTTATGATTATTTTCTTCTTTTTTAACGAAACTACAACCATTTTCAAAAATTAGAACAGAACACGTTAGGAATGAAACTATTTGACTAGGCGCAGAATCGAAGACACGTTCGCAAGCGTCGTACGGAGCCTATCGTATGCGTCGACGCGCTCGGTTGTCGCCGCATCCTTTCCGATCCAAATGCAATAGAAGCCGTTTGGTGTAAATTATCCTTAAGCCGATTTGCTGGCGGCTGCCATGTGTACATGCTAATTTGGGTAGTTGTGTTGCAAATGCATTCACAAATCAACTATTCTGGTACTTGAACATAGTGCAGTGCCTATCTCAAATTGTGTTTCACAATTTTGTAGTCTGCTTCATTAGGGTCTCATTTATCTGGGTGTTCATGATTATCGGACATCTTATTCACATCATCATCATTTCAGCCCGGAATTATCCACGGCTTGTTATGGGGCTCCCCCTTTTTCTTTTTTTTCTTTTCTTTTAGGGTTCCGTACCTCAAAAGGAAAAAAACGGAACCCTTATAAGATCACTTTATTGTCCGTCTGCCTGTCTGTCTGTCAAGACCCTTTATCTCGGGAACGCGTGGAGGTATCAAGTTGGGGGGTAGACGACACACGAAATTAAATATTCTTAGTCCATTCTATTTTCGTCTTCCACTACAAATGCCCCAGCACCACAATTCTAAAACCAAAGACCGTAAGTAAACGCAGCTAATCCAGCGCTCAAGTGACCACATTACGTGGGACATAAACCGGGACTACTCCGACGGTATAAATCCAAAACAGCCACCGTGTTTTATGGCCACTTTCCTTTTGTGCTGTGCAAGTTATGAGCGGAAACTATTACTATGATTGTGTATAAACTTTATTAAAATGATCCGAGTCTTAAGTTAAGTGTGTAGTTGCAGTGTTCTAGATTGGCTATATTTAGTTATCACTTGTCTTTGACTATCACATAAACAGCTGTTCTCATCTTTTCTAAGCGGTAGTGAGCCACGCTCATGGATCAGAAGGCCACTTTTCCGTAATTAAAAACGTTCAAATTCTAGTCGCTATCTCATCTCAGCGATAATCAATGTTAAAATCTTGTCCAAAAAGTAGGGAAAAGTAAGAGGTATTTTTGACAGATTGAGACTGAGATCAGACTGTAAATGTTGTTAATATGTCGAGAATCACCCCTCTGATGACTATCGGGGGAAAAACATTCCACATCATAGACTACGAGTAGTAAAAGAAATAAAAAAAAGAAGAATACGTTTATCAGTTGTACTAATCCATCCATAGGTTCTCTTTAAAACATCCCTTCTCAGAATTGAGAATTTGACATGACAAATTCTACTTTGGAATGACTAGTTCACACAAATGTTCTCAAATTCAAATGAGAAGAAGAAGAAGAAAAACCGACAAAAATGCAATGCCACTATAAGCGTGTAACTTGCGACAACTTTCAATTACAACGTGTAGCGGTACGAAATGCATTACATATTTTATTTCAGTGTGTGACGCCCCTATAGATAAGCGTTGTTGCTAAATTACCAACGATTTGCTGCGTTTTAGTAAATTGGAATGTCTGCATGCAAATGTAGGATTTTGTGCCCTTAAGTGTTAAATTCGTGACTTGTTTTTGTACATTTTTTTTTTCAATTTATATTCCGAGCATTTCAATTTGTATTTCAGCTATTCAGAAGGACCTATTGGGTCATTATTTTATAAGTATAATAAAAAAAGCTTTGTTATTATTTTGTCAACAGGCCCACCAGCGCG
Organism: Oligia latruncula; assembly: GCA_948474745.1. NCBI lineage: Eukaryota > Metazoa > Arthropoda > Insecta > Lepidoptera > Noctuidae > Oligia > Oligia latruncula. Next base: position 20,301,210 of record OX419685.1, read on the forward strand.
AGCCTTCGGCGTAGCACCCGCACACCTAGAAAGAAAGAAAGAAAAATGTTTATTTGGATACAGTTCGTGAAACACAAAATAAAAACCTCTAGGTGTTACGGCGTAGAGCCTGAGAAGCTACGCCGTAGACTAGTCGTTGCTACGAAATAAACCTACGTTTCTTCGCTTTTTCGTCGAATCGAACGTTGTCCGAACATTACTCTACGTGCCTACAGCACAAAGGTTCACCAAAAAACATTTGAACAAGTTTAATAAAAACTAATAACAGAAATTCTCTCATGCGTATTTTTCTGCCTGTTAAACAATATTAAATACTAAAATGTACAAGCCCGCATTCATGGTACACAACAAAATGAAAAAAGACAATGTAAAATAGACAATATAATTCTAGAAACTAAATTATCGAATTATTTACAGACTATTTGGTTTTGTTTTATCAATGTTGCTATTTGTTTCTGTACTTAATGGGCTTAAGGCTGCGTATCCACCAGAGATGAGGGAGGATGCGTAGCGAGGAATGTGTGTGAAACTAACCAATAACAACACTAACTTAATTCAAGCTATGAAAATAAAGCGATGTTATTGGTTAGTTTTACACACATCCCTCGCTACGCATCCTCGCACATCTCTGGTGGAAACGCAGCCTTACTGGGCTATTCTAAAACCAAAACACAATGTGGGTATACAAAATTCAGTGTAATAAAAATGTTGCAAATTTTTTTGTGTACATAAGTCAAGAGTTGGAGTGAAATTAAAAAAGACAATAAAGCATTCGTGGCTTTTTGAAATTTCCCTTGAGAAATAAAACAGTAGGAACATATTGAATAAAATATACATAGAATTATATTCGCTTTGGTATACGTCGGGTTAGAGTGACATTTGACAAGCTGTCATTCTTACGGAGCGTCGCATCTGTGGTAGCGAGGCGGTCGACTTGGACACATTTGGCACGAGAGCCGTCGTCGCACCATTTAACGACGACTGATAAAAAGAGTAACCGTGGAGTTTCTAGCCGGCTCTTCTCCATAAGAAACAACCAATTGGAACCGTGCACCTAGCTTCTGACGTTTCATAAGTGCCCATGTAGGTTTATGTGAAATAAAATATTTTGATTTTAATATTAGGTCATCCTGAGCCTATAACTATATATAAATAATAAATAAATACTCTGGCTTATTTGTAGAACACAGACACTAATATTAATAAGCAAACAGAGCAAAAACAATTTTGTAGTATTATTGACTTTGTTAGAACTCTTTTGATGGAATGACAGAAAACATTTATTTGTTAAACACGGGTAGGTATACCTACATTTGATCTTCAGTAACAATTCAGTTTATTTTTTGTAAAAAGACCATTTCCCGAAATTAGTACTTAATCATTTTACTGATCGCTTCAACAAAATGGCTTTAGCAAACACGTGAACAGGACTCTGAATTTCAGGTAATAAAGTAGTTCAAATGATTGTTCAAAAGGCAATGTATCAATATGTGACGATATTCGGAAGTTCAGAGCAATCTCCGGTTCCTGGTACAGTCTCAATGACCTCTCTACTTGATAGACTATGCCTGCTCGCACTCTATTGAGCAAAGTTTAATAGATTCTGTAAGGTACTATTTCATCACTGGTCATATCTTATTTGCTGTCATTTAATGATCATCATTATCATCGTTCTATCGAGTAAAATTTTCAACTCGAATGACGTGACCAATATTTTGTAACGAATATCGATTTTAAAGATAATAATCATAATAAATAATTGCTTTGGAATGGTTTAATTGAAATAAATAATAATAAAAAGCTTTATTTCATAAAAACAGTAAATATGTACCTACTTACATAACATCATAGTTAAGTGTTATGCTAAAACAAAAGTACACACAAGTTTTAGCACCTGGAGCCGAAATAGGATCAACCTGTATTTCGGCTAAAAGCGCCAATCCTCTCGGGTTACATTAGATTAGAGTTCTTAGATGCCAGCATTTTACAAAACAAAGGAATAATAATAGTCTTTTTTTTCGGATGGAAAGCATCAAATGACAATCCCTCCCGCTCCGGTTGGAGCGGAAGGGAGTGTCAGACTCTTACTGACTAAAACCCACCCGTGTTCCTTTCTTTCTTCTTTCTTAATGTTCCGGGCCAGCGGTAACCCATTCGGACAATCCCGCTGACCAGGCAGGCTTCGGCCCTAAGGGGCCCTCAATTTATGCTGACATCTCTTTGAGGCGCGCGTGGAACACGTACGCGCCGTCCGGCATGGGCCTGGTCCTGATCGGACGGTGAGTTACACATTACTCTCCGCCCACAGGCCCGCGCCTACGGTAGCCGTAGGCCCGGCATAATAATAGTCTAAGGTTGTACCTCTCTTTGTGTTATATGATATGGTGAATAAGTGAGTGTAAGAAATGTTTTGGGTTTGATTTCAGTTTGGGCTCATCGCCTTTTTCAACTATGTAGGAGTCGACTTCTAGTGTCACCAGATGCAGCTGAATATCTTACATTGCATACCTGCTGTATTTCAGTTTGGGTTCAAGATACACACACACACACACCCCCACATTTTATCAAATTACAAAAAAAAATACATTCAATCATTTATTGCTTTGCAAACATAGATATTTTGTAGGTACAGGCGCCGCACATCAAGCTACTACAATCTGTCAAATATTTTTAATAGATTTTCAACTTTATCACTAAAGCATAAGGTTCAAAGTTGATTGGGAACATTTCAGAGTTTCGGGTAGCTTGATTTGCTGGCGTCTGTACATAAAAATGACAAACGGTGTAAATAAATGATATATCGTGGATTAGAAAAATACTGTCCCAGAAGTATAAATTGATGATGGATCTTTTTTGTTGATTTTGATTATTGTTTTTCAATAGATCAGCTTACTAAATATCTTTGCAAGCAATTGAGTACACAAAGCAATAAATATTGAGCTGATGAAACTGCCATTCAATATCTAGCAAAATTATTTCCTACCTAGATTTATTCATGCAAAACAGTTTTTTGTAAAAATTGCTTCAGACTTCAGTGCCTAAGATACGCAAATATCGTCCCATTACGAAGGGTCGTACATGCTTCATCATCATTACCCTTACAGACATCTGAGCTGGACCATTACTCACGAACGGACGACCTAAGGCCTTTTGTACACGGCCCGGTTTGTTTACGGTGCCGCGTTGTAGAAAAAACGTGTCCATCAACAAGCTTCCATAGTGATCCATACAACATTGACGAACCGTGCCTAGACACGGCGTATAAACCGCACCGTAGAAAAAACTTTCCGTCAACAAGCTTCCATAGTGATCCATACAACGTTGACGAACAGTGTCTAGACACGACGTATAAGCCGCACCGCGGAAAAAACTGTCCATCAACAAGCTTCTATAGTGATCCATACAACGTTGACGAACCGTGTCTAGACACGGTGTATTATCCGCGCCGTAAAAAAACTGTTCATTAACAAGCTTCCATTAGTGATCCATACAAAGTTGACGAACAGTGTCTAGACACGGCGTATAAATCGTACAGTAGAAAAAACTGTCCGTTAACAAGCTTCCATAGTCATCCGTACAAAAGAAAGAAAATACGCTTATTTGGGATAAAAATAACGTAGAAAAAGAACAAAAACACAAAAAAATACAATGATACAAGTTGGGGGAAAACATGCGTCACAAGCTCGCAAATCAGCTATCGCAACACTGACGACCGTGCCTACACTCGGCAAATAAACCGTAGTTGTTCACGGCAAGAAAAACGTGCGTGTAGGAAGAGCCTTAGTACCCTAATTTGTAATATCTAGGTTCAGCCACCTTTAGCCTTACAGCTATAGGCCGACCGCTTAACTGAGACGTTGCCTGAGGTAGCAGTGTGGTGCGGGAGGGGTGTGGTGACGTGATGCGAGAGCACAGTGATACGTCAACTTGTGATAACTATCACCCCTCCCGCACCGCGCAGTTACCTCAGGCAACGTCGCAGTTATGGTGATAATATATTGAAAAAAAATTGGTTTTTCTATTTCGTGAAACTTCTAAAGTATGTGGAATAGGGATTTAACATTTTAGTATTATATGTTTTTGACTCTTTGGTCTAGTATCGTGTAAAAGTTATATCTATTTTTTTTCCTTTTTTCGACATCACGGCGTAACGCTTAAGAGTTATTCAATGGATTTTAAACATAGAGAATTAAAATATCAAAGTTTACTCAAAGTAGTTTTTTTAATTCATTTATTTTGTTAAAAAAGGAGTAAATTCGTGTTGGCACATACGTCGTTTTAGTCCGAGAGCGCACGCACATTATAGCTAGTGTTTATTTATTTTTATTTTTAGCTGGTTCGATTCCCCGTTTAGGGAAGCTTGTCGAGAAATCTGTGAATGCAGTTTTGTTTATTTTTAAAAATAAAGGAATGTTTCCTTGAAGTAAAATAATATATCTTATGGATTTAAAATAGTTTCCCTCCAGGGCCTATTAATTTTTTCCACCCTGTGTAAATTATTTTATAACTAACATAGAACAGTGGTCTCCCTTGCATATTTCCTCTCGCAGAAACTAGACATACGCAGAATTTTACTCCATTGATCCGCAAACAAATCACATTCAGGGTTGGCAGTCAGAAGAGCATTTAGCACCTTTAGAGTACGACAAACCGGGGATTCGGCTCTGACTACAGTTGTAAATGGCAGTAGCGCAAACAGATTGTACCGATGAGAAAGATGGAGGAAGATTAAAGTTACTCGTAAGTTTATTGTTTGTCGTTTATGTATGCCGTCGGTTTTATTTGTGGGTTCAAAACTGAGTAAGTATTGGACATAATACACTCACAAATGAACATGATTTCGGTTCGTTTTTAGTCCCATTAACGAGGTCCAAAGCAACCCTTACAAAATTGTACTTCTGGACTTAATGATTTTAAATTGCCACAACCGGGTGATTGACGATGCTCATTTCTTTTTGGCATGAAAATAAACTTTTAACCTAACGGGGTAATTACGTAACACACTAATCGTAGGAATGGGTTTCATTTTGACAGTTCAACAGCATTCATTGTGCTATTTACGTTGTTGAGCAGACATATTTTTCGAGCATACGAAGCAATGGATTAGCAATATCCTTCAAAATTGTTTAGATTGTGATTGAGAGTGTGTTACGCAATTAAGGTGCTGCATCGAACAATATGACGTGGCATTTTAAACATGTAAAAAACAAAAACTAACGAAAAAAGAACCGTCAGGTACGAGTCGCACTCGCGCACTGAAGGTTCCGTACTTTGTAGGTATGTAAATAGTTTATCACGCGTTCCCGAGATAAAGGGTCTTAACAGCAAGACGGACGGACGCACGGACAGCAAAGTGATCCTATAAGGGTTCCGTTTTTTTTCTTTTGAGGTATGGAACCTTAAAAACGAAGCAAAAGAAGTATGTAAGAATGGTAGCAGGTGGCGTTTTGTAGTTTCTGCCTACCGCCATGGGAAGAAGCCGTGAGTTTATGAATGTATGTATTTCTAAATGCCGAAAAGAATGTCAAGGTCAAAAGTACACCTCAAAATTCTTATCTCCGAGAAAACAAAACTAACAGTCATAAAGACATGACACACGAAAAGCCTGGTTTTATGTACATAAGCGTGACCCAGACTGTTGTTTACGAGCACGCGCGAGTTATAAATAACGTCAATGAATCTAGAATGTCTTTTTCGATATGGTGATGTAACAACGTGTTGTGTGTGGCAGTTTGTGTAGACACGATATATTTTGACAGGCTTATTAGGCCACATATCTTTAAAAAAACCCGTTCCGTACCATCATGTCTTTAATTTTTCATTGCCAAGGCCTATATTCGTCAGAGAATTTTATCACTGTGCACTGCAGTGTGGAATATTGCAGGTTTATGTCAGCGCCATCTCTGAGGGACTGAGTCTCACCATAAGGATTCCGTTTTCCCATTTTGGTACGGAACCCTAAAAAGGATCGGGCAATGATCGCTGGTTACGAATTAGATTGCTCACGCCTACAGAAATTTGAAAATTTTGGAATTTGTTTTTATTATAATCTAAGAAATGTTGAATTTATCTTTTTTTATTTTGATTTTTTTTAATGTGGGGATTAAAGGTGTCAAATTAATCATACGTGTTGTCCTGACGCATATTATACTCAATACTAAACCTTTTTAAATTAATGTACAAAAAAAACTTCTTTTATAAATAATTGAATGGGTGCTTACTGTACAACTACGGATTTAAGCAACACCGATCACACAATCCCCATTAATTTCTGCATTTGGCTTTGCCTGTTTTTGGCACCACACACGTCCTCCAATGAATTATAGCTCTTTATCCCGTCGCCGACATGCATCACAGTATCGATTAGTTACCGCTCATGTTTTGCTGCTAAATCAAAGAGCTTGAGCGACACGTCTGAACCATACCAGTTGGTAGTTACTATTGTTTTGTTTATTAGTAGTGATTATTAACGTAGCATATCATGCGCATGTAGATTGCTTTTACGTAACAATGCGTAAAAGGTGCGCTTCCCTGGTGCGCAGGGTGTAGGATGGCTCCAACAGTTGACTGTGTTTACGTGGGTCACTGTTGTGCCGTCTCTCATGGGATGTCGCAACGGTGACCAACCGTTATTTCTTGTGTTTTTGTTTAGTGTTTGTGCTTACTAACAACAGTTGTAAGTTTTACTAACAATCTTGTTTGAGTTTGAGTCTTGGTCACTTTAATATAGAAAATTTATATTCTATAGCTCTCTCTTTCTCTCTCTTTGCCTAGTCTTATCACATTTCATTTGGGGTCGGCGCTCCTCGTCATTCTTCGCCAGATATTTCGTTCTGGGTCGTCGAGTCATTCCCTTGGGCTTGCTTCAGGTCATTGTTGACTACAAAGTCTAAGTGGATAGGGATCTACCACGCTTCTATGGACCTGAATTCATGTAGAGGACATGTGTTCTTTCGGCCTTCTCATTACATGGCCATACCATCTCAGACGCGCTTTAGAGTTTTTCTTCGATTGGGTGGATCTTAAAATTTCCTCGATTAAGCTCATTTCTTACTCTGCTCTTAAGAATGGAGTCCTTATGCATGTAACATACTATGTTCCATGTAATAGGGGGCGAGTATATTGCCATTCATACCGGGCACAAATTCAAACTCCCGGTTGTTACTAAAAAATTTCTGATGGAAAAGCCCCAATAACACTGAGCGACCTGGGAATCGAACCCAGGACCTCATGCTCCCCAGCAGCGCTTGCCACGACTAGACCAACGAGGCAGTCTCGCAACTTAAGTTATAACATTAATTGTAAGTCGTCAATTAATTTCATATAACTCTCCTTAAAATTGAATTAGTTGTTGCCGAAAAGGACACTTAATCGTTAATTATAATGCAATAAACAATTTAGACTCCTTTTTGGCAACAAACTATATTATTTAAATGCTAAAATCGCTTTTAAAGTTTCGTCCCGATTCACCCCTGCATCCCTATTCACCCCGTTTGACGGTAATTGTCAAAACACATATTGAAAAAGAGCACAGGGATGCAGGCAAACAAACAAAAACAACAAATTCAAACAGTAACAAACATTAATTAATTTATTAAAACAAAAAGCTTGTATTACAAACGAACATTTCGTTTAACTACTCCAAAACTAAAACTGCAATGGAGCGTTTGTATTTCACTGCAGGAATACGAATTTGTTGAAAATATTCGACAAGTCAAAACTAATTTCAGAGTTCTGGAGTCATTTATCTGCTTCCATTTCTCGATTGCCGAACATAATATCCTAAGTAATTCTACGTAAGTTATTGTACTGAAAAGTTTCGGGTCAGTCATTTGTACTACATTTATCCGAAAGTCCTATTTGTATTTTCGAAAGTTTTTCGTTTTCTCACTTGAAATTGATCCCTCTGTTTAGGTTCAATACTGAGAGAAATGGTAGTTGATGATTCGACGTCCAATTTTCAAGTACCTATAATATTTCTTCGGAGTCCTCGATTCGCTATCATTACGAAAGTTGCATCGTTTGAATTATTTATTTAGGCACTCCATTGATTAATTCACAGAAACATTAACCTTTTAACCGCCACACGTCAAAAACGTGCCCACGGCGTCAAAGTTAGTCATGTAGTCGAACCGTGACGTGCTGGGCACATTTTGGTTTGTTATCTATACATGAATGTGGCGGTCTTTTGACCGCCACAGACTAACTAAGAGAGACTAAGCTCTCTGTTAACCTTTTGGATAACAGTGAGCTTAGTCTTAATATATAAAACACTACAAAGAACTTATAACTTAAAGGTGTGCACAGCACATATACAGGGTTATTGGTAAAACATTAACAACCTCTTAAGAGGTCATTGTACTCATCATTATGAACAACTTTTACTATGGGACCAAACCTGAAATCGCGAAAAAAAAATCAGCTGTTCCCTACATTTATGTTCGTATAACTAGTCAAAATGTAGGGAACAGCTGATTTTTTTTTTCAGAATGGGAAATCATCAAATGACCCCTCCCGCTCTGGGTGAAGCGGAAGGGAGTGTCAGACTCTTACTGACTAAAACCCACCCGTGTTCCTTCCTTAGCCCATCCTTACATACTGTTTTTGCTTCGTTTACGTTCATACATCCGGTCACACACGTACGGTTGCGAGCACTACGCACCTGACCTTTCCGTGGAACATTATCAATTAGGACACTATACACATGACGGAGAAGGTACGTGTTTCTGGTTTTCGTGAGCCATATTTTAACTACTGTGGGCGTACTGTTATAGGTGGTGTTGGTTATTGCGCAATAGAAAAACCACTTGCAGTTTAAATCAAATTATAATTTTACGAACAAAGTAATCACTGCAGCGAATCACACACTGTAGGTACACGACACAACTAGATACAGAACGCGGAACAGTTTTTGAGCACATGTTGCCTGTACGATGTCCAATGTCCAAGAGAGCTCCACATCGTTCTGTCGCACTGTCGTCGACTCCCACGAATTCAGGCTAGACTGTCAAGCGCCAGCAGATGGCGCTTGAGTCCCGATCAGTCAAACGAATGACGTATTTTCTGACACACTCTGATATACACAATTTTATATGTCGCATAACTACCTAAAGAGTGTGTGTAGGATGGTTGAATTTGCTATTTCATAAAATTTCTACCCCTAATAACACTACCACAATATTTATACAGCTTTACTCGTAGTGAAAACAGCAAACTTTACAAGTTAAAATTATCCTTAAATACAATTTTAGAATACAAATACAAAAGTTATTTATTAGCTATTATGCTGAATTTATTCACAGCAGGACCAAATAATGTTGCAACTAGCACGATTTAAATGTACGTTGCAAGCGAATTCGGTGTGCGGAAACAATAATTCATTTCGATTAACTACTGCTTTTACTACAATTTAATTCTTTGCAAAATATATGTATGTAGTTTACTTACTTTTTTAAGAAAATAGCTCGTTTATGGTTCAGACGGCAGTATATCAAGCTACCCGAAACTGTAAAAATTTCCCAATCAACTTTGAACCTTATGCTTTAGCGATAAAGTTGAAAATCTATTAAAGAAATTTGACAGATTGTAGTAGCTTGATGTGCTGGCGTCTGTACCTATACCTACACACACATTGGCGATTGACGATACAATAATTCCTGCTTATTTTAAACTAGCGGTTGCCCGCAACTTTGTCAGAGATCTAGGACGAAAAGTGGCCTGTCCTCCAAGTTTCCTATCTGTCAAATTTCATTATTGGTTTAGGTGTAAAAAGGTAACAGACAATCAGAGGTACTTTCGCATTTACAGACAGACAGTCAGAGGTACTTTCGCATTTATAATTTTATAAGTATGGATTTCAAACTGATCCCTGGAATCCTGGAATCCTGGATCCTTTCTGGAATCTGTCAAAAATGCCTTTTATTTACCTACATTTTTGACAAGTTTTTGACATTGATTATCGCTGAGATGAGGTTTTAATTACGAGAATTGGCCTTCAGGTTTCAGGTCAGCAAATCTGCTCTCAAACATAATTGGCTCTTGTGATTGGTTCCCCGCAACAAGAGAAGCCAATCAGGTCAGTTGACATTAGATTTGACAACATAATTACTTACATTAAGGTGCCACTAGTCGATATTTTTTCCATACAAAATTCGGGAGAGTTTTTGACATTATGTCTCCAAAGTTAAACATGATATCGTTTTGACTTATTATTAATTTTGTCTGTACGGAAACAGAATAGTAAAATAAAAAGCCAAAAAAGTTATGAGCTAGCAAAGATATGTTTTTCTTGATACTTTTAAAGTAACTTTGGGTGTAAATAAGTAATAAAAGAACTGTAAAATATTAAAAACCGAGCCCGTACCGACAAAGCTCAGTTATCGAAGAGTTCAATAAACTTTAGTTGTAATTGATTTATGCAGTGGTTTTTTCATAAAACTCGATTTTCCAAAGCACTTTTGATTTTTTTTACGCGCCTATCAGTTTGGAACGGTGTTTCTGTGCGTAAGAAGTAGACGTTGTTCGTGTAGACTAGCGTCTAACTGCTCATCACTTATACTAGCTCTGTCGGACATGAAGCCAGATGAGACAGCGTGCTTTTTGGCCATGACCACCAGTGAGTTCGAGCTCGCGACTAGTTTACTCTTAATGACCTTTGGTTAAGGGGTTATACTTAGGACTGGACTGGGGGATAGACATAACTGCGAGTGTCTACAATTTTAATCACGTATTATTTCACTGGAGAATTAACTTTTACTAGCATTCTGCCAGCGACTTCGTGCGGCCGTGAATTCACTATCCCGTAGGTATTTAAAAAAAACTAGTTTCATCGGAGAAGGTCCTCCGACGAAACTAGTTTTTTTAAATACCAGCAACGAACTTCCTTAGTTTTCAGGGTTTTCGAGGGTGTTGAAGCCAGAAGTGAGCTCAAAATTAAAATCCAAGGCTTTCATATCCTCGATCCGCGACACTGAGAAATTAGGAAAATCCTAGACTCCACACTGATTAATTTTGAAACACTTATTTGCACTGCTTCACCGGCGGACGTGAAATAGCCTTTTCGGTAATTATAAAAACCTTGAAACCTTCGGCCCGTGTAGTCCAAATGCTCTTAGTTCTCGAAACGGGTGGTTGAGACTTCCAGTGACCCAAGAGCTAGTTTTTACCTTGGCCAGAGGATAAGCATTGCAATACAACGTGGCAATGCCTCCAGTCTCTTGGGTACATTACCAGTCAACTGCGATGTGGATGAATTTTTCGACATCATCATTATTTTAGTTTGCTATTAGTTTTAGGTGAGTTCTAGTATCAACAAATAATCATAAAAACTTAAACTAAACAAAGATAATGAACACGGTTAACGGCTAATAAACTGCACAGTAAAAGTCGGCAGTTAAAAACTGCAGACAAAGTAACAACTCCAGTTTTCGTCATTAGTCTTAGGCCAAAGTCTCAAGGGTGACACTTGAGACTTTGGTCTTGTGAATTTTGTATTGTATTACATTGTGGGTACTTTAGGCAGTTCTATAGAGTATCTTGGTTTATAAGCTGTGCGATAAACCGGCATAATAGGGATACTTGACAAAACTTTTGCCTTTTCAAAGCTAGGCAATGGTTACAGCTTTTTAAGGTGCTACTCCACAGCAACCTCCGGCTAAGCTATGCACTTGTACAGATGCCAGCACATCAAGCTACTACAATTTGTCAAATTTCTTTAATAGATTTTCAACTTTGTCCCTAAAGCATAAGGCTCAAAGTTGGTTGGGAAAATTTGACAGCTTCGGGTAGCTTGATGTGCTGGCGCACTGTTGCGTGGCTGGCAAACAAATGAACCGCGCAGTAACATGAAAAACCTCTCCATACACATTCTACGTAGCAGAGGACGGTCGACTTTATGTTCGTGTATTGTAACTTTGCCACGAAGTCCACAGACGTAGAAATATCGCGGCGGGACTTCATCGCGCACTCGATTTACAACTCTCAGTGTTGAGCCGAACATCGAGAATCCAACAGAGTGCATCCCAGCGCTTCAAAAAACACGTTGTTGGATTTTCAACTCTCAGCGCTGAGCAGTGCACTTAAAATACAATGCGCGAAAAAAAACGAGCCCGTGCGAACCAGCGGTGCTATTCTGTGATAATCTCACCATGGAAACTTAGGTGAAGTGAGCTGTCAATAGTGTCAATTCCTAGCAAAAACAAACTCACTTCACCTAAGTTTTCACGGTGAGATTTTTACAGAATCGACCGGCTAGACTAAATGAAGCTCAAGACACGTTTCTTGTCAAATCACATTTGACTTTCTACCCAGACTTTTATTAACGAGATCGTCTGTTATGCTAAATACAAACATTTAGATAAACATACTTCTTCGTTTGTAAACTAGTATCTTGTGTGTTTATTAGCAGTTAAATTAATTGGTCCTTATCCTTTGAAGATGTGGTATGGAGATTGGAGGTATGGAGTTTAACTAATAACGTCTAAGTTTCTAAACTCTAGGGCTATATCAAAATATTATGCTGTTGTGTGTACCGTAATGGTGTTCAATGTCATATTATTGTTTGAGAACATTGTATTTAGCTGTCAACTCAAACTCAAAGCATTTTTTTCAATTAATCCGTTTACAACTTTTGAATCGTCAAGTATTCGGTCAGTAACAAGATATGAAGCTACCTGCCCATTCCAAAGCGTAGTAGGTACCTATGGAGAAAAACAGGCAATAAACTCCATGGACACTCTTTTAAATTATATTAGTTACATCATTAATATTGAATTTATAATATGTGAGAACGATGTAAAAAAAGACGCACACGTGAGCATCCAGGGTGCAGCAAATATTAACAAAACAAACAATCCAAAAATAAAAAAGTAAGTTTCCCGAATAGAATAGAATAAAATAATTAAATAACGAGTATAAAAATCCCAGTAAGTCGAGAGTCACGTCTTGTTCTTTCCTAAAGGAAAAAAAAAATCTTAATAAATTAAGATTTTAATTAAAAAAAAATCTTAATAAATTAAGATTTTTTTTAAGTTGGACATATCTGGGAACCCTTTGGTTACGGAAATATTAAATATCAAAGTTCCAACTTAGTTTGACTATTTTTACGAAAACAAGTTTTAAATGTCATACTTAACTTTAAATACTCACATTCCCTTTACCGTGGCATGCACCCCTAGGCACAGTGTTTGCGTGCGTTGCATTGCGCACGTAAACAGCGAATTATCACACATATAATAAAAGTCGTTTCCCAGCAATAATTGTTGGACAAAGTGACTTGGTTTGATGTGTAGAATGCGTGGGTCACGGCTTTGTGATGGATTTTTTTAATCCCCAATAAAAACTGAGGGGTGTTATAAGTGTGATGTGTGTATCTATGTATCTGTGTGTCTGGCTGTGCCATCGTAGCTCCTATACGGCTGAACCGATTTTGATTTTTTTTTGTCTGAAAAGTGGCTTGATCGAGAGTGATCTTAATACCTGTATGATTAGGGTTTACCAAGCCTTCGGTATGCCGAACGAACGTTTACTCATAATAACTCTAAATCCACTCTTTTCTTCCATTTTTTTATTAGTAACGGTTGTTTCGTACCAGGAATCGGGATCAAGTATGTATATTAATCTTTAACTAAAAGAAACCATTGGTTAACTTGGCTACTAAAACTACAAAAATATGTAAGAAAAATTTTATACGAATTCTTGAAAAATGATTTGTGTAGTTGAACGAAATTTATGATCTTTAAACCAAGACTATAACTCGCGAGCGTGCCTTCAAATAGTTTACATAAAGTAGTATATCGATATCCTTTGGAACTCTGCCCATTTTGTTAAAACTCATGATCTTGTAGGTATTACTTTGTTCGAATTCTGTAAAAGTACGTCTCATTTTGGGGAAAAAATATTAGTAAACGCTGTTTGGATTAACCATAGAGAAACAGGACAAGGTTTATACATTCGATAGCTACAAAATTATCTTAAAAAATATATGTACGCTCACTAACGTAGCATATTACGTTATAATTACGTATTTATTATATTATAATTATAACGAAAATATTGTCGGTATTATTTCATATTCAGCTTATAATGTTCCCAGTGCTGTGACACAGGCCACCTCTCGGTTTCTTGCCCATTCTTCTTAATACAAAATCTACCATTTGGAAGGAGCGACTAGAGTCAATTCTTTTTTATGTGCCTATTTGAAATAAATGCTTTTACTTTTGAAAAATCAACACCAAATAATAAAAAAAAATCTGCAGTCTCTTTTAAAAGAAACAAGAATAAGCCAATTAATACATAAATTGAGTTTAAAGAACTTTATTTTCTCATAAGAACATAGTTCACTTAAAATGAGATTCACACAAATATCTTATAAAATCCAAAAATACAGCTTTAGCAAGGCGACAAGTTTCATACTATTACAACTAAATAATTTTATTTCACAATCTGTTCAGCAGCATCTCATTAGTAATAGTGACTGCAAATATGCGATTTTAGTTTTCTTTTGTAAATATTTAAATTGTCACATATTTTTATGTCGTTAGGAAGGCTGTTGTAAAGTTGTACTCCCCTCAAACAGTATGTTTTTTTGCCGTAACTCAGTGTACGTGGTCGAATTATGGATAAAGGTCTGAAGTAAAGTATTTTTATTTTTTTTTTTTTTTATTTTAATTCATTTTTCCTTCTCTTGTAAGTCTCAATTATTTTAGTTTCAATATCAAAAAAACAGCAAGAATTCTTAACGATCTCATTAATATTCGAATACTCGAAACTTTTGGTGATAAAATATAATTGCTATTATAATAGTTCTTTCATTACTTTAGAGAAAGTAGTTAAATGTTTTAATTACTTTGGGACCCTTAACGAAGTTAAAAGTTAGTTTTGTATTATTTTAATCTTATAAAATTTCATACAAAGGAATTACTTTTTGTCTATATTTTAGAAGTAAAATGTCTTGTAAGAGTGCCATAAAAAGTATAACATCCATCAATCCTGGTATGGGAGGAAGGAGCCTTTAATCCCACTGCTGGGACACAGGCCTACTCTCTGTGATATAGAGTGGGCCATAATCACCACGGGGCCCAGTGCGGGTTGATGAATGTCACATGTCTCCGAATTTTTGGTTCTAGGACATGCCGGCACAGGTGCACTCTCTCTTCCCTCACTCTCATAGTCCGATGGGAAAGCAATCCGACACGACCTGAGAGAGCAGGCAAAAACAAGAAAACAAACAGGATGAAATAAGAAGAACATGAGATGAATGAATGAAACCTCAGTTTTTTTAAGAGAAAATGTACCTACCTTTAATATCAAACACAAAATGTAATGTATACACGTTTACGTATAAAACTATTATTTCTTCAGAAAACTCTTTCTTGAGCGAGACGTGATTGAATAACAGAGAAAGGTAATCTACTACTCATTCTCAAGGGGCCGGTCCATAGATATCCGGGCCGGTCTATAACTTTCCGGTGAGAAGGCAACGCACTCTTTTTATTTGACGTTGGTAACATTGGGAACATAACGAACATACCTTAAACCTGTATTCATTCGTGAAGGAGGTTGACAGAAGGGCGTAGTTAACCAATGTCGTCGTTCGTCCGTCGAGTTGGTAGGTCCTTGTTAGGGTGCTACAAACTTTATGATTCGGCATTAATATGTAAAGCCGGACGGCAAAATCGAATATAATTATGTAGCTATAAAGTAATTGTTTCAGGTTAATAAAATACACACTTGCTAGGTTCGCTACACTGACAAATCTCGGCGACAACTGATAGTCCAGGAATGTGAGGCCTGCTTTAAGTGGAATCCCGATGAGTCTCTTCAACACGTAAGATATCACAATGCGTCTTGCGAGATAATTCCGAAGGAATTTCTGCTTTATCATAAGAGAACCCTTCGATGTTGATCGAGATGAAACGCAAGGATGGTTTTGTCAGATGACTGTTTAGTCCAGATTATGCCATCGTGATAAAAGGATTAGCTAATCAACAGAAGTCGATTGCCCAGGGTCACCGGACGTAACAGATGATCGGAGGGTATGTTACTCGAGAATGCTCCTTTCATGCACACATCTGAACAAGTGTGTAGTACACCTTATGGAGCAAGCCTATTGAAGAAGAAGATAGAAAAAAAGAAAAAGTGTTTCTTATTTCTGAACTGGGTTGTAATTTCTTACCCGCAGCTTTACTTAATAAGAAAACCCAAATTTCTACCCAACGCTCGACTTTGGATCTAACGCAGAGGGCAACCCTTACCCCCGTGGCCACGAGCCACATGTTCAAGCGACACGCGTCTTGAAATCACAATCTACAGAAACAAACTAAAATTGATTGGTGTAACCAACTGATTTGTCTTACTTACTTTGTATAAATAAGCATACGCGGCATGCAAACTGTCAGTCATCCAGTGCAAATCAAAAAAGCTTAAAGACGAAAGCAAAATGTTCAAGTTAGTTGTTTTCCTGGTTTTATTGATATGCGTGAGTGACATAAAAAGTCAAAATGACGTTGTCGAAGAAGAAAATGACTTGTATGAACCTGGAGAAAGATATTATAGACGAGATGCAGACCCAGATGTCTTCAAAGCAGGCTGCCCCCCCGGCACGGAAAGAGATGCTACCACTGGTGAATGTGTCGTAGTCGTGAGGCGACGAAATGCTCTTCCATATACTGTCGCGATGCGACGAGATGCAGATCCAGATGTCTTCAAAGCAGGCTGTCCCCCCGGCACGGAAAGAGATGCTACCACTGGTGAATGTGTCGTAGTCGTGAGGCGACGAAAAGATGATGATGATGATATAAAAAGTGTAACATGTAGTCTGTTTTTCTCGTGTATTGGGTAGGTGTTTTCACATTATATAAGAATCCATGACGAGTTTTTTTTCAATTTAAGGTTTCCTCACTATGTTTTCTTTCGCCTCTAAATGGTACTCATGATATTTTTAGTAACTACAGCATTATTAATAATTTTCCCTAGTTTTGAAGCTAGTATGACTTTTCCTTGAAAATGTTCAAAGAAACTTTGAGACTTGGGACTCGGTTGGGGGTAGTAAATTATTTTTCACAAAAAGAGAACCTAGCCCAGCTTTTTCACTACATGATTGCACAATTTTCAGTGTAAAAAAATTATATAAATTGCTGAGGTAAAATTTTATTAAGCCCGATTACTCTCCTCCACAAAGGGTATAAACCCGAGCAAGCCTGTAATGAAATACAGCGTTGTGTACCCGAAAGAAGAATATAATATGCAAGGTGAATAATATATTAAGTTTTTGATTAAAACTAAAACGTATATACCTTCAGGTCTTGTTCAGGGGGTATTTATTTAGGGTGAGTCAAGGTTTTTTTTGGGTTCGACATTGTTAGGTAGATTTTTATATTGCTTACAATTTTGTTATTTTTTTATAGTCTAGCTAGACTAAGTGGATAATATTATATTATACTAGCTTCTGCCCGCTACTTCGTCCGCGTGAAATTTCTTGTTCCCTTGACCCATCCAGTCGCATCGCATACGTCATCACATCACCTGCCCGCGCTATTACTGCGTTTTCGCTTACCGTTCATGCGGACTTTTTAAAAAAAAAATCTCGGCTCCTTACGGTCCTTGCATGATGTTGTTTGCCTATAACCTCGCTCAAGAATTAAGTTATCATATGCAATGTAAATGCAATGAGTGTTCTTTTACTGAAGTTATTCTCATTTATGAAGCGTCATTCAAGTATTATTGAATAATAAGTAAATTACTATAGCAAGCTACAATACATAAACCTTGCTTATTTAGATTAGAAATGTTTTAAACAACTTTAAGTCCATTTCTGCAGATGAGGGAATATTTCTTCAGACGATCACATTCACAATAATTTATGACGTCACACGTCCTTAAAATAGAAGAAGATACTTAAGCAGTAAGGCTTCAAAGTTTTTCCTGCGTCGCATACAATTGTGAATTCAGAATGAGAGAATAACAAACCAAAACAATTTGGATTTATTATCAAAACAGCAACTAAATATCTACTCATATTTTACCAGGTTTTTTGACCTCAGCCAAGAGCCGCAATACCCTACACATTCTCTGACTTCCATAGAAATACAAACAAGAAACAAATACCATAAGCCAGTGCAAAAACAGCATGTTAATCATAATTCAACACACAGCCACACAGCTAAGCATTCTACGAATTAGAAATGAAAATACGCGAGCATATTACGTAGAAACGTGCCCGCAACAGTAGGTTCCTAAGTGAATTTAATTTGTTTCGGCGTTTATTCCGACAGGTAAATTTATGTGTTTCCATAATTCATAACAGTAAATAGGCTTACATTTTGTGAATATGGGCTTCTCTATAAACAGCTACGTCGACCGATCTCATTGATTATGAATGTTTAATTTTATTAGCTTCGTTACTTCGTGCTGACTTGTAAATCAGAATTATAGGCAGTTTATAATGAATTCAGGGAGAATGGTCTAATAATTTTATTATTATACCTTTTGAAAGTGATTTGTCTTTTTGTGAATTTATCGAAGTTGGTAAGTAAATATGACACATGGAGCTTCAAAAAGAGACTTTACAGGTTTATGTGACAGAGACAATGCTCTTCAAAATACTGGACTGGAAGCCGATCCCGACATAATTAGCAAAAATCTAGGTCGATGATGACAATGATCTACAGAACCGAAATTATTCTAAGTCAAAGTCAAATCATTTATTTCAAATAGGCACTTAGAAGATACTTTTACAAAAGAGGAGTTGTGGAGAGTGAAATAAAAAAATATTTTGAAAATATTTACTGCTTAAAGAGGTACAGACGCCAGCACATCAAGCTACCCGAAACTGTCAAATTTTCCCAATCAACATTGAACCTTATGCTTTAGCGATAAAGTTGAAAATCTATTGAGGAAATTTGACAGATTGTAGTAGCTTGATGTGCTGGTGTCTGTACATCAGAGGTTTCAACCACACGTTCTCATGCTTGAGAATTGGGTCTCGTTATCTACCGACCAACGACATTACCATAAAGAGGGCCAACACAGATGTTGCGGTTCGTATTCCTACAACGACTTTCAACAGGATCGACAAAATCTATTCGGTTGCTTAGGTATGTCAGTCAGATACATTTTTCATTTTTCCATCATCGTTATCACTGATAGAATGTCACTTTGCCCTCGGGTTAAATAATGGAAAAACACGAATAATAAGCAACCGTTATGCACTGATGCTCATTCATCGTTCCCGCTCATAGCTACACGCCGTACATCCCCAAAAGCCCGGTACACCCTAGGGTGTGTTACATTTAACTAAAGTTGGACGGCGCGCAAAAAGAACTGCTGCGTTGGGACTAGAGGAACGCTTTGTTTCGAACTGTGTAGACTTTGGAACAACGGTGGTAGGTATAGGTTTTTTTTTGGGAATCGGGTTGTATGTAGTAAAATCATCAAGAACCACACCACATTATCACCCAACCTACATTATTAGGCCGTAGCACATCATATTTTCACACAAAAAAGTGCGCTGCAGGTCGCCTGTAGTGTGGGATCGTTCATATAAAATATATTAAAGTGACGTAGGAGGAGGATTTTTGCAATGCGGTGTGACCCGCCCAAATCTGCGTCAGTCTTAACTGGGATGTGGAGGTCAGATAGGCAGTCCCTCAATGTATCATACTGGATTTCCTCTTTCATATAAGTATTTCTTTGCGTTTCCTGTATAATAAACCTTCTGGACATTATACTGATCTCCATCATCTGCCTAACCTTTTCCAAACTAGTCAGATAGGCAGTCACTCCATGTAAAATACTTGTATTCAGCTGCATCCGGTTAGACTGGAAGCTGACCCCAACTTAGTTGGGAAAAGGCTAGGCAGATGATGATTATTATTATTAAAATCCTGTCCCACTACAGAGCAAAGGCCTCCCTAATCTCTTTCCAGTTCTTTCTATATAAAGCTGCTAAGGACTAGTTCTTGTTGAAGGAGTCCAGTTCATTCCGCCATCTCCATCTGAGCCTGCCATAATGTACAGTCAACAAAAGAGATAAGTATGCACGATCGTCGGATATAGTTGAAGTTTGGTAAGAAACCGATGGATGTTTTCGAATAAAATTTAATTTTATTAATAGAAAACAAATAGCTCATTTATCAAATTAAATTTCAGTCCACAACATCCATCGGTTACTTACTAAACTTCAACTATATCCGACGATCCTGCATACTTATACCTTTTGTTTTTTAATTTTTATTAAATTTTATTCCAAAAATGGGAGACCATTAAAGCTAATTTATACAGTGTTCTGGAACAATATGAAATTGAAGGTCATTTACAAGTTCATTGATAAACACGAAAAAAAAATGTCACCATGCAACCAGGAACCATACGACATTTCCCTTAACAATATCTTCGTACCGAATTTGTCTTTTCCATCATCTTTATCGCTAATAGAATGTCACTTTGCCTAGGTCCTCAGGTATGAGTGACAGGCGCACTGCTATAGGCTGTGCAAAGCCGAACTTTTTCGTAAACTCAATGTACTTTTACGGCTGGTTACTTGTATAAATTTTATAATAATACATTTTATTCAAGTATAAAGTAAAGTAAAAATAGGATTAACATTAATTACAGTCTAGGAAAAATTTAATTCTAACTGTAATGTAGACCTGCCTGATCTAGGTTTATGGAAAACCTGTGTTTCAGGCCTTGATGTTGACTATACCTACAAAGTAATATTGCATTACACACTCAAAAAATTACCATTTCCCTCTGTTGTACGTACTCAATCCTTGATTAATCCGTCCATTAGATTCTCGACCACGAATGTTTTCGAAAATTAACAGCCGTACATCTAAGTTTATTTATTATTTAAATGTTTCGGAACATTTTCATGAACTTCAGCGAAGTTTTTAGCGACACAGAATCATTTAAGCCTATGCTGAGTGTTTTTGTTAAGGGGAAGGCGTCAACGATCAAAAATAATAATGATAAGGTGTATAATGTACATGTATTATGCAATTATAAGGATTATCTAATTGTATTATTTTTCGTTTTTATTTTCCAGGTCTCTGTTAAGCTTACCTTTCCCATATTTAATTTAATATTTGCCAATAAGCAAATGGCGTCTTTCTGGCTTCTAGATCTTTTCTTCAAACTAAGGTTTTTTAGAATTGGTGTAACTATAAGTAATCTTTTTCTTAGAATGTCGATAGCAATCTAAATGGACTCGGCCCAGAATTCGGCTACTTGTTTGGCGCCATCACCAGCGTCCACCAGTTCATGTAACGTGCAGCTGACAGGACACGCAGGACACAATATTTACACTCCAATGCAGAATCGTCTATAAATCTCTACCTGAACAGGTTTGCTTTGCTTCAGCCAACCTGGGTCCGGAGTCTGTTTAAAGACTTCCAGGTTAGTAATAACTTAAGTCGCCCCCTACACACTCATTGAGAATCTATCAGCAAGCAGTGGAAATGTCATTCATACCTCTTTCGTATGGCGTCATTACACGTCTGGCGTACTTACTGTCACCAGTATACCACATCTTATATCATAAATCCTTTGTCAAGTTAACTATTATTACTTCCTGATACCTGGTCCTATGGTACGCTCACAGCAATTCACCAACCGGAACCCTACGTACAGTCAACAAAAGAGATAAGTATGCAGGATCGTCGGATATAGTTGAAGTTTAGTAAGAAACCGATAGATGTTGTCGACTGAAATTTAATTTGATAAATGAGCTCATTGTTTTTTTTTTTTTAAATTGAATTTTATTCGAGAATATCCATCGGTTTCTTACTAAACTTCAACTATATCCGACGATAATGCATACTTATCTCTTTTGTTGACTGTACGTCATACATCATCTTTACCACGTTCCGGCGGTACATTAGTCGTCTCCATACCTTCGAGCTGCGCCTTAAAGGACCATTTATTTACCGGCCTAAAACCGTTGACAATAGCATCGCATATTCATGACGCTATCCATTGTTGCTTTTATGTATAAGGAGGGAAATTTATGCCTAAATAGGCAAGTTATCGAGAGGGATGTCCGTAATGAAGTCGGGGAGTTACTGTAGAAGTGATTGTGACTGACTGGCATTTCTTATCGCTTTAATTGAGGCTTGAGATGACTTTATTCTCATAGGACTTTTTTTGAAGTGTTAAGTTAGGCATTTTTTGAGATGGGAAAAAGCCATTGAACTCGCGCCACTGTTACCGTAAGCGACACCGCGCGTGTTTTGTTTATATTGTTGAAATCTTTATTGGTACACCAATTTATCTTCATCGTAGATTTTAAAAGTAATGGAGAATATCTTGAGAGAAAACAAATCTCACTCATTCGGTCCGCAAGTAGAGTGATGGTCAATATATAAAAAAACTCTTTCTAGAATATACAATACAACAACAAACACGACCAAAAACCGATACATATGATTCTCCTTTGCCATGCAATCATCGTCCGATACATACAAAGTTAGAACCCAAACGGAACCTAAAACAAGAGAAAAAACTTTGACCTCTGAAACTCAACATTAAGTAACTTCTCGCTGCCACAAAATTCACGGGTACCCAACAGTACGGTACGGTCTACCCAACAGTCCGGTTACAACGACAAAATAAATACGCTTCCCACCGCTCCGTAATTATGTTTACTGCAACGCCAAAAAGGTAGTCTGACGTCGGAGAATAAACTCATTAATTTATGTACGAACTGATTACTTGGGGTTGTAAAAATATTAGAGTTGCGTCCAGTTTATAAGTCATTAATTTCTGAGTGGATTGGATTGTTTGCCGCAGTGCGATATTTAAACCTAATTGGAGTAATGCGTGTCGAAAAATAATTACAGTTTTTGTAAAATGTATGTCCGAAGGTCGTCTTTAAAAGATCGCTTTTAGCGAGTAGTTTGTGCATTTTTGTTTGGGCCCATTGTGTCACTCTATATAAAACGTCTACATTTATAACTATAATTTATATGGTGTATTATGTAATAAAGAGTACATATTCTATCCTATTCTTTGTGCTTGTACTTACAGACAGTTCACTATAACTTGTCCCTTGCCGTCATGTGGGCACCATAGCTTGCCAAGCTTAGCTAATAATTCAAAATGGCGACTGACAGAACAGTGCTACCAATCGCGTCACAGGACAAGTTATAGTGAACGGTCTGTACTGTAGGTGAAGTGAGCATCAGAAGGATAATTCTCGTAATTTAGAACATTCAAAATCTAGTCGCAGTCTCATCTCGGCGATAAACAAATGTCAAAAACTTGTCGAAATGTAGGGAAATTAAAGATATTTCTGACAGACTAAGACTGAGAACTGACTGTGAACGTTCTTAAAATTACGAGAATTGCCCCTCAGGTGGAACAGCTCACTTTATGCTCACTTCACCTAAGTTTCCACGGTGAGATTTTACAGAATCGATCGACTGGAAGTAACTCTTGAATGATGTAATTTTTTACAAAATTTTCCTTAAAACCTTATAATTAAATAAAATATAATTTCAACTTATGGCACTTCAAAGCTTCCAATACACGTTGCCGACACGATTGCCTACTGCCCTATATTTTCTACTCAAACAAACATTCAATTCGTCCCTCATAAAAAATAATCAATACGATTCGCGCCTATAGATATTTACGAGTATGTTCGGAATAAAACCAGCCCTGAAAATTGATCTGGTTTACTTTGCCGAAATAAATCCACTGGATCGGGCACAGCCGTAATGGATAGACAGTCAGATGGATCGGTGTGAGCTTATCTCGGAGTTTTTATATCGTTTCCCTTTTAGTTTTTCTAATTTGTAGTAGATTTTTATGTAGATGTTGGATTTATTTGCTGGTTAATAAAGTTTTGTACTAAGGTTACTTGAAGGGTTCGGGATCTTTTGCTAATTCACTTATATACAAATGCAGTTGAAGAGAAAAGAAAATTGCAAATGAAAGACAAACAATATGTCACCTGTAAAGTTATTCAAGACAAGCTACTTGCCATTATTAATGAAAAACCAGAACAAGAATAGAATAGAATACTCTTTAAACAGAATATACTCGCTCGCAGAACAGATGGCCGATGGGGCCGAAAGGTTCTGGAGTGGCGACCACGTACAAGAAGACGTAGCGTTGGAACGCCTACCACAAGGTGGACCGACGACCTTGTGAAGGCCGCAGGAACCCGTTGGATGCGAGAAGCACAGAACCGGTCGAAGTGGAAGTGCTTGGGGGAGGCCTATGTCCAGCAGTGGACGTCTTTCGGCTGAAATGATGATGATGATGACTCTTTAAACAGTACACCATACAAAGAGTAGGAAGATTCTAATATGATGATCCCTATAATATACTCTACGTATGTATTTTATTTTTATTATGTAAATGGTACACCACAGACTACCTACAGTCTCTCCTTCCCCTTTTTAACCCACCCAAAGGTTGTTTTTAAGGGTCTTACGGGACCTAAACATAAAAAACGCAAGTTTTCGAAACAATAAAAGTAGGTATATGATCGACTACAGTAAACAATATCAGAAAAATATATGATATTCCTCAGGATATATGCTAGGTAGATAGTGTGTTGAAAATATAATACAACTAATTTGATATGATCGAAAAAAATCATGAAGATACCTCTAAAAACTTTATTTTTACAATAAAAACCGTAATAACATACATACAATCATTCTGTTTTTTTACAGATTATTCTACAAGCAACATACTAAAATACTAGTTTTAGTTTTTTAGTCCAAAGAATAGATTTTTTGTAATTAAATAAAAAAAATTGGCAGGGATATAGATTGCATCCCGGGGAAGGACATATGATAGTTTTTATCGACATACCTCACGGGCGAAGCCGCGGGCGGAAACTAGTAATCTATAATTGATATTATTATCCTGATTGATATTATATTGGGCATCCTAAATAAGGTGAAGCGATACTTCACATCAGGACAGCTTTTAAGTCTGTACAAAGCACAGGTCCGTTCCTGTATGGAGTATTGCAGAGCCACTTGTGGGATGGCTCAGCAAAATACCAGCTTGCTGCACTTGACTCGGTGGAACGCAGAGCTAAAAGGCTTATAGGCGACGAGACGTTGGTAGCTACGCTCCACAGCCTAGCTCATCGGCGCCGGCGTAATGTTGCTTGCCTGTCGGTCTTCTACAGACTGTACTTAGGAGAGTGTGCGCAGGAGCTCCACGACCTGATCCCACCATCGCCCTTTTACCACCGGACAACAAGACGTACTGCAGCGTACCATCCGCACTTGGTTGATATCCCAACGAGTCGTACTCAGCGCTTCTCCTCCACTTTTATTATGCGCACAGCCAAAGTATGGAACTCTCTGCCGTTCTCTGTGTCCCCTCCCACATTTAACCCGTCTGCCTTCACAGCATGAGTGAACAGGCATCTTCTGGGCACGCTCGTTCCATCATAGACCTCATCTATCGCTTACTATCAGGCGTGATCGGGGTCCATTTAGTAATAAAAAAAAAAAAAAAAATTATGAGTAAGGTTTGAACATTATAAACCTCCCTCTCGCCAGTCGGAATAATGACTGACTAAAAGCACTGCGTTCATTATTCCTATTTAGGTACTTAAGTGTGAAAGGTTCTATGTAAATCACTGGGTAGGCTTTTATGTATCGATCTAGGGACAAAACAAAAGAAATGTACGCGTTCTTGTGTTTAATTGAATACCTAGAGAATAGGCTATTTGACAATGTAAAAAATAAGGTCATAATTATTGACACTCGTATAGATTATCGCTTTTAAAATCGATTTGCATTAATTTTACTACAAAACAATGTATTATTTATTAAAAAAATCCCGAAAAAACTTCATCTTTTTAAATCTGGCGCCACGTAATCGAAAACGGTCTGGATTGGCTGAACTTATGATGACGTCATGATATAGTCAATTTCTGTCTATCGTTGACAGAACAGATGACTTTTGTCTAGTATCTCGACCGTTTCAACGTTTGTTTACGTGTATTTTGACGTCACGACGCCATATTGTTAAAGATAGCGTTTTGGCGGCTTATTTAAACAGTACATTTTTATTTACTATTTTCTAAAAGAAATACATTATGCAATTTGAAGTAATAGGTTTTTGTGGGCTCGTTAGACACCATTAAATAATCTGAGATGTTTATCAGAAACCAGTCAAATAGCCTATTATGGCTTCTAGATAAAATAATTGAGTTTTCTTTTCTTAAATGTGGAAATAAATTCAATGGGTTCAAGAGACAACTGGGTATTAAATATAAATTATGGAAGTGTAAATGTGTGATAAAGTGTGTGTTAATAGGTTACACAGGAAACTGTCTCTTTACGCCGTATCCTGTGTGTATATCAGGATAAAAGTATCCTATGTGTTAATCCAGGAAATGGTCTATCTATGTGCCAATTTTTATCCAAATCTGTTTAACGGTTTACGCGTGATTGAGTAACAAACATCCAAACATCTTCTCAAACTTTCACATTTATGATATTATTACTAGCTGCGCCCCGCGGTTTCACCCACATAAGTGTCGATCCCGTGGGAATATCGGGATAAAAAGTAGCCTACATCAGCTACCTCCATACAAAATTTTATCAAAATTAATCCAGCCGTCTGAGCGTGAAGAAGTAACAAACATATAAACACACCCCCACACACACACACACACAAACTTTCGCCTTTATAATATTAGTGTGATAGTAGGATTATATTATAGTGCGATAGTAGAAGTAGGAAATAGGAAGGATAATATTATGTAGGTATGTCATTATGAACACGCATTGACTGCTGAGTGCGGGGTCCTGAGTTCAGTTCCCAGGTCAAGCAAAGAGTTATTCGGTCTTTCCATTAGGAATGTCTTAGTAACAGCCCGGAGTTTGGAAGTAGACGATGTGATACCTCCGTGCCTCGGAAAGCACGTTAAGCCGTTTATCCAACGCCTGATCTCTCTCCGGTCGTGTCGGATTACGTGCAGTCCCATCGGACTATGTGAGTGACGGAAAAGGGACTGCACCTGTGTCTGCGCACTGACCTGTGCGCTATAATATCACCCACGCCGAAGGCTAGGCTCCGTTGTGATTGGCCACCGGTCCGGAGGACTATTATTATTATTACAACCCTGTACTCACCGATCAGTACCGTGTTTATACTGAAACAAATAAGCAGTACCTACATAAAAATGAAAGAATATTCATCTGAACTGCTTTAAACAGTTCCATATGAGCCTAACGTTCAAAACAGTATTTTTTACTGATCCGAAAACAAAGCTTGAGGCAAAATGTTACCGTCATGACAGTAAACTTTAACATTGTAAGTAGCTAAAAGGTCACAAAATTAACTGTTTAATTCATTTGGTGATATCGCTTACATTACAGTAATGGTGGTTTTCCTTTTTTTTTGTTATTTTTTCAGTAAATAGTGGGTTTGTTCAATCATTAAAAGTTACTGATTTGTCTTTTACTGTTTTACAAACATTTCTTCTTACTGTATAAAGTCAGTACTTAAGTCTTAAAGAAATCGCTTTAATGTGCTGTAGTAAGAAATTATTTTTTTCAGTGTACCGAAACTTGGAACTGGGAACCCGTTTCGTAACGCAAGCACCGTTAAGCAATCATCATCATCTGCCTTGCATTTTCCCAACTATGTTGGGGCCGGCTTTTAGTCTAACCAAAGGCAACTGAATATTAAATAGAGCGACTACCTGTCTGACCTCCACAACTCAGTGACTGGACAGGAAACAACGGCTTAACATGCTTTTCGAGGCACGGAGGGCTCTATATGTGACGGATGGTCACCCATCCACGTACTGACTGGGGTCAGCGTAGCTTTACCTTCGATCGACCCGTACGGGTTTTTTTTTTTTTTCGGATGGGAAATCATCAAATGACGTCCCGCTCTGGGTGGAGCGGAAGGGAGTGTCACACTCTTATGACTAAAACCCCCCCGTGTTCCTCCCCTTAGCCCTTTATGTTCCGGGCCAGAGCGGTAACCCTTTCGGACAATCCCGCTGACCCGGCACCCGTACGGCTGATATCATTTAGCACTCATAATCAATGACAGGAAATAATTTAAACCTGTTTAAAATTAAATATTGAACGATTAACAACGCCAGACTTACGTAACGCAGTTTCAACGTGAATTGTGCGTAAACACTGTGCAATCGATTATAAACTTTTAATTGAACCTCTGACGGAAAAATAATAAATGATAACGGGAAATTCGCATTTACTATTACGAATAAATATAAAGTTTACTGAAATTCAGGCCAACATCGTTGTATTACGGAATTAATGCAATGCTGCGACAGTGTGAAACTTTTTTGATTTTTTATGTTGCTGGTGATCCAATAGTAGGTAATAATTAGTATATTTGAATTCAGAATCTGAGATAATTATCAAGTTCTCGAACAACAAACTCAACGGTATACATAACTAAGTTCAAATTGTATTGCAACCAAAAAACATCACAACTTTTTATTACGAATGGTCACTCAAAAATACACTTTGAATACACAAGGTTAAAATAGGTAATTGAGTAAATGGCGATGGAATGTAAATTATCTGAGATTAGGAATTTAATTACAGGTACTTTTATCCTTATTCCATGACAGCAAAACCTCAAGATACTTGTTAAAATTCTGGGAAAATCATCTACTTTTACAATATTTGAAATAATTTGTAAAGTAAATATGTGAGCACCATGTATAAATCACACAATTTATTTACCAGTCATTGCTTAATTTTTATTTTCCCTTTGTGGTAGACTAATTTTATTCTAGGTGCACCCGTCTTCACATATAATTATATTATGTATACAAAACCTTATAAAACATTTTAAAAGAGTAACGGTGGAGTTTCTTGCCCATTCTTGTCCATACGAACACTACCTTTTGGATGGGGCGACTAGAATCAATTCTATTTTACTGTAATTTTTGACGTTCAAAAGTGCCTATAGTGTGTCTATTTGAAATAAATGATTTGACTTTGACAAATCAAAAGAACAGAAGCCCAATTTCCGTTTTAGATGTTGTTGAAAATCTAGTCGTAATCTCATCATGATATAATTTGGAACTTCTACGTTTCTCGAAACGCGCTTCGAAGCGAACAAAATGGGAACAGCTCAAACAGTGATAAAAATATTTGCCTATCAGCATGGTGGAACGATAATCAATATTTTTCTGGGCACATTTGTTCCATCATAGACCTCATCCATCACTTTCCATCAGGCGTGATCGAGATCGCGCGATTCGTTCGTCGTCGTTTCTGTGCTCTTGGCGAGCAGGCCCATACAGCACGACGTACGACCACGCACGAGCACGACAATAATATCGCCGCGATTCTCTTGCTCGTGATTCCCCTTAGTAAAAAGACATAATTCGAGGTTTAGTTCTCGCCTATTTCCTCCTTCAATGTTGGACCATTTTAACAGATATTTCATAAAATGAATAAGAAGGATAATACTGTCCATAAGTTTTTCTTTTTTCATTAATAAGAAAAAAGAAGAAAATTGAAAATTGCCGATGTAAACCGTTGTCAACAGAGGTTGACAACGGTTTACATCGACAATTTTCGAGGGTCCTAGTGCTTATAAAAATAATGTATCATCAAAAAGGAAAACATAGGGACATAAAAGTAGTTAATATTAATTATTATTCTGTAAAAAATCATTGCTTTCTGGTCATTATTCAGAAACAAAACAGGCGAGAGCGTTTTTATGGAGAAACGACTACCCACATTTCCTCTCATCAAACATCGCACAGGAAAAACAAAAGCTCAATACAATATCCCACCATATTCTAACACAGCAAGTTATCTAAACACAGTCATCTATCCAAGTAACTTCGCCGATACGGAGCGAAGTGTTATGATTTCACTAATACAGTGCTTATAAGTTCTGCAGTAATAACAGCGGGCGTGCAGTCGATTAAAAAGTTTAAATTGAACGATGCGATGGGAGTAATTAAAAATAATAGCCCCAGTGCGAGTAGAGCGTATTTTATTGATTCGCTTTTGTTTTGCTTTTTGAGGTCGGGATTGGAGTATTAGTGAATGAAGATTTTTTTGTTTGTTTTAAAATTATGGCGGTTTTAATGGAAATTATTTTGATAGTATTTTGCTGCTAGAGAAACTGCTAATAATCGTCGTCATTCTGGATTTTTGTAAAACACTTTTCTGGGCATTTCATACAAACTTTTCGAAAAATAATGTTACAGCCTTAGACAGATTTTAAATTTTCCATAGAAACGGAGATTTCCAGTTATCTTTTTTTATATAAGACATTTCGAAAATGTTCTCTGCTAACTTTTTAGACCTTGCGTATGAAGTTTCATTAAAATCGGTTTATTAATGTCGAAAAATAAGGGCTTGAAAGTTTGTATGAAATGCCGTACGGCGTAAACGCTCTTAAGTACACTGTGTTGTGTGAATTTTACACTTCATTACCTGTGCGATATTTTTTTTCTTGTGGTCTGGACAATCAAATTATGAGATATCAATCAAATATGTCTTGTACCTTTGCAAAGGATAGATAAGTTGATACGATTTCAATTAAGAAAAAACGAACTTACTTTTAATGATTCACAGTAGTACATACTAATTCCATGCACGCTTGACAAGTATAACATTTCAGACAGCGCCATCTCTTATCCATAATATGAGTTAATCAATTTCGTTGTAATTTCAAGCGATTCATAAATTCCCGTGGCAGTAAAGTCTACCCCTCACTCTAACGACGTCTGTTTGGCAAGTTTTATGGCCAATTATTAAAATATGTCGCTCGTTATTTGATAGAAACATATTAGGGTTGCGCCATGATTGAAAATAATAGGAATATCGATATAAAATGTTGTTAGAAACTTAAGGAACAGTGGGGACCATAAAAACTTATGTACATCTTTACATTGTTCCAAACAAGTCAATCTTTAACTCTTCCTATCCGTATCCAACGTGGATCCACGCGAAGCTCAATGGTTTTTAAATTATTTCTGTCATTACGGTATTCAATCTATCTCTCTTTCTCTATCTATCTTTTTGTTATTTTAATCTTTAAGGTAAATAGTATTTAAGTAAACTAGGTATAAAATTAATTAGTAAATTTTTTGTCATTATTTCAAGACTTCTAATGTTAAATATTGTTAAGAATTTTATAGTCCTACAATTATCATTAAGTATGCACATGCCGCCTGTGATACAGGTTTATCCTAGTACAGGCATCTAACATTATTATACCTTTGTAAATAATTTTTAAGACTTTATGTAATAATTTTACCAATGTTAATACTGAATAAACATTTTTTTTTTTTTTTTAGGAAACTGGCGCGATTGTCACATAAACAAATATAAAAATCCGCAGTCCTATCCGACTCTTTCAATTTTCCATCGGGCAACCCTTATCACTTTATGCATGACATACTGTTATGAGTTAACTTCGAAGATGTAACAATTATTGTGTTAATTTAGTTTGAGTAATGGCGGCAAGATTGCGTGTTAGAACAAGTGATTTAGCATTCAAAAGGAATGTGGGTGTGTTTGTTCCAAATTGAGTGAGGTTCTGCGTGGTTGTGTCGAAGATGAAGTGTGATTTGTTGTGTTGGCAATACTGTTGAAGTTGGTTAGTTCGTTTTAAGTATACCGACATCATTTAACATTATTTATAAAAAGAAGGTTGGGGATTTAGGAGGATGACGGGTTATGAAAATGATACAAGTGAAGATTCTTAAAAAATAAAGAATAGGAGAGATTTATTGTGAGAAACAGAGAGTTATATCTCTGTTCTCTGTCATGTAGGTAACGAAATGTCCCTAAACATGACGCGTCTTATGAAGTTTCACATCAATAACAGAAACAACGGTATGTCAGGCTTAACAATATTTTCTTTAGATCTGTCATAGGCAGTGATATTAAGGGTTACATCACAAACCAAAAAAATGGTCTAGGTACTTTTAAATCTGTAGCAATAAAAATCTAACTGAATCATAAACATCGAAAAAAGTTACCAACCCAATTTAAAACGAGACTAACCAATGATCCGTAAAAATAGAAAACAGGCCCATTTGGGATTTTTTGGAACAATGCCAGAATACTGCCTAAAAAGCGAGGTTTCAAAAAGTCAGATATTTTTTTCAGTGTTTGAACACAAACTACGTGATGTATCCGTTCCAATGTGGCGTGAATTTAGTATCCTGATTTTGTGTTCCTATGATTGAGATTTGTAGAAAACTATCTATGACGGTATGCGGTGCTGAATCCGTTGCACACACCTTGGATGTTAGCTTGAAATGATAAGTCACTGATAGACAAAGATGATGGTTTATTGAATAGTTTTAACTACCACGTAACTAACGCTACTCGAATAATGAATGTTGTGTGAATGAGTACAGCTGACGATTAACACTGATTGTCTACAGTCGCGTTTAATTTGTGCAAGGCGACGGAAAAGTGCTGATCTGTGCAATGCTGCGGGCCATGTAGATATGATACAGGACTCATAGAATCACAGGTTGATAATTTTGGAAAACTATTTAGTTTGTTAGCGGTTTTTTAAATTAATTATAGGTAAACATTGGTTACAGTTACTTTTTTTATTCTCAAACCATGTTCCTTTTTATTTTTACTCGCGTAAATTTCCAGTTTCATGGCGAGAACTAGAAAAAAAAACATTATCTTGGTCTCTCTTTTCGTGGCGATGTAAATCCAAAAAGGTTTGTCTGTAACGCCCAAAATTAATTCAGCGAAAACCTGTCTGAAAAAGAATTAACCATGTTTTCCGGTGCCGAGATGTGCCAATTCACGCCAATTTATTTGTGGTTATATTTTACTCACGGCTCCCCCTTAAGGAACCTTGGCAACTTAAAACAGATGCAATTGACAAGAAGGAAAAGTGTGATTTATTGCTTCTGATTAAGAGTAACGAGGGTCCGGTTTTAATTTCAACGAAGTCTTGGAATTTTGAAACATGAAGCGTGAGAAAAAGTTTGTTGGAAATAATTTGCGGATTGCTACTTATAGTTAATAATTATGGGCTGATTTTTCTATCGACAGATATTTTTTATTCGAAGAAAAAAATTTACGTCTGACAGTTTTTGTATGGAAGAACTGTCAAAAATTAAATATCATACCTATAATAAAAATATTTGGCGTTGGAAAAATCAACCCTAAATCTGTCAGCTATAGTACATCAAGCTACCCGAAACTGTCAAATTTTCCCAATCAACTTTGAACCTTATGCTTTTGCGATAAAGTTGAAAATGTATTAAAGAAATTTGACAGATTGTAGTAGGTCGATGTGCTGGCGTCTGTACCTACCAGTACTAGTTTCATACAACAGTAGTGTATGTGTCGTAGTGTTTTGCATACAAATAACGTTTTAAAAATTTACATTGGTGCGGGAATTTTAATTAAACTACCACATCAATGTAATGAATTTCATTTTATGAATTGTTAATGAGCCGTTGATGAAGTATGTGGACCATGTGATGTCCAACAGTATAGTTTTTGTTAATATTATGAGTTATGACTTAGTTACTAATGTCTCCATTACCTCATTGATTTTGGACACATAGCTATATATAATTTGGTTTTTCAATCGCGAGATTATTAAAATTACAGATGCTTTTAATAAAATTTTACAGATCTACCTACTAGGCACAAAAAAGAAACAACGGAAATAAACGGTACCTTTAATTGTTATAAAAAAATATACTCGATTCTTAGTTTTTCCATAAGTAAACAAACGCAACAAAAAGATGTCTTGTGTTGAAAATGATAAAAACGACAATCAATGTCAAAAAACTTGTCAAAAATGTATGAAATATCAGAAACCTCATCAACATTCATCTCCTCATCTAATTAAGTTACAATAATATAACACTAACATCTCACGTAAATTTGTCAAACTTTAAATCAATTAGCGAATAATTCGATTGTCATTCGCTTTTCTGTCGAGTGTGAATCCAAATTAATTGAAATTTCGCTCCAAGTGCCTTCTATCAGGAAGAAAAATAAAACTGGAATTGTTCGTGATAATAGATAGCGAATTGGATGTAAGAAACTAGCTTTTTATTCAAAAGACTCTACAAGTAGAATGAAAACAATTGAGAATAATTTTGTACTAGTTTCATCTGATGCTTGCCTACTATACCTACTATATCAAAATGATGGAGTGCTTTCAAATGCCCCAAATAAGCCAATTATGACTTCGTTAATTAATGAACTCCCGGTTTTAGCCCCATTCTATATGCTGGAAAACATGGACCAATCCATTAATCAATTAGTTGCAGCGCAATTTCCTCATGATTTGATAGAAATTTATGGCACACTGCACTTTAAGATGTCATTGTGTGGAAGAACTGAAGAAGAGACTGCGTTGATCCTAAATTAGAAAAGGTCAGTAGATTATAATAATAAAAAAGTATGACACATTGGCAGAATATGTCAAACAATCAATCACATACAGAGTCTTACTCTAAGGACAGATAACGAAAAAATATGATAGACAGAAAGAAGTACAAAAATAATAGCAAGTAAATTAGCTAGCAACTATAAGAAAAATAAGCTTTTCCACAATCTATTTTTACAACAAGTCCTGACGCATCCAACATTGAATCTTATTTCAACAAATCGAGTACACAAAAGAATGCCTAAACCGTATTCTCAATGCAAAAATAATTTTTACCCACATCAGAGACTGGACATGTAGATTATCATACAAAGGAGGTCCAAGTATGGTGCCTTGCGGAAGGGGTCTCAATAGCTACTTAATCAGAGGGTCCCTTTATATTTTCAATTTCCTTCAACGGTATGACGACATGCCTCACTCTTTGATAAAGGACCGAGTCTATTATGTTTTAAGTCAACTTTGTGATGAAATTGTATTTTTATTAGAATTGTGACGCTTGAACGCATTGTCCTAAGAAATGAAAAATGTAGGCGTTTGTTTTAATTTCTGCGATTCAATTTAACTTGCAAGAATAGTGAAATGCACTGAAGGAAAATTTGTTTTGCTGTGTAAACTGTTCTCTTTCTCTAAGTGCTTCCAATCATTGGGTATGTAACACTTTTATTTGATTTACTCCCTGAATGAATCCATGATCCTATTTGATTGCATGGCAACAAAAAATACACAGATCTATTACATCGCCAGAAGTCTAATTATAGCTGTATAATATTTGGCTAAATATAAAGTGGTTTTGCGAAGATGTTTGTATATTATTTTTACAAATTCAAAATGATAGGATAGAATAGAATTCTCTTTATTATGTACACCATATAAATTACAGACATAATTATAGAAACTATACAAAGGGTGACACAATGGGCGGTCTTATCGCTAAAAGCGAAAATGATGTACGTAAGCACAAATAAATTATCACTTTCATTGAAATTACGAAGAAATCCTATATATACTTTAACCGTCTGGGAGTGTACGCAATGAATAAAGAGAACGTAATAAATCCATCATTGAACATTTATTCCAACAAAGTTATCGCTTATTCTACTTAATATTCCTTCATAAGTAATTCCGTATTTCGAAGTCGTATAATCGAATCAGCAAAATCAGACTGAAAGTTTTGCGTCGAACTTGGTACAGATATCAATTGACTTGGAATACTTCGGATCCTGGTGCAATGAGCCGTTTGAGCTAAAGTCTTGACTTGGAATAGTCTTCGAAATTAGTTGGAGTCTTGGCTTGCGACTCGGTTGTAGTGAAGTGCTGCTGAGATATCAATTTTGCAGTGATATTGTGTTGCGATAGGAGTTTCGAATGTAAGGAATTCAATACACAGATAATGTTAATTTCTTAGCAAAGTTTTGAGCTGACATAATATTTAGATTCCCAAAAATAACACAGCGCGTGCAATTCAGTTGGGCTCCTTTCACACACGAATTTTCGTTTATAGAGCGACCGTGTTTTGTTTCTTATTGATGATAAATAGAGGTGCGGTCGCTATGCTGCGCCCTAAAACAAAAGTGCAAAGCTATGCCGAACTGAGTAAAGCCTGAGGGGCAATTCCCGTAATAGAAAAAATACCTCTAATTTCCTGACATTTTTGACAAGTTTTTGATATTGATTGTCGCTGAGATGAAATTGCGACTTTTCCAATTCAATTTTAACATCGGCTTTACTTGCCATACTTAAAAATAGAAATTGCGACTAGATTTTGAACGTTTTTAATTACGGAATTAGCCTTCTGTTAAACATGGTACCATTAAATTGCCTGCGAAATGCCATAATTTCAAGCAGCAATACCATGTTACACCGTCTACACTGTGTTAGGGCGATGTAAGGCATTAATTTGTTGCTTCAATTTTATTGCATGCCACAGGCAAGAAACTTGCATTGTGTAAATGGAGCTTAACGACTCGTGGAAATATTTTGTAATGTCGAGACCAGCCTGTTTCAACTTCAACACAAGAAAATATTTAGACTTTTTTCAATAATATTCTTAAATAATTTCTTATGCAAAATTAGAAGAGGTGAGGACGTTATAGAGATGTGAGGATCAGGGTGTAAAGTTCACTCAACCTCCATAGAAAAAGGAGGATCCTCCGACCCGACGGGTGTTGTGTCTGGCGGGCAACTGCCCGATGATTCATGTCGGGCAGTTGTATGTATCTGACAGGTGCTGGGCAAAGCGGGTCAAAGCTACGCTAGTTGCGCGGTTAACTCTGCTTGCTAGATGCCGGATTTTGCGTGACGTCATAGACGCGTTATTCGCATGTGGCATTGTAGATACCGCTACACAAGGCAATACAAAAAAGGGACAGAAGATGTGGATTAAATAATGATGGCGCATATGATCAAACATTAAGCATTCGTCACATGATTGGTTTCAGTTTCTGTGTTAACATTCAATCGGCCTTTCTTCTCAGAGTGGACGAATAGAAAACGCCGATGCCAAGCGTCATCTAGTGTTTGATGCGTGTGAAGTGGTAATAATATATTTATTTTATAATATATTTTCCAATGACGTATAACAAACCCAACTGACTTGTCAGGAGGCCACAGAGCATCCACCATAGAGTAAAGTAACTAAAAAGATACCAACACTACACGTGTATAAACCTACTAACAGAAATAAAATCATATATCATTCAATAATAACTTTCCGAGAAAGTCTTTATACTTACTACTTTATACTTAGTAACTCGTACTAACGTTTTTCCCTAGATAAATACGAATTCGTAGAAACACGCTTTAAATAATACGTATGATGTATGTGCCGGCTGTAAATGGAAACGCCTGGAGATCGATAGGGTCCTTCATAGTGGTGTGCTCTCCGGGAAAATTACCGGGATTTGGGAAATAGGGACTTAAAAGTTGAATATTTTACTCTGTTCGATCAAAGTAAAACATGGTCGGGTGCATCTCAAGAAAGGAAATAAAAAAGAGAGATATTCGAAGAATATATTTGTTGGGGATTCTTGAATGAAAACACGACACAGTAATACAATTCGAGACAACTTACTCCATTTATTGTTCCTTGTTTACATGTTGGCCGACGACTTGCTGATTAAAAACTAAACTTTACATTGCTTTTTTTTTTTTTGAAAATGGCATCTCGCAGTTCAACCATAGGGGTTGTCGACTGCTCAACCGGACTTTCCTGTGGATGCCACAATAAATTGGGCCTCCAGCCAGGGCATAAAAACTTAAAAACTAAGCGACTACACGCTAAGGGCACCCCCCCGGGGGGTTCGGACCTCGGCTTAGGGCGTCGCTGGGAGAGGACAGCAAGGGACAGGCTGGATCGGAATTATTATTTAATGGGGACGAATTTAAAGCTACAGGCTCAGCGGCGCGGGCTGGCTCGAGCAAGGGTCGGGGTGGAACTTTACATTGCAAAAAACGCTCGACCTTATACAATTTTACATAAGCGCAAGTAGTGACGGTGGTGCGCTTTCTCACATTTGAAACGCCAATTACAATAATCTTTGTTCGTGCCCAACTCTCGATCCGCCAATCACAGCAGTTTTGCCGTCGTTCAAATCTGGACAAGTTCAGACCTGTCGAGAGTGGAGCACGATCCTATCTAAACATACATATGTATAGAGACTTACGATACTGAACTGATACGCTAGCACATGCGCACAATGACACTTATTTACTTTACGTTACCGTTTATAAGGTATATATAAGAGATAAATAGGTACCTTTAACTCTAAACGGAGTTGGAATTATCTCTAATGACGGTGCCAAGGGGCAGAAAGAGAAGTTAACACTGGTCGCGCACAATAAAGTCTCTATTATGAGTCACTTGTTGCACTTTCACTTTAGTTTGTCTTTAGCACTGAATGTCCGTTCACAACACATGTTCACAACGTCGTAGCTTCGCAGACGGCGGCGGCGTCGCCAACAGTCTCCCCCTCGGTGCCTTGCACCTCAGCTTGCAGGGGCGACGTCGCTGGCACTATCACGACCAGCCGGGATGCTGGCCGCCGCAGTACGCCCGCCGAGGTGCGGACGTCGACGATCCTGGTTCTTCCATCTGGCCCGGGGTAGGTCGCGCTGATCTCGCCGCGTGGCCACGAGCAGCGTGGCAGGGTGTGGTCCACCAGCAGGACAAGGTCGCCGACGGTGGGATCCCGGTAATGGGGACCCTGGAAGTAACGGGGCGAGAGCGTAGGTAGGTACTCTCGCACCCATCTGGCCCAGAAGTGGTCGGCCAGGCGCTGGGACGTTCTCCAGGAGGGAGAACCGATGAGCTCGGCGTCGTCGAATGAACCAAATATGTGGGCTCCGCTGGACCTCCCGATAAGGAAGTGGTTGGGGGTCAGTGCTTCTTCTTCATTGGGGTCAGTGTCCACGGTAAATAGTGGCCGTGAATTGACCACATGTTCTGCTTCAAGCAGCAGGGTGTGCAGGACTTCTTCTTTCGGTCTTCTTTCGTGGAGCGTTGCTGCTAGTGCGGTCTTGACGGTGCGCACCAGCCGTTCCCAAGAGCCGCCCATGTTTGGGGCTCCCGGGGGAATGAACCTCCACACTATGCCGATCTTGTTGGTAGCCGTTTGAATGGCCTCTTGC
Source organism: Oligia latruncula (assembly GCA_948474745.1). NCBI lineage: Eukaryota > Metazoa > Arthropoda > Insecta > Lepidoptera > Noctuidae > Oligia > Oligia latruncula. The sequence continues at coordinate 20,340,216 of OX419685.1, forward strand.
AGCTCGCGACTTGCACCTATGAAGTTGGTGCCGTTGTCGCTCATGATGACTTTGGGAGTGCCTCTTCTGGCAATCATTCGCCTTAGGGCCAGCATCATGGAGTCGGTCGTCAGTGATGCGGCCAGCTCCAGGTGAACTGCGCGTGTTGTCATGCACGTAAATAGGGCGCCCCATCTTTTCTCGACGCGCCGTCCCACGGTGACCAGTAGTGGGCCGAAGTAGTCCACGCCCACGCAGGTAAAGGGAGGGCTTGTTCTTGACAATCTTTCTTGAGGTAAGTCGCCCTGGGGTGCCAGTTGTGGTGCCTTCTTCCTTAGTTTGCACCACCCGCAGTCTCTTGCTGTTGCTTTGACGATGTTTCGCAGGCCAGGAATCCAGTATCGTTGCCGCAGCTCGTTCATAACTGTCTGATGATTCCCATGGTTCAGACGCTCGTGTACATATTTCACTAATAGTCGAGTGATCTCGTGGCGTCCGTCCAACACTATGGGACTTTTGTAGGCGGCCGTTAGGTACTTAGCCGCGCCTACACGGGTCGATAACCTCATCATGCCGTCTTCAAACTTGATGGCGAAGTTCTTGAGCTTATGGACTTGGTCGCTCTGTCTTCTTAAGGCGGCCAACTCTTCTGGGTAGCTATCTTCTTGAACTCGTTGAATTAAGAGTCGCTCGGCCTTTTCTACGTACAATGCAGACTTCTGACGAAGTTTCAATTCTTCGCTTCTTTTCTTCAAGACGAGCGGCTTCTTGTCTTTCTTCTGAGCTCTCTTCCAGGCTGGATCGACTTCTTTCTTGGTGATTCTTCTGGTGCTGAGGGTTTTGTGGGCAATGCTTCGTTTGAAAGCGTCCACAACTTGCAGGAACCTCGCTGTCGCGTGCAGCAGTCTAGTCCACCGTGAGAACCTCCCTGGCTCTGGAACGATGGTGGGCGCGACTTTTCTCACGCTTAACGTGACGGCGTTCGGCTTTTCTTCTCCAGTGTTCTTGAGGGGTTCTTTATCTTCCTGTGGCCACTCTTCTTGGCCCTTGTAGAGGAATGACGGCCCCGTGAACCACCGATGCTCTTTATTGAAGTCCTTAGGCGCGTCTCGCGTGGCATCGTCTGCGACGTTGTGCTTGGTAGGTACCCATCGCCACTCTTTATGTCTGGTTAATTCTTCGATCTCGGCGAGTCGATGCGCGACGAATGGCTTGTATCTTCTGGGGTCAGCCTTGATCCATGCTAGCGCCGTCCTTGAATCTGACCAGAAGTATCTTCCTATGACGTGCAGGTCCATTTCTTGTTGCGCATTCGTGGCGAGACGACTGCCCAGGAGACAGGCTTGCAGCTCGAGTCTGGGAATCGAGGTGGGTTTCAGCGGTGTCACTCTTGCTTTCGCCGCCAGGAGTTTTACTTCCACTTGACCGTCGGTACGTTGCGTGCGCCAGTACACCGCGCACGCGTAGGCCTTCTCGCTGGCGTCGCAGAACGTGTGGAGCTCCCCCTCGTCGGTGTTTCTTGTTAAACAGCGCGGGATACCCAGGTTCTCTAACTTCTTGAGGTCTTGCAGCCACCTGGACCATTCTTCTTCTCTTGCAGGAGGTACTCGCTCGTCCCATTCCACGCCGCTTCTCCAGAGGTTTTGCAGCATGATCTTGCCCTGGATCGTGATGGGAGCGGCTAAACCGAGTGGGTCGAATACTGTCATGACCGCGCTCGTTGCTTCTCTCTTCGTGGGAGCGCGCCTGCCGTCGATTGCTTCTTCTGGCGTGTTTCTTAACGTCAGCGTGAAGTGTAGACTATCTTCTTTCACGTTCCAGTTGAGCACGAGTGTCTTCTCCACCTGGTCTTTTTGCTCACCCAGTCGAATCGTGCCTGTGGTGTCCTCGGCTAGGAGCCCTTCTGTGACTTCTGGATGATTGCTCGCCCAGCCTCGTAGGACGAACCCTCCTTTCTTGTGCACTGAGTCGACTTCGCTGGCGATTCTTCTTGCTGTCGCCGCGTCTGGATAGCTTGCCAAGTAGTCGTCCATGTAATGGTTGCGTGTGATTGCTCTCGCAGCCTCTGGATGTTGTGCCTCGAACTCGCTGGCGTTCTTGTTTTTGACGTATATCGCTGTACACGGAGATGACGCAGCCCCGAATATCAATGACGTCATCCTGTATTCCTTGTCTTGCCACAGGAATCGTAGACTGTCTCTGTCTTCCTCGTTGATTTTTACGCGCAGGAACATTTCTTTAATGTCTGCCACCACTGCTACTGCACTTTGACGAAACCGTAGCAATACTCCGAACAATGATTGTAACAGGTCGGGTCCGGCTAGTAGCGCGTCGTTGAGTGATCTTCCATTCGACTTAGCCGCGGCGTCGAAGACCAATCTCATTTTCTTCTTCTGCGGGTGGACGACTGCGAAGTGTGGCAAGTACCAAGTCCTTGCGGAGGTAGGTTCTTCTCTGGCTTCCTCTGCATACTCGCTGATGATCAAGTTGTTGATCTGCTCTTCATATTTCTTCTGAAACTCGCCGTCTTTTGTGAATCTCTTCTGTATTCCTTTCAGGCGTTGTGCAGCTGTTGTCTTGCTTTCGGGTAGCCGCTCGTTTTCTGTCTTCCAGATGAGCCCTGTGCTGAATCTCCCGTCGGTCAATCTCTTCGTAGTGGCGTCCAGGACTTGTAGCGCTCGTTGATCTATGTCGTTGGCTGGCTTCTTGTTGGAGATTCCCAGCGCTTCGATGGCGAAGTGATCCCTTATGAGCTTCTCTAAGTGATCGTCCTTGGCGTCGGGTTGTGTGGCGAGATGATTCACGACTCTGACTGGAGTGTTGCTGCTGGACCGCACTCCGTGTAGCACCCATCCCAGCTGCGTTTTTGAGGCGACTGGCTTGCTGCGGTGACCATGCTTGATTTCTTGTGAGACGATTAGATTCCAGTTATCTTGACCGATGAGCACCGTTGGCTTCGCGTTGGGGTACTTCAGCTGGTCTCGTATCTCTTCTAGATGTTCGCAGCCTTCCAGGTCCTTCTCGTTGATTTCTTGAGGCGACAGGTGCAGGTTCTTCACAGTGTACCCGGTTAGCTTTTCTATGTTACGGCCGAACATACCGCGGATCTTGATTTCAATTTTCTTAGACTTTTGATCCATACGGTGGCCGCCCACGCCTTCTATTCGCAGCTCTTCTTCTGGTCCCTGTGCCCCGATTTGCTTGATGACGGAGTCTTCAATCAATGTGACCGTAGAGCCTTCGTCCATGAGAGCATAGACGCTGGCGTTCCCTTCTGGCCCCATTAATTCCACAGGAACAATCTTCAAATAGGCTCTTGATACTGTGCCCGCTGCGTTGACCGCGGAGCTTATCAGAGCCGTTGTTTCTTGCGTCGGCGGCTTCGCTGTTTCTTCATAGTGCAGTATCGTGTGATGACCCTTCTTGCATTTGCTGCATGGCTTCGCTTTGCATCTGAAGCCTCGATGTCTTCCTTCTAGACACTTGTAGCACAGCCCGGACTTCTTTGCTTGATCCCATTTTTCTTTGATTGACGCTTCGTTGAACTTGCTGCATTTCAGAAGAGTGTGTTCGCTTTAGCACAGCGGGCAGGAGCTCTTCTCATGTTCCTTCTTGTTATCTTCTTTGCAGGAACACACCTTAGCTGACTTCGTCTTGCGTTCGCGTTCGCCTTCAGAGTCGTCTTCTGATGAGTCGGCTTCTTGCTTCTTCGCTGCTCGAGTGGTGTGCACGCCGCGGGAGCCCCCAGTACGCGTCCGGAACTTCGTGCCTTCTTTCTTCACTCTGGATCCTACACACTCGTGCATCTCGAATTGATCCACCATGTTGTTGAAGAAATGCATGAGGCTCAGGAGTATGGGCTCATCTTCTTCTTCTTTCTTCGCTCGATACTCGTACCACTTGAAACGTACCAGCGTACACATCTTCTCGATGATTCTACTTGAGATATCGCTTGAATGCAGGTAACTTTGTTTCTTCATTAGTCTCACGATGCTGACGGTGTTGGCTACTGCCCCGGCGTAGCGCACCAACTCTCTTGCGTCTTCTGACATGGGGGGAAGCTTCTCAATGTTTTCTATCTCGCTTCTAATGAGATAAGTCGGACGTCCGAAGCGGCGTTCCAATGCTGTCATCACTTCTTGCGGGTCGATTTGCGTGAACAATAGCGATTTCACGGCTTCCTTTGCCTTGCCCTTGATGGCTCTTCTTAGCCTTCCCATGTTCTCTATGTCCGAGAAGAGGGCACGGGTATCTTCGTATGTTGCCTTGAAAGCCATCCAATCGCAGGCGTCGCCTTCAAACTGATGTAACTCGCTAACGTACTTCGGTGCGCGTTGCACGAACGATGACGTCTTACTTTCCGACGCGGACTTGACTGCTTGAAGAATAGCTTCGGCCAGCTGGTTGGTGTGACTTGGTGCGGCGATCGCGGTCTCTGGGGCGGGCAGCCCACTTGGCGGCTCCCCCTCGTTGCGCTCCACACTCTTCGTCGTCTTCACCCATGCCGCAGTTGCTTCGGCTGCGGCGGCTTCGACTTTAGCGTCTTCTTCATCTTCTTGGTCACTCAGGTCCGTATCATCTTCTGCGCGTGCCAGTTCCAGCTTGGTGCTAGCGAGTTTCGTCTTGATTCTTATTTCTTCTAGCTGCAGCTTTTCGAGCTCCAAACGTGCTTCTAATTCCTTTTTCTTGTTGGGATTCTTCTTGGAAACCGACTTGGGCTGCTTCTTGCTTTTCTCCACAATGGTGGCGTCGGCGTCTTCGATCATGGTCGTGTCTTCGGCCGTTGCGGCGCTGTCGGTCACCGTTTCCGACGTGGCGCCTGACGTAGTTTCAGTCGCCGTTGTGTCGCCGCCGCTGGTTTCTTCCTCCGTTGTCGACTTCGTGCTATCTCCTTTGCGGCTTCGCGTCATCATCTCTGGCTTCGAGAAGAGCGTCTTCTTAGCTCTTCCCAGCAAATCCCGACGAATCTTCAATAGGAAATCTTCCTGCTTCCAAGTCGCGACTCCCTAAGGTACTTTTTCTTCTTAGCGCAAGTAGTGGTGGGCCCGCTACCTTAGTCGACGCAAAGTACCTTATCCTAATGTCGTGCTCGAGCGTGGATTCGGCGTAGGTTCCGATGAGATGATGGACGCAGCGATTTGTCTGGTCGTGTGCGGTCGTGGTCCTTAATACGAGCTATACGTGTGTGGTCCTTTTGTTTTTGACTAATTCTGTAACGTTTTGACGATTCTGTACGTTTTTGACTAATTCTGTAACGTTTTGACTATTTCTGTAACGTTTTGACTATTTCTGTAACGTTTCTGATGAATTCTGTATGCTTTGACCAATTCTGTTAAAGAACAGACCACACGTATCGCGACACTGCTACCTAACCCTAAACCACACGTTTCACTGACCAGACGATAGCACTTGTCTTCAAAATACAGCGGCGGAGTTCTTCAATTTCTTCAATGGCGGCGAAACTGCATTTCTTCTGGCTTCAGTCTTGAATCCGGCTCACGAAGGACCATGTATTGTTGGGGATTCTTGAATGAAAACACGACACAGTAATACAATTCGAGACAACTTACTCCATTTATTGTTCCTTGTTTACATGTTGGCCGACGACTTGCTGATTAAAAACTAAACTTTACATTGTTTTTTTTTTTTTTTTTTGAAAATGGCATCTCGCAGTTCAACCATAGGGGTTGTCGACTGCTCAACCGGACTTTCCTGTGGATGCCACAATAAATTGGGCCTCCAGCCAGGGCATAAAAACTTAAAAACTAAGCGACTACACGCTAAGGGCACCCCCCCGGGGGGTTCGGACCTCGGCTTAGGGCGTCGCTGGGAGAGGACAGCAAGGGACAGGCTGGATCGGAATTATTATTTAATGGGGACGAATTTAAAGCTACAGGCTCAGCGGCGCGGGCTGGCTCGAGCAAGGGTCGGGGTGGACATGGTACGGGGTGTCGCGACGGGCCTCGACGGCGAGGACGGAACGACGGATGTCGGGACTTGTACTTCTTGAGAGTACTGGTAGATTTACTACTCTCCTGGAGGAGAGTAGTGGCGTCGTCGGGGGTGGTGAGGGTATGCCTTGGTCGGCGAATCCTACTTATACGGGAGGGAGTGTAACGGGAGGCCGCCGCAATCAGGGGATTGGGATGCTTTATAGCAGAATCGAAGTAGCGCTTGGAGAGGCGCTTCATGAACTGCTGGACGGTGGGGAGTTTGAGATCGACGTGGAGATTCACGTTTCGGACATAGAAGGGGGCACCCGTGACCTTTCTGAGGAAACGGTTTTGGAGGGTCTGCATTTTATGCAGGAAGCGAGGGTTGGCGTGCGCGAAGATTACGCAAGCGTACGTCATAATGGGACGGATGACCGCGGTGTAGAGGCGCAATTTGCACCTGAGGGACAATTTGCTGCGGGCGGTCAATAAGGAGTGGAGCCTACCGAGAGCGAAAGCAGCGCGCGAACGCGCCGTCTTTATGTGCTCTTTGAAGTTGAGACGGTGATCGAGAATTACGCCTAGGTACTTGGCTTGCTTACCCCAAGGGATCGGCTTGCCATACATAGAGATCGGGCTGGGGAGGGGGGTGAATTTACGCGGCTTTGAGAAAAGTACCGCCTGACTCTTGTCGGGATTGACCTCGATTCTCCATTTCCGGAACCAATCGCCTAAGGCGTTTGCGGAGGTTTGGAGCTTGCGAGCGATAGAGCCCTGATTGGGACCTGAGCAGTAAACGGCAGTGTCGTCGGCGAAGAGAGCCAACTGTGCCGAATTACTTTTGGGGATGTCACTGGTGAACAGGGTGAAAATGAGGGGGGATACTACGGAGCCCTGGGGGACTCCGGCGCGGATCGGGTGGGGGGGGGAGAGAGCACCCTCGATGCGGTAGCGGAAAGTGCGATCCGACAGAAAGTCTCGAAGGATGAGTACGAGACGGTCTGGCACACCGAGAAGGTAGAGCTTATATAATAAGCCATTGTGCCAGACTTTGTCGAATGCTTTCGCTATGTCAAAGAACAGAGCGCCCGTTGACGCACCGCGCTGAAAGGCAGCGCTAATGTGCTCAACGATGCGGTGGACCTGATGGATGCATGAGTGTTTAGTTCGAAAACCAAACTGCTCGTTAGGGATAAGGCTCTTTGCTTCGGCGTAGTCCTTGAGACGCTTATAAATAAGCCTCTCGTAGATTTTGCCAAAGACATTGAGCAGACTGATGGGGCGGTAACTGGAGGGCTCAGACTTGGGCTTGCCTGGCTTTGGGATACCGATGACCGTGGCTTCTTTCCACGCTTGGGGGAAGATGTTATTGCTCAGAGCGCCATTGAAGATGGCGGTCATGAGTAGAATGAGTGGAGCGGGGAGGAGTTTGTACACCCTATTGGTGATACCGTCCGAACCGGGGGCTTTGCGAGTTTCGAGCCCTTTAACGATGTCTTGCACTTCGTCAGGAGTGACGGGAGGCAGAGGATCATCAGGGTCTTCGACTGGCGGTAGGGAGGCTCTACGTTCGACCTCAGCGTTCACCTTATCGATGTGCGCTTGATCTACTAGTTGAGAGCTGGGGGAGCACTGGGACTCTAAGCTGGCGGCGAGACATTCGGCTTTGTCGGGGTTGTCAAAAGCTACGGACTTGTCGGGGCGTATGAGAGGAGGTACAGTGGCCTCTTCGGGGGAGCGAAGCTTCCTCTGAAGCTGCCAGAAGGCTAAGTGATTGGGCTCTAGTTCGCCGAGCAATTTGGCCCATCCCTCGGAACGCAGCTCCGCTATGCGTTTCTTTACAGCACGCTGTAAATGGCGCATATGGGCTTTGTTCGCGTCACAGGGAAAAGAGTCGTAGGCACGAATGGACGCGTTCTTCTCGGTTATCAGATCATGTACGTCAGCGGGTAATTTCCAGCGATGGTCTTCCATCACTGGAACTTCCCGTGAGCAATCCGTCAATACGGATTGAACGTGATCTGTAAACGAGGCGATCGCTCCCGTCGTGTCCGCGACTGAGACAATCTGCTCGGGAATAGAGTCTAAGTGTGGTGACGTGGTGGATTTCAGTCTTTCGCTTACTTTCCTCCAGTCGGTTACTATCTTGGTCGGAGGGGGCTGGTTGGAATCACGGGGGCCCGAATAGGGGGCTAGGTGAATAATGACGGGACGGTGGTCGGAATTGAGCTCTTGGTGCGTCTCGATAGATTGCAAACGGAGGTTTACATTCTTGAGTAGCGCTACGTCGAGCACGTCAGGAAGATGGGTGGGATCACCGGGATAGTGAGTGGGATGCATCGGAGCGATGACATCGAAGTTAAGGGTGGCGCCTAGGTTGAACAGGATTCTACCTCTGGTAGAAGTCGTGCTACTGTTCCAGGCGGGATGTTTGGCATTGAGATCCCCCGCCATGATGACGGAGTCACTCATACCGAAGAGGGCAGTGAAGTCGTTGGTGAGAGAGATGGGATCCTCTGCACCAGCCGTGGGCGGGATATAAGCCGAGATGATTAATAAGGATTGGTGGCCGGTCATGCCAAGCCGACAGATAGAGACCTCCAGGTGAGATAGGAGAGGAGGAGGGTCTATAGGGGAGCAGTGAAGGGACTTTTTGAAGTAGATAAGGGTACCACCCTTGTGACACCGAGACCTGTCATTGCGAACTATTTTAAAGTTGGCAATGTTCGGGTTACGGTGATGGGGCTTCAGGAAGGTTTCCTGGACTAAAAGGACGTCTAGTTGATGGTCGCGGAGGAAAGTGGCGATCTCATCACGCTGGCCAGAAATGCCGTTGGCATTGAAGAAACCTATTTTAAGGGATCGGGGTTTGGTAACACCTATTCTTTGTATATCCATTGGAGTAGCTAGAATTTGAGGGTTTGCAGGACTTGCGTAATCTCGGGATACGCATTGAAAATCTCGGCAATACGCCGGGGATTGCCATTGCAGGCTTGGATTTCCGCTGCCATCGCGTTAGCTGGGGCGATAAACGATGCATAAGCACCGATTATGACCTCCATGCTGCTGGGCTGAGGGCCGGAGACGGGGGATTGAGTGGACCTATTGGGGCGCGGGGCAGCGGTAGTGGGGTAGACTACTGGAGCGGCAACTGGGGCCGAGGGGACTGAAGGGGCTACTGCTGGCGGTGGGACGGGGATTGCCATCAGAGCTGGGGGGGTCGGGGGTTGGGCGGGCACCGAAGCTGCGGGAGCTTTCTGGTGGAAGAGGTTTGCCCAAGGAGAGGGTCGCTGGGGACTGAGCCTATCGGGCATTTGTGAAGATGGAATCTTCACAGAAGAAGGACTTTCTCTATGCTGACGATCGCTTGCGCGCTTCGCCAGTTTAGAGGAGGGGGCTTTCGGGGCTTTAGGGCAGCCCCGGTAGTTAGCCGGGTGCCCGGATTGGCCGCAAAGAACGCAGCTCGGTGGCTCTGTGCACAGAGTGCGGTCCTTGGGGCGGGAACATTCAGCTGTTCCGTGATCGCCTAGACACTTGACGCATCTAGGCGTCGCGTAACAGTGGGACTGTGAGTGGCCGTATAATTGGCACCTATGGCATTGTCCAATGAGGTTGGACTTTCGGGGCTTTTCGATGGAGATTCCCGAGAGGGAACAGACTGACCTAACCTTAAAAATGGGATGGTGACCGTCAGTGGGGTCGCATACGACAAGGACCATGTCGTAGACTAAGCCTTTTTTCGCTCTGTGTAAGCGATGGACGGCTGAAACGGGAATGCCTTGTGAAGCAAGGTCTTCTTTGATCTCCTCGGTGGAGATTTCTTTGGGGATGCGCCTAATGATGACGCGGGTGGGAGCTTCCTCCGGAAGGGAGTAGGTATGGAACGAGTAGTTCCTTGCTTGGAGGAGTCGGGTAAATTCCCTGTAGTCCGAGGACGAGGGAACCGTTACCTTGATACCCTGTTGGGTAGATCGGGCGTTGGTGTAGTTGATCTTGCGATCAACACACATTTTAGAGATCTCGGTCCATTTGGACTTCTCCTGAATGTAAACAGGGGGTGGGGGCCGTTGCTTCTTAGCAGCGGGAGGGATAGCACTAGGGCTAGAAGTGGGGGCGGCCTGAGAGGTGGGGGCGGCCTGAGAAGTGGGGGCGGTCTGAGAGGTGGGGGCGGCCTGAGAAGCGGCGGGGGAGGCGGCGGGGGGCGGGGTGGGGGGGCGGGGGGACAGGGGAGCCGCTACTGGCTTTTTGGCTATGCTGGAGTGGGAGGATGAGCCCTTCTTTCTCTTGCCTCCCTTTCCGACGACTTCGTAGTCGTCTTCGGAGGAGGAAGAGGCGGATAGTGCATCATCCGAGTCTGGCTGAGGAACGGACGTATCCATGTCCTCGGGTTGGGAGGCGTCTATTGTCTGAGAGACAATAGGGGCTGGCACAATAGGTACCGAAAGGGGGGCTGCGGCGACCTTAGTCGGAGAAGTGACAGAGGGCTTAGTGGGTTTGGCGGAATCCATTGTTGGGACGGACAATGGCGCCGGCATGGGATTAGCCGCGACGGAGGGGGCTGAGCCTTTGTCGGCCGTAGGCGGCGGCGACGGGCAATCGAAAAAGTCGCAAAAATCTTCGACATTGACGTTCGGGAGGGTTGGCTTCCGGAAACCAATTAGATGGGCGCCATATTTGGCGATAAACGATTCATCTTTGAAGAGAACCTCCTTGACGAATGCCAATATTACGGCATCCGCCATGGTGGCTCTATCGGAGGGAAGGGGCCGGGAGAAGAATTTGCATAGGGGCGTGAAACCCTAGGGATCCTAACGAGAACCTAGCCCCGGGTGGGAATGCCCGGGGGTGAGTGGATCCTACCCTCCCTGTCGGGTGAAGACAGGGAGGTGAGTACCTAAGGTGAGCCCTAAGCTTGTAACCCGTCGCTAATCTTATTGCGCGGACGGGGTCCTAACCAGTCAAGTGAAATGGGTGTAGAGACACCCAGACTGGTTCTAGTACGAAGGGGTTGACACACCCAACCGTACTAGATGCAAAGCTGTTGAGAAAAGGATTAGTTACAAAGCTAGGCTTGACTAGGAGACCCCCCAAGGCCAAGATTCTAGCTCCCGATTCCAATTGACTGCCTCACCCTGAAGGGGCGAGGCTGGTGGATTGGGGCACCACCCACTTGGCTTCGTTGACACCGTGAGGTTTCCACCAAGGACCACGAAACTGTGGTTTTACCCAGAAGGGGCCACAACAATCGACGAACGTTTTATTTGACGTTAAACTGTTAAGAAATACTCTATCAACAGTGCCTTGAAAAAGGCAGCTATTGATAGAAAACGGGTCGTAGTCGAAGACTACGGAACTCGTTACGGCAAGCGTAACGAAACCGGGCGGCGAGAGCAGCGAAACACGATGCAGCGGCGGAGAGCGGCACGTCCGTTCACGGCGAGCGTCGAGCGGCGAATCATGAAAAACTTTACATTGCAAAAAACGCTCGACCTTATACAATTTTACATAAGCGCAAGTAGTGACGGTGGTGCGCTTTCTCACATTTGAAACGCCAATTACAATAATCTTTGTTCGTGCCCAACTCTCGATCCGCCAATCACAGCAGTTTTGCCGTCGTTCAAATCTGGACAAGTTCAGACCTGTCGAGAGTGGAGCACGATCCTATCTAAACATACATATGTATAGAGACTTACGATACTGAACTGATACGCTAGCACATGCGCACAATGACACTTATTTACTTTACGTTACCGTTTATAAGGTATATATAAGAGATAAATAGGTACCTTTAACTCTAAACGGAGTTGGAATTATCTCTAATGACGGTGCCAAGGGGCAGAAAGAGAAGTTAACACTGGTCGCGCACAATAAAGTCTCTATTATGAGTCACTTGTTGCACTTTCACTTTAGTTTGTCTTTAGCACTGAATGTCCGTTCACAACACATGTTCACAACGTCGTAGCTTCGCAGACGGCGGCGGCGTCGCCAACAATATTATTACTGGTCTTCACCAGAGAGAGATATTTGAAGAAAATGTTATTACTGGTGAAGTAATAATATTTTTTTATAGAGCAGATTATTCAACTTTTAAGTCCTTTGAATGTCTCTCTCTCTTTTTATTTCCCTTCTTAGAACTAAAAAGAGATGTTTTCTTAGGTAGTAATGTTATGGATACATTAACATAGGTACCTTTAGGGTACATTTGTTGCGTTTTGATATCGAAATGTTGACTTGGAATAAACTTTAAATATTTATTTATTGGCTGGTTTTTGGGCTTAGTTTTCATTTCTTTTTTAAGTAAAAGTAACGAAGGTGAAGTGACCAAATTGAAATAAAAAATGTAAGCTCAAAACGGAGTACGTTTTAATCCTCTTTTTTTTTTTTATTTAGTTTGTTTTTCCCACATAAAGCTTGCTCAAGGTTCAGCGGGATTGTCCTCAGCGGGATTGTCCGAAAGGGTTACCGCCGACCCGGAACATAAAGGGCTAAGGAAGGAACACGGGTGGGTTTTAGTCAGTAAGAGTCTGACACTCCCTTCCGCTCCACCCAGAGCGGGAGGGGTCATTTGATGATTTACCATCCGCAAAAAAAAAAAAAAAAGCTTGCTCAAGGTAGCTACGACCAACATGGCTAAAACTACAAACAAAACACTGTTGCTTTTATAATACATAAGCACATTTTCAATGCATGGTTTTGTGGAGTCATAGTTTTAAGTGTAAGTTTACCTAAATGAAAATAATAATTATTATAATCCCGGGACACTGTTGTCATGCCAGCCCTATACGTCCGGTCTCCCAGCGTTGATTGATTGCCTCGTATCGGTCCCGGGGTCCGAGGATTCCCACATTTGTCACAACTTGACGAATACGAACGCTGACGAAGAATCCCGTTTTATGGAACTTTTTGCTAACCACTAGTAAGTACTTTGATGGACTAACCTATAGCAGTTCTTGCTCGAGTTTGGTTCGATAATATTGTCGTGTTAAAGCCTTTATAGATTGGATCACGTGCGGTTTTTATTTTAAGAGAATTGCTTTACGAGAAAAGATATGGTTGGATTTATTTATTTTTTAGATTTTTGTGTTCTTTTGGCGTTGGGTGACATCTTCCCAGCTAAAGCATTAGTAAGTAGTAAAGGGCGAGTGATTTGGAGGGTTGTCTCTACATAAAAGTCCCATCATACTTTATTGGTTTCTAGGCTCCCAAAACTAGACCTGAGATTTCTTTTAGACATACGCTAATGCACAATAACCTCTTCATTATCCTAACATTTTTATAATTTTTTCACAAAATTGTAGGACCAGAGTTTTATGACGTTGTAATAAAAGTATCGTCATGTAGGTACAACCCAGTAAAACATGTAATTATAAACAACCAATATTCTCTCTTCCATCCCAATATTTTGTGACCACGACCTGAACTAATTAGCAGTAAATAATTGTGAATTAAAGTGGCGATTCGTTAACAGCATTAAGTTAAACATGAACAATGCATTTTGTACGTCGACGTCACACGCTGTTTCGCGTTAAATTGTCCAGTAATATTGTTACTTATCCGTTTATTTTAAATGGTAAAGCTGCTTAAATGAGAAGAGTATTAATTGGTACATAATTATCTGAAGATAATTATAATAGTAATAAGTTCTTAAGTAAAGCCACTGCGATACCTACTTGAACTGGTAACTTTGAAGGTAACGGAGTCAATGTACCTCCAATACCTCCTATCAATGCATAGACTCCTGGTACGTCAACTTCAATCAATCAGCAACGAATTTAAATAAAAATACATACTTATCTAACAATAATGGCATAATAAAGGTGAAAGTAGAAATAACAGGGGGGTACGCAATATACCCATCGCATGAGTAATTTAATTTTGCTGAAAGAAACGACATAAAAGTAAAAATTACCCATAAAGTGGAGTGGGCGAATTAGGGTTTGGAGTAAAATATAAGAGCTACCTATCCATATTCGAATGTTTCATTCTAAATTGATGTAAGTACCACTTGTAATATAAACTTTACGCCAGTATGAATTAATAAAAAAATAATCGAAGTTGTAGTGCAAACTTAACCGTAAAGTTCCATTTATCAGTCTTGTCGTACTGGTGGTTTTGATAATAATTACCCCTGTTCGAAGCCTGTATTTAAGATATCTATTTAACATTTATCATTTATCAATAAAATACGATGAGGCCTCATTCAAATCATCGAGAACCTAATCAGAGGGAATTACAGCAAGGTCATTGCGTAATACACATACGATGGCAATCGATCGTAATGCCTTTCATTTTGATAATTCGGCTATGTTATTGCGTTACTTACTTTGTTGAACAGACGAATTATTTAAACCTATGAAGCATTGGATTGGAAATTTCCTTCAAATCCCTTGGATTGTGAATGAAAATGTATTACTCAATAGGCTATTTGACTGGTTTCTGATAAACATCTCAGATTATTTAATGGTGTCTAACGAGCCCACAAAAATCTATTACTTCAAATTGCATAATGTATTTCTTTTAAAAAATAGTAAATAAAAATGTACTGTTTAAATAAGCCGCCAAAACGCTATCTTTAACAATATGGCGTCGTGACGTCACGATTCACGTAAACAAACGATGAAACGGTCGAGATACTAGACAAAAGTCATCTGTTCTGTCAACGATAGACAGAAATTTACTAAATCATGACGTCATCTTAAGTTCAGCCAATCCAGACCGTTTTCGATTACGTGGCGCCAGATTTAAAAAGATGAAGTTTTTTCGGGATTTTTTTTATAAATAATACATTGTTTTGTATTAAAATTAATGCAAATCGATTTTAAAAGCGATAATCTATACGAGTGTCAATAATTATGACCTTATTTTTTACATTGTCATATAGCCTATTAAGGTGTCGGTTGTCAGTCGGTGAAATTCGTCACCTCCTATACCTTAGCCCAAACATTTTACTAGAAAGTTAATGTCGCCGAATGTCATAATACCAACCGTCTCAGTTATGTCCTACGTAATTCTGTTCGCGCCGTTTTATCGACATCATGTAGATCTGGCCTTTCAACTTAATGCTTACATTGAAATACTGAAAGTTTATGGTCGATTAAGAAACTGCCACTTTTAATTTCTAGTTTCGCAAAAGTTTTATCGTGAGGTACAAACATAAACCAAGTTATGTTTTTCGCTGACTTTTGAAGTAAATTCAGACAGATTCACTGACTTGTCTTGGGCTAACCCATTTGTAATTATCCATTCGTCATCTGCCTTGCTTTTTTCCAATCATCTATACAGCTATATATATACAAATCTGTATATAAGTCTGTCTGTTTGTTCCGGTTAATCTCCAAAATGGCTAAACCGATTTTGATGAAAATTGGTATGGGGATACTTTGAACCTTAGGAAAGGACATAGGCTACAATTTATCGACATACCACGTAGGCAAAGCCGCGGATCCTAGTATGCTATAGATGTCAATCAATCTGTCTAGGCTTTTCCCAACTATGTCGGGGTCGGCTTCCAGTCTAACCGAATGCAACTGAACACCATTATTTAACATGAAGCTACTGCATATCTAATCACAACTCAGTTAAATTTATTTCAAAACCTACCAAGTTTTACCAAAACACTGGTCAGTGGGTCGTCTTAGGGGCGGATTTGTTAAAGTAGTAGTATATACGCTTAGTTTTTTTTTTTGCATAGAAAACAAAAAAAAAATTTCAGTAAAAAGATCCTATATAGTTTCTACGGTCAAGGTTAACCCGAAACTACAATCAAATTGGGAAATACCCAAAAAAAACGAAAATTTTGAAAAAATTTCAAAGTCCTCGCGCCATATTGCTCAGGCTCCAACCCTACTGAACAATACTGCTAGATATAATGTAAGACCACAAGCAGTTTACGAACAGCTGTGATGACAGATGTCATATTGCGGGCATCACTCATAAAACCTCCAGCTTCATGAGCTGTCAGTGCAACAAGTTCTAACAACTACTCTGAAAAGGACTATAACAATGTCATTGTTCTTTATAAAAATGATATGATGGTCAATAAATAGTAATGCTGCCGGGTAATTGCGTATACACTTACACTGTCAATGCTTTTAATTTCCGCAGTTCAACAACAACAAGAGGAAATGCGGTTTTTAAAAACTATATAATTCGAGGTTTGGCTCTCGCCTATTTTCTCCTCCAATGTTGGACCAATTTAAAAGATAAATTAAACAGATTATGAATTAGG
Organism: Oligia latruncula; assembly: GCA_948474745.1. Lineage (NCBI taxonomy): Eukaryota > Metazoa > Arthropoda > Insecta > Lepidoptera > Noctuidae > Oligia > Oligia latruncula. The sequence continues at coordinate 20,356,356 of OX419685.1, forward strand.
ATATATACTATGCCCCTATGTTTTCTTTTTTGATGATACATTATTTTTATAAACACTAGAGCCCTCAAAAAATGCTCAAAATTGCCGCTGTCAACAGAGACCTAGGGACCTAAAAAGGCCACTTTGGCAGAATCATAAACGTATTTTGCTTTCTTTCGTTGCAAGAGATTGGGATTGGATTTGGATTAAAAAAAAAATAACTGAAAAATCCTTCACCAATGGGATTTGATACGATTAACATAGCAGTTAACTGTCTATTATGGTTTATAATGATTTGATGAATTCCTTTTATGATTCTGCAAAAGTGGCCTTTTTAGGCCCCCTAGTGTAAAAATTTGACAACTATTAATGAAAAAAGATAAAATTATGACTTTTTACTTAGGGTTTTTCAAAAAGTCTCTCCGACCGCATTTCCTCATATTTGCATTATTATTTAGATTGTTGAGCAGACGAATTTTCCAAATATATTATGTGAAGCAATGGATTAGTAATTTCCTCTAAAATCTTTCGGATTGTGTTTAAAAGTGTGTTACGAAATTTTAAGATGACGGTTTATAATAAGTTAGGGTTTTTATGCCCTTTAATTTAAACTTTTGATTATTATTTTACCTACTCGGCTTGTCATTGTGATTACCATCGTTATCAATGTCAATATGAAATTTGTTTATCGTTTTTCCAATGTAAATCTATATTATGTTCACAAGTTACTTCATTCCTCGGGAGGCCTCTGCCATTCATCTGTTCTGGTTCCCAATGCGAACAGCTATGACAGTTTTCACGTCCATTCAGAAGCCTGCCAATCAGTTTTATCAAAGGATATTGCTCGTTTCAACGCAAGGTAGCAGCAACAACTCGGAATAAAATAAAGTTATTTAACTTCGACAAGACTGAAAGCCAATCCCAGTTAGGGTTACCAGATGGAAAATTGAAAAGTCCTGACAAAAAATTGATGGATTGATCCATAGAAAAGCCAGAACCTTTCTACTGATCGATCGATAGATATGTCGAAAACGTAATTACAACGCAAACACAATTCTGTGGAAAAATCAGTTATTGGATTTGTGTTCGTAAGTTGATTCTAAGTCTAAAAACCAAAGACGGTAAATTACATTTAAACATGTAGGTAGATGTTAATTACGTTGATATGAGAATATATCCAAAGAAGAAACTAATATAATTTAACACAAACATATTCGGTTATGTTGATTGTAACCTTCGATTTTATTGTAAAATCGAAAAATCTTGAGGTTTCCGCCCGCAATCCTATTAGGAGCCTAAAAATCTTCAAAACTGAGGGCAAATCCTTAGATATACTAACCCTAATCCCAGAAGACAGGTAAGCTCAGTAAAATCTTAAAACAAATTAATGAAGATCTCTTACTCCGTTCACTTAACAATTGTCTAGTTAGAAGCGATATCAATTATGCGATGACGTCACATAAATTAGCTCACAACAGACGAGGTCGCGACATCGCACTACCTAGTACACTTCGCGCGCTCGCTTTGAGATAACGATAGAGGCGTTTGCAGGAGACGACTAGTAAGATTAAGGGGACTACAGGACCTAAACGCAAAAAACGCAAATTTTGTAATGGTTAAAAGTATATAATAAGATCAACTACAGTAAACAAAATCAGAAAAATATATGATATTCTTCAGGATATATACTAGTTAGATAGTGTGTTGAAAACATAATACAACTAATTTGATACGATAGAAAAAATCATGAAGATACCTCTAAAAACATTCTTTTTACAATAATAACCTTACTTTACACATACAATCATTCTGAATTTATTAAAGCACTAGTGTTTAAATTTTTTTAGTCCAAACAATAGATTTTTTGTAAATGGATAATTGCTTCATATTTTGCAATAAATTACCAACGTTGTGTCATCGCTCTTCTCTTTCTTTTATATGCAATCCGACAGTGACCGCGCTTTAGGTCATGTAAGCCCCTTAACTTTCGATAATGTTGATTCAAAAACACTACAAACTGAAAAATAACTTTAATTTCGGAAGTCGGTGTCTTAGGGATCAGTATTTTAGTTTTTGCCACCGACTTCCGAAATTAAAGTTATTTTTCAGCTTGTAGTGTTTTTTTTGGAAGTCGGTTTTTTTTTTGTTAAAAAGTTTTTATTTCTCGCTTTTTAGTGGGTCTATTTATAATTTATCTAAGTTACAATAGCCTAATGTCAACTTGCCCATCGCCTTTTTATAAAATATTCCTTTTCTCGATGCAGGGACATTAATTGTTGAGGAGTTCTCCTTTTATTAGTTTTTAGATTAGATGCTGATAATCCTGGCTGCAGCATCAGGCCAGACTTATGTCAACATTGCATTGAACTTAAAATTAGTCCTGTTTAAAATGAGCCCAAACACGACTACGGTGCTGTAATTTCAAGGTTTGTACTTTTTCTGATGCCCCTGGCTTCAGCATCAAGTCTTCGGTGTTCCTCAGTACCAGTACGTTTATCCACACATCGAGCCCTTTTCAATGAGCCTAAACACGATACATCTGCTTTTAGTTGTCGAGGAGTTAGGTACTCTGCAGACTATCCTGACTGCAGCATCAGGACATGACTTGATGATCATGAGACCAAATGTGGCAAATGCCCTATAAAACATCAAAACAATTTACTAAAACAGTCCATGCCTGTTCGAGTAACTTCTTACTGTTAAGGAGTTGTACCTTCCATCATCAGCCCAGCTACCTGAGATGGTGACAACCATACACAAATACACAAGATACTTCATAAAATATGCGAAAAACAATAAGTGAGCCTATAAAATTTGAGGGTTGCCCTCGATTTCTCTAAGATCCCATCATCAGATCCTAACTTGGTGACAAAGGGACCACCTCAGAACTATCTACTTTCGAACAAAAAAAGAATTTTGAAAATCCGTCGACAATTGACGGAGTATTCGATGAACAAACATACAAAAAAAAAAAAAAAACCTACAAACACCCGAACATAGTACCTCCTCCTTTTTAAGAAGTCGGTAAAAAAAGATTTCGTTGCTTATTTCGACAATGGAAGTATTTTTTTTTTCTTTTTTTCTCTTCTTTTGATAATTATCTTGACACATTTGTCAAGGTATCTAACCAACCAATATAGAATACCTAAATAAACTCCGGTCAAGAATATTTCAGAAAATGGGTATAAAGTTACATATCGTGTACCAGTTTTTAACACCAGAATAAACAAAAAACAACAAACAACGGTAGGTTACGTAAACACACCCCCACTCATCATACACACAACACACACACACCCCAACACACTCACAACACACGCACACGCACTCACACAAACACACATAATATATATGAATTACACCTCTAGTTGTCATTCATTAATATTGTACCAACTTACTCGCCGCGGTTGGAAGACCTGTTGTCCTGAAATACAGGGCTGCCCTAGTTTAGGCTCCAGTCCACTCCATTTATTTAAATAATGTCTGTACTATGATTGATTAGTTTGGAAAATAAATACATTTTTACTTTACTTACACTACCAATCAATTCAAGGATCGTGTCGGTCTCGTGTCGTTTATTGTAAAGAAGCTCTGTAGAAGTGAATTTTCCGGAGACATTAGGCCAAATCGCACATCTCAGGGGCGAACAGATAAAGCAGCATAAAATATAATGCCAGACGCGAATGTTCCACTCATTTTAGATAAAATTCTATATGTACTGAACTCTAGAGGAGTCTGGAATAATATCATCATCTGCCTGCCTTTTCCCAACTATGTTGGGGTCGGCTTCCAGTCTAAGCGGATGCAGCTGAATACCAGTATTTTATATGGGGCGACTGCCTATCTGACCTCCACTTTGGTAAGACTGGTTGTTAGACTTTAGGGCTTCTGACTACCCGTAACGACTGTCAAAGATCCACGAATGACAGCAGAGACCAACGGCTTAACGTGCTTTCCGAGGCACGGAGGGGTCACGGTATGTAAAGATGGTCACCCATCCACAGACCAACCGCGGCAAGCTTGATCGATCGACCGGTGCGGCTGTTATTATTTAGCCACGGTCCCCTCAGGAGACTGGAATAATATGACATGACAAAATATTTATGTGAAAAGTTAACATAGGTAGGTACCTATAGTTAATGGTTTATTTTTCTCCCTCTCTTTCTCTACATAAAATAAGAATAAAAAAACAGGCTCGTGCAGTTTTAAAAAACATTGTGCATTGGTTATGGATGTTTTTTTTTCTTAGTTTTAATCATGGTCTGGCAGTTTGAGTAATTGTCCCAAATCACAAATGTTCTTCCTTTGATATTGTTCGTCGAATCGTTGAGCCGCATAAGTTTTGAGTTGAGCTGCACGATTACTGACAAATGCGTGCACTGACTGGACAGGTCCACTTCATCGGTGTGGTTCTTTCCTCAGAAGACACAATTTTTTTGATTGAATTTGGGTTTATATGATAGGAATCTATCAGTGGACGATTGAGGGCTGAAATAGGGACAGAAAGTAGGTAATGATGGAAATTCAGGATTCTGCGGATAGATGACCGCTATATTGAAGATTGATGTCAAGGAGTAAAAGTGATATGAGCGATACGACTATTAATAAAATAGTTCATACAAAAGACAATGAAACGACAGAGGCACCACGAGTGGCGATACTTAAACGCGCATATGGACGGATAATCACACTAACATTATAAAGGCGAAATTTTGTGAGTGTGTGTGTGTGTGTGTATATGTTTGTTACTTCTTCACGCTCAAACGGCTTTACCAATTGTGATAAAATTTTGTATGGAGGTAGTTGATACCCTGGATTAACATTATAGGCTACTTTTTATCCCGATATACCCACAGGATCGACATTTACGCGGGTGAAACCGCGGGGCGCATCTAGTTAGCTATATTACTGTAAAGTTTCATACAAATTGGTCCAGCCGTTTGTGCGTGAAGAAGTAACAAATACAAACACTCACAAACCACAAACTTTCGCCTTTATAATATTAGTATGATGATTAAAGCATGGAGTTCTTTATAAAAATATGAAGACAGATTTACGAAACCCAGGAGCATTTTATTAGTTCATAAAGCCTACAATACACACAAAAGGAGAACAAAATAAAATCAAAAAACCAAAATGAATATTAACGGCAAAGAAATTTACTTTCAGATCACGTACACCAACAACGTGTTAATCTTTTTAAAGGAAATGAGAAAACTTCGGACTACGCCGTGTTTAAACGTGGCTAACGTTTTTGTTATATTTCTGGCCTTTTATTTTATTGTTATTTCTTTCTTTTTGTTTTGTTTAAGAGGTCGTTTGTCTTCATTATGTCATCAATGAAGAGGGAGAAATGCGGTAAAGGAAGTAAAGCGATAGGGGGTAGCAGCGTCTCCCTGATTTGCCAGTAAGGATACACTGCCATCAATTGTAACCCAGTGGCATGCTCAAATACATGAGACAAAACACATCATAATTTATAAAAATTATAAAAAAGGACTCATCATCATAGTCGGTCGCTGCTGGTCAGGCCACTGCTGGACATAGGCCAACACCCTAGTCGCGTAAAACACTATCAACCGAAGGATATTGCTAAACCATTGCTTCATATGTTTGAAAAATTTGTCGGTTCAACAACGGAATAACGCAATGAATGGTGTTGAACTGTCAAAATGAAAGCCATTGGTACTTTTAGTGTGTTACGCAATCACCCCGTTGTCCAATCGCACGCCGTTCATATCGATTCTTGGCAACTATTATCCAGCTGCTACCAGCCACCTTACAAAGATCATCGCTCCTGAGGACGTCCTGCCTTAAATTCTGGGGTCTCCACTCAAAAACACGTCTCCCCAATGGTCATCGTTTAGGTCAGGGATTGAAATAAACAAATATAAAGGTTGACTGCTAAAATCGAGTCCTTATGTAGTTCAGGGTGACAATAAAATAACTATGGTCGCATTCGAACAGTCAAGCTACTATTACCACTAGTACTAATTCTAAACTTAGAATGAGGTGTCAAATATTTGGCGTCGGGAGTCGACAGCCGATTCCCAGCCAACATAGGCGCGGGCTTGCGGATGGCGAGCAATAGGCAGCTCGCCGTGCGGTAAGGAACAGGCCCGGGTCGACGGCGCGTTGCGTTCCACGCACGCCTCAAAGAGATGTCAGCACTAACTGACGGGGTCCGCTAGGGCCGATGCCTGCCAGGGTCGCAGGTTGTTCGAAAGAGATACCGTGGCCCCTGGCACAGGCAACTGAAGGCACACGGGTGGGTTTTAGTCAGTAAAAGTCTGACACGCCCTCCCGCTCCGCCCAGAGCGGGAGAAGTTATTTGATAATTTCCGAAAAAGGAAAAAAGGTGTCAAATATTTGTATTAGGTTTTTGTTTGTAAGAAAACATGGATAATATGCGGGAGTGAAGTAAAGACGATTGCTCTAAAATAAACATAGAGTAATCATAATGTTGTTTGATTTCGTACTTTCATAAGCTTCTTCAGTTACTTTTCTTCAGAAGTCACGTTACACGGGTTACACCCAACTGGATTTCCCCATCCAATCTCTCTCTTCCTTCCTTTATTAACATCAACCAAGTAATTACGTGAGTTGATTCATCTCATCCATACACGCCGCACAACACCGCAACAGGCAGTCTGTCTGCAAACAAAATGCTGCGTGTAAGCACTTATTAAAGGCGGATTTATCACTGTCTCAGCGCTGGCTCAATTATCTCTAAGGCGAACGGTTTAAAACAACGATTATAGTCGTAGATAGGACGGAGAAGGAAATGTTCTTGCCTATTTTAGTTTAGTTAGGGCAAGTTCTCAGGTTTTCACCAGTAAATGTGATTATCAAGTGCGAGTCACTTTCCGGCACTGAGGTTTCTGTAACATTTAGGAAGAACATTCAAGATCAAAATTGAATGACGTAAAATCAGGTTCAGCGGGATTGTCCGAAAGGGTTACCGCTGGCCCGGAACATAAAGAGCTAAGGAAGCAACACAGGTGGGTTTTAGTCAGTAATAGTCTGACACTCCCTTCCGCTCCACCCAGAGCGGGAGGGGTCATTTGATGAAACCCACCCAAAAAAAAAATGTTATTGCAATGTAACTCCTTTTACATTGTTGTAATGTACGTATGTATGTACCGCAGTGGTATTACGTCACTCAGATTAAGTCGTATTAAATGTCTTACTTTATTGTTACTTTCTGTGTTCTTCTCCATAGGTACCTACGCTTTGGAATGGGCAACTAGCTTCATATTTTCTGACTGACCAACTTCTTGACAATTCAAAAGTGCCTATAAATGGTTTAATTGAAATAATTGCATTGAGTTTGAGTTTGTGATTTGTAGTCTTCGAGCTGTTTTTAAAGATTTTCGTCCTGGAAAGAATATTCTTAGTGGACAGCATTGTTCTGTTCCGATTCGAAGAGAGTGGGTTTGGTGCCGGGATGTCAACGTGTCTGCGATACCTCTGATATCGCAGATTATTATCATAAGAGAGTCAAACCAGGTGGGCTGTATGCTTATTTGCTAACCACAGATCATCATCTGCCTAGCTTTTTCCCAACTATGTTGGGGTCGGCTTCCAGTCTAACCGGATGCAGCTGAATACCAGTATTTTACATAGAGCGACTGCCTATCTGACCTCCACAACCCAGTTACTGATACGATACCCCTTGAAAAGACTAGTTGCCAGACTTTCGGGCTTTTGACTACCCGTAACGACTATCAAAGATCCACGAATGACAGCCGGGACCAACGGCTTAACGTGCTTTCCGAGGCACGGAGGGGTCACGGTATGTAAAGATGGTCACCCATCCACAGACCAACTGCGACAAGCGTAGCTTAACCTGATCGATCGACCTGTGCGGCTGTTATTATTTAGCCACGGGCCCCTCAAAAGGAGGACGTTCTCAATTCGAATGCTTATATATATTTTTTTTTATATTTGCTAACCACACATAAGTATAAAAAAAATATATATAAGCATCTGAATTGAGAACCTCCTCCCTTTTTTGAAGTCGGTTAAAAAAGACTGTGGTTTCGTAATGGTTCTTTCCCCAATCCAACCATCGTTTTCTAACCCTCTATTCGCATTCACACTCGACATTTTTCCCTACGACATATGCCTCAATTACAGCTAAAGACCTGAAGGTCAATGTACTTTAAAGACTTTTATTTAAATTACCTGTACGATTTACTCCGTCGTTACTCCCCATTTAACAATTCTTTGGCATTACCATCCACAGGCATAAATCTAACTAAGTGTCAATTAAGAAGAAAATACGAGAGGCGCGAACACCTATAAATACGGCTGTTGTGACCTTTGAAAACTTTCAACGATTTCGAGTGAGGAGGATCCTTCGATATATGGCGCTTAATGAAGATCGAAGATCGGAATCGGATTGCTGAGATAGCGAACTTAAACGGGAGTTCAAGGTTAGCTTGATCTTTGAATTTTTTCCGGGTCTTAGTAGAAGGTTTCTTTATCTTGAGAGATTTATTATTAAGCTAGCGACCTAATCCTGCTGCTCACTGTTTAAATATCATTATTATGTGTAATTCATAAAAACCTGGAATAAAAGGAAATGTTTATTTATGTAAGTACCTAGATCTTTTAAGACACATTTATACGTTACTCAATATTTTCGTGGTCAATATTTGTAAAGACTAGATGGCGCTGTCATTTATTGGCTGGCCTGGCAAGCATCGCAAGATACAAGACTCAACCCACTATCGACCTTTGTCTCCGGGAGGGAGTGATGTAGCGGTATCTACAACGCCACATGCGCACAACGCGTCTTAATGACGTCACGCAAAATCCTGCATCGCGCAAGCAGAGTTTACCGCGCAACTAGCATAGATACGAGTACAACGGCCCGACATGAATCATCAGGCAGTTGCCCGTCAGACACAACACCCGTCTGGTCCGAGGATCCTCCCTTTTCTATAGAGTATGAGTGAACTTTACACCCTGTTCCTCATACCTCTAGGTATAGCCGAAACAAACTCAGAGGTCATGGTCTCTTATAGTAGTAGTGTCTCTGTCAGTGCACTTTTCCTCACCTTTTTGAGAATTTTTAGCGGAGGGTTTAGTATTCAAAGTACACTCATATTTTTTGGCACTGGTATTAAAGTAAGCTGTAATGTGATAGCAATTTGGTCTCGGATTCAATAACAATGTACTGAAACTAGGTACAACCACCAATGCAAAGACAGTCCAGCAATAAATACTATTTTTAATATAATTTTCCAATCAAGATGGTATTTCAATTATAAACGACACACTAATTAAAATATTCCTTGGAGGAAATAATCGTCAAAAGGTAGGTTCTAAGAAAGCCATTTTACTTTGGTCCCAGCTGTAACATACACGTAACGTATACGTTTGAACAGAGTAGGTACCTACACTACTTGTTTTTACCATTCTCTATTTTTAAATTGTTATGTTCGCAATTATGGCAACATGTATTTAATTCTATATAGAACGATTGAACTTAATGACAGCAATAAAACGTATCGCTGTTGTTTTGTTTCTTCTTATCTCTTTATGGCTCCTACAAACAGGCGCGACACGCGATAATATCGCGCGCGACACACTGGCACCGCAAGTCACGCAATGAGCGGTCTGAAGGAGCCTTTACTGATTGTCTTTTCTATGTGTCGTTCAACACAAAAATCTCAAGAAAACATATAATTATTATATTTACTTACCTCTATCATATTTTTAGTTCAAAATAATTCTTGGTAATTATTCAACACGAGTTTATCACACTAATATTATAAAGGCGAAAGTTTATATATATTTTGTAAAAAATTATTTCTGTGAATAAACTTTTTTTTTGTGAGGGTATGTTTATTTGTTTGTTACTTCTTCAGGCTGAAACGGCTAGATCAATATTGTTAAAATTTGTATGGAGGTAGCTGACACCCTCGATTAACATATAGGCTACTTTTTATCCCGATATTCCCACGGGATCGACACTTATTCGGGTGAAACCGCGGGGCGTAGCTAGTGTAAAATATTTCTAAATGCCAGACCCTTTTAATGTTCCTCTACCTTTGCCGTCAACTGTGTTTCCTTTTATCGTATCCTACCTGGCTTCTTAGAAAATGATATACGAGTAACACTTCTTAAATGCTCGTCGTTACTTTCATATTCTGTGTGTGTATACGGAGAGAATTATAATATGGTTACGTTATCTTTGCTGTTTGTACATACTTAGGTAAATAGAATAAAAATAAAGTGCTGAGGGGCCATTCTCGTAGTTTTAAGAACATTCACATCGCAGTCTCAATCTTTCAAAAATCCCTACATTTTGGACAAGTTTTTGACATTGAGTTTTTGAGATGAGATCGACTAGATTTTGAACACTTTTTCACTATAAGGGTTCCGTAGTCGACAAGGAACCCTTATAGTTTCGCCATGTCTGTCCGTCCGTCTATCCGCAGACAGTACTAGAAAGCTACAATTTGGCATGGATATACATACTCGTATAAATCACGCCTACAAAGTGGTAAAATAAAATCATGGAATTTTTTAGGGTACCTCCTGTACACGTAAAGTGGGGATGTTTTTTTTCTCGTTTACCCCATGGTGTGGGATATTGTTAGATAGTCTTTCAAAAATATTGCGGGTTTGTCAAAACTATTTTTAGATTAAGAGCCTATACTACCTCAAATGGCTTAGCATGATCCTCCGTTATGTCGAAAATTCCGCAGCATTCATTTTGAATTAAATATATGCTAAAGTTGAAGATTAATGTAAGGTCTTATGTTAGACGAAAACACGATTCCATAAAATTTTCTCGATAGAAAAAAATTCCAAAGTTACCTCCAAACCGAACAATAAACCGCTGGTATTCAAAAAATACTTCAAATTAGATCATGAAACTTTGCATACTAACTGAACTAACTATAAAGCAGGTCTTATGTTAGTTAGTTTTTTTGAATTACCTTTATTTTCACCGTAAAAAGCAAATACCTAAACTATTGGCGCTGCCTCCCGCCCAGCACCGCACTCTGTCTCGCTTTCACACAGTCCGCGAGCAGTATCGTGCGAGCGAGATAAAGAGTGAATTTTAGCTGAGGTAGTATAGGCTCTTAAGGAATCCGTTTGTGAAATATTAAATTTTTGTTAGAGTCAATGTGTGTCCCCCCGCCAGCTAAATGGTTGCTTTTGGCTACGTGAAAAAATTCACAGCAGTAGGTAGTATATGTACTTATAACGAAATTAAAAGGAAAACGATCACTGCTAAGTAGGCTTTACAAGTTTACGAGTAATAGTCGACTAACTTAAATTTGCAGTTGCAATGTATGGGAGAACATGATTTTGAACTACAATGTTACTTTTGTTCTTGGGATAAATTCATTCCAACTACGGAACCCTTCATTGAGTGTGGTCCGACACGCACTTAGCCGGTTTTTTTTTTAAATAACGAAAATGACCTAGTTGTGGGTATAAACAGTTCTCAGGGTTAAAATTAATTAACCGTCAATTATGTTTTTTTTTCGGATATCAAATTGTATCAAAATAATAGATGTCGTTTACCTAAATGGCATCAAAATTGGTTCGTCATTGTTGTCATAATTTTATACCAACAGACATTCATCATACACTTTCGCGCTTATAATTTGGTGCGAACAATGTTAAAACGATTCACTTCTTACCTAGGAATCAAAACATGATGACGTCACCAACATCGTCACGTAAACATGTTTTTGTCGGCATTAAATAAGATTTATAATATTGTACTTTTGTAACGCACAACTGTCAAACTTGGGACAGAAGAATGTTGAAGTAAATGGTGAAGAAAACAATTTGGTTGACTTCCTATAAACAAAGTTTTAAGCTATTATGAACCTTACAACTAGTAGCAGAAGACACAAAATCTTTTTGGCGTGTTTGGTTGTGTTAATGTTGTTGTAATAGGCCCAGCGAAAGTTTGATCCTTATCCACAACTACAGAGGGACTTTTCTGATTGTCATAAAAAACGGTGGTTGTAGGGACGCCCTTTGTACGATTTTGGGTAGTAGTTCAATAGTATTTATTGAAACTGGGAGTCTCGATCAGCTGGATTCCGATCCAGCCTGTCCCTTGCTGTCCTCTCCCAGCGACGCCCTAAGCCGAGGTCCGAACCCCCCGGGGGGGTGCCCTTAGCGTGTAGTCGCTTAGTTTTTAAGTTTTTATGCCCTGGCTGGAGGCCCAATTTATTGTGGCATCCACAGGAAAGTCCGGTTGAGCAGTCGACAACCCCTATGGTTGAACTGCGAGATGCCATTTTTCAAAAAAAAAAAAATCGATCAGCTGGACTCGGTCACTTCTGGACCCGCGGGTCGAGTTGACCACATCATTTATATTCTGTATATTTATTGGTTAACTGGGGGTCCAGTTAACCAATAAAAATACAGAAAATAAATGATGAAACAATAGATATTCTTCTAAGTTTGAATGTGGGTACATTCAAACTTAGAAGAACTTCTAGCTTACTACCACAAAACAGTGTTTATCAGTTGTTTAGGCTAAACATTTTTTAAACACGACATATTTATATGGACTTAGACGTAACACTGACATTAGACACGCGTTGAACAAGTGTTTAAGTTTTTTTGGTAAGATCCCTATTGTTTAAAGCTACCCATGGATACAGTCGATACAAAAAGACAAAGACAAGGATACCAGATGCACATCTAATGTTCCTAACCGTCTATCGTGTTCCTATTCTTGTTGGTCGCCTTGTCATCAAATACATTCACAATTTCTTACATCAAAACTTTTCATGGAAAATTAAATTTCCCTCCCTACAAATACTCCAATTTCCTTCAAAATTGGAATCCATGCATCCATTTGAACACCGTTTGACACCAATACAGATTGTACTCCAGTGCACAACAAATTGATAGAACGGCTCCCGCACTAACGTTGGAGAAAATTCTCGAATAAAATGGTGTTCTATTCGAAAAATTTCGTAAACGTATAAAGGGTCAAATCGTTTGTAAAATCGGCGAGCGGAGTCGCGACGAAAATTTAATTTTGAAATAAACGTAGAGCTTTTTAATGTAGCAACGGAAATGCAATTGTTGGAAATGCGAATGGCGTTTTTAGGGTTCCGTACCCAAAGGGTAAAAACGGAACCCTATTACTAAGACTTCGCTGTCCGTCCGTCCGTCCGTCCGTCTGTCTGTCACCAGGCTGTATCTCAAGAACCGCCGTAGCTAGACAGTTGAAATTTTCACAAATTATGTATTTCTGTTGCCGCTATAACAACAAATACTAAAAAAAAAAATATTTAAGGGGGCTCCCATACAACAAACGTGTTTTTTTCGGCGTTTTTGCCTTGAGGTACGGAACCCTTCGTGTGCGAGTCCGACTCGCACTTGGCCAGTTTTTTTTTATATTTTTTCGATGTCACGGTGTATGAAAATGTGAAAAGAAAAAAAGGGAAGAGACTACAAGCGCGCTGAAAATGCTGAAATTATTCAAACGATAAAAATGTTCGTGAAGTTTTATGTATTTTAGATAAGTTTGCGCTAAAGTTTGATGCCTACTTACTCTTTATCTCTCGACGAAGCGATTCGAGCACATTGTTTATGAAAGCTATTGATATTGTAGTCTCATCATCATCTGCCTAGCCTTTTCCCAACTGTGTTGGGGTCGGCTTCCAATCTAACCGGATGCAGCTGAATACCAGTATTTTACATGGAGCGACTGCCTATCTGACCTCCACAAGCGATTTACTAGGTAATACGATACCCCTTGGTAAGACTGGTTGTCAGATTTTCGGGCTTCTGACTACCTGTAACGACTGTCAAAGATCCACGAATGACAGCCGGGACCAACGGCTTAACGTGCTTTCCGAGGCACGGTGGGGTCACGGTATGTAAAGATGGTCACCCATCCACAGACCAACCGCGGCAAGCGTAGGCTAACCTGATCGATCGACCTGTGCGGCTGTTATTATTTAGCCACGGGCCACTCCTTGATATTCTAGTCTATTGATCGAAATACTGACATCCTACTTAATATACGAAGGATAAAGTCGCGGGCAGAAACTAGTGTAGGTACTATAAAAATGAAATATTTAACTTTAAATAATGTTCACAGCATTATTTAAAATGAATATTATTGAAAGTTTCATGAAGTTACAATCTCAATAATGAATTTGATAAATTATATAAATTAGCTGTTTGTTTTCTATTAATATTAAATTTTATTCGAGAACATCCATCGGTTTCTTACTAAACTTCAACTATAGGTATCCGACGATCCTGCAAACTTATCTCTTTTGTTGAATGTACCTACATATCATAATTATGTAACAAATCTCGTACCGTCTTGTCGTCGTGTCGTCGTCTCTTCATCATCATCATCAGCCTATAGCAGTCCACTGCTGGACATAGGCCTCCCCTAATGAGCGCCATAGCGCCCTGTCTTCAGCTTGACGCATCCAGCATCTGCCTGCAGTCTTTCGCAGATCGTCATCCCATCGTCGTCTCTTAATTCCTATTAATTATTATTTTTCTTTCAAGTTCCAAATTAATGCCAAGTATATTTTATTTCCCCTGACACCATAATACCATTATTCAAGCGATTTTATATAAAATCTAGTCCAATTTAGGTAGTACTGACACTTAGGGAATACTTTTAAAACAACTCGAGTAATAAACTTGAAGTGAAAAAAATTTATTAAAAAATCTAATTTTCTTCAAAGTATGAAACGAGAAATATTATCGTTATGAAGTTGCGCTTTCAGTTTCAATTTTTGTGACGGTCTGTTGGTCGTCTCTTGGGAAATCAGAGCTCGGGTCTTGGCGCTGTCTCCGGTAATACCAGCTCTTCACTAACCAAGATAGGAACTGTGAAAATATTTTTAATTTTATAGCAATTAACGTTTTTAGGGTTCCGTACCGTACGTAAGGGTAAAAACGGGACCTATTAAGACTCCACTGTCCGTCTGTGTCTATCTGTTACCAGGCTGTATCTCATGAACCGTGATAGCTAGACAGTTGACATTTTCACAGATGATGTGTTTCTGTTGCCGCTATAACCACAAATAATAAAATAAAATAAATTTAAAATTTAAAGGGGTATAAAAGAAACGTCGGCGTCGTCGGCGTTTTATGCCTTAAGGTACAGAACCCTTCGTGTGCGAGTCCGACTCGCACTTGGCTGGTTTTTTTTTTTAATATTGATTTTAGTAAGGGTTTATTGATAAAATCTCTGCCACAGTTTTTTTTTTCTCTACGAGGAAAAAGCTTGCATAAGCTGTTAACTTTGCATAATAGCTTGTTTAGCCTATAATGTTCCCACTCCTGGAATCCACTCGGTGGAAGGGAGTGGGCCGTAATCCACCACGCGGGCCCAGTGCGGGTTGGTAGATGCCACAATACATGTCTTCGATTTTTTTTTTTTATTAATATATAAATGCCCATTACTTTGGTGATTATTATTTAGTTAGGGCGAATTCCACCAAAACTTTTGTACCTAGAATAAGTCTTATCTCCTTAAAAAAAAAATATTGAATTTTTGACAGTTTATTCATACTAGAACTGTCAGACGTCAATTTTATTCCACTGTTAAAAAGTTTGGTGAAATCAGCCTTAAGAAGGTTTTTACGAAAGTCACAGCAAAAGAGATCCCTCTCTTAAATTTTTACCCGACTGCGGCGAAGCCCAAAAGGAGGGTTATTAGAAAATATCGACACCCAAAAGCGCCCATCAACATCAACTATTAATAAACGAAAACACGATTCGCACAGCGTCACTCCTCGTTAAAACTTTATGCGCATTGTGGGCGAAAATGTTCAGAACCGACCCCAATCAATTGGACGTGTGTAGTTGTAGGTAGTTCATTTTTAAATAGGTAAACTAGCATTGAGTTTGTTAGGAAACTAATACCTACTTAAACGATTAGTAAGAAAATATAGTGAGAGCAGTGGTGGCCAAGTGGTAACGGCCGCAAGTTGTAGGTCGTAGGTTCGAACCCAGTGGCGGCGCTTTACTTTGTGTAAATTATTTCATGACCACTGCTCTCAAAACGGTGAAGGAAAACATCGTGAGGAAACCGGCATGTCCTAGAACCAAAAATTCGAAGACATATGTGACATCTGCCAATCCGCACTGGGCCAGCGCGGTGGATTACGGTCCACTCCCTCTCACCGAGAGGAGCCCTGTGTCCCAGCAGTGGGAACGTTATAGGCTGATTATGATTATGATGAAGAAAATAAATGGGCAAAAGTCTCCACATAATGGATGCCTGAAGATGGACGGTGCCGCCGAGGTCGACGGCCAGGAGTGGGGCGACGTAGACAGTAAAAGAAAATGTCTTTTGTGTCAATACAAACCATAACCATAATAATAATAAGGTCTCGTGTAGTGAAGTTACCCAGTAACTGGGCTGTGGAGGTCAAATAGGCAGTCGCTCCACGTAAAATACTAGTGATCAGCTGCATCCGGTTAGACTGGAAGCCGACCCCAAATATAGCTGGGAAAAGGTTAGACAGATGGTGATATTGTGGGAGGAGATTACGTAGTCTGCAAGATAAAGTTAACAGCCAAAAGCACTAAGTACATACGTACTTTATAATCGTCTTACAAATAGGCTAATGTACCTACAAAAGTTTCATATCAGGTAAATCTACTTGCTTAAACATCTAACACTTTTCCAGCACTACAGTAAAGTACAACCGTATCCACTTAGGGCCATTATGGCTTACTCCGCCATCTTTGTGGCGTGACGTCACTTGTTGTTACTCATAATCGTGAAGTTTGTAATGTGCGTTAATGTTTATTCCGTTTGTTAAATCGTTTTGTGGTTAACTTAGGTGATAAAAAAGTGGGTCTACTGTACAAACGTGTAACGGAAGGAGAATTTTTGAGTGCACGGATTCTAAGCAGCCCCATTTTGAATCAGCACAGAATCTTTTTCTAAACATTTTTATTGTCTCAGTATTTACTCAAAATGAACGCCTAAAAAGCTTCATAGTTTTTTTTTTTTAATTCAATTCCGACTGGTGGTTCCTGAGATTAGCGCGTTTAAATTAACGAAAAAATAAAAAAAGTTTGTTTATTTTTTGCACTTGGTAGCCCAATCTTGAAGAAGGCTATAGGTATTTAACATCAAGTTACGGCACTGAAGAACCGAGAAAAAAAAAAAAGGAAGGAACGTTGAGCGAAAACTAAGTACAATACGACCGACGTAACTTGGCGCGCCTGAACTTTGCGCAGAAGGCTGCGCAGTTAGATTTTTTAGGAACCAAATGGTGACATGAGGCGAGTGCGAGTGAGAGAACATGCGCGAAAGTTCTTAGTGCCTATGTTCAGGCCCGCCAATTTACGTTGGTCGTATTGTAATAGGTCGTATTGCAGAAGCTAGTTGGATATAATTTGGAGCCACCTGTCTCCACAATTCATATATTTTGACAATTCACTGTACTACATAGTCTTCGACATTAAACCGTTAGCACTGAAACGCATTCAGTCTCAGTCGCAACGGAATCTGTCTTATGCTCAGATTTCACGCCTGATCGAGCCAATAATTTAGCATGCATGCATACAATGTTTGCGTCAGCTTGTCAATTGTGGCTGATAATAACATGGTTTTGCGGTACGGGTATAAACCTATCCTGGGTGCAGTAATTTGTATTGATTGCATGGATAAAAGTATCCACAACGATAACAATTTTAGTTCTTGCAGGAGACGTAGGTAATACGTAGTAGACTAATTATAATTTATATTTATGACTAATTATTAATTTTGCATACAAAAGACATATTATTAAAATTAAAACATTTTTGGTACATAATTTATTTACCGGAGTAATTTTATTTCTTTCAAATTTGACAAATATTACACTAACTCCTTTTCTTGTGTTTATTGAAGATGTTCATCCTTACCAATATTATTACGAGCTGGAATTAAAAAAGAGATGGGCGAAAATGTATGGACTCAAAACTTAGTAGAAGGATGTGGAGGGTGGATGGGTGTCTTTGACCTGTTGATTATGATAAATCGACTGTAGTAAGCACAGACAATGGCCCGCATTGTCACCTGTGAACTTGTGCCTGCGTCAGTTAACGGGGTCTGAGTCTTGTAATCTGTGCCAAATATATTTGAACTATTTGCCATCTGTACGCTAAGAAGAAGATCATCAATAGCTCAAGTATAGGTAATTAATATTTGACGTAAACGAAGGGACACCATCTGACTAAATCCATGGGTTTATCGGTTAAGAAAACTGAATACGAAAAAGTCGTAATCGTTCGGCATCCCTTCTCGAAGGAGATAGAAATCTGCTAATAGTTTCCTAAGTAGTTAATGCAAAGCCATCGATAACCAGTTAGCCACTACAACATACAATCAGTTACAGGCTTCAGCTAATTGCCATGTCTGGCGCAACTGTTTGGGACACGATTATTGGAGCAGTCGAGGATGAAATCGGAGCCCAAGGATCTGTGCAGACGATTGATTAAATTATTGGTCGCACAAGGGTATATACAAAGCGCTTAATGTGCTATTGGCAACTGGTGTGATGAAACGATTTCATGTAGATGCAGTACAAAGAGTACTGGAGTGTAGTGCAGAGCGGGGCCCGTGGCTAAATAATAACAGCCGCACAGGTCGATCGATCAGGTTAAGCTACGCTTGCCGCGGTTGGTATATGGATGGGTGACCATCTTTACATACCGAGACCCCTCCGTGCCTCAGAAAACACTTTAACGTTGGTCCCGGCTGTCATTCGTGGATCTTTGACAGTCGTTACGGGTAGTCAGAAGCCCGAAAGTCTGACAACCAGTCTTATCAAGGGGTATCGTATTACCCAGTAAATGGGTTGTTGATTTCAGATAGGCAGTCGCTCCATGTAATATACTGGTATTCAGCTGCATCTGGTTAGACTGGAAACCGACCCCAACATAGTTGGGAAAAGGCTCGGCAGGTGGAGACATCACAGACAACTTTTAAGTTGATCAAAGACTTATATTCACATAGGAACAGTCATCATAATCATTTCAGCCGCCCTTACCACTGCTGGCCTTATATACTTCTCACATCCAGCTACAAATTATGAGCTAATATAATGAGAAGAGAAAAATGCGGTTATTAACTTTTGGTGAGGCGAATAAACAAAATCATGTTACTTAGTCTTGTTCAAAATGAGGCATCGTTAAAGATTCTCTGTAAGTAACTCTATCCTAGGAACTCCGTTTTATTATAGAACGGCACAAATTACAGACTCTTGCGATGAAAAAATGCACTCTTACCGTTTTCTCCTATCGGATGTTATACTAAATTCTAGTATAACCATCCGATCAGTAATTCGTCTGCACCTAGCTTCTGACGTTTCATAAGTGCCCATGTAGGTTATTGTAAAATAAAATATTTTGATTTTGATTTTGTCTGCTAAAGATGGGCTTAGATTAAAAGACCATAGAACAATAGTACTGCTGGGACACAAGCCTCCTCTCTGTGAGAGGGAGTGGGCCGTAATCCACGACGCGGGACCAGTGCAGGTTGGTGCCTGTCTAAGAGCATTATTTTCTTGATATTCTTGATATGGATAGTTCAACGAAAGAATGCTCTGGTCATGTTTACACAAAAACAAATGAACTCTTTGTGAATGAGCTCATTCGGCTATGAACTGACGCCAAGCATAACTGCCCCTTTAGTCTCGCGGTCGAAAGCGCGACTGCTCAGCGTAGGGCTCCTGGGTTCGATTCCCGGTTCGGGCAAAGTGTTATTGAGTTTATCCATTGGGAATTAATTAGTAACAGCCCGGAGTTTGGAAGTGGGCGGTGTGATACCCCCGTGTCTCGGAAAGCACGTTAAGCCGTTGGCCCTACGTCTGATCTCTCTCCGGTCGTGTCGGATTACTGTCCATCGGACAATGACAGAGCAAAATCTCAAAAAACAACACTTTATTTTTTCCAACACTGGAATAAAACTCCAAATTCTTTTACATTGTTCCATTGCAGCTAAATACAAAAAGGGAATCCCGCTGTTCGCTCATAATTCACGATTCTACACGTTAAGCTGGGCTGGGTAGATGCATATTCATGTTTTCAAGCTACAAATATTTTGTGTTCACCCATCTTGCTGGCTTATAAATTTAGTACCGTGATGTAGAGGTTTTTTGTTGCATTTTCTGATGTCAGTTCGGTTTTGTTTTCACTGAGAAAAAAAATGTATATCTGTGTATGTTCAAAAGAATGAAATAGTGAGAAGAATCCTAGAACCAAAAGTTTGAAGACATGTGACATCTACCAATACGCACTGGGCCCACGTGGTGGATTATCGATTAGGCCTCGGTCACAGCAGTAGCAACATTATAGGCTGACCATTAAATATGCAGAACAATGTTTTGTTTCTTAAATAGCCTAAGAAAAAAAATGTAGTAATATTATGGCTCTTATGCAAATCTTAACAAAATTTTTATAGGTATGGATGCGAAAGAATTAAAATACGTTTTGTAATACTTTAGTTAAATTAATGGAGAGGGTTATGCTTGGAGTTTCCCTGCGTGATCGAATCAGAAATTAGGAAATCCGCAGGAGAACCAAGGTAACCGATATAGCCCGAAGAATTGCCAAACTTAAGGGGCAGAGCACGTGGCTCGCAGAACAGATGGCCGATGGGGCCCAAAGGTTCTGGAGTGGCGACCGCGTACCGGAAGACGTGGCGTTGGATGGCCTCCCACAAGGTGGACCGACGACCTTTTGAAGGCCGCAGGAACAAAGCACAGAACCGATCGAAGTGTAGGTTCTTGGGGGAGGCCTATGTCCAGCAGTGGACGTCTTTCGGCTGAAATGATGATGATGATGATGAATTAATCAAAGGTGCTCTAACAATTTTCCATCTAATTACGTTCACTCATAATTTTAGTCTTTATTTCAACCCATTTGTTTTCAGTCCTATTTTAAACTTAATAACAGCAAAAAGACCAACGATAAATGCTACATTCATTGTCAGAAAAAAGTATGAAAACTAGCCTAGATTTACCGCCATGCATTTTTAATTGCAATAATAAAACTGAATATTCTCTTTGACCGCGAAAGAAATGATTACCTCGCCTGTTTAATTCCTTTTATACTTGATACATTTCACAAACACGTCACTCATTGCAATTTATACCTTATGACAGTGACATAAGAGTCACATGACGTGCGCTCGTGGATTGCAAGAAATATACTCAACTCCGACTTTTTTCCGACTCTTTAAAACTAATTAGTGATTTAACTACACTTTTAATAGATTTTTTCCCAGCTTTGAAAAGAATGTCGGTTCAAAAGAGCTTCAGGTTTTTGTAGTGAATGAAGATTCTAGATTTACTTTTTGTTATTTTTCAAGACTACGGCAATGAGGCAAAGAGTTTTATTTTAAACGAACATATTACAAACTTTCTGCGATCAAGATTCCAATTTTTTTTGTCAAAATCAAAATATTTTCTTTCACATAATCCTACATGGGCTTATGAAACGTCAGAAGCTAGGTGCACGGTTCCAATTGGTCGTTTCCTTTGGAGAGGGGCTGGAAAGAAACTTCACGGTTACTCATTGAAAATCAGTTATTCATCACGATTTTTGTACATATTATTATATTAAACCTTTCTTACTCATTCGTCGGTATCAATATTGGAGATTTTCAGATCTACAAACTGCAGGGTTCATCTGGAACAGCACATCTATAGGCGTTCGAAAAATAGAATCGATTTGTTATAGATACGAATCGTGCATGGTTGAAATTCTTGAAATACACGGGATAGAAAAATGGTGAACGTGTTTTGATTGGCTTTTGGACATAGACAGGCATTCGTTTGGTGTTAAAAAAAGAATAACAAGAAAGGATTCAAAATACATTAAACACTATGAAGGCATCATCAGTCGTAATGGTCAAACTGTTAGATAACCTATAATGCAAACTGAAATTCAAACGCTTCACATCTTATTGAAATCTATTTCAATTAAACAATTTATAGGCACTTTTGAATTGTCAAGGAGTCGGTCAGTCAGAAAAATGAAGCTAGATAGCAATGGGCTCCAAAGCGTAAGAGGTTTCTATGGAGAAGAACAGGCAAGAATACTGATTAAAAAACGAAAATTGCATCTTCCTTGGTAAATGGTTAGACTTTACATAAACAGTATCCGCAACTTCACAATCAGCCTATAACGTTCCCACTGCTGGGACACAGGCCTCCTCAGAGGAAATGGGCCGTAATTCACCACTCGGACCCAGTGGGGTTGGTAGATGTCACATTTCTTTGATTTTTCAGTTCGAGGACATACCAATTTTCTCATTCCGAACTTTAGCTTCCACAATCTTGTTCGGCAATCCGTTCATCCCTAAATTTCTAGAAGGTTCAAAGTGCTACCGATAAATTCTATCAGAATTCATGCATTCAATATCTGTTGGGGTAAAAATATGAGACAATAAGATTGGGTGACTTCGAAATCATGACTTTCAGCGAAGCCTAGTAACGATTTCAGAGTCATCTGTTCGGATTGAATTGATGACTTACTTTCGAAGGACAGGTCAAATTGGGTCGCTGCCGTATTGACCTAAACTAGAATGTAAAGGTCATTGTATTTTAACTTAAGGCATAGCTGGAGCAATTAAATCGCCTGTTGCATGCATTTAAGGGGCTTACAGGACTTAAACATAGAAAACGCGAGTTTTAGAAACAATAAAAGTATATGATCGACTACAGTAAACACAATCAGAAAAATATTTGATATTCTTCAGGATATATGCTAGATAGATAGTGTGTTTGAAAACATAGATAGTTGCAAACATAATACAACTAATTTGGTGCGATAGAAAAAAATCATGAAGATATCTCTAAAAAAATTGGTTTTACAATAAAAAGATCAGAACGGAATAACTCAGAACAACGCGTCATACTGACGTCACGCAAAATCCTGCATCTCGCAAGCAGAGTTTACCGCGCAACTAGCATAGATACAACGGCCCGACATGAATCATCGGACAGTTGCCCGCCAGACACAACACCCGTCTGGTCGGAGTTAACCTCCCTTTTCTATGGAGGTTAAGTGAACTTTACATCCTGTTCCTCATACCTCTGTAACCTCAAAGTTCCTCACCCTACCATTAAGGATATCGAAATAAATGGCGTCTAGGAACATTTTATCGATAAAAGTACATCTTTATACTTTTTCATACACTCCCGGGTTTCATTCAATTCACATAGTGCTTTACAGTATTTTGTTTGAAGAAAACATGGCGGAAGATAGCAATAAATAATGCACATTTCAACTCGGAGAGCATTGAAAGGTTTTCTTTATTTTCCTGTACAGATTGCAAAAGAATGAGTGCTGACCGACGTGCTCTGTGTTCCAATTGCACGAAGCGAATAAAATAAAACTGATAACTATTTGTGGAACTAGTATCGCAATTTTTTGCGCACCTATTATATGGTAAGGTGTCGAGGGCTACGCTTGCTGCGGTCGGCTCGTGGATGGGTGACTATTTATTACATATGCCGCGTCGAAAACCTGTTTCGTGCCGAAAGACATTCATACATTCGTAGTCACGAGTAGTCACAAGCCCAAAAGTATGATAACCACTCTTAGCAAGGGGTATCGTATTACCCAGTAACTGGGCTGTAGAGGTCAGGTAGGTAGTTGCTTCATGTAAAATAATGGCATTCAGCTGCGTCTGGTTAGTCTCAAACTCAAAGAATTTATTTTAATTAAACCATTAACAGGCACTTTTGAATTGTCAAGAAGTCGGTCAGTCAGAAAATATGAAGCTAGTTGCCCATTCTAAAGCGTAGTGAACGGGCAAGAAACTCCATGGACACTCTTTTTAAATTATATTTTACAAAAATATTAGTTACATCATTACTTTTGCATTTATAATTATAATGTAAGAACGATGTAAAAAAAAAAGACGTACGCGTTAAAAGCGTTACGTAGCGACTGGAAGCTGAACCTAACATAGTTGGGTAGGCAACGAAAATTGAAAGTAGTGACAAAAGTTATACTTTATAGTACCATCACAAATGTTAGTACTGGCATGGAACTGAAAATCATTTCCGATATAGTAAAAATGAAATGAAACAGATTGCGTCGTAAATGAATGGCAAATTGATATCGACAAGCTTAATTTAAGAAGAACCTAAGTGCCATAAGTAATTAAATACCAATTCAAACCAGTGCCTGGATTAAGGCTGTAGATAATGGTAATAAACTAAATCAAACAGCAAGCAATTTTCTCCTTTTAAATATATTTTTTTAAACAAAATCCTAGAATAATGTTTGCAAAGTCTTTCCAGACATTCCGCCAATAATTTCAATAACTAAGTAAATCGTTCGAAATAGGTTTCTAATGTTTACATCAAACAATTGGATTCCAATTTATTCCTCGCCACGCTCGAAGGTGTTGAAAAGGCAAAACTTTTCTCCGTTCAGTATTTCTAGTGTCCATAAGTACTTCATCAAATTCAATTTGCTCTATTTTATCATATTCTTCTACTTTACCTTTCGTTACTATTTTTTTATGGCAGTCTTTTATGTTTTTGGGTCTTTCAAAAGTTTTTATTCATCGCGGATTTATTGTTATTTGCTTAATTTTTTTTGCAGAAAAACAGAAACATGAGGCACCATTATTTTAAGTGTTTTTTTTTTAATACAGGGTAGCAGAGTAAGGAGTATCGTATTACCCAGTAACTGGGTTGTGGAGGTCAGATAGGCAGTCGCTCCATGGGGGTTCCCCCACAGAGCTTACTTCCACGCAGTAACCCCCGGGCAACGCCGTGTCTGACCACCGTAACGGAGTGGCAGACCGGCGGCTAAAGAGCTCTGTGACTTGCAGCAAAAACAAGCGGACGGTTGCAAGTATGCCTAAAGAAAAACCAAAGCGCGACGCCTCCGGGCGATTTTTAACCTCGGCTCGTCCCTCCCAGGACGAGGATACAAATGGCCCTTCTCAGGGCCAACTCAGTGGCCCTTCTCAGGACCAATCCACCGGCCCTTCTAAGGGCCTCGCCGAAGCTGGCCGCACACCATCCGCGGCCAGCTTATCCAGTCAGCGGGCGGAGTTTTCGGACTCCGACGAGTCCGTCATGGACACGACGGCGGCCGAAAACGATCGCCTCCAGCGGAAGCGGGCCTACCTGAGGCTCGGGTCCGAGGGCTCCTCGGAGTCAGTGGGCAAGTCGAGGAAGAAGTCGAAGTCAAAAAAGGCTTCGACTTCTGCTTCGACCCCCACCCACGATGTGGGCCTGGTGGACGCCGAGCGTCAGTTAGGCCTGGCAAGGAGGCAGCAGCTGCAGCAGGACCTCGAGGAGAAGGTCGCTGCCAGGGAGCAGCAGGCGCGGGCCGCCAGGTCGAGGGCTGGATATGGCACATCCACAGTGCTGTACGCCGACCACTCCGTGGCGGAGCTGGAGCGCATGGCGCTCCAGGACAAGGAGGAGGTGCTGGAGGTCGCCTCCAAGTCCTCGAACCTGAAGGGGACCTTCCAGAAGGCCCTCAAATGCCGGGCCGTGAGCATGCACGGCATCGTCACCGAGCTGGTGCAGCGCACGGCCACAGACGAGACGCGGCAGCTGCAGGCGAAGGTGGATCGCCTGCAGCTGGAGGTCAGCCAGCTGCACCAAAAGCTGGCTGAGGCCACGGCCCGGCAAGCCCAACCTGCGCCTGCCCCTGCCCCTGGTCCGGTAGATGGAGGCTCCTCCCCCCCTGGCAACCTTGTGGAAATAATCCGCAGGGTTGTCATGGAGGAGAGGGCCTTCATCAGGGGCTGCTTCGCGGGCATTGAGGACCGGCTCTTGCCGGAAAAGCGGCTCCGACCGCCGTTAGCGGCGGATAAGAGTCCGCCACCGACGGAGCCGGTGCCTGTACCTGCGCAGCCTGCGGGAGACCCGCGATCAGGTGCGCAGATCCAGGCCCCGAAGCCCTCCAAGGGCAAAGGGAAGGGCAAGAGGAGCACTGTGGCCCATCAAACCCCTACCACAAGCGCGGAGGGAGCGTCTGCCACTCCGGCAGCCCCCCAGAACACGCAGCGGGAGGACGCCATGCTTCCCTCCACCACCCCGTCCAACCAGGTGTGGACGGAAGTGGGCAGGAGGGGAAAGGCCAAAAAGCCGAAGCCCGCTGCGACTGCTTCGGCAGCCCAGAAGGCTCCGGCGGGCGGGAGGAAGTTGGTTCCTCCCAAAACTGCGGCGGTCGTGGTGACCATCACCCCGGAGGCCGCGGAGCGGGGCGAGACGTACGAGTCCGTCCTAAGACGGGCTCGTGCTAACGCGGATCCCTCGCGGCTGGGGATCGGCAACATTACGTGCCGCCGCACCCAGGCCGGAGCCCGAATTTTTGAGTTCGGGGGGGAGCAGCGCGGCGCAAACGCGGACCTCTTTGCAACAAAGTTGCAAGAGGTCATCGCGGATGTGGCGACGGTCGCCAGACCTGTCAAGACCGCATCCTTGGAGGTGATCGATATGGACGATTCGGTCACCAAAGAGGATGTGGTGGCGGCCGTTGCCGCTGCGGGAGGCTGCAGCGCTGGCGCGGTGAAGGGGGGAGCCATCAGGCCCGGTCGCCGCGGCATGCGCGCCATCCGCGTCGAGTGCCCAGTCGCCGCGGCGGTGGCCGCCCTTAAAGCGACCAAGGGACGGCTGCTCGTGGGCTTCAGCTCGGCTGTGGTCCGGCCGCTTGAGGACAAGCCTGCGCGGTGCTTCAAGTGCTTCGCGCCGGGTCACACCCGATCTACGTGTCCCTCCAAGTCCGACTGGGGAGAGTCTTGCTTCCGGTGCGGACAGGAGGGACACAGGAGTGCCACTTGCAGCGCCACCACGCCACACTGCCCGGCGTGTGCTGCCAGTAGCCGCCCCGCGGGGCACAGGATGGGGGGCAGGAGTTGCCAGCCGCCCACGAGGAAGGGCATAGTGCCGGCGCAGGTTCGCCCTGTCGCCGCCACCGCCGCTGTCGCCGCCGCTGTAACTCTAGCTCCAGCGGCGGTAACTGAGGAGGGGGGTGCGATGTCGGAATAATGGTTTCCAATCATCGCATCCTCCAGGCGAACACCAACCACTGCAGAGCGGCCCAGGACCTGCTGGTGCAGGCCATGGCTGAGTGGTCGGTGAACGTAGCGGTGGTCGCCGAGCCCTACTCGATCCCTGGCAGTTGGCTGGGTGACGAGGACGGCTTGGTGGCACTAGCGGCGCGGTCCTCCACAGACTCTCCTCCCCTCTCGCTATTAGAGAGGGGACCGGGATACGTGGCCGCCGCGTGGGGAGAGGTAGCCCTCGTGGGCGTCTATTTCTCCCCAAACCGCCCTCTTCAGGACTTCGAGAACTATCTCGGAGTCCTGGCCGCCGTGGTCGGCAGGGCGGCGCCGCGTCAGGTCTCCGTATTGGGAGACCTGAATGCCAAGTCGGTGACCTGGGGCAACCCGGCCACCGACCCTCGCGGGCGGGCGGTGGAGTTGTGGGCAGCCTTCTCTGGGCTCTCCCTCCTCAACAGAGGGAACGTCCAGACATGCGTGCGGCGGCAGGGTGGCTCGATAGTGGACGTCACTTTTGCCACCCCTGCGTTGGCCGCGCGCGTGCTGAACTGGCGGGTGGATCTGGTGGAGACCATGTCGGACCACCGCTACGTGCGGTTCGATATCTCCACCGGTGGCCCCGGAGAGACGCGGCCCCCCTTGGGGCGGTCAGCGTTTCCACGGTGGGCTCTCACCCGCCTGGACAGGGAGGCGGCGGCGGAGGCGGCGTTCATTCAGGACTGGCTTTCGCTGCCTTCCGCTGGCCTGGACGTGGACACCGTGGCGGGACACCTGAGGGAGTCTCTGACCGAGGTGTGCAATTCTAGCATGCCTCGGTCAGGCCGACCGCTGCCCAATCGGGCGGTGTACTGGTGGTCGGTGGAGCTGGAGGGGCTTCGAGCGGCGTGTGTGGGGGCCAGGAGGGCCTTCGCGCGGAGCCGGCGGCGGCGTCGACGAGACCACGCCCACGAGGACCACCTCTATGAGGTGTACATAGAGGCAAAACTGGTCCTCGAGCGGGCCATTGCCGACGCCAGGGACTCGGCGAGAGCGGAGATGCTGGAGGGTCTCGACAGGGATCCCTACGGGAGGCCATACAGGGCGGCGCGCAACAAGCTGCGCCCCTTTGGTCCCCCGGTGGCCGAGACCCTGGAGCCCTCATTCCTGGATGGGGTGGTTCAGTCCCTGTTCCCATGCAGGGACAACTTCACCCCACCAGTGATGGACCCTCCGCGGGGGATGGCTCCGCCAGCTGAGGAGGAAGAGGAGGAAGAGGAGGCCCCTCCTGTCACGGAGTCGGAACTTAGCGCGGCGATTGTGCACATCCGCGCCAAGAAGACGGCTCCGGGCCCCGACGGTGTCCCGGCGAGGGTGGTGGCAATTGCCGCCACCCAAATGGAGGAGCGGTTTCGGGACCTCTTTAGCGCATGTCTTGCGTCTGGGAGGTTCCCGAAGCCGTGGAAGGAGGGGCAGTTGTGCCTCCTTCGCAAGGAGGGCCGCCCTGCAGACTCGCCCTCGGCATACCGACCCATCGTCCTGCTCGATGAGGTCGGCAAAATGTTCGAGGGGATAATCGCTGCCCGCCTAAAGAGCCACCTGCGGAATGTGGGGCCGGACTTGTCGGACGCTCAGTTCGGTTTTCGGGCTGAGCGTTCCACAGTGGACGCGCTGGCCCGCCTTAAGGGCCAGGTGAAGGATGCGATGCAGGCGGGGGACGGATTGTTGGCGGTGTCATTCGACATAGCCAACGCCTTCAATTCTGTTCCCCACAGCACCATCCTAGAGGCGCTCCGATTCCACGGGGTGCCTCAATACATGCGGCGTCTACTGGCCAGCTACCTGGAGGATCGGGCAATCGTCCTCGTGAACAGGGCTGGCCAAGTCCGGCGGTACGCAGTCAAGGCCGGCGTTCCACAGGGGTCAGTCGTGGGACCTCTCCTCTGGAACGTCGGCTACGACTGGCTCTTGCGGGGAACTCTCCTCCGAGGCACGAGTGTGGTCTGCTACGCGGATGACACTCTCCTCACCGCCCGGGGGGAGAGTTTCAGGGAGGCGGCCAACTTGGCCTCGGCGGGTGGATCCTTGGTCGCAGGGAGGATCCGCCGCCTAGGATTGACGGTGGCGCTGCACAAGACCGAGGCCGTGTTCTTCCACGGGCCTCGGCAGCGCCAACCACCAGACGCCCACATCTTTGTGGAGGGCGTCCGAATCGAGGTGAAGGCCCAGATGAAATATCTGGGCCTTGTACTCGACAGCAGGTGGCGTTTCGGCCCGCATTTTAGCGGGCTGTCGACGCGCCTGCTGAAGACTGCGGGCGCCCTCTCGTGGCTGCTCCCCAACTTGGGGAGGCCCAGCGCGAGATGCCGGCAACTCTACGCCGGCATCTTGAGGAGTATGGCCCTTTACGGGGCCCCTATTTGGGAAGACTCCCTCCACAGGAGGGAGAACGCCGCCGCATTGCGGGCCCCCCAAAGGGCCATAGCCCAGCGGGTGGCGAGGGCCTACCGCACGGTCGGCTTCTCCGCGGCATGTGCTCTGGCGGGCACTCCGCCTTGGGAACTCGAGGCGTGGGTGCTCGCCAGAGTGTATGAATGGACGGCGGGGCGGAGGGCGAGAGGAGAACGCCCAGCCCCGCAAGAGCGGGAGGCCGTCCGGCGGGAGGCGAAGGACGCAATAGTCGTCCACTGGACGCGGGACCTCGCCGCCGCAGTCTTCGGCCGCCGAACCCTCGACGCGATTGGGCCGGTCCTGCGAGACTGGCTCGAGCGGTCGCACGGGTTCCTCTCCTTCCGTCTGGTGCAGGTGCTGTCCGGACACGGTTGCTTCGGATCGTACCTGCACCGTATCGGGCGGGAGGAGACGCCGTCGTGTCACGACTGTGGCGCGGCGGAGGACACGGCGCAGCACACTCTCGAGGTGTGCCCGTCGTGGTCCGAGCCGCGCCGCAGTCTCACCGCGGCGAGCGGAACGGACCTCTCGCTCCCCGGCTTGGTCAACGCCATGCTAGGGGATGAGGGGTCCTGGGCGGCAGTCGCCTCCTTCTGCGAATACGTCATGTCCCAGAAGGAGGCGGCGGAGCGCGTGCGGGAGGAAGACCCTCTCGCGGCGCCGCTCCGAAGGCGGAGGAGGGGTCGAAGAAGACGTCAGTATGACAGTCATCTCCGACTCCTCCCAGGTGGAAGCCAGCAGGCGATGGGTGCGGGGGCACCCTCGCCTGTATTGCACAGGCTTCCACCAGTGCCGGACGGGAATGGCCAGGTGTTCCCGGCCATTCCCGTAGCCCCCCAGACGGGGGGACATGCGGGGCCCGCCAGCTAGGCGGGCATGCGCCGGGGGGTTGTGGATGCAAAGGCTGAGCCGGATTCCCATGACCTCCCCATCAAGGCGATGAGGGAACACCGCTGAGTTTTAGTGGGTATACTGCCACCCTGGCAGGGAGTCCCACATACTCCGTCTCTTCCCCCGACGAGCGGAGATGCGTAACGTCATTTCTCAGCGAAAAAAAAAAAAAAAAAAAAAAAAAAAAGGCAGTCGCTCCATGAAAAACACCGGTATTCGTTTGCAGCCGGTTAGACTGGAAGCTGACCCCAACATAGTTAGGAAAAGGCTAGGCAGATGATGATGACAGGGTGGCTACAGGGAGGCAGGGTGGGTACATGTACCTACTGAATCCACGGTAAAAAAATGCGCGTCACTGACTCTGCCACCCTGTCATCATCATCTGCCTAGCCTTTTCCTAACTATGTTGGGGAATACCGGTATTTTTCATAGAGCGACTGCCTATCTGACCGCCACATAAAAAATTTCCGAAAAAAAATAAATAAAAATAACCGAAAATAAATCAAATTCGATTTTTTTTTAATTTTTGTCGAAATTTTTCGTTGGTTATCAAAAAAAAAATCATAGAAAAGTACAATACCAACGCGGTCAAAATGTATGGAACAGCAAATTTTTCGGTCGGTTCGTGAATCGGGTGACCATTCATTACATAAATATAGAGACCCCTCCGTACCTCGGAAAGTACGTTTAAGGCTCCTACAAACAGGCACGACACGCGACGCGAATCGCGCGTGATAGGGGAATCAAGTATATATGTTTAAATATAGTAGCTATGTGTATCAGAATGGTCACTAGTTATTTATTAAGTGTACCTATATTAAGGAATAAAGTATAATCTATATGTAAGTAGGTATATCTAAATATTACCCAAATATAAAGCTTTGAATATCAGTAGGTATGGTTACTAGTTATATAATATGTGTAATACCTATGAATATGGTATGGTATGTAGGGGATGGATTTTATAAAATAAACCACAGAAAGACAAGACCAGATGTTTATTAGAATTTAGGCTTGTCAGTAATCAGAAAGTAAGTCGTCCGTTCACAAATCTATTCAGCATGGAGAAGAACGGACAAGAAACTCCATGGAAACAGTATTATATCAACAAATCTAGTACATTTATTACATTGTCATAAATTATCATTATTTTAAAAACAATTAATTCCATCTGTTGGACAATGGTCCAAGGAAATCAGAATAATAGCAGCATAATAACAGTAGCTAGGAATATTCCATTATTCACCTTAAAACATTAGCAATATTGGCCATATTATAACAATACAGAAACAACATAGTTATCAGCAATAGTCAAGATAATAATATTAACTAACGGTCCAAATAACTCGGAATAATAGCAGCATAAAATAACAGTAGTAAAACAACAAACATTTAAAAACAGTTCCTAATCATCACATAATATAATAATCACAGAGCATGTTGATAATAATAACAGTAGTAACAGTATTAAAATAACTTAACTTTTACCTGTAGGCCGGAGCTCCGTTCTGGTTGATGTCTCGAACAAGAATGGTGCTTTGCCATTTTTTTTTTTTTTTTGAAAATGGCATCTCGCAGTTCAACCATAGGGGTTGTCGACTGCTCAACCGGACTTTCCTGTGGATGCCACAATAAATTGGGCCTCCAGCCAGGGCATAAAAACTTAAAAACTAAGCGACTACACGCTAAGGGCACCCCCCCGGGGGGTTCGGACCTCGGCTTAGGGCGTCGCTGGGAGAGGACAGCAAGGGACAGGCTGGATCGGAATTATTATTTAATGGGGACGAATTTAAAGCTACAGGCTCAGCGGCGCGGGCTGGCTCGAGCAAGGGTCGGGGTGGACATGGTACGGGGTGTCGCGACGGGCCTCGACGGCGAGGACGGAACGACGGATGTCGGGACTTGTACTTCTTGAGAGTACTGGTAGATTTACTACTCTCCTGGAGGAGAGTAGTGGCGTCGTCGGGGGTGGTGAGGGTATGCCTTGGTCGGCGAATCCTACTTATACGGGAGGGAGTGTAACGGGAGGCCGCCGCAATCAGGGGATTGGGATGCTTTATAGCAGAATCGAAGTAG
The DNA here is from genome assembly GCA_948474745.1 of Oligia latruncula. Taxonomy (NCBI): domain Eukaryota; kingdom Metazoa; phylum Arthropoda; class Insecta; order Lepidoptera; family Noctuidae; genus Oligia; species Oligia latruncula. The sequence goes on from OX419685.1 coordinate 20,388,745, forward strand.
CGCTTGGAGAGGCGCTTCATGAACTGCTGGACGGTGGGGAGTTTGAGATCGACGTGGAGATTCACGTTTCGGACATAGAAGGGGGCACCCGTGACCTTTCTAAGGAAACGGTTTTGGAGGGTCTGCATTTTATGCAGGAAGCGAGGGTTGGCGTGCGCGAAGATTACGCAAGCGTATGTCATGATGGGACGGATGACCGCGGTATAGAGGCGCAATTTGCACCTGAGTGACAATTTGCTGCGGGCGGTCAATAAGGAGTGGAGCCTACCGAGAGCGAAAGCGGCGCGCGAACGCGCCGTCTTTATGTGCTCTTTGAAGTTGAGACGGTGATCGAGAATGACACCTAGGTACTTGGCTTGCTTACCCCAAGGGATCGGCTTGCCATACATAGAAATCGGGCTGGGGTGCTTTGCCACTCGGAACATCCCCTTTTATAGTCGTGAACAAACAACTTTGACGGTTCTATCTACCGTCATTCAAAATATCAGCGACATAAAAGATGGATTTCCGTTTGGAATATTTTCTATGTTTAGCTACACTATTCCTTAAGATTTTAGCTAGTATACTTTTACAGACATACTGAAATAATGTAAATTAGGTATTAGATACTTGTCACAAGTTTTAGGCTATGCAAAACATTACTATTTTATCAATTTTTCAACAGTAAAGAATACTTATGATAACAATAACAATACCTATAACTAGGATAATCTATTACGCGCGTCACAAAGGCCCCGCAAGTCTCGCAACGAGCGGTGCCTTTGTGTCGCGCGCGATTCGCATCGCGTGTCGCGCCTGTTTGTAGGAGCCTTAAGCCGATGGTCGTGGCTGTCATTCGTAGATCTTTGACAGCCATTACGGGTAGTCATAAACCCAAAGTCTGACAAATCAGTCTTAGTTACCCGTGTGTATGTCGATAGTAATGTAAAATACTAGTATTCAGCTGAGTCCGGTTATATTGGAAGCAGATCCCAACATAGTTGCGAAAACGCTTAGCCGATTAATTTGACATCAAATATTACTGTATGTCAAAATATACCCCCAAAATAATAGATTGGTCGACAGATGCAACAAAACCTCTGTCGTACACAGCTACGTCTGTCGCAGTGTCAACGTGTTGCGGTGAAACGTACATTAGTAATGAGACCCATACATTATTATTAAGTATAAATGATGGGACGAAACTAGTTTAACTTTGGTATTTCGAAATCTGATTTCACACTTGGTTTGTTCCTCAAATGAACGAAGGATGACAAACTCTTAATGTGAATGCTGAATTTTTCACAATTCATCATGAATATTGTTTTTTTTTAATCAAAAGTCATATTCAAATCATAGGCACGGTTGGCGCAGTGGTTAAGCTATTGACTGCTGCGCTGCGTGTCGCGGGTTCGATTCCTGCACGGAACAAATATTTGTATGACCTACAAGTAGTTGTTCCGGGTCTGGCTGTTTGTGTATGTGAGTTTCAATGTTTGTAAACGCACCCACAATACAGGAGAAATTCCTAGCGTGGGGCAACGTTTTAAAAAAAAAAAAAAAAAAACTAGGCTGAGAATCAGCGGTTTTTGAATGTCAACATTACATAAGACAGTCCCCCAAACCGCCTTCACCACTTGCTAGTGCCCAGTAATACAGCTGTCAGTTCAGCTAGAAGAACTTCATTCTACAGCATATTTTGCCGTTTTAATATTTTTAGCTAGCTGAAATTTTAGTTTCTGTTTAATTAAAGTTGAACTTTTTAACACTAGTTTGGACTAAACATTTGTTGACTTTGTAAAAATAGATGTAAGGAGGCAACTATTTAGTAAAAAAACAAATAAGAAGCATGCAAAACTTAAATTGACCTTTCCTATTAAAAATTAACTTTGCTGTTCCCGACAGGGTCCATAATTGATTCGATGTTTGAAAATACCAACTATCATAATGTACACATTATGGAATGCAATAAAGTATTGAGTATTGACTTGACCTAGCCACTAAAACTGAATCTACTCAATAAAAACCGAAACAATACGTACAAAGACTTAAAACTTATGAACAAGTTGAAACAAGTTTCAAGTAAAACGATTCAACTAGACAGGAACTCCGTTCCATTCATTGAAGTTGTTCAGTTTCAAAGCAAGTGCACACAATTAATAGGTACAGAAGGTCGGCTCCATACAACGGATGGAAACAGGCGCATGCACACATAGACGTGTGACCGACCACCGTACAGTGAAAACCTAAAGAAAAATTAATTGTTTTTGAAACGAAGTTATTTAATGCCAAGCCGCTAAGGAGTTAACAGGTAGAAAAAAGCGTTTTGCCCCTTCATGCGTCTGAGACAGAGATAGTTTTTATGGTTTTCCAGGGTGCTGAAGGCAATAGTGAGGTCAAAATGAAAATCCAAGATGGCGACAACTGTATGACAGCTTCTTAAATTTAATACTAGATGGCTCTATATTAAAAACGCGTATTAAATTCATGTTTTCTCTCTCTCTCTCTCTCTGTCTCTTTTTACTATATACGAGTGAGTGTGCGTGTGAGTATCGTTTATGAAGAAATGCGGTCGAAGAGACTTTTGAAAAATCCTAAGTAAAAAGTCGTAATTCAAGGTGTGGCCCTCACCTATTTCCTCCTCCAATATTGGACCAATTTAAAAGATATTTCTTATACTGAATAAGAAGGATAATACTGTGTCCCTATGTTTTTCTTTTTTCATTAATAGTGGTCAAATTTGTACACTAGGCCTCTGTTGACAGCGGTTTAAATCGGCATTTTTTGAGGGTTCTATTGCGTATAAAAATAATGTATCATCAAAAACATAGGGACATACAGTAGTTAATATTTATTATTTTGTAAAAAAAAATCATTGCTTTATGGCTTGACTATTATGGCTTGGCCTATTACCCGATTCCGGCTTGACGTCGACTTCTGGGACACCTCGTATACAACGTTCCGACATGAATCCTCGGGCAGTTGCCCACCAGACATTTATATACACATTGACATTGATGAATTTTATTTAGACAATGACATGAATATTTACTTTGTAAGTAATTTTTTTTATTTAATTATTGTGAATGTGAGGACTATGTGGGTCATTTCTTTTTTCCTTCTTAGTTTTAATCATGATCTGGCAGTTTGAGTAGTTTATGCGGCCTACCCAAATGTTCTGTCTTTGGTATTGTTCGTCGAATCGTTGAGCTCCTCAAGTTCTGAGTTGAGCTGCACGATTTTTGACAAATGCGTGCACTGATTGGACAGGTCCGCTCAATCTGTGTGGTTCTTTCCTCAAAAGACCATTTCAGACACCAATCTACATGGTCTTCACACGATCTGACCAAGATTTTGTCTGGACTTTAAAAGAGACTGTGACTTCTGAGTTTTTTTCGGCTTTTCTTCTCAGAATAGTCAGTTAGGAAACGCCGACCTCATCTAGTTTAAAAAAAAAATATGATTGACGTGTAAAAGTGTTTGTACAAACCTACTTACAGAAATAAAATTATATTGAGGAAGTACCTGATTTAATTGACAATAATCGAGTGATCGATGAGAATTGATAGATCATTGTCTGAAGTTTTTAGGGACGAAGGCGGGAGTTTAAAACATGGGTTTATTATTTATTTATCCATTTATTTCAAATGAAGACATAACATGTCACTTACTTGAGAACAATAGATACTCATCATAATTAAAATTTACAAAAAGTTCGACATCACCAGTTACAGACTAATCAACATGTTCGAAACCCGACCCTCCCAACGCATTTATTTCTCCAGAAGTCTAACATACTGGCTAAGCTGTATTTTAAATGCATTGAATGAGTGTAAGTCTCTTATACGTGAGGGTATTTTATTATAAAGTTGTGCTCCTTCAATTGTAAGCATTTTCTTGCCATAGTTGGTTCTCGTTTTAGGTAACTCCAGTAAGCTTGCTCGTCGTGTGCTCCGTTGAGTAATTTGTTTATATTGGGTAAGTATAATATTTGAGTGAATGCATTTGTTAAGAACTTTTCTGATGAAAATACATGTTTTACCCCTCTATTTTAACTTAACCCCGTGATGCACCCGATCATGAGATTGTTCAAGAATTTATGATATAAACCCAACGTTAATAAATTAAGTTTATTTCGCTATCTATAGATGATCGCGTGTCGTGTTATCCACTCAGCTTATAAATCAAGCCCGCGGTGACACCTCATAATTCAAGGAGGAACCTCGTAAATAATCCTAAAGCGTAATCAACAATAGAACCACAGTAACCCTTGAAGATAATACAAGACGTGGATGTGAAGTAGGAAGTGAAAATGGAAGAATATGTGGTAATATTGAAGGATTTAAAAAGGATTGCAGTGTGGCTTCGTAAAGGGTACCTATTGAAAATGTAATCCCAGACGGCCTTTCTACAAAATTGCTAGCGTTTCATGTGTTCATATTGAGGAGCTAATCCGTTGGTATTATGATATTAGATTTTTGGTTTTAAATTTAACAAGCAATTTGGTATTGTAAGATTTGATATATTGTCACAGTTTCATGAATTAAAATTATATCATAATCATCATCTGCCTAGCCTTTTCTCAACTATGTTGGGGTCGGCTTTCAGTTTAACCGGATGCAACTGAATAAAATTAGAATTAAAAAATATATCCACACTAATATTATAAATTCGAAAGTAACTCTGTCTGTACCTATTCACGCTTAAACCACTGAACGGATTTCGATAAAATTTGGCAGACAGATAGATTGCATCCCGGGGAAGGACATAGGATAGTTTTTATCCCGATATTCCCCCTGGATCGACACTTATGCGGGTAAAACAGCAGGGCGCTGCTAGTTATATATATATTTTGATGACAAAAAGTGCTTAGGCAGCGAAAATTTGACGTACCAGCCTGAAACCCAACTTAAACTACACGATTATGAGAATAATTTCAATAAAAACCCGGAATTACACAAACACTCTTTTTCCGACCCATAAAAACTACTCCAACAAAAAATCCGGCTCTTACGTGCATTATACCCCTGCCTCTACAAAACATTTTAGTACAAACCTACCTGTTGTTGAACTATAAACTACCGCATCTATTCACCTGTACTCGACAATACCCTTTAGAAGCGAGTACAATGGCGAACAAAAGAGTTGTGCGTGACGAACTCCCAGAATGATTTAGTACAGTTGCGTGGAAGGGAACAATGTACGCACTTCATCTCCTCAGTGTACCTACATTTTGATGTAGTGTATAATGGAGTTGGTGCTGCGGTCAGACGACAATGTTATTTACTGATATTTTGTTGGTAACGATAATATAAACGAAGAAATGTGCGTGTAGTGAAGTAAAAAGATGATTAGGACGATTTAAATCCTTGGTTTAGAAAATAAAGCTTTACAAACTATTATAAGGCTAAGTTAATGATGATTCGAAATGAAATACTATGATTTTGCTGCAGTAAAGTATGCTTTTTTTTGCGGATGGGAAATCATCGATAGACCCCTCCCGCTCTGGGTGGAGCGGAAGGGAGTGTCAGACTCTTACTGACTAAAACCCTTCCGTGTTCCTTCCTTAGCCCTTTATGTCAAGGTGTCGTCTTTAACGTACTTAAATCTAAGTTGAAAATATTTCTCTGTTATGGTATTTAAATAAACTATTTTCTTATAATATATATTCTATTCTATTATTTGTTACAGAGGCCAAACTATGCGGCTCAAGAATTCGCGAAACATTTAACTTTGGTTTAATGGTATTGTCTATATTTTTTTTACAAAAACTAATTAATAATGTGACCCTAACCGAAAACTCCATAAAAAATGATAGCTATAAAGATTATACTGGTACAAAAAATGTAGTTTACGTATCTCAGGCGATCACTGGGTAAAAACCCCTCAAATCTTAAAACAGCATCAAATTTTAAACAAATGAGTGCTTCCTCCACCACAGACTGACTTACCTGTTGAGTTTAAAGATCGCGGTAGAACTCAGCTTAAGTCACTGACAGGTACGGATTGCCTACAAGACTGGGAAACTTATTCCCTACAGCACTTCTACAGGAAAGAACAGTCGTATTTGTTTTGTTTTCCGAAGATACAGTGGTCTTTGCAGTTACACTATACGATATTTAGGGCCCGATATTTTGGTGATGTGTTTTTAGGGTTCCGTACCCAAAGGGCAAAAACGGGAGCCTATTACTAAGGCTCCACTGTCCGTCTTTCCGTCTGTCACCAGGTTTTAGCTAGACAGTTGAAATTTTCACAGATTATTTATTTATTTCTGTTGCCGCTATTTTATTTTTATTTTATTTCTTAAGAAAACTTACAGCTAGGATACAGTTAGTTGACAGTTAGTGATAGAAGGCCAATTAAAAGTTTTCATTGACAATACTAGGGTAACACAAGAAACAGTAGACAGGTAAGCGAAAGAAAGAATATGACAACAAATACTAAAAACAGAATTAAATAAATATTAAAGGGGGTCTCCCATACAACAAACGTGTTTTTTTTCGGCGTTTTTGCCTTGTGGTACGGAACCCTAAAACAAATCATCTAAATAACGGGCCCTAAATAATAGTGTTACTGCAAATACCACTTTATCTTCGTGGTGTAATAAAGCTTTTACTTCGAATGACTAGTTATTTTACTATATGTAGTGCCATCTCTCAAGTTTAAACATCATTTGATTGATACAGAGTGACTTGTAATTTGACGGTCTGCATGGGTTGCTGGATGTTAAAAAACTAGTGGAATGGCATAAACCACCATAACCATTTTTTTTTATTTTTGTACCTTGTTAGTTATCTGATTATATGTACAGACGCCAGCACATCAAGCTACCCGAATCTGTCAAATTTTCCCAATCAACTTTGAACCCTAAGCAGCATAAACTTTTTAAGGGTTTTCTGGCAGTTTGAGTAAGTAGTCTATGTGGCCTACCCAAATGTCCTTTCTTTGGTATTGTTCGTCGAATCGTTGGGAGTTGAGCTGCACGATTTCTGTCAAATGCGTGCATTGACTGGACAGGTCCTCTCAATCTGTGTGGTTCTTTCCTCAAAAGACCATCTCAGACATCGATCTACATGGTCTTCAACCTGACCAAAATTATGTCTGGACTTTGTTTTGGCCTTTCTTCTCAGAGTCGTCACCTATGAAACGACGTGTAAAAGTGTTTGTGCAAACCTATACTAAAAGTTTTCAGATAAATTTGAAGAATGTTGCTAATCCATTGTTTCATAACTATTTTTTTTTTGAAAATTTGTCTGCTCAACAGAGTAAATGCAATGAATGTTGTTGAAGTGTCAAAACGAAAGCCATTGATACTGTTAGTGTGTTAGCAATTACCCCGGTGGTTACCTAATTTAAAACTTCAAATGGCTTTGTCGTGGGTTTCACTTGAAATTGGGAAGTACAAACTATTATTTTGACTAGTTAATAATATCCCCCAGTGGCTTTAAATGTAAATGTTATTTTGGGTCGGTCCAGGTGTAATAACTAGATTTGCATGGAGGATCAATTGGGTTCAGGAAGGTATAGTTTGTAGAATATTTTATTGTTCTGTTTTATAGGATTCGATTATAGGGTTGTAGCGGTATCTACAACGCCACATGCGAACAACGCATCATACTACGTCACGCAAATCCTGCATCGCGCAAGCAGAGTTTACCGCGCAATTAGCATAGATACAACGGCCCGACATGAATCATCGGGCAGTTGCCCGCCAGACATAACACCCGTCTGGTCGGAGGATCCTCCCTTTTCTATAGAGTATGAGTGAGCTTTACACACTGTTCCTCATACCTCTATAGGGTTTATTTATAAACGATGATTAAAGTTAAGTGACGTTCAAACGTCAAAAATGTATGGTTAAACAGTCGCTAATCACTGTTTAAGCAATGTTTATAAATAAAGAGGCTTATGTCTATTTTGTTTGTTAAAGTTTAAAGTTAATGTTGATATTTTTGCATTAATCCTATGCTAAAATAATAATAGTCAATCGAATTGTTCTGTTTTAAGCTCTGGCCAGAATGATGATCCCGCACGGGATGTAGGACAAAATTTGCTTGCCCGATTGTGTCACCTATCTTTTAAAGAGGTGTACAAACTGGCGCGAACAGAGTCGTGACTTCCATAAGAAAACAATCAACGCGCGCAGTCACTTCCAGCGTCCTGCGTGGGATTCGGAAGGCCACTTTGGCAGAATCATAAACGGATAGAATTATGAATCATAATGGACATTTAACTGTTATGTTCGTATCAAATCCTATTGGTGAAGGATTTTTCAGTTGTTTTTTTTTTCTGTGTTAAAATACCAATCAATCCAATCCAAATCCAATCCCAATCTCTTTGATTGTACCTACGTAGTGCAGCGAAAAAAGAAAAACACTGACTGTCTTCGCCATATTACGATTCATAATGTTATCCTTCTATGATTCTGCCAAAGTGGCCTCTTTAGCCCCCCTGGTCCTGGCATGTATGATGTTATTATAAATGCATGCTGAGACCACACTGAAACATGAATAAATTCAATGTCAATCTATATACAGGGTGTCCCAAAAGGTTACGTAGCTGGTAAGGGGGTTGATAGGGGTGGTGACAAGGGTCACCAGAAAAAAAAATTGTTTAAAAAAAAATACCATTTATTTTTTTAAATACCCAGAGGGGATTTATTTTTTCATTTTTCTGGTGACCCTTGTGACCACCCCTATCACCCCCTTCCCAGCTACGTAACCTTTTCGGACACCCTGTATATATACATGCAAGTATTATAAGTCCTTACTGAAAACAATTTTCACTTTAGCAAAACAACATCAGTGTCTAACCGCTGATCTAAAATACAAAGGCAAAGTTTAATAGTTTCCGATCCATATCCAGTTGATTATAATTAAATCCATAATGAACTGAGGTCGATCAATCAAAACTTCGATTATGTTTGAACATATTTAGCCGCATGTTTATAATATCGGGGTAAAGTTGACAAACTAATCTAGGAATAAATTAATTGATCACTACGTGAAATACTTTTCAGATTTTTTGATTTGATTTAAAAGAAGTGTTTTTTATATTTCATGTGTTTATATTCGACATTTGTGTAATAAATTTTTTCTTAAGTACCCTACTGATAACATAGAGTTTGTTTTTTAATTATTATAACTTATTTTAGTTGACAATATACCTAATTAAAGTAGCTGTGACTCCTGTAGTTAAAGGAGTGCACTAGATTAAAACTGATTATACATATTTCTCTACACATTGTGATTTTTTTGGTGTGGGATTAAAGATGTAATGAAATGAAATGATTTGAAATGATTTTATTTTTTGTAAGTAGGTTTGTACAAACACTTTTACACGTCAATCATGTTTTTTTTAAAACTAGATGAAGTCGGCGTTTCATATCTGACTACTCTGAGAAGAAAGGCCGAAACAAACTCAGAGGTCACAGTCTCTTTTAAAGTCCAGACATAATCTTGGTCAGGTTATATGAAGACCATGTAGTACGATGTCTGAGGTGGTCTTTTGAGGAAAGAACCACACAGATTGAGAGGACCTGTCCAGTCAGTGCACGCATTTGTCAAAAATGATGCATGTAGCAATATTTTGTTAGAATTCCTCAATAAATAAATACAAGATGTTGATTTGCAACCTAGTCAAATTCAAGGACGTAATTATGCTAATGATTCTCGACCCAAATCAACAATAAAATGGGTAGGTTTTTTTTTTTCTTATTTACTGAAATCCGTAAGTGTGAACCGGCCGTATTTAAACGCGGCCCGTCTGTTACTAGCCCTATAACCGCGCTTTCACACACAAACAAACGCCTTTTACTTTACTAAATACTAAAGTACTAAAATGTCTTTTATGACAACCTCCTGAAATTTGATGAGGATGCAAATCAACACCTTGTATAAAAACATTTCAGAAACATGTCAATGTGTGCACAGCTACAGAGTGCATCTTTGCCGGATTCGCGATGGTTGCAACCTGATATTTTCTAGGGTGTATATTTTACTTCTAGTCAAGCATGACGATACACAGACGTGTTTTTAGATCATTCGACGATCTTTGTAAGTTGGTTCACAGCAGCTGAAAGAAGAAGGAGTAGGCGTCCCTGGATTGAGTTAAACGGCGAGAGATTGAAGACGCCTATGCACAGCAAAGCTGTAGGCTGGTGATAATGATGAATTGGTTATGCGGCCATGTTAATTCTCATTAACCTTCTGTCACTAGACACACTCGAACGAAAGCCAGTCTTTTCTCACAAGGCCAAACAATAAATCATTCTTTATTTGTTCCTTCCAAAAATAGACAAAATGAAAACCCCAAAACGTGACAGAATTAAATAACTTTGCAATCCCAAAACTTTGGAAATAAAGGTCCTTGTCCTTTAAATTATTGTGAATAACACTGTCAAAATACGGAAATGGTGATAATTTAGTGAGAGGTCGCCGACTAAAATTATTTTATTGTTTTAGTTTTTGTAGTTTGTTTTCGTTTCAGCAAAAATGTTTTGACTATCTACTCATACTGTGAAGATAGTTTTCATCTGTCATAAAGGTGACTCGCTTAGTATTCAATTTGGCGTTTAAATTAGTTTCAGTTTCGGTTTTGAGTTTTCGCAGGAGAACAAAGGTAACCGACATAGCCCGAAGAATTGCCAAATATAAGTGGCTGAGGGCAGGGCGCATTTCTCGCAGAACAGATGGCCGATGGGGCTGAAAATTTCTGGAGTAGCGACCGCGTAACGGAAGACGTAGCGTTGGAAGACCTCCCTAAGGTGGACCGACGACCTTGTGAAGACCGCAGGAATCCGCTGAATGCGGGAAGCACAAAACCGGTTGAAGTGAAGGTGCTTGGGGGAGGCCTATGTCCAGCAGTGGACGTCCTTCGGCTGAAATGATAATGATGATTACTTTCGGATTTTAATATTATAAAAGAAAAAAAGAAAATTAATTTAGGCAAACCCATATTACATAAAATGAAATGTTACAATACTGCAAAATAATAGAAAATGTCAATGCAATTGAATTAAACGAATGAGTAGGAACCAATTATAAGGGTCACAAATTTTTATTATCACAAATGGTTATTATCAGAGAAACTATATTGGGTTTGTTTTGATGTTGAAATAGCTTTTGGGAAACTGTAATATTGGAAAGTTCGAGTTTCCTAATAGGCGATCCCTGTAAAAAGCTAACTCTTTGAATAACCACAGTTATTGATTTTTAATTAAGGGGGTTGCGCTAGGTAGCCCTCGAAATTAAAATTTTGTTACGCTTATTGCAATTTGCAGGTCAGGTTGAACAAAATATGATTCGCGAGCGTAACAAATAAGTATTCACAGAATTATAATCATTAAAAATAACAATACAATCCTCTAAGTTCATAATTAATCCTATTGATTGATATTTTAATCAACATTCGAGTAGGCACTGGCCTGCAAATTGCGAAAAACGTAAGAAAATTTGAATTTAGCGGGCTACTTGTTGCACTTCCCCCTTAGATACGTAACAATAAAAACTTACACACCGAATTTATCGCATATATAATATATTATATTATAAATGCGAAAGTAAGTTTGTTTGTTTGTTCGTTACCTTTTCACGCCTAAACCACTGAACCGATCATCCTGAAATTTTGCATATACGTTGTCAGGTGTACAGAAACGGACATAGGGTACCTTTCTTTCCGAAAAAAAAGTGCTGTCACGAGGAAAACAACAATAACGTTATTATGATAAAAGATGGCGCCACGTGTCTTTCGAATCTAAAACAGGACGTCTGTCAGGTCAGCTAGTTCACAATAAAAAAGACAATTTCACGTCACATTATATCCACAATGCAGCAACACGTCCTGGATTTACTGACTACAGAGACAGTGACTGTGAAGTGTATGGGGCCCAAAACAAAAGCGATCCACCCCATAACAACGTTACCATACATGAATAGAATTTACGCTGAGATTTTAACATCCGCGTTACAGCCTCCCATGTATAGCACCTCTGGGAAATTTGCATGAAAATTCACATCCAGATTTCCATTTGAAACGAAGTCGGGCTTTGAAATGGTTCTTCTCGGTTTTCGGGACATATTGTTGAGTATATATCGCTATATTCTGCTGGAAACCCCCGATCGAGAGTCCGTTGTAAATTCCTTTGTAGATTTTTTTTGTGTAAATTATATTTTGTTTCTGTCTGTGATGTCTTTATTGCTGTTTTTGCATTTTGTTTGTTCTTAAAATGGCATAACATCACGCCTCTGTTCCTCGAAGAGATAGGCTGAGGTGCACCCATAGTGCACCCACATTCAGTTATGTTTAAGTCCTTTAACTAATTTTATTTTTATTTTTTTACATAATTTTCTATTAATTTTATTAATGTTATAATGAAAGAACTTTACCTTTATCAATTTTATAATTTTTTAATCAGAATTTTGATAAATTTTAATTTCATTGTAATGTAACTTTTTACCGATGTTACAAATTTATCAATATTAGCGCTTATTACTAAGTAAGCTAGCCTATTTCTCTGATTCATTGTTTTATGCATGTTGTGTTTACCTGTAAGTAATTAATGCACTGTTATTTTCCTTTAAAATGTATTTTGTGGTTGTATTAGTATAATGAATTGTTGGTGAAAATCTTACCTCAAAATTCTTGTCTTACTTTATCTAGTATTTTGGTACAACACAAAAACTTTATGATATCTCAGTAAAAATATTTTATGACATTTACACAGGCCTATAAACAGGCTACCAGAGACGTAACACTCGTACAAGGAAGTGACCGGAAACCTACGTGACGGATTTTATGACCCTGTTTACGAGTTAGATCCGAACTTAGTTCGGGTCCGTCCCGTATTTAATAGTTGAGAGTTGAGACCCATACGTCATCCTATATCCGGGGACTTTTGATTAATGAAACTGGTGTGTTCAAATTTGATTGATCGTAAAATTATTAGAAGTTGTTAGTATGAAACGAGAGGGGCAATTCTCATAAATTCAAGAACGTTCACATTCTGATCTCAGTTTCAACCTGTCAAATCAACCTCTAATTTCCCTACATCTTTGACAAGTTTTTGACTTTGATGGCCACTGAGATGAGGTTGCGACTACATTTTGAATTGGTTATCACTCTTCTTATTCAAAATACTTACTACTAACGCCATCTATAACCAGCTAATATAACTTGCATTCTATAAGTGAGATTCCATGTATGTGTGTACATGTCATAAAATAAAAAATATATATCCTTACGTAGCTAGTACGTTGTCGCATTGAAACTCTCCTAAACTATAAAAACATTGCGCTTTTGTTACCTATGCCTAGTATTCTTACTGAATCCTGCTAGGTATACTTAACCATAACTGTGGTTCCACCACACTGCCTGACCTGCGTCAAACTTAATGAAAAAACAACACAGTGCCTCAGCATCGTAAAGCTGAAGCTCGTGAGGCTCGTGGTATGATTTCATAAATCAACAGTTAGGAATTAGGCAATTTTTGCTGAATTTTATAGCTGAATGCTCAATATTTTAATGTGATACTTACGAGTACCATTATCTTTATGATAAACTAGCTGCGCCCCGCGGTTTCACCCGCGTAAGTGTCGCTCCTGTGGGAATATCGGAATAAAAGTAGCCTATGTTAATCCAGGGTGTCAGCCACCTCCATACAAAGTTTTATCAAAATTGGTCCAGCCGTTTGAGCGTAAAGCAGTAACAAACATATAAACACACCCCCACACACTCACAAACTTTCGCCTTTATTATATTAGTGTGATACTAGGGCGAACCAACCGTTGTTTTTAATACGCCTGGGGTTCTTTCGTTACTACATTCAACGGATGTTCACAAAGGAAGTTTACCATTACTAAATTGTTAAAACTATTGCTGTTATACTCTTTCTTCCAATAATGAACAATGGATCGTAGCGCAGTTTTCAAATGACAAGCCATTGTGGCAGACGAAACTCCGCAATGTTCCAAGTTCTCAAAATACAGTTACCGCAAACGATTCGTTACAGCAGATACCTTTCGTTTCCACATTAATTACTCGCGTGACTTGCTATACACGCAGGGTTGGCGGGTGTATTGGAGATATAGGGATTCCAGAACGTTCTTTCGAAAAGAGCGGATGCTATTATAATAAGCGCTGACTTGAATGGTATCTAAAAGCACTTTGAAAGCTACATAAAAAGACAGAGGAGGTTTTTTCCAATACTTTCTTCCTTTTAGTCTCAAAAAAATCTTCCATGCATCTCAAGATTCTGATAATGATCAGTGGCATTTAACATCTAGCTAGAAATAGGGAACATTCTTACCTATTCTTAGTGCTTGGCATTCCGGAAGAGTAAATTCAGACAATGGATATAGAATAAATACAAGAATAAAAATAAATAAGTAGGTATATAACGTCAAAAATTCTGTGTCAACCAATGCCTTAGCACAAAAAGAGTCATCATCTACCTAGCCTTTTCCCAACTATGTTGGGGTCGACTTCCAGTCTAACCGGATGCAGCTGAAAACCAGTATTTTACATGGAGCGACTGCCTATCCGACCTCCACAACCCAGTTGTTGGCTAATACTATACTCCTTGATAAGACTGGTTGTCACTTTGGGCTTCTGACGACCCGTAACAACTGTCAAAGATCGACGAATGACAGCCGGGACCAACGGCTTGACGTGCTTTCAGAGGCACGCAGGGATCTTGGTATGTAAAGATGGTCACCCATGCACGGACAAACCACGGCAAGCGTAGTTCAACCTGATCGATCGAACCGTGCAGCTGTTATTTCTTAGCCACAAGCCCCTAACACAAAAATAATGCCTATCTAATATATGAACTTTTGATCAAAGAATATTTGGACCAGACGTGGCCATCCCTACACAAAAACGTATTTACCAAACAAAGACAACGAAAGAAACACCAGCTAAACAAATAGGCCGAGCGGGAACCCTAAGCAAACAAGTCTGAACAGGTCGAAACGCGTCTGAAAGGTTCACATTTTGAGCCAAACACAATGGAACGGTTGTAATTAATTATGACAAGGATTACTTCTACTGAAAACATCATGCTGTATATGCGGAGCGAGCTCATTGTTCTTGTAAATGATGAACTTGTCACTTGCAATGCACTATTCATTTGATGAAGGGGTGTTGTTTCTTCACCAAAAGCGTGCACAAACCTAAAATCTGATAACTACGATAGACAAAAACAATGTTTCTATCGCAAAAAGCATATAATAGTGTCTCCGAATTTCTAGCCGAAAAAGTTTTTGATTGAATAATTTTGACTTTTTCCTGACACTAATATTAAATTTATGACCATGGCTGTAAATTTTGACATTAATCCTGTAATTTTGACATCTATCTTGTAAATTTGACATAAATCTTTTAATGATAGACATGCAGTAACTTTGACATTATTCTTGTATTTGATTGACATTAAAGTTTTTGCCTTAAATTTAATTTTGACATAAAAATTATTTCTAATTTGTAAAGTTTCTAAATTAAAACTTGGTAATTGCATTATTCGATTTTTAGTATTGTTAATTCTTTTCATTGTTATGGAAATATTTGTACGCCGATACTTACGGCTAAACATGATTGGACACAAACTATGTAATATCTTGCATGCTCTTGTATGTATACAATGTTTAACAAATAAAGAAATCTTATCTTAACAAACACATGACACATGAGTCATGACTGCCTGTAGCAAGCAAGCGCCACAGCTGAGCGTGAGGTCCTGGGTTCGATTCCCAGGTCGAGCAAAGTGTTATTAGATCAATCATCAGGAACTTCTCAGTAGCAGCCCGGAGTCTGGATTTGTGCTTTCCTGCACAAACAATATAATATGCAGGTAAAATTCGAGTGTAATATTAGTGTTATAGACTGCTCGATATGAGACCTGGTGACCTTTCAACGGGCTATATCCATACTAATATTATAAATTTAAAAAAAAAGCAATTTAAAAAAATTAAACCGACTTCAAAAAGAAATGAACTCAAAAATATGAAAAAACTTAAATTAGGAAGTCATACATACATACATACATACATACATACGTCTATAAAATTTTGTATATTTGTTTGGAAGCCCTAATAGATTGTCATATGTGAATATAATTCAATTCCAATAATATTACATACATACGTATCGAATTGATAACCTCCTTTTTTTTGAAGTCGGTAATTAGTCTGTATTTTGCCTTTTCACACCTAAACCACTGAACGGATTTCGCTAAAATTTGGCAGAGAGATAGATTGTATCCCGGGGAAGGACATAGGATAGTTTTTATGGACATACCACGCGGGCGAAGGCGCGGGTGGAAGCAAGTTATTTATAATCAGTCTAAAATGTTTCTACTGCTGGGACACAACCCTCCTCTCTGTGAGAGGGAGTGGGCCATAATCCATCACACGGACCCAATACGGATTGATGGATGTCACATGTCTTCGATTTTTTGGCTCTAGGACATGCCGGTTTCCTCACGATGTTTTCCTTCACAGCTTTGAGAGTAGTGATGATAAAATTAAATACACAACGTAAAGTGCCTGCGTGGGCTCGAACACACGACCTACAAGTTGTAAGTTGGCGTCGATACTACTGGGCCGCTACTACTCCTAGCCGTATTATTACGGAGAATAGATTAAGGCGACTACATGACCTAAAGCGCGGTCTTTGTCGGACAGCATAGAAAAGAAAGAGAAGCGCTATGACACAACGCGGGTAATTTATTGCAAAATATGAAGCAATTATCTATTTACAAAAATTCTATTGTTTGGACTAAAAAATTAAAATATTTGTGTTTTAGTATGTTGCTTGTAGAATAATCTGACAAAAAATCATAATGATTGTATGTATTTATATTAGTACGGTTTTTATTGTAAAAATAAAGTTTTTAGAGGGAACTTCATGATTTTTTTCTATCGTGTCAAATTAGTTATTTTATTTTCAACACACTATCTACCTAGCATCTAACCTAAAGAATAACATATATTTTTCTGATTTCGTTTACTGTAGTCGATCACAAACTTTTATTGTTTCTGAAACTTGCGTTTTTTGTGTTTAGGTCCTATGCCCCTTAAGTAAGATTTGGTACCAATTTTATTCCGATAAAATTTAATCGTTTTAACAAAATCATCCATAAAATATCGTTTAATTACAAGCACCGTTGAGTGTTTTCTTCTACAATCTGTAATAGAGGGTTGTCATCTGTCAACGTCGAGGTCGATCGACGAGGGCTTATCCTGAGAAATTGCTTGGATGTTAGGGCTTTTGTAGATAAGAGATAGTTTTAAAGTGATGATAAAAGTTGGGATTGAGTACCTTACCTTTACTTTATTCGATTGATGTCGCCATTTTATCAGGATCATGAATTCATGACGTCATGTTTCTGATGTGGTTACAATATTAGTTCTTGTTGATTTCTTTATTATTTAACAGTTTGACATACATTTAAATAGAAAGAAAAATGTGTTGAAAAGGTGATGCTTATTTGTGAAAAATGTCTTCCAGCATACCTGCTGCGCTGATAATAGGAATAAAGAGATGAAAACAAGATGTTTTTTTTTTGTTTTAAACAGATTTAATATATTTTATTGGCACAAACAACGAACAGCAAAAAGGAATATAAAAAAAAATATTAGTGCCAAAATGGCTCACTCAACATTTAGGTGTTCTTTATCCGACTGCCATGAAAGGTTATGTTTTTTTTGTGTCAATTAAAATAATTTACATGCCATTTTCATATCGTTCTTGCTAATAAATCTGTAAGTACCTACAATGTTTCAGAAAGATAATTACATTTTTTTTTAAGGTAAGTACCGATTTTTTATGTCGAAAAAATCTCTCGGTGAGATAATTTGAACATAGAACAAATTAATTTGACTACCTACCGCAGAGTTTGTAGACGCAGCACATCAAGTTTTTACAATCTGTCAAATTTCTGTAATAGATTTTCAACTTTATTGCTAAAGAATAGGGTTCAAAGTTGCTTGGGAAAATTTGACAGTTTCGGGTAGCTTGATATGCTGGCGTCTATACACAAAAGTCACTTAATCTTTATTACTGGCGGCTTACAGAATTTTCTTAATATACAAAATATTCTTGTAATATTTGTTCTATTTTTAGGTAGAACAAAAATGTATATAAATAGTTGGTTTAGTAGCAACAGTATAATAAGCGTGTTCGCAGACAGGTGGAACTCTCCATTGCTGGGCCAATTGATAGTCGTTTGCATACTGCACTGTGAGCAGTGGACAGTTCCTCCCGGTCCTGATGTGTGGAACTGTATCCATAACTGCTTTTATTTTGTGTGTTGTTTTGTTTGTTTTATTTTGATGTGAATTAGTGGTTTTTAAAATGTGTATGTTGAAATATGGATGTTTCTGAAATAATTGTTTATTATTATCTTTATTTCATTATGGGGTTATTGGTAAATCATTAACAGCCTCTTAAGAAGTCATTGTACTCATCAATATGAACAACGGACTCTTACTAGGGGACCAAACCGGAAATCGCGAAAAAAAAAATCTGCTGTTCCCTACATTTATGTTCGTATAACTCGTAGTAAAAGTTGTTCATATTGATGAGTACAATGACCTCCTAAGAGGTTGTTAATGTTTTAACAATAACCACATATAAATTATATTTTTAAATATTAGGATATAAAAACATTTAAAAATATAAAAAAATAGTAGCCCACCGGTATCGGGAACAGCTGGGTAACAATTATTATCATGTTTTAGTATAGAAGAAAGTAAAAATGGTTACTGAATGACACTTACATTACCATAGCTAAGCCATAATAGCCATAATATAAGCATTCTACGACCATAAGAAACTTCGTTATTAAGTTCTGCACTTAAAAACGGGTTACTGTCAAATCTATGGCGTCGGTTCACGACCTTCCAATATAAGGTCCCTTTCCATTACACAAGGTCACATTCGAACCCAAAACATTCCCATAGGGATTCCTCGCCCTAATCGTGAGGATATAACTTTAAGTCAGGTCGAAGAATAAGTGTCCCCTTAAGGCTCCTACAAACAGGCGCGACACGCGATATAATCGCGCGCGACACAAAGGCACCGCTCATTGCGCGACTTGCGGTGCCTTTCTGTCGCGCGCGATTTTATCGCGTGTCGCGCTTGTTTGAAGGAGCTTTTATGCTTTCATAGGGTAATTTTAGGAGCAAACTGTAGTTTCTCTTTATTATCAATTTCTTTTGTAATCAGCATGGTGTCCACCCGCGAGTCATCTACCCAGTCTTTTGTAATATTGAGATTACTTGATTTAAAGGAGTGGCCTTGGAGTTTCTTGCCCGTTCTTCTCCGAAAAGATGTTTTGGAATCGGCAAGTACCTCCAACTTTCTGACTAACTGACCAACTATTTGACAATTCAAAAGTGACTGTAAATGGTTTAATTGAAGTAAATGCTTAGAGTTTCAGTTTAGACCTTGTGGGAAATGATAACACTACTCTTTGTCGCTACATAAGCGAAATCAGCTATAATGTTCCCACTGCTGGGACGCAGGCCTACTCTCTGTGAGAGGGAGGGGCAGCAACCCACCACGCGGGCCCAGTGCGGGTTGGCAAATGTCGCATGTCTTTGAATTTTTGGTTCTAGCACAAGCCAATTTCCTCATGAGGTTTTTTCACTGTTTTGGGAGCAGTGCTAATGCAATTAATTGCACGAAGTAAAGTGCATGTCTGCTTTGGTTTGAACCCTCGACCTGCAAATTATAAGTTGAGACTGGCACTTCGCTACGTCACTGTTTTTAAATTTTCTTTTCAGAGTGGCAATTCTCATAATTTTAAGAACGTTCACAGTCTGATCTCAGTTTCAATCTGTCAAAAATACCTCTAATTTCCCTACATTTTTTAAATTGATTGTCGTTTAGATGAGATTGCGACTAGATTTTGAACATTTTAATTATGGGAATTAGCCTTCTGTCAACCTGATCCCACCAAAAATATTTTCATGTAAAATGTTGCCACAACGAGACCACATATGGCTCGCACTGCCAAAAAGTTATCAGATCTCATGTAGAGCCAAGCTTCTAACTCAACACGCCCTAACTTCACAAACTCTACACCTTAGTCAAAATATGAGGCTTGGCCGTTTCGTTACTACAAGAACTATTGTATAACAGAAAAGTAATGAACAGTGAATAAATTTTTCACCTTACGCCCATAATGTGATGGTAGTGAAACGGCCAAGCCACATATTTTGGCTAAGGTGTAGAGTTTTCGAGAAAAGGTAGGTATAATAATAATTGTCCAGATAATTGTCGTCACTTTATTCTACTACCTTACACCACACAAAACACTAAATCTTGTGATGCGGTCCGATAATGTATCGGAGACGCAACACTATAACGTTGTATTAACAATGACAACACCATTTTATTTCGCTATTTCCAACCTTTATCTTCGTAGAATTAGAGGGAAAATTTTATGATCATCATAAAATCTTTTGGTAAAGACGAGAAATATAATACTTTTTAGGTTAAAAACATCGAAGATTTAAACGTCATGATATAATAAAATTATGTTTAGAGCAGTGGTAGCCCAGTGGAAACAGCCGCGACTTACGAGTTGTAAGGTCGTAGGTTCGAACCCAGACAGGCGCTTTACTTAAATAATATAAAATATTTATTTTATTCTGTTTTTAGTATTTGTTGTTATTCAACAGAAATACATCATCTATGAAAATTTCAACTGTCTAGCTATTACGGTTCATGAGATACAGCCTGGTAACAGACAGACAGACAGACAGACGGAAAGTGGAGTCTTAGTAATAGGGTCCCGTTTTTACCCTTTGGGTACGGAACCCTTAAAATGAATATATCTCTGGTTTCTAGTGCAGATCAGTAAACTAAACTGGTTACGGTTTGTAGTAGTGAGCAAATCGTGTTAGTAGTAAAGTAACTCAATGTGGTTTTGATACAATAGGCTTTGCTTCTTGTGTTCAGTAAGCTTTGTATCTCATTGCTACAAACGTAGTTCTGCACTGAGTGATTAAAGGCCGCAGCACACTTGTAACACCCGACGCCATCCCACGCTTACTTATTGGCCAAATGACGAAAATAGCTCAACGAGAGGAAAAATGTGGCTAATGAGTAAGCTTCCTTGATGTCGCGTAACGTGGCGTGTTGTGTGTTTCCGCCTTTATAATTCTAAGTTTGTAATAATATAAATTATATTCTTTATTCTACGTTTATAATAATTTAAAATAAATGTTTCGCTCTTAGTGATAAGACCGCCCATTGACGATCCACGATCTGACCAAGATTTTGTCTGGACTTTAAATGAGACTGTGACCTCTGAGTTTGTTTCGGCCTTTCTTCTCAGAATAGTCAGATATGAAACGCCGACCTCATCTAGTTTAAAAAAATATAATTGACGTGTAAAAGTGTTTGTATGTACAAACCTACTTACAGAAAATAAATCATTTATAATTTTGTCACCCACTGAAAAATTTCAACATTTAAGTATATCTGTAATTTATATGGTGTACTAAAAAGTTTCTTGTATTCTAAAATACATTTTACCATACTCATTGTCCAAGCTTGCTAATAAATAGTAAAGAATATTGTGTAGTGATTCCCGAGGGTTCGACTGAAAACTTGTATCTTAAGAATTATATTAATCTCGTATCCTTGGAAACCACTACATTTACCCGGATGTTTTAATATATATTGCTATATATACTATCTGTTGGTCTACACGCGTGTTATCAGTCATCTAAATTGATTCAACCGTTAAAGCTTGACTCCAAACAGACCACCTAACTTTCACATTTATAATATCACTGGAAGAGCAGGATTAACTGCAGAAACTTCCGTAGGTTCAAGAACATCACTAACGTTTTCGTTAACTTTGACGTCTTCAAAAGAACCTGGTAGATAGTTAAATTCTGCTGCTAGACTTGCTCCAGAACTCGGCTTATCTTTTCCGACTAACTTGAGGTAACTTGGTTCTCACTAAAAACTTGCTTCATTCAAATCCAAGATGGGTGTTCCATGGAGTTGATTAACGTATTATCAAACTCCGAATCCCCGCTGGCTAGAGACCAGTCCGTGGTTGACCGTTATTCTGAAACTTTGTTAGTTTCTAGACTTATCTTGGCCTTTGCTTCTTTGGATACTTTTAGATGGTGCGATTTTGGTGGTAAATTTCTTCTTTTCGTTGCATTTATCTTGTTGCACATCGTGATTTTTTACTTCTACTTGAGACAGTGGTCCGACGACCTTGTGAAGGCCGCAGGAACCCGTTGGATGCGAGAAGCACAGAACCGGTCGAAGTGGAGGTGCTTGGGGGACGCCTATATCCAGCAATGGAGACGTCCATTCATTTTGGCTGAAATGATGATGACTTGAGACAGTTGGATAGTTAAATTTTGGTAAGATTAATCTTACCTAATTTATTATCCAACTGTCCAACCACTCCAACTGACCAAGGCGAAGGTGATGTGACGATCTAATATTATTTGCAGGGCCAACTTGGCCAGAGATCGCACAAGACAGGGAGGTTTGGAAGAAAAAAGGGGAGGCCTTTGCCCAGCAGTGGGATACAAAATAGGCTAACAAAAAAAAATCATTTTAGTGATAGTCCACAATACAATGTTGCTTCTTAATTCTCCTGTTATTCATAAAGCCTTTTTTTCTTTTCCGTATTGTACCAAGGTAGGAAGCAAGGAACCAATGTCAAATTGCCAATCAATTTGTTCATAGTGTATCGGTATACCTATAAATAAAAAATCCATCTTATCTTCCGTACATTATAAGCAAATAAATTATTCCTATTTCTATACCTATTTCAAACAACTGTCAAAGAATGTAACTATCATTCTTTGATTTGAATATACGAACAATTTAAGTTGATAGTCAATTTGCTAAACAATGAATTTCCTTGGCTTTTCAAACTTTTTGTCTTCCTCTTTCTTGATGTAGTTACTCAATCGTTTCCAAGGGAGCACAGTGGTGACACAGTGAAAAAAGCCGCGACTTACTAGTTGTAGGCCGTAGGTTCGAACCCAGACAGGACCTTCACTTTGTGTAAATTATTTCATCACCACCGTTCTCAAAACGGTGAAGGAAAACATCGTGAGGAAACCGGCATCTCCTAGTACCAAAAATTCTAAGACATGTAACATATATGACATCCACTAATCCGCACTGGACCCGCGTGGTAGATTACGGCCCACTGGATCTCACCAAGAGGAGGCCTGTGTCCCAGCAGTGGGAATATTAGGTATATAGGCTGATTATGAAGCCGTTTACTAATCACGTAGAAGACATAATGATATCGTGATGTCCACTACATCAACGACAAATCGTGTCCTATAAACCACTTCCCCCGTTTAAATATTCAAATGTATACTGAGTTCAAACTTTGTTATAAATAAATAACGTACAATAGTTTTGAACTTTCCACAGTTTTGTGGTAATCCAATGGAGTTGATTATTTGAAAATAATTTCGGACTTCATTATTGCTGTACTGGTTCATTTTATAGGCTTTATTAAAACCGTATTGAATCGTGATTTTAATCACTCTAATATTATAAAGGCGAAAGTTTGTGTGTATGTGTTTATATGTTTGTTACTTCTTCACGCTCAAACGGCTAAACCAATTTGTATAAAATTTTGTATGGATGTAGCTGACACCCTGGATTAACATATACGCTATTTTTTATCCCGATATTCCCACGGGATCGACACTTACACGGGTGAAACCACGGGCCGCAGCTATTAATACATATTTTTTAGACCCTTAAATAAGACAATGTTTTAAAAGATATATAATTTGTAGTCTATTCTACAGACAGCTGTAGAAAGAATAATGTAAGTGTTTTTGCTCGCGTCTAGATTCTAAAGCGTGTCTTAGATCAAGCCCCGCTGGCTTCACGCTCTGCCAAGCTCAACCCAAACCGCACTTAGCTCTCTAGCCGTTACTATGGAGACATATTTCTTTATCTTATAGTAAAGTTGAGCTAAAACACAGAAAATCGGTATTTTATCATAGAACAATGTTGAGCTAAAACGAAGAGTATTTTTAGTATATATGTTTTAAAACATTGTCTTATTTGGGGGTCTGAAATTATGTATTACTAGCTGCGCCCCGCGGTTTCACCCGCGTAAATGTCGTTTCCGTGGGAATATCGGGATCAAAGTAGCGTATATGTTAATCCAGGGTGTCAGCTACCTCCGTACAAAATGTTATCAAAATTGGTCCAGCCGTTTGAGCGTGAAGAAGTAACAAACATATAAACACACACACACACTCACAAACTTTCGCCTTTAAAATATTAGTGAAATTTATTTTCCCCATCGCATAGCATCGCCTACCAGCGCTGTCACTTCGTTTTCACTTAGCGATTTTTTTTTTGTTTTGTTCGGCTCCCTTGGGTTTTAGCGTGATGTTAAATAGTCTATAGCCTTCCTTTATTACTAGGCTATCAAATGCAAAAATAATTCCTCAAATCCGACAGGCAGTTCTAAAGATTAGGGCGTTCCAACAAACAAAAAAAAAACAAATTCATCGGCTTTATTATTAGTATAGTTGTTTAGGCCAAATTACTTTTTTATTGGCAAAACTGGTCGTATCATGTATTTTATTGGAAAGATTACACTTAATGTTGTTACAAAAAAACTCCTGAGCTTCGCCGAAGTCAAATAGAACTACATAATATAAAAAAAACCGGGCAAGAGCGAGTCGGACTCGCGCACCGAGGGTTCCGTACCATCATATGTTTTTAAATTTTCATCGGCGAGGCCTATATTCGTTAGAGAATTTTAACACTGTGCACTGCGGTGTAGAATATTGCAGCATTGAATATTGATTTGTGTCAGCGCCATCTCTTGACCGATAGTGGAACTAATGTAACTTTTGTTGATGATTTCTGAAAAAGTGTGCTATTTAGAGACTTTGTTTTATTTTTCCTGTAATCCTTACATAAACTTCTATCACATAGAATAATTTCAGAGTTTTCTCTTTGCAAACTTCGGAGATAAGGGGGGAGGCGGTTATTTTTTTTACATTTTTCATCAGAAGTCGAAAACTATGCGGCCTAAAAAAATTTTTTATTTTTTGAGAATGTGCAAACTGCGCTCTTACATACGATACTCCACATGTCCTAGTAGCCCCACTTCGAGTTTTTCAGACCCCCTTTCAGTCCTTGTTGCAAAAAATATACATATATTTTTATTTCTTTCTTATTTGCAAAATAGTTGGGCAAACGTCATCTAAAACTGTTCCAAATTTCAAGTTAATAGCATTAGTAGTTCTTGAGATATCCAGCTGTGACAGACAGACAGCCAGACTTAGTCTCACCATAAGGGTTCCGTTTTACCATTTTGGTACGGAACCCTAAAAAGAAATCTCAACTGTGTACCAACTTCTTTATTTTAGAAGTAGGTAATGTCGTAAATGGATAAGGTTGTAAAACGCTGAAAAAAATATTTTCCTTTCGGTAATCTAATAAAAAGCCTATGTATACACTGAAACCGTAAACAAAATTATGAATGCTAAAGAAATTAAGGCCGGACGGCTTTTTGACCGCGGTAAATTAAGACGAAATTCTGTATGTAAAAAAAAGAGTTTATTTAATTTATAGATAAAACCCATGAGTTAATTTCAGAATTAAAGGAAAAAAGTCTGGCTTGAAAACATCTACATAATCAGCCTTTAGTGTTCCCACTGCTGGGACACAATCCGTAATCCACCACGCGGGCCCAGTGCGGGTTGGTAGATGTCACATGTCTTCCAATTTTTGGTTCTAGGACATGCCGATTTCCTCACGATGTTTTCCTTTACCGTTTTGAGAGCAGTGGTGATGATATAATTTACACAAAGTAAAGCGCCTGTTTGGGTTCCAACCTACGACCTACAACTCGTAAGTCGCGGCCAATACCACTGGGCCACCACTGCTCACTGAAAACATCTATAGCTAGTCAGTTGACTTGTGGTGGTATTTAGTGAACTGAATTATTGATCTGTTATAAAATTGCATCGTTCCATATCAACTGTAATACGGTTTAACCTATTACATAGTATTACAATTGGGTAAATACTATGTAATAGATTAAACCGTATTACAGTTAGTGCATCAAGTGATGCCAAGTTCGGTATCGACATCTACATGGTGATTAGGAGTTGATTAAATCGTACTGTGTAGCGTGTGACGTCACTTGTGATACAAGCAGGACTTCGGGAGATCGAGTGTCCTTCAACTGTTGAATTCAATTAAGTGGGGAGAACTTTGTTTAATTTTACAATATGTACATACGTGGCTATGTAATAACAGCCGCACGGGTCGATCTATCAGGTTAAGCTACGCTTGCCACGGTGGGTCCGTGGATCGGTGACCATCTTTACGCTTATCGCTAAGTTCTGTAACCGGCTTTGGCAACATGTTATAAAAACGGATGCTGTTTACTAGAAATGACTTGCTAGTTTTAGTTAATCTAAATTTATAAGAAGAAGAATAATTTCTACCAAATTATAAGTTCCCAGAAAAGCACTACCGTCAGCTCTAACAAAGTCATTCACTTAATCAGTTCCCTGCCCTCGCCCTCCAAGCTTCGCACTCACAAGCACTCTAATTTTCCCCTCGTCCCGAAAATCATCATGAAAATACAACACACAAAATTAATTCCAGCATTTTCTTGAGTTACTCGTAGAACGTTTTCTCGCATCACTACCCTCGGCCAATCTCTTGGAAGTTAATCTCAAAACATCGTACACTTGCGAGCTATGTATTTTAATTTAGCCAGTTCACGGCGTGACACGTGCCTCTTAATTAACTCGGAGGCGAGTTTATTACCTACAACGTTTATTTTATCTTTGCGAAACGCGAAGAAAGTGCGCCCCGGGAGTGTTTAGTGGGCTGGTAACGAAGAGCTCGTCGCCTAGGTACGTGAATTGGTAATGGGACGCGTTGCTGTGCTGTTTTCTTATATGAGATCGGTAATGGCAGGTAATTTGGTTGTTTTAAAGGGTTGTTAGGATTAGATGAGCTTGAAAGCTCTATTTTAGGTGTCATTTAAAAGTTGGTTACGCTAATCCTAT
The DNA here is from genome assembly GCA_948474745.1 of Oligia latruncula. Classification (NCBI taxonomy): domain Eukaryota; kingdom Metazoa; phylum Arthropoda; class Insecta; order Lepidoptera; family Noctuidae; genus Oligia; species Oligia latruncula. The sequence continues at coordinate 20,415,786 of OX419685.1, forward strand.
GGATTGAAGCTGATGGTTCCTCACATCATTTTATTTACAAAACAAAAACGACAATATTTCAATATTAAATCTACAACATTATTTTTAGTATATTATGCGAAACCCGAAACACGTGTAAAGAATCTATGTACAAAATTTCAGAACTGTATCATGAAAAAACTGGCCAAGTGCGAGTCGGACTCGCACACGAAGGGTTCCGAACCACAAGGAAAAAACAAACAGAAAAAACACGTTTGTTGTATGGGAGCCCCCCTTAAATATTTATTTTATTTTGTTTTTAGTATTTGTTGTTATAGCGGCAACAGAAATACATAATTTGTGAAAATTTCAACTGTCTAGCTATCGCGGTTCTTGAGATACAGCCTGGTGACAGACAGACGGACGGACGGACAGCGAAGTCTTAGTAATAGAGTTCCGTTTTTACCCTTTGGGTACGGAACCCTAAAAATCACAAAGTTATAAGCGTTAAGTTACCTGTTTGTCCGTACAAAAACATGCTCACCCGCGCCGTCTTGCGCTCATTGGTACCTAGGTAGGTACCTAATCGATTCAGTTACTTATTCTGAACAAACTATATTCAGGTTTCGCATATTCTAAAAATAACGTTGTATATAGGGTGACTGGTAATTAGTGACCGATACTTAAACACGTGATTTTAATCATCATTATGGACAACTTTTACTATGGGACCAAACCTGAAATCGCGAAAAAAAAATCAGCTGTTCCCTACATTTATGTTCGCTTAACCCGTCAAAATGTAGGGAGCAGCTGATTTTTTTTTCGCGATTTCAGGTTTGGTCCCATAGTAAAAGTTGTTCATAATGATGAGTATAATAACGTGTTTAAGTATCGGTCACTAATTACCAGTCACCCTATATATACAAAATTCTACGTCCTGACTGACACAAAGAGTAAGTATCCACTAAGAAAGGGTTTTTCGAAACTTCACCCCTAAGAGCGTGAATGGGGGTAGGGTGAAATTTCACGCGTACGAAGTCGCGGGCAGAAGCTAGTGAGTGTATAAGTGGTAAAGATCTTGAAAGAGAAACTCATACACAAGAAGCTTATACATGAGTTAAAGGTATAGAACATCTTTTCTGTATCTGCTTCATGTCATAACAGGTAAATTTTTTTCAAAGATTCGAGCGGTTACCCGAAAAGCAGCAGTTGTAAAAAGTTTATCATTTATATCTCTAACCAGATTAAAACTCGTATAAAACCGTCCTACCACCTGTTTTCGCCGTAAAACGAAAAATTTTTGAACCTTCCATAACTTTGTAGCCATTAACTTCCCAATACAAAGTGATCGGAACTATTAAGGGGGCCTACTGGACAAATTTTCAAGTTATCAGCCCCAGTAAGAACTTCTATTAGGTTTCACACGTGAGGAGACGTTATCATTCTCATATCCAGATAGTCGGACAAGCAAAAGTCAACCTTAGCGGTAACAGCATAAGGTTTCTGGCCATTTTTTTCCAACAGCAGATTCCAATTTTGTCAAATCATTACCCAGCAAAATTGAGAACGCTATTCAAAAACTAGATTTTCGCTCTTAAGGTTTCTGTAATAAGGTTCAATGATAGCTTATTATTGAAGGAGTCAGGTTCTGGTAGTCGATCGTTAATAAATTTTAGAAAACTTTTAATGGGCGCCGCCGTCGAGAAGTTTTAATTTTCGATGGGTGCAACTTTTTTCCCTTGACTTTGGCGTCTGTACTTGGGAAACATTTTGAGCGATGTTATAATTTCGTATGGTAATAAGTGCAGACGATTTGGGGAAAGTTTTTAATTTAAACTGATAGTACCTACAAGTTTTCGTGTTATTAGATTTTCACGTTATAATTTGAAGATGTCGATGATAATTTGTACGCTGGAAACTTGTAACAGGCAGTCTTGTGTAAAGAATTACAGCTGATTGCTTTTGTGCATTAATGCGTAAAAGATGTGCGTCCTTGGTGCGCAGGGTGCGAGAAAGTTCCAACAGCATCCTGGGAGTTATTGCTGATAGGCTGAACTGCTGTATTGTAAGTCGTTGCTCCAGTATCTCAGCTGGAATGCGGAAGCAGTGATTGTTTTGTTGTGTTTGTTTGTGTAATTGTTGTTGTAATTGTATCACTAACATAGTTGTAATTTTATTTTATTGTTACTAACACTGTATGAGTCTCATGGTTACTCGCAATAAATAATTTATTAATAGCTACTTTTTATAGTATAAAATATAGGTAACTTACCAAATTAATTTTCATCACGATCATCATTATTTCCACTTTATCTCCACAATCCAATCAATCAATAGTTACTTTACTTTTTAGTTTTACTTTACTTTTTTTTTATTTACTTTACTTTTTTTACAGCTACTGTTTAGTATAAAATATAGGTACCTTATCAAATAAATGTTCATCATGATCATCATTATTTCCATTTTATCTTTTTATTTTATGTTAAAACCCGCATACTCAAAAATCGTTGCTACAATTACATGCGTGACTTCTTTTCAAAACAAAAGAAAGTCCGTAAAGCAACCAGCTTTATTATTATTATACATAATTTATTATAGGCCCATAACATAGATGCAATAATCGAAAAATATGCGAGCGAGGTCGCAGGCGATGCGAGTGTACCATAAAGTTTTATTACATCGCATGACTATGAAGATAGTGTTTGAAAACTGCTTCGAAGGAAGTTTATATTTTATCGATAAAATGATTTAATACCCACTTCTCAGCACTATACTGTTTTGTGTGTTTTGTATCGCGCGGCTTCCGATAAAGACTGATGTTTTGTCATTTTTTCTTTGTGTCATATAAAGTACAAGTACGTTAAGCCTTTAAGGGGTTTGAAGGCTTTGAAACTTGACACTAAAAATTCCTTGTGTAGGGACGAAATGTTATTAGATGCCATATAAAAATCATTGTGTAGATTCATAAAGCAAGTAACAAGTATTCATAAAGTTCAAGACTTATTGGTTGGTGGATTCGCACGAATTTACTCGCCCGAAAAGTGCGAATCGTCACGAAGCAAATTTATTTGTGAATTTTATGACACGTTGGTGTCGTCTCACCTACAAATAAATTAACTTCACGTAAGTCGTCTTGGTATAGAAAAAAAAAAAAATAACGATTTGCACGTTTTGCGCGAGTAAATTCGTACGAATCGACTAATAAGCCAAGTTCAATACTGAATTATTTCTGCAACTAAAAGAGCTCATCATCTGCCTAGCCTTTTGCCAACTATGTTGGGGTTGGCTTCCATTCTAACCGGATGCAGCTAAATACCAGTATTTTACATGGGGCGACTGCCTATCTGACCTCTCTCCCACAACTCAGGAACTGGGTAATACGATACCCCTTGGTCAGACTGGTTGTCAGACTTTCATGCTTATGACTACCCGTAACGACAGTCGAAGATCCACGAATGACAGCCGGGACCAACGTCTTAACATGCTTTTCAAGGCACGGAGGGTCTTAGTATGTAAAAATGGTCACCCATCCACGGACCAACCGCAGCAAGCGTAGCTTCACCTGATCGATCGACCCGTGCGCCTGTTAATAGTTAGCCACAAGCCGCACAAATTATGACCTCAACCATTATGACAGAATCTAGAAGCTAACTCATAACGCCAAAACTGCAGGTAATAACAAAATGAGTTAGAAACTCATACACAACATAATATGCAAGGAAAAACATAGCTCTATTTACCATTTGTTGGCGGTAAACAGTACACTGGAGGACATTCATAATACTTTATTCCCTGGAACTAGTAAAGTGCTGCTTTAGCATCGTGCAGCCGCGTTTTTGGCGCCCGAGTAGAAACAGGGTTTCCATGTTTAATGAGAATTTGGATATTTATAATTTGGTGACAACCCGGAGTTTTGTTTAAATGCGTTGTTACGTTGAAATTATGTTACAATTTGGGTCGTGCTAGATAACAGATGCCGCTGAAAATAATATTAAAGGCACTCAAAATACAAATAGAAGTAGGTAATAAAGGCAATGGGCATGTTGCGGTATCTATAACGCCACATGAGAACAACGCGTCATACTGACGTCACCCAAAATCCTGCATCTCGCAAGCAGAGTTTACCGTGCAACTAGCATAGATACAACGGCCCGACATTAATCATCGGGCAGTTGCCCGTCAGACACAACACCCGTCTGGTCAGAGGATCTATACTTTCTGAGGCACGGAGGGGTTTCGATATGTAATGGATGGTCACCCATCCACGAACCGACCTCGGCTGGCGTAGCTTAACCTTCGATCGACGTTCGTTATTATTTACACTCGAACCCTAAAAAAATCTTGAATAGCTACAATACTCTAATTTTAAGAGCGTTTACGACGTACGGCATTTTTCATACAAACTTTCAAGCCCTCGTTTTTCGAAACCGATTTTAATTAAACTTCATACCTACACATATGCAGATACAAAGGTCTAAAAACTTAGTAAAGAACATTTTCGAAATGTCTCGTTTAAAAGAAAGATAACTGGAAATCTCTGTTTCTATGGAAAATTTAAAATCGGTCTAATTTGGCTGTAACACTGTTTTTCGAAAATGTTCTTGTCGCGTATGAAGTTTCATTAAAATCGGTTCATTCATTTCGAAAAACAAAGGCTTGAAAGTTTGTATGAAATGTCGTACTTCGTAAACGCTCTTAAAGTAAATCAGTTTTAAAGACCATGTTCTATCCTGTCTTAGGATACGGTACAGTGTTCCTAGTCAAGGTGCCAATTTTATTTAGGCCACAAAAAAAAATGAATCCCTATTTCCCTTGGTCACGCCATAACATGAGAACGACTTTACCGATTTCGTCCATCTTTTTTTTTTGACGTGACAACGTCTTAAATTAGGTTGCGGCTGGGAGTCACTTATGAAAAAGTGTAACGCTCGGTAACGTTACGATGAGTCACCGAACGAGAGAGAGGCCCGCCGAATGCCTTGCGTCTCTCTCCCACTCAACTATTCTACCGAGAAAAAGACGTTGTCACGTAAAATCTTCGCCCGTAAAACCGACTTTACAGGCAACCATTTTTTTATTTTATAATGCTTTGTAGAAGGTTCTTACGTAAATCCAAAATTAAAAAACTTAACGACTTAACGACGAAACTTAAACTTTTCTGATGTAACCTTAGCGCGTTTGATAATAAAGTATCAGTCGTTTGACAGTTCGCGCGATTGACAGATCATGCGCTGCAAACTGCATCGGTCGGAATCTATACATAAACATAGTAAAGAAAATTAGTAGCTAAATAATAGCTACAGAAAAATTCAATGAGTAATGAAACTTCACAAAGCCCGGTGAGGACAGCCGTCCAACATCGCTAAATGACAAAAACATTTTCATCACGACATGCGACACGCACTAAATTATCGTTATAGAAAGAAAGAAAGAAAACAATACGTTTATTTGCGGCAAATATGACTCATAAAAAAAAAAAAAAAAAAAACACAAACAAAAAAAACAAAACAACAATTTGTTTACAAAATAACAAGTATGCGTCACATCATTATCATTCCATGACATTTTTTTCTCTACAGGCATAAACGTAAAGTGTTCGTATTTCATAGAAAGAATGTTTTTATTAAAAGTTTTCAAATACCTCCGTAATAGCCTCAAAGTTAACTATGGAGGCTTCATAAAACGATGCCTGAACGATGAGAATTCTTAAACGTGTTCCGCGTCGCGTTTATACAATATCTTAAAACTATAAATTTTAACTTAAAGTATGGAAACGATATTCTTTGAAAGACTTTTAGGTAAGAAGATTTTCAGATTAGGCTTTTAGATTATAGATATTTGTTGAAGATAGGTATAAGTGTGGCAGCCCTGGACAGGAAGAGGTGGAAAAAGAGAAGGGAGGCCTTTGCCCAGAAGTGAGATATTAATGGCAAATAAAAAAAAGCAAAAGTATCAGGAATACGCTGATCGCCTAATCGCTGGTCTCCTTCCTAAACACGCAGTCCGTAGTTTTCGTACTGCGTATCACTTACACACATATGATTAGTTCGGGTCCCGAACTAAAAATGAATGACAATACGAGTTGACAGTAGTCCCATATCAAATTAGTTGCATTAGATTTTCAATCATACTATCTAACTAGCATATATCCTGAAAAATATCATATATTTTTCTGATTTTGTTTACTGTAGTCGATCATATACTTTCAGGCTTCATAAAACTTGCGGTTAGGTCCTGTAGTCCCCTTAAGTCCCATGTAATAAACATGGAAATCATGTCAAAGACAACATGAAAATCTGTTCCCAGTGGTACAGACGCCAGCACATCAAGCTACTACAATCTGTCAGGTTTCTTAATAGATTTTCGACTTTATTGCTAAAGCATAAGGTTCAAGGTTGACTGGGAAAATCTGACAGTTTCGGGTAGGTTGACCTGCTGGCGTCTGTACAATCCCACATATCAATTCTTTTTCTTTTTTTTTTTTTTTTTAAAACGTCCCACACTAGGAATTTCTCCTGTATCGAATACAAACATTTAAACTCACATACACAAACAGCCAGACCCGGAACAACTATTTAAATTATCAGGTACTTATGCCACACTGAATCAACGAACAATATTTTGTTCGTTGATTCAGTGGTTGAGAGTAAAAACGGACGGTATTCCGTCCGTTTTTAGGGTTCCATACCCAAAGGGTAAAAACGGAACCCTATTACTAAGACTTCGCTGTCAGTCTGTCCGTCCGTCCGTCCGTCCGTCCGTCCATCCGTTCGTCCGTCCGTCTGTCTGTCACCAGGCTGTATCTCAAGAACCGCAGTAGCTAGACAGTTGAAATTTTCACAAATTATGTATTTCTGTTGCCGCTATAACAACAAATACTAAAAACAAAATAAAATAAATATTTAAGAGGGACTCCCATACAACAAACGCGATTTTTTTGCCTTTTTTTGCTCGATATCAATAATGGCAACAAGTAGGCACTTGAAATATTCACAAAATACTCAGTTGTATTTTTACTTTAATAATAAATAATAAAATAAAAATAAATATTTAAGGGGGCTCCCATACAACAAACGTGTTTTTTTCGGCGTTTTTGCCTTGTGGTACGGAACCCTTCGTGTGCGAGTCCGAGTCGCACTTGGCCAGTTTTTTTATTCCAATGACAACTCTGTTTCAGATATCCATTCCGCATTCCATTTGTTCGAATACTGGTGCAATAAAAATTAAAAACACAATCCTTACGCAGCCGCCTCATATCGCACCAAATACATTGTACACTACAAAATATTGACTGAATAATTTAACTTTTCGATCTTTATTGTTCTACCTTTGAATGATGGAATTAACGAGAGTTTTTTTGCTGTATTTTTTTTTCTTTTTAAACTTTAAAGCAAAAACTCAATTCCATAACGTAAGTATTTTTGTGACGTTTCATTATCATCTTGCCGTTTTTGAAAATAGTAAAAATACATAAGAAAACTCGCCAAGTGCGAGTCGGACTCGCACACGAAGGGTTCCGTACCACAAGGCAAAAACGCCGAAAAAAACACGTTTGTTGTATGGGAGCCCCCCTTAAATATTTATTTTATTTTAATTTTATTATTTATTATTAAAGTAAAAATACAACTGAGTATTTTGTGAATATTTCAAGTGCCTACCTGTTGCCATTATTGATATCGAACAAAAAAGGGCAAAAAAAATCGCGTTTGTTGTATGGGAGCCCCCCTTAAATATTTATTTTATTTTGTTCGTTTTTACCCTTTGGGTACGGAACCCTAAAAAACCAAAAACAAAATACTAAAAAATCAATGAGACAATTAAAGCTATTAAAATAACAGTGACTGAAAGAAGACTTAATCCCTTACAATCATTATGAATGTATTCTTTAAGACCGCGTTCACAGCCTCCTGCGATGCGACTTGCGACTTGCGACGTGACTTGCGTCAACACCGTCAACACGCGCGGGCGTCACCTGTCCGTCGCTCCACAAGTCGCGTCTCGGTGACTCGTGGCATGCTCTCACCCACTTCTTTCATTTGTTTCCTCTGCAGTCGCTGTCGTAAGACATGTGCCACTCCACCAAAGCGGAGACGCGACGAGAGGAGAGGAGATGTGTTGAAAACAACCAATACGATTTCGTTATTTACATATCTCGTCTTAGCTTCGTTTCAGTGGATAAGGTTGATCAGAGAAGAGTGGAGATGTCTCATATTTGCTTAGCGCGAACAAAATACATAAATTATGTATAACCTCGCAAGCTGGCGACGGCGCGCAGCGGAGACGACAGATGTCAGAGGCGTGCGGCGAGCGACACCGCTAGTTTCCCCAAAAGCTCGCCACACGCAGCTCAGCTCCGCTCTAGCAAGTATACATACATCTCCGCTGAACTTCAGTGGATACACCCTAGCTGTTAAACATCTTCCTATAATCTTCGCACATCTCCGCCCATCTCCGCTTTGGTGGAGTCCGGGCCTGAACGCGTAGCTTGTAGGAACGGGGTAAAAGAGGAAAAACTTTACACAAACCAAACATCAGCCTGTACGTATAAAGTCGTCACGTATCCGGATCGTACCGTAGAAACATCCGTATCGCACAAACCGCATGGGACTCGTACCGTTCGCCGCTGTTTTGGAAAAATATGATGCGATTAAAGTAAATTCTCTGCGAATGGTAAATGTTAAAACATTGGCGTTGTACGTTTTTGTTGATGTTAAGTGTTAGTGGGTGGATGGTATGTTCTGGCTTTATTTTTTTAGGGTTAAACCACTGAATGTTAGTTGTCGAATTTGAAGTTAGAATTAGACATTACTGCCATAAAGCCGTGTTTATTTTCTGTCTAAGCTAAACAAAGCGTTTATCACAACATTTTTGGGGGTATTCCTCGAAACGCACCAACTTTGAAACGTCGATAGACATCATTTACTACGATTCCTTCATGCTCTTCTCTATGTTTCATCGGTGATGCATTTCGAGGAATAAAATTATAATATTTTTATTTTGTTTTATTTTTTTCGAGGAATACTTTTGGTGCGTTTCGAGGAATACCTCAAATTTCTGTATAGATTTTGACATACAACTGACATTCGAGTCACGTTGTATTGTACTAGTGTCCAAGTTTTTGTGATAAGACCCTAAAGAGCTGTTAATGCTGTCCACATACCGTAGGAAAAATGTTGCAACTTTATACGCTTAAGTTAATTACTTTTGACGAAACAAATCAGCAGGCTTGAATTCTTACTAGCTTACCAGCTCCTTCAATACAAGTTTAGAGGTAAGAGGTATTAGTTGTGGATCTTGGGAGGATTATCGTAAGCTGATTGGAGAAAGTTGGACAGTTTTGTCAGCCCTTAATATTATGAGTAGGTAAGAAAATCTTTTTCCGAAGTGGTGGATGAGGGTTAGTTTAAGTGATAAGTGTGACCTTTTTCCGATCGGGTATGATGAAAACCGTCAAGCGATGGGGTGGCTGTTGCGACACTTATTCTTCTCAGCCAAAGGACCACGATTGATTGTCGTTCGAGAAATGCCTTAAGCTTTTTGTAATTAATGAAGCAAAGAAGAAGAACATACATAATAAAAGTATACCTAACACTTTACACATTAGCTTTAAATGTCAAGCGAATTGCCGAGACTAAAAAACGTCATGGTTTTTCCACCGGTCACCAGGCAAATAACTTCAACCACATACAAAACGAAGAAAATTCAGGTCTTTTATATTCACAAACACACTGGTCATATTAAAATGCGAACTCGTTTTGCGGGGCAACGTGAAACTGTACCAAGTATAATATATGTTTCTTGATAGTTTTAGGCCTCATCCAGAGTGAATGCGCGGTGACCAGGGCGATAGTGTGCGCGGTGGCGAGCGCGAGTACGTTGGTCACAGTACATCGCGAGTTGTTGTAGCGGGCAGTAGAGGTTAGACGTTGTAGCGGTATCTACAACGCCAATGCGAACAACGCGTCATACTGACGTCAAGCAAAATCCTGCATCGCGCAAGCAGAGTTTAACGCGCAACTAGCATAGATACAACGCCCCGACATGAATCATCGGGCAGTTGCCCGCCAGACACAACACCCGTCTGGTCGGAGGATCCTCCCTTTTCTATAGAGTATGAGTGAACTTTACACCGTGTTCCTCATACCTACCTCTATAACGTGTTTCCACAGGGTAATAAAAAGATTGCTCGCTAGCTACACAGTGTTAGGATGATTTGTTCCGCTTACGGGCTATTTCCACCCAACTTTCCTAAAAAAATCTTTATAGCACTGTGTGAGCGTTAAGTGTGACTGTTAAGTCACCCGTTTCTGTGACGTGGACGTGAAGGAGTCCATTTTTAAACAGAAAAGCATGACTTGAGTGCGAGTTTAGGTCACACGAGCTATAAAATACGACGTTTAGTGCCCGAGTGTAAGTAATTCTTTGACTTTCTTTAAAATACTTCCTGTTTCGGCCCACAATTAAATACGAGGGGCATACTTTAAGTGAGTGTAAACTGACACTCATGAAAATGAAACACTTTTTCTTAAGCCCTACAAAGATATTCATTTTCATTTTCATTTGTACTCCTTTATAATATGTCCTTCGTTAAACCTAATATCCCAACTCAAACTGAAAGCATTTATTACAAATAAACCAATCACGTTGGGGCCGAAAGGTTCTGGAGTGGCGATCGCGTACCGGAAGACGTAGCGTTGCCCTCCCACAAGGTGGTCCGACGACCTTGTGAAGGCCGCAGGAACCCGTTGGATGCGAGAAACACAGAACCAGTCGAAGTGGAGGTGCTTGGAGGAGGCCTATGTCCAGCAGTGGACGTCTTTCGGCTGAAATGAAACCAATCACGTTTGAATTTGTTACTCAGAAAGATAGAGTTGCGCTAGGCAGGGTGCCAAAGATACTTTCATAGAAATGTAAAAAACAATATATGTATAGTTACTTTACTAGGGACGGAAATGGCGGTTACATAATCTTTACTATTTTTAGACCAGCTTATCACCCGCGCCAGTTCCTCACCCTGGACGAGGTCTAACTTTTCACGACAATTCCAGCTAGGAAACAAGGGGAAACGAAAATGTTGGGTTCCTAAGATAAAGTGACATTTTTGAAAGTATTACCTTTTGCAGGATACTCCTATTAGTGAAGTAATATCCATAATGCGACTCATGTTAAAGTAAATGCTTTCGCGCAATTAATGCAGACATTGGTTTAAAAGAGCTTGAGGTCGAATGGGTATACCATTTAGTTTGCTTGACTAGACCATCATCTGCCTAACCTTTCTCCCAACTATGTTGGGGTCGGCTTCCTATCTGACCTCCACAATCCAATTACTAGGTAATACGGAACTCCTTGGTAAGACTGATTGTCAGACTTTCGGGCTTCTGACGACCCGTAACGAATGACAGCCGAGACCAACGGCTTAACGTGTTTTCCTTTGAGGTTTCGATATTAAAATAGCGATTGATCTTTCACAACCAAAGGGGTACCTAAGCTTCTTTGTTGTAAATAGCTAATCTATTATTATCCTTTGATTTTAGAATATTAAAATATTGATCCTTTATAATATCTGTCTTGTTCTGTAAATACTGGAGCTGTGGCGGCCCAGTAGTAACGGCCCTGACATACGTGTCTTAAGGTCGTGGATTCGAAACCAGGCAGGCATATTACTTTGTGTAATTTATTTCAGCACCACTGCTTTCAAAACGGTGAACGAAAACATTGTGAGGAAACCGGCATCTACTAGAACCAAAAATTCGAAGACATGTGATATCCACCAGCCCGCTCTGGGCCATCGTGGTGGATTATGGCCCACTCCCTCTCACAGAGAAGACGCCTGTGTCCCAGCAGTGGGAACGTTATAGGCTAATTATGCTGTAAATGCAAGTGCTGCCTGGGGCTTGTAGTAGATACTTAATACATTTACCTTTATCCTAACTCTAGCTGCTTCGTTTGATGCTATTAATTTAAAACGAATTTAAAACCGATAACAGTTCTTTAGACGAGCTTTAAATTGTGACGTCGCGTCGCTCAATTAAACAAACCTATCCGTATGAAAGTGATAAATTTTAACATTCGAACAAAACGTTTCGAATCCACATTTCCACAAAGCGCCAATGATTAACATACTCAACGCATTCCAACAGTTCTGCCACTACATACAAAATTACCTGTGAAAATATACAGACCGCGGAAACAAAAGAGATAATCGTCATTTTGGTTTTACGCCGAGCGCTTCCAATTTGTTGCAAATCACACAAGTGTTGTGGGTTGAACTTAGCGGCAAGCTCTCCGTTTTGAGGTTTGCGGATCATTCGGTTATGGATAATGTGTTTTTTCCTGCGTTACCCATCGATATTATATGTACTACGGCGTTACCTTTATTATTTACCTTATCGGTGTTTATGAAATATGGCAAAGAATTTATAACAGGAGAATTTAGAAGCAACATTGTTTTGTGGACAATCACACTGTAAATAATATGAGCGGTGGTAGCCCAGTAGACTTACGAGCTGTAGGTCGTAGGTTCGAACCCAGGCAGGCGCTTTACTTTGTGTAAATTATTTAATCACCATTGCTTTCAAAACGGTGAAGGAACACATCGTGAGGAAACTGGCATGTACCAAAACCAAAAATTCGAAGACATGTGACTTCTACCAACCCGCACTGGGCCCACATGGCCCACTTCCTCTCACTGAGAGGAGGCCTGTGTCCCAGCAGTGAGAACATTACAGGCTAATATTATGATATGGTATTTATGAATTAATTGGATTCGGATCAGCTCCAGCACTATTTTGTTTCCTTTATTATATGAACTGTTTCAGGAATATAGCCTTATTTCACTATCATAAAAAAAGTATGACACTCTTTCAAGAATGAACTAAAAAACTTTAAACAAGTCCAAACCAAAGAAATTCAAAAGCGGCTGTCATACTAAGATTACAATTTATAATTGGCCAAGTTTTTGGAGTGGTTCGTAAGGATCAGGGGCTAATTGGCATGAGCAGTGATGACGGCGACCTTGAATGGCAGTCATGACTCAAGAATTACACTTACAAACTCGCTCCACGATAACGCTGCTGGATGTAAAGTTTGTAAGTGTTTGAAAGGGCTTCGAGCAAGTTAGGAGATATAAGCGGTATACGTGGAAATATTGAAAATTAAAAGTAGCGTGATAAAGTTCAAGCTACACAAAACTGTCTTAAGGCTCCTATGCCGGCGGCGGCGGCCGAACCGGCGGCCATGCCGCCAACAAGCCCGGCGGCATGCCCGACAGGTATTTGAGTCGGGCTTGTAGCACAAACGAGCTGCACAACTGAATATACTGAATATACTTTCAAAGCCGCTTACCATAGGCAACCAGCCATTCTGACGCAAACGAAATGATGCTCTGCGGCCGCCTGATTATGCCGGCGGTATAACCGCGCGGCAAAAACCTGTCGGCTGTGCCGCCGGCATAGTGTAAGATCGTTTAGATTCTAGATTTCTAATGAACTTCTTCTCCATCAAACTTCTTGAATAATCATCATCATGGAATTTATTTTTTATCATTCTTAGTTAAGTTGACCGCTTTGCTTATCCTCCTATTAGTTTCTTCCGATATACTTGTCTTTGTGATTTTTAAACATTCTCTGCTCTTACTCAAGTATCTACAATTTTCATTATTCTACCGCACAATCTATGCTCAAATGAATTCAAGAGTGTAAGGATCTCTTAAATTACACCACATTCAGGATCAAAGTATAATTCGGGATATTTGGGAAGTAACAACGTTTTCAAAAGACAATAAGAGATTTCTCGAAGCCGGAATATCGTTTAATACTTACTACTGGTTTTATTGTTAAGATTCAAAGGCAGGCTACGAGAAAGTTGCGATTGTGTACTCGTAACATACTACGATATACAGCAGGTACTTGTTTTATGATTATTATTGGGTTTTTTTTCGTTAGAAGTTGTCTTTAAAAGATCGCTTTTAGCGATAAGACCGACCATTCATGTGCTTTATGATGTTCATAATAAACAACATTCTATGTATGATAGATAGAATGTTCTAGATCTAGGTCTTATTAAGTTGTGGAGTTTGATAAAGTATATCCTGAAGTAAAGGAATATACCAATCAACAAAACGAATTCATTAATTTTGTATAAAATTTATATTTTCTAAATGCATTTTAACATAAATGTTACTTTGGTTTACATTTTGGTCAGATATCTTAGTCGTACATAATGCATTCATTTCATACACAGTACCTAATATGTACTTAAATTATTTTAATCATAAAACTATACATTACTGCTGTGAATCCACTAACCCACTACGTAGGTGTTATATATTTCATATCTTAAACTATATAATAATAAATATACGAAGGATACAGCGTGAATAAAGTAGCACACATTTTGGCATTTTTATGTGGCCATTAGTATGGAAATATCCATTATTTTTGTAAACGACATAGTATATATTTAGCTTTTGTTCACAATATCACTTGAATTCCACAAATTTGGTTCAATTTATTTAACAAAAGAGTATACTATGGCAACTCGATTTCAGTTTATCCTTTGTACAAAATGTACGGTCTAAAGTTTCAAGACTAATAACGAATCATAACAGGGTTCACCTATTCCCAAAATATATTGTTACGTCGTTTGTAGTCAGTACTTCATCATTTACTTTATCTATTAAATCTACAGAGATCTTAGTATTGTATGTTGCTACAGTTTAAATTGCAAAACCTTTAAATTATTTCTGGGATATTAAAATTTTAACTTAAAAACTATAATTATGACTACCTTTACCTTCTCAGTCTAACTTACATTCAACCTTTCTTAAATTCTACCTTTTTCACGGTCCCTGTGCTTGTTTCAGTGTCATTCGATGAACCAGAATTAGAATGTTCCAGTTTTACTGAATCAGCTCTGCTTTTAAGAGCACCACTTTTACCTTTAGAACTACGGTTCAAAATGGAAGGCGTTCTTATGCTTTTCCTTTGTTTTACTTTAACTGCCTTTTCTGGTGGCCTGTTAATACTATCTGTCCTATGCTGCAGTTTGTTCAGACCAAAATTCGGTTTTATTTGGGCAGTTTTTTCTAAATCGCTTACATCTGGTAAAAATAAATCACTTACGCATACATAATCATCTTTCTTTTTAGGAACTACTATACCGGGATTAATCTTTACTGGCACAATTTCTAATTTCTTCTCAAAAATCGAGTCTGGGCCCTTAGAATCTAATATGTCGTCCATATTTGTTGGTGAATCAACGCCACCAACTAATTCTTGTATAAGTTTATCTTCAAATTCTTCATCAATATCAATATCGTCATCGTCATCTTCATCAGAGCAAAACGATGAAAAAGATGTAACTGATCCAGCTTGGATGTGGAAATCCGCAGGAAGGCGCACCCTTGGCGCATTTGTAGGTATTTCAACCTGGCTGGGTGATGGTGTGATTACTATTCTAGGTTCTTGTGATGAAGGAATGTCGCTAGACGTTATAATCACTCGAGGAAACTCTCTGTCCTTTGCCAATATAATAGTCGTTTCTGGTTTACTACTGTCAAATGATGCATTGCGCAAAGTAGCTGCAGAATAATATGGCAATAAACTATCAATATTTTCGTAATTTTTAACCATAACATCTTCATTTATTTTCTTAACACTAGAAGCGTCAAACGAAGACAATGGTTTCGTGTTTTTATATGCGAGACGTCGCTCCAAAGTTGTGGTTCTTGGTGGGGGCTGTGGAGGTACCCTAGGGCGATCGTCCATAGATGAATATCCACGAAAAGTTTGCAAAGATGTCGGTTGCAGTGATAACCGCTTTTGGGCTTTTGGCAAATCTGGTAGTACTTTAGGAAAATTCCTTTTTTTGATAGTCAATAAGGCTTCTTCAGCTGTCATCGGGTTAGCTTGTGAACGTTCTTCACGACAAGTAACATTTATATCGTTTCTAAAAGTAACAGGTGGCAAGATATTGGCAAGATTAGCAGACTCCATCTTTTCTAATAATTTATCGTAATTCACATCAGTAACTGGATCAGATGAGGAATGCTTGTGAGAAATCATCAAAGGTTTATCTTGAACCGATAGGGTCACAACATTTGTGAACGTTTTTTCATCTTTTTTTGGTTCAATATAACTCGGAGCCTTAAATTCAAACTCTCTTGATTTTTCAACTTTATTGGAATGTATCTGGTCACCAGTATCGAATGATTTAGATATTTCGATTGGTTCTTGGTTTAAAATGGAGTGAGTTCGAGCGGCAGGTGTCGCATCGATCGCTATTGATACTTTTTTAGACTTAATACTTTCAGTAGCTTTGCTTTTTATGGAATCATTAGATTTACTTGTTTGTTTAATACTATTGAGTGATTGTTTATGACTTCCTATAGAAGAGTGTGAGCCAAGCGCCGAGGTGGATGTAGTTTTCTCAGATGTTCTAGTTTTACTGTACGTTTTTGATGCAAAGCTCTTAGAATTAACGCTGTCATTCATCTGCAGGCCGTCCTTTTTATTTTTCTTTGTATCTGAAAGTAGCTCTTCTGATCTCGTGAAAGGTTTAGCAACAGTCATATGCTTTTCGTTTAAATCAGAGTTTGATTTTCTAAGTATGCCTGGAGAGCACCGGTGCATCATTTCATTGGCAATCCAATCCCTTACTTTAGTATGAGCATCCAAAGTACTCGTCGATAAGTGCCTCCTTAACTTAAATCTCTCTCTAAACCCTCCTGAGTCATCAGATTTAGGTGTCTTACAGGGATCAGATTTCTTTTTATGTTTCTTGGGATTGTTTTTCATTTTATTAAAACTCATCGACTTGATGACGCTGCAGCCGTTTTTTAGAGTTTGCAAAGCGCTTTTGTCGTCCTTCGAGCTCTTTTGACCGATTACATCCACTTCGCCTATTTCAGCGCGCGGCTGATGAGAACTCTCGATTGTTTGTTCGCGTAGTCTGAGCTTACGTTTTTTGAAATACAATATAGAGCAAATTCCGGCATTGACGGCGAGAAAGAGAATAGCTAACGAGACTATCAATGTAATAGTTGCACTGGACGTTTTTACCGACATGTTGTTGTTGACTTTTGGTTTGGATGTAGTAGTGTATTGGAAGGTTTTTTCGATTAATCCCGATGGAACGGGTCGCGATGGCTTCTCGATGGACATAATCTCCTTGTATATAACGTTGGGGTCCGGCCTGCGTACTGGCTGCGAATATGGACGCATTTTTCCGTATATCGATGAAGAATAGTGCGGAGTTTCCGCCACTTGCGGTGCCCATATTCTGCGAATCGGATCTGTGAAAAAAAATATGTTGATGATGTTTTTGGCTTAGTTTAAAAACGTGTGTTACCTAATATAGTTTATATTTTTATTTTAACACTAGATGCTACAAAAAAGTGTTCCATCATCAATTTTATTATAAAGTCTATTTTTGTAGCTCAAATATTTCTTACCTGTATTCCCTCCGGCATTGCCAGTATTTCTATGCGTAATTTTCGGCCTCGGCGAGGAAGGAGGTGGAGTATACTCAAACAACGGATCCACTACGTATTTACTCATCTTGTTAGGTAATATTTCCATCCAAAACTTGGTATAGTTAGACCGGTATGATGTATCTACTTCTGGTGGGATGTCTGAAAACAACAATGATAGGTTCAATAAGAAAACTATTCATGACAAATTGGAGCCAATGGGGAATTGAGAAGATTTTGCTTTGATTCTTTTTTGAAAAAATAAAAAAAAATCAGGCGAATTATGAAGATTTTGATTTTGTTTATTTGTTTGAACGCGCTAGTCTCTGAAACTACCTGAAGGATTAAAAAAAAAATTGCATTTGATAGCCCAATTCTTGAGGAGTTGAGCAAATGGAATAAAAGTCAGAAAACCAAATAATAGGGCGAGCGATAGAATGCCACGCGGTTGGTCGGGGGCCCATGCACGCGGACAAAGTCGCGGGCAGAAGGTAGTAATAACTATGTCTTAAAGACAAAACTAAGTACAGACTTACCAAACTTCAGATAAGACTGCCGAGTACCCTCATACTCCGGCCAGTCGAGGTCATACAGACTCCACTGCCTTCTATCTAAATTATAGAACTTCACCGGAGCCTGTGAGTTTGGAGACCTAGAAAAAAAACATTGGTCAAATTCTGGTGAAATCCGCCATTTTGGTGAAATTCTTTCTAATAAATTGTTTGGATAATTTCATATTCCGCAACCATATATGATCGAAACATACCGAATTTAAGATTGTGATTGCTTGATTGTCTTTAGTTATTAAAATATCTAAGGGTCAGCTCACACCGAGACGCGACGCGACGCGCAGTTTACAAGATAGCAATACAATTATAGACCTTATCTACTACACTAAAAGGTACACAATTCAGTGAGGTTTGGTGTCTACTACGTACTACTACTACTGAATTGTGTACCTTTTAGTGTAGTAGATAAGGTCTATAATTGTATTGCTATCTTGTAAACTGCGCGTCGCGTCGCGTCTCGGTGTGAGATGACCCTTTAAATGTGAAATCAAACGTTTTTAATGAAACTCTTCATCTCATAACTAACAACAACCTAACACCACCACCACCCCACCACCAACTTCAATAATTTTGTAAATGAGATGGAGAGTTTCAGCTAAAACTTTTTGATTGATTTCTCTCCACTAAGCATAGGTAGTAGATTACCCATATTTAACGAAATTAGTCCACATCCTCATGACGACTTCACTGAGTAGTTTTTCCTGCTGTGTGTAGTCAGGATCGAAGTGAGTGTTCATAGCTCCAAGTGGAACTCCGAAGACGTACGGCAGCTCTTGACCTTGCACGCTTTTGTTGAGCTGGAAAATGTATGACAGGGTTAGGAAAAGTAATAACGGTAAAATCAGAGCTGGAATCGGAAAAAGTCTGTCCCAGCTACCTTTTTAAGGTCGTCTGTAGTGATAAATGATTTTATTTTTGTAAGTAGGTTTGCACAAACACGTCAATCATAATTTTTTTAAACTAGATGAGGTCAGCGTTTCAAATCTGACTACCCTGAGAAGAAAGGCCGAAACAAACTCACGAGGTCACAGTCTCTTTTAAAGTCCAGACATAATATTGGTCAGGTTATATGAAGACCATGTAGATCGATGTCTGAGATGGTCTTTTGAGGAAAGAACCACACAGATTGAGAGGACCTGTCCAGTCAGTGCACGCATTTGTCAGAAATCGTGCAGCTCAACTCAAGACTTAAGGAGCTCAACGGTTCGACGAACGATACCAAAGAAAGGACATTTGGGTAGGCCACATAAATTATTCAAACTGCCAGACCATGAAAAAAAACTAACAGAACAGAGAGAATATAAAAAAATATAAAATTAATAAAATTACCCACATCGTCTTCACATTCACAATAAATAAAATAATATAATACTTTTAAAAGTAAGCAAGTAAGGGGAGTACGGGTAAGTAGTATTGTTTATAAAAAAATAATTAAGTGTAGGTATATAAAAAAAAAAACATTCAAAATGCAGAAATTGGAAGCAACTCAAGCTGGGGGGCGTCCCACACTACGCTTGCGCTTGCGGTCTCCACTCAAGGACTCGTCTGCTCCACCGGCCATCGGTCCTTCGATAGACATGGCCAGCTCCCTGCCGCTTTAGTTTAATTAGCTTAGTAACTCCGGTTCTTTTCCGGATAACTTCGTTTCTGATTTTATCCTTCGAAGAAACTCCGAGATGTACCTCTAAACTATTAAAAGATGAATAGTAGGTATTTTGAATCTTTCATGAACCATGTCGAAATGAAACCATTATGTTTTGACTTATCTTTACAATACTACCAGCGGTTGTCCACGACTTTGTATGCGATCTAGGGTTAAAAGTAGCGTATGTTCTTAAACAGGACATGGTCTATCTGTGTGCTAAATTTAATTCAAACCCGTTCAGCAGTTTTAGCGTGAAAACGTAACAAACAAACACACTTTTTCATTTATATTATAGTTAGGATTAGGATTATGAGTCAGCCTAAAAAACTCCTTATAACATCAACTATCTGCCAGTGAAAGTCCCTTCAAAATCGGTCCAGCCGTTTCGGAGATTAGCCGGAACAAAGAGACAGACAGACAAACATTTTAAAAATTGTTTTTTTTATTTTATGTACCGTGTATACTTTCATATATGGATTTAGTAAAAAGCTGTTATTTTGACAAACGGACGCTTCAATTTAATTTATTTGTACAATTGTACAGATTTAACTGAAGAGAGCGTACTCAAACTTTTGATAAACCACTAAGAAGGTTTAAGCACAGAGTTTCTTGAGTATTACATGTATATTAAACCAGTAGCTTATCTTTGATGTAACAGCTGATACCAGCACCTGGCCAGCAGTATCTTCACAGTAGTTTACGATATCATTATGTAACTAATTTCATAACCCTAACTCGGAAACTTACGTATATAAGGATACCAAGATGTATATTATGTTAGGGCAGAACAAGTAGGGTACCGCTCTCCAAGGCATAAGTTTTCACAGTAACACTAGGTACATTGTCAGCGAGTGCTTGTGCATGCATGATTTGTGTTATGCACTTATGTAAGTGTATAGAGGTATGAGGAATAGGGTGTAAAGTTCACTCATACCCCATAGAAAAGGGATCCTCCGACCAGACGGGTGTTGTGTCTGGCGGCCAACTGCCCGATGATTCATGTCGGGCCGTTGTATCTATGCTAGTTGCGCGGTAAACTCTGCTTGCGCGATGCAGGATTCGCATGACGTCAGTATGACGCATTGTTCTCATGTGGCGTTGTAGATACCGCTACAAGTGCAATACACTGCTTTTGAAGTGCATTTATGCGGTGTTATGGTGTGACATCTCACATTTCATACAATACAAGTTCGCATGCTGCACACGTAATTGGTGAGTTTCAGCCTTAACAATACACGAGTTAGTGTTACTAGACGAAACACGTCACATTACATCACGCCTCCATGCTCCAAATGGTTAGGCTGAAGTGTAAATAGACGTGACAATAAAAAAAAATCTGTTATGTATGTATTGTGGCGTATCCTGTACCTAAAGTGCTTACTGCTTCCCTATTATATCTATAATTAGCTTCCGCCCGCGGCTTCGCCCGCGACGTATGTCGATGAAAACTATCCTATGTCCTTCCCCGGGATCTTTCTCTCTGACAAATTTTATCAAAGTCCGTTCAGTGGCTTAGGCGTGAAAAGGTAACATACAGACAGACAGACTGAGTTACTTTCGAATTTAAAATATTAGTATGGATAATATCTTCTGAAACTCGATCTTTTGAAACTCGAAGAACGTTAGACCTTTTGAACTTACCCACTATTGTTCAAAGAATGAAACAAAAGGCATTCGCGATACATTTCTTGCTACGCTACGTCTACTGTTTCGTGAAAGTCGATTTGACATCAGGAAATACATTTTCCTTTTGAAGTCTTTCCATTTGCATCTACTTCTCTTCGAGATTTCTGTATTGAAGCAGTTTGTGTGGATACTTTTCCTAGTATAAGAAGCAGTAAGCGAAGGGAAATAGTTTTTCTTCGAAAATTATGATACTAGTAATGTCTCTCTACCTTTCCAAATGAGTTTCTTTTCCTGGTAAGAGAATAATTTCTCTCTTTCAGTCGTCAGTAATTTGACTTTCGAAAGAAGAAGACATAGCGTTGTGTAACTATACAACGTTTATTAGTAAGGGGGTTTATAGATAAATAATAACTTCTAAATCGCTTCTGTACTTACCGCAGCATAATCGGAGCTGATGGAGTTATGTCCAAAGACATAGAAGTACGACTGCCGGTTGGCCTTCGACTGGTAGTTGGCAAAGCGGGTCACGGGGGCCAGCGTCCGAGCGTCACTGAACATGTTCAGTATGACGTCACGGTTTGTCTCCACGTTCCAGCGCTGTGGATCCAGTTTTGATGGTGAATATCTGGAAAATAAGTTTGTCGTTTGTTAACTGGTTTACATTTAGCCAAATAGGTACAGCTAAAAAAGTTAAAAATTTTGGATGCTGTCCAGGCAGTGACAGACAAATGACATAGATTTAGTATTACTCTTAGGTGGGCACGCTTTGTGAAGGAAACCCAAATCATAAAACGTGTGGAGTCGGAAGACCCCCGGCAGGAACGAAGTTCAAAACGGAAATCGAAAATCACGTCGACATCTTGGATTGTCACTTCGACCTCACTTTCGGCTTCAGCACCCTCGAAAACCAAGAAAACGACACCCATGATGAAAAAAATTTAAAATTTTCGCAGCCACCATCTTACATTTTCACTTTGACCTCACTATTGGCTTCAGCACCACCAGAAGGGCCCGTAACAACAACAGCCGCACAGGTCGATTGATCAGGGTAAACTACGCTTGTCGCGGTTGGTCTGTGGATGGGTGACCATCTTTACATACCGAGATCCCTCCGTGGCTTTGACACCGTTGGTCCCGGCTGTCATTCGTGGATCTTTGACAGTGTATATAGTGAGTCTTACCAGTCTTACCAAGGGGTATTGTATTACCCAGTAACTGGGTTGTGGAGGTCAGATAGGCAGTCGCTCCATGTAAAATACTGGTATTCAGCTACATCCGGTTAGACTGGAAGCCGACCCCAACATAGTTGGGAAAAGGCTAGGCAGATGATGATGATATTTGCATCTTTACTATTTATTATTCATGTATAAACAGCTGTGCAAAACCTTTCATTATGGTTTATCCCCAGATCAGAATTTATAAAGAACGAGAAGACCTAAGAACATAAAAGTCAAATCGAAAACAAACTTTACCAAAAACTCACTCTTTCAATATAGACTTCAGTGTTTCATCCTCGGCGCCGTCGAAGATGATCTTAGCATACTTCTTGATGAAGTCATCTCTCTGGTTCTCTAGTACTCCGTGTTCCAACTCTATGACACCAAAATCGTGGTACCTCTCTATTTCTGTCACACCACTTAGAAGTTGATACCTGAAAAAATCAATAATTTATGGAATATTACGTGTGTAAAACAAACATTACGACCGACCTCATCTAGTTTTTAAAATATGATTGACGTGTGAAAAGTGTTATAAAAAAATCACATGGAATTAGAGATCTAAAAATCAAATTAAACAAAAAATCCCTTAGGGTTTTGAAGTTACGAGAAGTGCTCGTAATTTAAAACGTTCAAAATCAAATTAATGTCAAAAATGTAGGGAAATTAGAGGTATTTTTGACAGATTAAGACTGAGATCCGACTGTTAGCCTTCTTAAAATTACGAGATTGCCCCTCTGATGTCATGGACTGGTCATTAAATCAAAAGTTGAACCAAATAAACAATCATGATTAGGTATCTACTTATGCACAAGTAAGCAATTAAAAGTACCTAATTATCAAAAAATAAATTTGAGCGATTTTTATAATTCGTCATAGTGTTTTAACCAAAACCTGTTAAAACAGCACTGTTACTCTACTTATCCTTACTAATATTATAAATTCGAAAGTAACTCTGTCCGTCTGTCTGTCTGTATGTTACCTTTTCACGCCTAAACAACTGAACGGATTTCGATAAAATTTGGCAGAGAGATAGATTGCATCCCGGGGAAGGACATAGGATAGTTTTTATCCCGATATTCCCACGAGATCGACACTTATGTGGGTGAAACCGCGGGGCGCTGCTAGTAGCTTTATAAAACTATCACTAACATCCATATTAGACGACCTACATCCCACTTTACTAACTCCATACAACATACTGTATTATCAACATAAATTACACTCCTATTGCTAGATTCGGGCAAACTTAAGGCCCACAACAAACCATGACTATCAGAACTATGGACATCAATATCTGCCCGAATATAATGCGTTCGAGGATAAATTCTTCAGATACACGCCTCTTGGCTATGATATGGTGTATTAACACAGAAACTCTTCTAAACACATACTCGTATTCCACTTCTTATATCCTTTGTTGGTAGGAAGCACACATACGTCACATTTGTTTAAACGCGATTCAGCCGAAAACCAGTATTTGAAGTGAAAACTTCTTTAGGCGAGTAGGGCATTTTTTGAGATGCGAAAAAACCATTGAACTCGCGCCAGAAGCGTGTATTTTTTTAATCGTCTTCTAAACAAAACAAACGACACCGCGCGTGTTTTGTTTAAAAGACGATTAAAAAAAAACACGCTTCGGATGTGTTCGGCTGTCCTCGGCATGTGCTCGGTTTTAATGTATATCTGATATGTCAGTGAGTGATCGCAAAGTATTCCGTTTGTGTTTTGTTTTCACTTCTGTCGGCACTCCCGGAGTGCCACTGTTTTTTTTTTGCGTGGAGTGGCTGCTTATTTAACCTCCACAACCCAGTTGCTTGGGTTGACTGATTGTCAGACTGTTGGGCTTCCGACTGAATTACAGCCGGGACCAACATGCTTTCCGAATCCCATCCACAAACTGACCGCGGGAAGTGTAGCTTAACTTTCGATCGGCCCGTGTAGCTGTTATTATTTAACCACGAGCCCCTAGTTTACACGCGTTCTGAGTGGATTTTGTTTGTGTCCCCATGTTATCCCATTTTGTATCGTACTATATAAGTGAGAATTGTGTATGTGTGCAATTTCGTAATTGGACGCAGTTTTGTGCTGCATGGTAAAATCATGAAACAGTTTTGTAAGTAGGTACAGTCACGAGTACTAATATGTCAACACTTGGCAACTTTCAATAGGCTATTTGACTGGTTTCTGATAAACATCTCAGATTATTTAATGGTGTCTTACGAGCCCACAAAAACCTATTACTTCAAATTGCATAATGTATTTCTTTTAGAAAATAGTAAATAAAAATGTACTGTTTAAATAAGCCGCCAAAACGCTATCTTTAACAATATGGCGTCGTGACGTCACAATACACGTAAACAAACGTTGAAACGGTCGAGATACTAGACAAAAGTCATCTGTTCTGTCAACGATAGACAGAAATTGACTATATCATGACGTCATCATAAGTTCAGCCAATCCAGACCGTTTTCGATTACGTGGCGCCAGATTTAAAAAGATGAAGTTTTTTCGGGATTTTTTTAATAAATAATACATTGTTTTGTAGTAAAATTAATGCAAATCGATTTTAAAAGCGATAATCTATACGAGTGTCAATAATTATGACCTTATTTTTTACATTGTCAAATAGCCTATTGTGACGTTTTCGTGAAATAACGAAAGCAACGTTCAAATACGACACTTTACACAAACCTATGGGATCGAAAATACTTTGTTCGTAATAACATAAAATTTCATTAAAAAATAAAAGAGCAAATTACCTTTGAATAAAGCCAAGTGTATACATACTTATGCTCGTGACTGTACTCAGTATAAAAAAATATGATGTCGATTTCCATGCCAACTAAAATCCAAATCCCAGAATGAAATGGATTGTCAGCTAATACTAACTCTGGAAATCCCTTCAAAATGAAATAATTTAATTTACTGGAGAGCAAAAAGAAGACAAAAAATCATTTTTCAAGAGAATTAAAGCTCAATCTTTGGAGGGATTTAAAATTGACAGATCAATTTATTTACGACGTAAAGCCCTGATTTTAATTTATTATTTTCTTAAGCTGATAGGATGACTAAAGCCGTTGTTAACGATTGAGAATGAAATCGAAATATGGTTTATTTCAGTCTATGTTGTATCTGAGCTAATGCAAAGAGATTACTGATAGTTACGTTACGTGCCTAACCTTATCTCACACATTACCAACTACTACTAGGTCCCATTTGTAGTGCGCTCGTGTACCTAAAATCCATCCAAAACACCCAATATCAGCGGCAAAAAAAAAAAACAACCGAATTGAGAACCTCCTTCTTTTTTTGAAGTCGGTTAAAAATGGGTACCTACGATACTACTTTCACTGACAAATTCTATAAATGATTTAATTTTTTTTTTGTAAGTAGGTTTGTACAAACACTTTTACACGTCAATCATGTTTTTTTTAAACTAGATGAAGTCGGCGTTTCCTATCTGACTACTCTGAGAAGAAAGGCCGAAAGAAACTCAGAGGTCACAGTCTCTTTTAAAGTCCAGACATAATCTTGGTCAGGTTATATGAAGACCATGTAGATCAATGTCTGAGATTGGATTTGGTGGAAAGAACCACACAGATTGAGAGGACCTGTCCAGTCAGTGCACGCATTCGTCAGAAATCGTGCAGCTCAACTCAAGACTTAAGGGTTATAACAGTCAGTTTTACCAGGTAACAGCTTATATCATACTCACTTGCTCAACAGATTAGGGTATGACTCCATGGTCTTAGCAGGCTCATTTGGTATGAAAGAACCCGCTACCACGGGCCCCAGCGGTGTCTCGAACTCCCGAGCTAAGATCTGCACCTTTTTGATTTCTGATAATCTGTAAAAGAAACTTTTAGCTAAAGATATTCATTAGATACTAGAATGGGATTATTGCGGAAACATTTTTAGGAAACACTTTCAAATAAACAACTATGAAAGTTTAACATGCATTCTTCTTCAAAGAAGTAGTTATAAACGTATAACTAATTCTTTCAAAGACAGCAAGAAAGGTATAACATTATGAGATAAATTAATGGCTAATGGTATCCTCGTTGCTGAATTTTGAGCCAAACTTTACAAAGGATAATTATATATTTTTTTCGTGTTGTTTGCCATTGACACGCTAAGAAGAAAAAACCGGCCAAGTGCGAGTTGGATTCGCACACGAAGGGTTCCGTGCCACAAGGCATAAAACGCCGAAAAAAAAAGTTTCTTATAAACCCCTTAACTTTATTTTATTTTTTATTATTTGTTGATAGCGGCAACAGAAATACATCATCTGTGAAATTTTCAACTGTCTAGCTATCACGGTTCATGAGATACAACCTGGTGACAGACGGACAGATGGACAGCGCAGTCTTAGTAATAGGGTCCCGTTTTTAACCTTTGGGTACGGAACCCTAAAAAACACTGAAAACAAACATGAATTGAAATAATCAGCATTATAACCTATTCTTGCTAAAATATTTTTTTTTACCTTACGTAGCCTTTCATTTTCAGTTTTAATTGTGCGCTCATAATGTTATGCCTTTTTTAATATGTCATACGATTTAGATGAAAAGAAACCCCAAACCATAACATTTTCATATTTCTCGATAGGTATCAGGACGGCCACCAGTCGGTATGAGCGGAAATTACAGAGTTATTTTCAAAACAAATAGCGTAGAGTCATCTCAACACCTCTCTCCCTTGAATTTATCTGTATAGGTATATATTATAACTATATATTATAGTAAATAGTATGTATGTGTATCATCATCATCATCATTTCAGCCAAAAGACGTCCACTGCTACAAGTAGTTGTTCCGGGTCTGGCTGTTTGTGTACGTGAATTTAAATGTTTGTAAACGCACCCACAATACAGGAGAAATTCCTAGTGTGGGGGCAAGGTTTAAAAAAAAAAAAAAAAAAAAAAACTGCTGGACATAGGCCTCCCCCAAAAAGTGGGGGTTTTGCCATAATCGCCACGATTGGCAGGCGGGTTGGCGATCGCAGTATGGTATGGTGGTGGAATGTATAAAGAACGCTGCTGCCCATTCTCCGGTACGACCCTTAGTCGCCTTTTACGACACCCACGGGAAGTATGGGGTGGTGCTATTCTTTAAGTCCGGCACCACACAGACAGTATGTGTATATAACCTATTAACGTATTTGGGTTCCTAGTTTTAATAGGTTTTTTTATCATTGTTCCTCTCAACCAAAGCACCTGCCATCCAATCTCTTCACCACCCTTGGTTGACTGGTAGAAAATGCCTAAGGCATTAAGTCCGCCTTTGTACCTTTTTGTGCGAAAAGTTTAAATAAATAAATAAACATTGATGTTCTGGAAATCTTATTATAACGAGAATAAAATAACGCCTGATTGTCAAAACACAAACACACAGGTCCAACTTGTTTACAAAATAAATAATCCCTTTTGTAAAAATACGACAAAGTCGAAAAGATTATTATGTTTCATCTCTCGAATACAAACACAGAAGAAATTTAACAACGGCAATTATGTGGGATAAAATTATTTTACTCGAGATTCTGTTACAATTTCAAATCTTGGTAAAAAAATATACTTCATTTTTAACCTTGTTATACTAACCAACCCGCACTGGGCCCGCGTGGTGTATTATGGCCCACTCCCTCCCACAAAGAGGAGGCCTGTGACCCAGCAGTGGGAACATTATAGGCTGATTTTAAGGCGATACCAAAATAAATTGGGGATTTTTTCGTAACCATTTATTTCACTATGTATGGATTAAATTTTTGGTTATAATATTAAATTTATATTGACTATTTGATTAGTAATCTGACTGAAGGAAAACGAAACTGGGTTAAATTTCCTCTATAGAATTTAATTCCGAAAAGACCTCTACTTTTTATATTTTTTTCTGTAATTCTAATCATCATCATCATTTCAGCCGAAAGACGTCCACTGCTGGACATAGGTCTCCCCTAAGCACCTCCACTTCGACCGGTTCTGTGCTTCCCGGATCCTACGGGTTCCTGCGGCCTTCACAAGGTCGTCGGACTACCTTTTGGGAGGTGTAATTCTAAAATTCTAAGTAATTTCATTGCAAAATTGCATTCAAAATGTGCGTAATAGGTATTTGAAAACTGGCTGAAAATATTTTTGATACACATCTTAATTTATTTTAGAACAATTTTTATTTGGTTTGGCGTTTACGTTGTTTTATTTGGTTTTTCGCATGAGGAAGTAATTGACTCTGTCACTTTCTTATGGCCCGCCTGGTTCGCCTGCGGCCTTTGTCAATAATATAGGTTTTTTTACGTATCCCATTACAAAAAAAATTACAGCGGAATGTAAAGCACTAGTGACTCCAAAAAATGCCGATTTAAACCGCTGTGACAACTATTAATGATAAAAACTTTTTAACAAAAAAACTAAACCGCCAAAAAACGGAAAAGCAAAATTTAAGTTCGGGTCAATCACCAAACAATAATAAACATGTCAGCGTAATTGCGACATCGCGCTTGATGCCTTGAATATTTTATTACCTAAGTAAAAACAGTCAGTACGTTTTCGGATAGCATATCGGGCGCGACTCAATCTCATCTCATTCACCTCATTAGTTTTAATCGTACCCCATTTGTATTACTGAAATATATAGTATCTTTATAATATTTAATCTTAGTTTATCTTGATCTCACCCCAACCTCGAACGATGAGATTATACGATTTGATGGCGATGATACGCAATCAATAAACTCAGCCTATTGCAGTCCACTGCTGGACATAAGCCTCTCCCTGGCTGCGCCACAACACCGTGTCCTCCACCTTCCGCATCCAGTCTATCCCAGCCACCTTCTTAAGGTCGTCGGTCCATCTAGCCGGGGGTCCCAAACCGCGCTTGTCGATACGATAATCAAAAATACATTATCAAAATAAACCTAAAACAAAGAGCGCAACCCATAAGCCCGACGCGTTGCTAATAAAATCTGTTCACTTGAACATTAAAACCGGAATGGACTCTACATATTTTATAAGGCTTTCAACATTTCTATAAACGTTAAAAGCTTTAACGCTTGAGATGAGGAATAGAAACTGCTCAATGGTGAATATTCCATGGTTTATTGTCCGTTTAGGTTTAAAGACCGGCTTGAAAGTTATTCTGATAAGGAAGAATGGAAATAGAAAGGGGTAAAGGTAGTGTTTTATAAATGTTTCCTTGTTGTTCGATATAGGTAACAAAACTTTAGTATAGCTATTACCATGCTGAAACGCGATAGCTAAAGCTAAAAAAGGCTTCTGCACCTCATGTAAATTAAAACACTGACTCCAAATGAAATGAGAATCAGAGCAGCAGAAGGGCGGCCCTAAGCTTAAAGGAAAGCAGATTTCATGTGTGAAACCTGAAAACATTGTAGCTTGCGAAAAATCAAATAATTGAGTCTATTTTTTTTTAGTAGATTCGTTTCACGCATACGAGCAACCCTATTGAAAATGGCTCTTTTATTCAAAGTAGTTTAGGTAATTATAATTAATAAAAAACAATTTTTTTTTATACGATCAAATGAGCATTGAGTCGTGCACTGGATTTTCAAAAAAAATTATACATTTATTTTGTAAAAATCGACCAATACATTATTCTTATTCTTTATTATATTCTTATTTTCCAAAATCATGGTGGCGGTAAGGGAACTTACGGTTTCTTCTGCAAACAGGTCATCATGTTCTTAGAGCTCGGATTGCAGCCCAAACTCTGAGCCACTTGTAGTGTATACGGCGTGGGGTCTTTCGTCATCGCCCAGTCTGATAGCGCAGATCCTGACATCAGTATTGCACGGTGGAATAACCCTGTAAAATTATATTTTATTTATTTATTTACTACTAGCTTCCGCCCGCGGCTTCGCCCGCGGCTTCGCCCGCGAGGTATATCGATAAAAATTATCCTATGTCCTTCCCCGGGATGCAATCTATCTCTCTGCCAAATTTTATCGAAATCCGTTTTGTGGTTTAGGCGTGAAAAGGTAACATACAGGCAGACAGACAGAGTTACTTTCGAATTTATAATATTAGTATGGATTCCCTCTTCCTTTTTTTTTTACAGGTCGACCCAATACAACAAATTAGTAAAAAAATAATTGAATTAAGCAATCAATCTGCCTAGCCTTTTCCCAATTATGTTGGGGTCGGCTTCCAGTCTAACCGGATGTAGCTGAATACCAGTGAAAAATTAAGCAATATTACCATATAATAGACATCTCTCAAAAATAAATAAAAAAAACAAATACAAAAATTGTTATTTCGCACAAATGCTACATGGTCTGAAACAAATAATGTAATCAGTACATGTTTTAAATATGTATGAGACACAAGCTGAAGAAAATAAAGTAACATTTTTGTTTTTTGATAATGTTTGTTACATTTTTGTTTTTGTTAAAGAAGAAATCTGTCAAAGTCGCAAGTATAATCACAAACAAGATAAAAGTATAAGTGAGAACATCAACATTTGAAATATCTGCATCGTTTCAGAATCGCACTACGCGCTTGTACCTATATCAAAAGATTACTCGTATATATTATCACACTAACGCTCGTTTAGCAAAGGCATTCAAGAGACGAAAGTACGTACAGTTAAGACGTTTGAACGGTAGTGCGATATCGCCTTGAAACGATTAAGGACAACATGGTGAGAAAACTCATACGTTCACAATAAAATATAGCTTGTGTAATGGCCCGAACACGATGATAGGTAAGTCTCTAAAGAATGAAACATGAGGCGGTGTGAAAACGCCGACTGTAAGGAATTAAAACTTGGAAAGCGACGCATTTTTGTTTTTCTTGCACAAGTTTCACAACAGCTGCATCGTAAACTATGAAGTTGAATTTGCAGCAGAATTTAACGTTAAACACCAACATTTTGGTACTCCGGAAATTTGGATTATATTTTGTAGTAACGAGTACCGTGTTCAGTTTTTTTCTTGTACCCCCGACCCACCCCGTCACATCGCATCGTTTTCCCGCGCAATTACTGTGTTTTATCTGACTTTTTTTGTTTTTGCTAGGCTCCTAAGTATCGTAGCGTGATGTTAAGTAACCTATAGCCTTCCTCAAGAATTGGGCTACTAAATGTAAAAAGAATTTTAATATTCCAGATAATTTTATAATAGTCTTGAATTTTTGACAGTTCTATCTACCATACAAAATCTGTCAGACGTCCATTTTATTCTACGAATAAAAATTGTTTGTCGATTGTAAAATCAACCCTTTTTTTGCGGATGGGAAATCATTAAATGACCCCTCCCGCTCTGGGTGGAGCGGATGGGAGTGTCAGACTGTTACTGACTAAAACCCACCCGTGTTCCTTTCTTAGCCCTTTATGTTCCGAGCCAGCGGTAACCCTTTCGGACAATCCCGCTGACCCGGCAGGCTTCGGCCCTAAGGGGCCCCTTCCTCGATGCTGACATCTCTTTGAGGCGCGCGTGGAACACGTATCAACCCTTATTGAAATATAATTAAATCAATCCTTACTGAAATTAATTTGATTTTTGAGTGACCGTTTGTAGCAATAATAAGTTTTTGGTTGCAATGGAATTATAACTTTGTTAAGTATGACAGTCAGTTTGTTGTTCGGTAACTTTAAAATTATATCAATTTTTTAATTCAAATAAAGACTCGCGCGCACGAAAAAAACACGTCGTGTTACGCAATTAGGGTCAGTTCACACTGAGACGCGACGCGACGCGCAGTTTTCAAGATAGAAATACAATTACAGACCTTATCTACTACACTAAAAGGTACACAATTCAGTGTCTACTAGCTACGTCGAGCTACGCAGCGCGGCGCCGCCGCCGCCGCCGCGCGGCGTAGCTCACTGAATCGTGTACCTTTTTGTGTAGTAGATAAGGTCTGTAATTGTTTTTCTATCTTGGAAACTGCGCGTACAAAGTAAAAAAAAATAGGTTTACCATTCGATATTGGAGAGAGCATCAAGAAATTGACGCAGGCCGCACCAGTACCATGTCCCATCAGGGTCACTGACGATGGGTCTCCGTTCAGATCCTCAATATTATCCTTGATCCACTGGAGTGCTGCCAACTGGTCCAGTAACCCGTTGTTACCATAAACGTGCTCTGTTAGACTTGGTTTCATGAAACCTGAAATTATACATATTATTATAAAGCATAATGGTTACATTACTGCTAAGGCAATACGCACACCAAAATCCAAACAGCTGTTTTGTGACTCTGTTTTTTTAGCTTAGGTTTGCGAATAGCCTAAGGGTCTGATTACAGATTTGTCGATATGATATATGTACTGGTCCACATATCCGGCTGGGTAATTGCGTAACACACGAACAGTAGCTATGGCTTTCATTTTGACAGTTCAACAACATTCATTGCGTGATTTACGTTGTTGAGGAGACAGAACTGTTTTTTACGAACATAATTATGGAGCAATGGATTAGCAATATCCTTCAAAATCATTCCGATTGTGATTTTTATCGTGTGTTGCGCAATTAAGGTGCTAATTCACTGTCGAGTACATGATAGAACCTTTTTTTTGTGAATTCAACACAGCGGTAAGTATCTATGTCCCCAACAAATAAGTACTGCTACAGGATATTTTGGCGCCTAAGTGCCGATTGTTTCAAACGGTTGGCTAACGTAACATACGTATGTCAAATAATAACGATTACGTATTAATTATTATTTGACGTACGTTAAGGCTATAATTTTGTAATTGTAATTTGAAAAAACGCTTTTTTTTAGTTTTACGATAGCACCATTTTTGACGTATACGCTTGCGTCAAGTGGACGTGAAATAAGTGACAGGGAGGCGTTGTAGTAAAAAACAAAATGGCGGCATTAGTTCCGAATTTGGCCGCGCGCCAATTGACCCTTGTATCTATCGTTGTACCTACGCTTAATTGTCCCCACGGTAGACCGCTATTTTCATTTTTACGTTTTTAGCAACTTGCAGGTCAGTGTCAGGTTGTATGTTAAACAAAATAGGATTCGCGAGCGTAACATGTATGTATTTACAAAATTATAATCATTAAAATTATCAATACAACCCTCAGTCCAAATAAAACACCAAGACAGAGGGCTGTCCACAGTAAAGTGAAGCCGGTTTCGTAAACATGTGTGCACATAGTGAGGTGTAGTTTGATTGTAAATGGTTGTAAATGTGTGCGTGTGAGCGTATATGCACAGAGCGGAGGTGTAGTTGTTGCATGCTTCACTGTATTCTTCGTAGCGCTATCTTGACTTTTTATTTGGTCTGAGACACAACCCTCTAAAGTTCCATAATCCTATTGAATGATTATTTAATGAAATATATAGGATTAAAAAACGTAATAAAAGAATTTCGCGGAGCATAGAAAGGACCGAAAAGTTATAAAACGAACCAATTAAAAAAAGTTATGGGCAACTCCCAAACCATATCACTGCTAGTCACATTATTTGTGTCAAAAAGTAAGGTTTAATGTGGTCATGATAAAGATACTCACCCAAAATACCCAGCCTGAAGTTGACAGTGATGACCATGACATTCCCGTACGAGGCCAGCATCCTCCCATCGTACGGGTTGCCAGAACTCCACTCGAAGGAGTCGCCGTGAATGAAGACTAGTACAGGAAACTTCTTTGTTTTTTGTTCTGGGGGAAAAAGGAGAAGATTTTAATATAAATCCATATTAATATAATAAAGCTAAAGAGTTTATTTGTTTGTTTGAACGCACCTATCTCCGGAACTAGGTACCTGTCAGATATGAAAAAATAATTTTGCCTAATTTGATAGCTTAGGCTTAACATCACGCTACGATCCTTAGGAGCCGAGCAAAGGTAAAAAGATAGAAATAACGCTAAGTGAAACAGAGTAATAGCGCGGGCGATGCGATGCGATCTGGTGGGTCGGGGGAGAAAGAAATTTCTCGCGGACGAAATCTCGTGCAAGTAAGGCAAAATAGGTCTACGATCCTGAAGCCTCTCATCCTCCTTTTTCGCAACGATGATAGTTTTAGCCTGTGCGAGTCTGTCATAACTATAACTAACCTTCCCATGTCAGAAGCCATGAAAAAAGAAGAAACCCTGGATCAACATAATATTATATGCTACTTTTTATCCCAATATTCCCACGGGATCGAAACTTATGCGGATGAAACCGCGGGGCGCAGCTAGTATATTATAAATCCACCCTGTGATCATCAATTCCATATGGAAATCGAGAAATACGTTCAAATATTCCCATGAAGTAGCAGCAGATAACTCCAGCGTGCCATACAAGAAATATGCACGATTTACAGATATTCCTGATTTAGTGTCAGCGTTTGACCGATCCACCGCTTCAATGCGTTGCAGTGAACTGACCCATTTCTTTTTATTTTATTTACTAGACGAACGGAACTCGGAACCAAAAATATTGAGCTATTGCATAAAATTTTAGGCAGTAGGTAAGTCGTAGATATAGGTAAGTAAAGTTTTGTAATTCTCGTTTGATTTTTACAACACAAATTCATGTGAAGCCTTTGTCCTGCAGTGGCACAATATAAGTTTAAAATAAATAATAGATAATAATAAATTCATAAGTTAGACAAAATATGATTCGCGAGACTATCAAGGGGGGGCCACTTTGGAGAATCATAAAAGGATAACATTATTAATCATAATAATTATGGCGAAGACAGTCCATGTTTTTCTTTTTTTCGCTGCTTTACGTAGGTGTAATCAAAGAGATTGGGATTGGATTGATTGGTATTTTAGCACAGACAAAAAAAAATTCTGAAAAATCCTTCACCAACGGGATTTGATACGATTAACTTAACGGTTATCGGTTAACTGTACATTATGTTATCCTTTTATGATTCTGCAAAAGTTGCCTTTTTAGGCCCTAAGTTTGTATTTATAGAAATATAATTATTATAATCATAAAAAACAACCATTTAAGTACTTATTTTATAATCCTATAAATTGATATTTCAGAAATAGTCATTCAATGGGATTATATGAAAAAAAATTTGATAGTTTCGAGTAGCTTTATGTGCTGGTGTCTGTACAATAATAGGCTGGTATTATTTATATATATTGGTATACCTACAGAAGGAAAAAGCCAGTGACCACAGATTTACTCAAAATCAAACAAAAATGGTACATTTCATTTACCTACCCCTTGTTAATGATAAAAGCGAATCCTGAAATATTACTTACCTAAGTACCTATTTAAAAAAAAAACAAAATTCTCCTAAAATTTTCTCTTTTAAAAAAGCTAATCTTTATTTATTTGATAATCTCCCCTCTGAGTGGATGAAAAGGGAAAAAAATCTAGTTAATTGTAAGTACCTACGTAGGTAATTTCGCTTTCGGGATTTCAATCTTGTGTGTTTCAGTTTAAGGTTTGTTGTTGAGGAGTAGTTGGGTTTATTTTTTAGCGCTGCTAAATGTAATCGTTGCAAAGATCAGAGGAGCCTTTCCACAAATCAATCCTGTCTAACCGTTTTCTCTTTATAGTCTAACTTATGGTTGCCTTTCAGAATACTTTCACTAGGTACCTACCTACCTATATTTTTGTAATGATAAATGTAAGTAGGTACCTACATTACTGTTGATATTTAGTAGGTACTTAAGTTACGGGTAGTTTACATCCATTGCTGATGATTTGTTTGTGACAGTAAATTATAGTTGTATGTTATAGGTAGAGTTAATTACGTTATAATTGAAAAATAAATTGACCAAAATGGAACTTAATTATCGGCTGAAACATCTATTTTTAATCATTATAAATAATATAATTTTTGTCATAGCATAATACTTTGTAAACTTTGATGATATTTCCCTTTTTAAATTACCCATTTAATAACATTTTCTCAAGTCCTCGAAGTCCAATTATGATACTTATACCGCCATCTATTACCAGTTTGGTGAACTACTGCCGATGATGAAATGCCCGTAACCGTTGAACGTTGTTTAGTTACCCATATCAGACACACTGAAGGCGGCAGCTTCAGTAGTCCTACGTTTCGTTCATAGATGGCGGTGTTATCAAAACATGATATTATAATACTTATTTGTTTGTGGAGCTGCAAAAATGTTGAATGTAGATTTTTATACTATTGTAAAATTTATTTTACATTAGTATAATAGAAAAAAATTTAATGAAAAAGTAGGTAGGTAAGTAAGTACCTACATACTTAGTTATGTACTTACTTAGTTCAATTTTAAAACGTTTCAAGGTTATTTCAGCAGCCATAAAAACTTGAGAAATAATAAGTTATTATTTTAAATCACTTTTAGACTAGGTAAGTATATACCTAAGTACCTAAGTACTTACATTATAATATTGAACAAAGATGTTAGGTACCTACTTTCCTACTTGGATTTAAAAATAGCCCATACAAACTATAGGTACCTACCTAATTATCAAAGGATTTGTAAGCAGAAAATAATTTATTAAGTATCTGCTTATCTGGTACCTACTTGCACGTACCTACTTATGATAAATAAAGAAATCAAATAGGTAGATACCTACTTTAAAAAAAAGTGTTTACAAAATCCATAGACCTCTGCACTTTGTAAACACTTTTTTTTAAGTATAATTGACGTGACATCTCAATCCCTTCTAAACATTCACACGTCTCCTCAGTCCTCACCCATAACGAAATAGTCAACTCTTAACCCTAAACCATAACTAAACGCGCCGTGACTTAAAAGTGAACGCTTTAAAAAAAGGACATAAAACTCGAGCATGAGTAACGCGAGCGGAAATGAGAGAATTCTAGCGGCGACGGCTTTTAGCACATTACTGAACCATTACTAAAGCCACGGTTTGTTTCACGCAAGCGCGACGAACAAAATACCTCGCTAATGTGCTTTCAAACGGTCACAATCGCAATAAAACTATATTTGGTACAAGTTTTAAACACATTTAGCATGTATCTGGTGCAGTAGGTGTATTTACATTAAGCATTTAAAACGTTTAAATTATTAAAAGATTTTTGTAAGGGATTAGTAAGAGAACAAAGTTACGGTGTTTGATCGTAAAACTGACATGTTAATGTAATTAATTGTTTTGTTAAATTATTATTGTATCCGCTGACAAAACATGAAAGTGGAACATGCAAAATTATTTTCTCTTGCAATTTAAACGTTCAGAACTTTCTAAGAGAAACAAGTTTAAAACTTCAATGTTTAAGTTATGGCCTGCATTAAGTGCTTCAAAAATAACTGCCTATAGATCCTATTTATAATCACGTAGAAATAACATAACCATAACCATAATCAGCCTATAATGTTCCCACTGCTGGGACACAGGCCTCCTCTCGGTGAGAGGGAGTGGGCCGTAATCGTACAACAAAGCAATAATAAGTATTATATTTTTAGCTTATTAAAAAAATTTGCTGTTCCATATTTTTTGATACGGCTATTTATTATTTATTTATAAGTTGTTAGTATATGATAAGATAAAAATGCAACAGCACGTATTGTGATTGGGTTATTAGCACAAAAAATCGAAATAATCGCATAAATTAAACTCGTTCCTTAGATTCCGTGTAACCGGAATATCTCTATCCTTGTCTGACGTTTCAAAATAAACAAGGAAAGAGCATTTTTACGAACGCCGCGTAAATCACTGGGCCTTTTGTTCAAATCAAAGCGAAGTTTTCTTTGACGAGTTGGCGTTTTAAGTTTATTAAGTGTTTTTGTACGTGTTTAGGTAGGTACCTACCTACTTACTGACATCTCATATACCTAGGTTAGGATAATTAGAAATAATTACGGATACCAACGAAAACTTACGAATGAAAAAGTAAACTAGCTACATGGAGACTGCATCTATCATAAACAACCATTTACTTACATTATTTTTTCCTGTTGACTTTGGCTATGGATACCTATTTACATAATATTTATATTGAAAAAAAAAATTGACGTTGATATGACAATGTCATGTCTGCGACCGACGACGACGACTATCTACTTACTAGGTAGGTACGATAACATTACCGTGACATAAGGTCAATGTGGGCAAATCCGTCTACGGGGCTATTCCGTATGCATGCATTTTCTACTCATTCCAGAATAGTTACGCTGTTACTGATTCGGTCGATAAAACAGGATCACTTTTTAGTGCCAACTATGATTCATAGATGGAGTAACGTTGTCTACAAGAGTAAAAAAATATGTTTGAAGTTTAGTTGTGCTCCGAACGCGGAACTCAAGTGTTGCATGCTGACGTTTCTTGTATGGTAAATATTCAATTTTACAAGTTACGACTTTCTGAGTATGCATATCATGTAGTTTAATAAGTGTTTCAACGGATTTTTCTATTTGTTTTGAATAAAAACCAGTAGATACAGAAATAATTGTTTTAAAAAATATGTAACTTCAAAATGGTCAAGTGGGAAAATCCGTCTAATATCAAAGGGGCTAAATCGTCATATAGCGGAATTACCCCATTGCAGAAATTATCAACCTTTTTCATCCTTCATTTTTAGTTTTTACTGTCGACCAGAAAGATAATAAATAAAAATAATAATAAATAAAATAGATATTATAAGTAAAAATGATACGGAGCACGAATATGAACAGACCGAGGAGACCATATTGCTCCGAAACGAAGAGACTGAAAACATAAGTACAATAGAATTTATAAGTAATGAGAATAATATGATACGGAAAAATAATGATACGGAGCAGGATTGTGAAAGTTATTCTGTGAATTACCATGTTCTGGTAAAATATTATGTTAAAAAAAAGTGGACTTATTATGTTGGCGTTATAGATGCAGTCTACGCCGACGAACAGACAAATGAACCGTACTTTTCAATAAAGTTTTACAAAACAGTAAAGAAACCAAAACTTACATTTAAGATAACAAGAAAAATAGATTGAGATGAGGTGCCACAGAATTCAATAGTAAAAAGAATTAACTTGTCAAAAGATTTATTTTTAAATGATGAAGACGACGCAGTGTTCTTTTGCTAGATTAAAAAAAAAATTGTTTGTAACTCTTTTGGTTTTTGTTTATGCTATCACTGATTGATCATATTCAGATATTTTATTTTTTCTTTCTAATATTGTATTTTGAAAACTTAAAAGATTTATGTTTGATAATTAAGGATATTTTTTTTGTTTATGCTCAAACTGCTGATAGATCAGTTAAAATTATATTTCATTTGTAATGTTATATTTTAAAATTTAAAGATTTACGGTGTTACTTAATACCTAAGGAAAAAAATCAAGAACCCTACAACTTTCAGTATGTTTCGTTGAGTATATTATTCCATTTTTAACACTAATAATAATAGGTCACTATGAATAAAACCATTTATTTTCGGAAACTCATTTTTATTTAAGTACATTTAAATTAGTTTTCAAACTTCTTGAAAAGGTTTAAAATCCCTGGTTATAAAAATAGGCCGGATTAGCCCCCAAAAAAGATTTTAGGGAATAAAACGTAAATTAAACCGTATTTTTACGACGTTACAAAACATTTTTCTTCAACATGTGCTTTTACTTGTTTACAAATTGCATACTTTGATATAACGGCGTAATTCTAGGAAAATTTGCTACTAGATGGATTTGCCCCAATCCTCGGGAAAATCCGTCTAACGACCGTTTTTTAAAAAAACATTTTTAGTTAAATATGGAGGGATGTTCTGTTATTTCGAATGGATGTATATTATAGACAACAAAATTCTTTATCGCTTACAACCATCAAATTTATATTAAATTAGTTAAGTGTACCAGTTATAGTCAACCAACTTCAACTTTCAAAAATATATGACGGATTTGCCCACATTGACCTTAATAATTATACCTACCTACGTACGGCTTTATACATTTGTATAAAGCAGTACCTAGTAATGTAGTATCCACAGATCGCAGATTGACTCCACTTTACTACCTACCTATTTACCTTCCTGAAGTATGCGTTCCGTACGAATATGAACCTTATTCTTATGACGCGTGTAGGTAGATAATATTCATATTTCTAATGTAAACAAGCGTTTCATTTGAATAGGAATGATCAATACTTAGCACTAATAGTGTTCAAATTCCTTTGCGACGCTTACTAAAGTCAACGTGGGATCTGTGAATCTTGCCCTTATATTATTTTGTGGTCGCACCGCCGAGCGACGCCGACCGCACTCGCAACCACACGCCGCGCGACAGTTCCTGCCATGAGAAACCAATCCAAAATGGCGCGCGATTCACAACCATGCCTTCTCACTCGCTCACTACTCCAATCTGCGACGTGCGTGCGAGTGAGACGGCACCATAGTCACGCAGCTGTCGCAGTGCGGTCGACGACACTGTCTTGCCCCGCTCAGTACTGACGCGTGTCGCAAGCAAAATGGAAGTGTTTACGCCAGAAGAGGACGAAAGATTTATAAATTTAGTATCACAGTTTCCTATTTTATACGACATTAAGCATGCTGATTTTAAAGAGCTGCATCTAAAGGACAATATTTGGAAGGATATAGGTAAAGAGCTCAATAAAAATGGTAAGTTTTTATGTTATCTATATAATTCGTTTCCAACATTTCGATGTTATCGCGTCGGTTGATTAATTTTGAGTGAATATGCGAACTTGTGTGTGAGCGCGCGCGTGTGTGCGCGCAATAATAACTAATCTGCATTCGCAATTTAAATAGTTATGAGTTTATGTAAAACTAACTTTAAATCCTCCACCTTAGAGTTCAGTTTACGCTACAACTTCAAACATTCTTATGACTTTTTCAATAGTGCTAGTCAGTCTGAAATCAACTTAATTGCCATTAAAATAAAGTTGATATTTGTTTAACTTGAAATAATATTAATTTGAAACTTAGGTTTGAATAAAATGTGCACGTGTTATATAACGATCCTTTGTAATACGATCCGATAATTATTATAACATGTAATATTAGGTATGCAGGTAAAAGCCTAATAATAATTATGCGAAATTGATTGACGACAATGACGCAAAACATGATGGATGTTTTGAATTAAGTATTGTAATGTCACGGAATTAATTGTTATACAAATTGACTGCCTAGTTATTTGGCAAATCATAACTGTCATTCTGACAGTACTTAGTAAGAAATGGCTATAATACGGCAAATAGACGTAATGTGTGAATTTGCTCAACAATTAATTTCTCTGACTGTACTTAAAACGCAAGAATTATTTATGATTTTAATGCTAGGTATCTGTTTATAAAATTATGTAAGTAAGTAGGTAGGTACGTACATATTTTTATGACAAAGTAATGATAATGTTGTTTGGATTATGTTGTAAGTAGGTACAGCACACCAAGCTACCCGAAACTGTCAAATTTTCCCAATCAACTTTGAACCTTATAATTTAGCAATAAAGTTGAAAATCTATTAAAGAAAGACAGATTGTAGTACCTTGATGTGTTGGCGTCTGTATACGGCGACAGATGAAGCTATACGTTTCCAGTTTTAGCTGACCTCGCATTGTATAGGTTTTTTGTACAATCAGAAGTCAGCTTATACTGGTTATGTATAGCTCGATGTGAATCCGCGCGTACCTAGTTTATTTTAAGTTTTTCTTCATTTATTGTCTTTTAACACGCTCTTTACGTTTCTGTCTCTCTCTCCCTCTCTCCATCTCTCTCTCTCTCTCCCTCCCTCTCTCCCTCCCTCCCTCTCTCTCTCTCACACACTCTACCTCTCTCTCTCTCTCTCCCTCTTTCTCTCTCCCTCTCTCTCTACCCCTCCCTCTCTCTCTCTCCCCCTCTCTCTCTCTCTCCCCCTCTCTCTCTCTCTCCCTCCCTCTCTCTCTCCCCCTCCATCTCTCTCCCTCTCCCTCTCTCTACCTCTCTCTCTACCTCTCCCTATCTATCTCCCTCCCTCTCTCACTCCCTCACTCTCCCTCGCCCTCACTCCCTCACTCTCCCTCGCCCACTCTCTCCCCCTTCCCCCCCTCTCTCTCTCACTCTCTCCCTCTCTCTCTCTCTCTATCTCTATCTCTCTCCCTCCCTCTCTCACTCCCTCACTCTCCCTCGCCCTCTCTCTCTCCCTTCCCCCCTTCCCCCCCCCCCCTCTCCCTCTCTCTCTCTATCTCTTCCTCTCTTTCTCTCTCCCCCTCTCTCTCTCTCCCTCTCTCTCTCCCTCTCTCTCTCCCTCTCTCTCTCCCTCTCTCTCTCCCTCTCTCTCTCCCTCTCTCTCCCTCTCTCTAGAGCAATTGGTGGCCGAGTGGTAACGGCCGCGACCGTGGTTATAGGTCGTAGGTTCGTACCCAGACAGGCCTTTTACTTTGTGTAAATTATTTTCATCACCACTGCTCTCAAAACGGTGAAGGTAAACATCTTGAGGAAACCGACATGTCCTAGAACCAAACATTCTAAGAAATGTGACATCTACCAACCCGCACTGGGCCCGCGTGGTGAATTACTGCCCACTCTCTCTCACAGAGAGGAGGCCTGTGTCCCAGCAGTGGGAACGATAAAGGCTGATTATGTATGTATGTATGTATGGGTTACTTAATATGTTGTAAGTACCTAAGTAAAGACGCCAGCACACCAAGCTACTCGAAACTGTCTAATTTTCCCAATCAACTTTGAATCTTATGTTTTAGCGATAAAGTTGAAAATCTATTAAAGAAATTTAACAGATTGTAGTAGATTGATGTGCGCCCGTCTGCTGTACATACGGCGACAGATGAAGCTATATATTTCCAGTTTTAGCTGACCTCGCATTGTATAGGTTTTTCGTACAATCAGAAGTCAGCTTAAGGCTCATTGAAAAGGGCTCGATGTGTGGATAAACGTACTGTTACTGAGGAACACCGAAGACCTGATGCTGAAGCCAGGAGCATCACAAAAAGTAAAAACCTTGAAATTACAGCACCGTAGTCGTGTTTGGGCTCATTTTAAACAGGACTAATTTTAAGTTCAATGCAATGTTGACATAAGTCTGGCCTGATGCTGCAGCCAGGATTATCATTTATCAGCATCTAATCTAAAAACTAATAAAAGGAGAACTCCTCAACAATTAACGTCCCTGCATCGAGAAAAGGAATATTTTATAATAAAAAGGCGATGGGCAAGTTGACATTAGGCTATTGTAACTTAGATAAATTATAAATAGACCCACTAAAAAGCGAGAAATAAAAACTTTTTTACAAAAAAAAAACCGACTTCCAAAAAAAACACTACAAACTGAAAAATAACTTTAATTTCGGAAGTCGGTGGCAAAAACTAAAATACTGATCCCTAAGACACCGACTTCCGAAATTAAAGTTATTTTTCAGTTTGTAGTGTCTTTTTTGGAAGTCGGTTTTTTTTTTGTAAAAAAGTTTTTTATACCGATATTCCCACGAGATCGACATTTACTTGGGTGAAACCGCGTGACACAGGTAGTATTTATATAAGTAGAATGCGTCTGCTCATGGACTAGCGATATTCTAGGTACTTCTTATATAGCAACTTGACGTGTAAGTGTTTGTACAAACCTACTTACAAAAATAAAATCATTTATCATTTATAACTATTCTAGTAGGTACACAAATTCACTACACACTAGTGACTAGGATCCATTCCACGTCCTCGCTATTTGGCAGCCATTTTGCTATTTTTGTTGAGATAATCGATAATATATCTACGTGTGTACAAAAAAAGTCATATCTCTCAAAGTTTTAGTCCTACTGAATTAAAGGAAGCTTATTCGGAGGGCAATAATATTGTCTATCGTTTCCATTCCGATCAAATGGGTTCACATTTTCGTCACTTTAAAAAAAATTAAACTCCAAAAAAATATCAAAAAATTATGCCAATAAACAAATTATTTTTAATGAAGTACTGCAAAAACAACCCCTATGAGCCTATTTTTTTTCCTAGATCAACAGAGTTTGGGCTAAGCTATACAATACAACATTAAAATTAACGTTAATATTTTAGTGGATTGGACCCTAGTATACTAGAATAGTTGATAAATACGAGTAAGCACCTAGAATATCCCTAGTCCATGACTGGACACATTCGATAGATAAGTATAATAAATTATGTTTTATGTACCTATGTATTGTATATTATTATGTAAATGGTACACCACAGACTACTTAAGTATAGTATTGTCCTCATTCGCCTTTAATCCATCCAAAGGTTGTTTTTATGAGATCGCTTTTAGCGATAAGACTGCCCATTATGTCACCCTGCGTAAAATTTATATCTGTATTTTGTATGGTGTACGCACGGCGACATACTATAGGTACATTTCCAGTATAAGCTGACTTCTCATCGTTCGAAAAGCCTATACAATGCGAGGTCAGCTAAAACTGGAAATGTATAGCTTGAGGTGGCGTCGTGTGTACATAAAAAAAAGTATTCTATTCTACATAAATAAATTGTACACTCCGTTTGAAATAAGATTAGA
This sequence comes from Oligia latruncula, assembly GCA_948474745.1. NCBI lineage: Eukaryota > Metazoa > Arthropoda > Insecta > Lepidoptera > Noctuidae > Oligia > Oligia latruncula. The sequence goes on from OX419685.1 coordinate 20,460,616, forward strand.
CATTTAAATAAACCTTTTTTACAGCCCGTTCAACCGATTTTAAATTCTATTGTGTTGCTGCACGCGTAGCATGATCACGTTTTGACGACGGAAGAATAGACAAAATGACACATTGCCATGCTTAGACGCGTAGAATGCGTCCAAATATTTCTACAATCTGTCATTTTGTCTATTCTTCCGTCGACAAAACCCGTTTCTACGGCGGTCATGCTACGCGTGCAGGCATGACATAATTATGGCAGCTGCAGTAAACAGTTGGTATTGTAACCACTTTTTTTGCTTTTAATACCATCCTAGTTATGCCTATAGCAAGTACTATTAGTTATTCTGTGCTACGGTATAGAAGTCTAAATCGGTTGAACGGACTGTAAAAAAGGTTCATTTAAAGTCTAGTCTTCTTTCAAATGGAGTATAGAATATATCAAAATTACAGATCACATCAGATTGAAGAGGCACTGGAGAAACATCAGAGATGGCTATGCACGGTATAAAAAATGCAAAAGTGCAAGAACAGACCAAAAACATCCTCGGAGCAAATGGCAATTTTACAAGCTGTTAACTTTCTTGGACGGAGTAGCTCAAGAAAGGATGGAGACAAGTTATGTTGAAGAGTTGCCTAGAAGCAATGACGGCGAGTCTCAGGATAATACGACGTACAATGTCGACGCAGAATTCGCCAGTTATGATTCTCTTCAGTCTAGCAATACCCCGCCAGAGGCTACGGAGAACATCACCACACCTTCAACTTCGGTCAACTTCGTCAAAGAACCTCAACACGATCACCGAGTCTCATCAGAGACAACCAACTTCGAAGCCTTGCTTAATTACTTCAAAGAGAGGGATGAAAAACGCCGTTCGGCGGCCACAAGCCAGCAAAACAATAGTCCTGATAGTGACGTGGTATCTTTCTCGACGCACGTGAAAGACATTTTAAATAAACTTCCTCCTGTCTTACAAATAAAAGCAAAAAGAGACATTTTCGATGTACTCTTCAAGTACGAATTAATGGGCGTGCAACAAGCTAAAACTCTCCATGATAATAATTTGGGTAGTGGTCCAGAAATTTCTAATTTTAAATCTGATGAAGATCCACTCAGCTATAATGTCAGCTACTGACTGATATGTCGTTATACGTTAATAATATTAATATACTAGGTGAATATGATGAATAACAAAACATACCCCAATGCGAGAACAACTTATCAACTGTTGAATTTCTTGTGTAAGTTTTTGTCTTGTAGATTATAGATACCTACAATTTTATTTCGAGTTTCATTTATTTATCCTGAAAGAAGTCCCATTGTTTAAAAAATTCTCAATTATCCCGTTCTCCTGCTTCTGTCCGGCACGATAAGATTAGATCTATCGGATTCCTTTGATTATCATATAGCAAATAAACCTAAAGTACTTTATTGATGATGACTATTTAATTTTTAATTACTTATCGATTTCTTTTCTTACTTTCTCGAGAGGGGCTTGTGGCTAAATAGTAACAGCCTCACGGGCCCATCTTCAAGGCTAAGCAACGCTTGCCAAGGTCGGTCCGTAGATGGGTGACAATCCATTACATACCGATTCCCCGTTCTTCGGAAAGCACGTTAACTAGTTGGTTCCGGCTGTCATTCGTACATCTTTGACAGTCGTCAAGGGTAGTCAGAGACCCGAAAGTCTAACAACTAGTCGTGCTAAGTGGGTATCGTTTTACCCAGTAACTGAGCTGTGGAGGTCAGATAGTCAATCGCTCTATGTAAAATACTGTTCTTCAGCCCTTTGTTGCCCTAGTTACTACCAATCCTACTACTCCAGTATTGTGCTGTTAGAAGGGAAAAATTAAAAAGCCCGCTGCATCCGGTTAGACTGGAAGCCGACCTAAACATAGTTGGTAAAAGGCTAGGTAGATGTTGATCAACTAACCATTCACACATTCCTCTGATGCGTAAGACCTAAGAATAAGCTGGAATTGGGTTATGATAGCACTTGTTTGTAATGAGCTATTAATTTGTTAGTGCCTACAAACATTTGTGATCTCTAAACACATTCACTGTGTTTATGCTATGTTTCTGGCGAGTTTGTTGCGCCGCTTCTTTCCAGCGAAAGCACTAGGAAGTGGTCTAGACTCAGAGGGCGGGCGATTTGGGGGAATGTCTAGTTAGTAATTTTGACGTTCGAAAAGTGGTGATTCTCAGCCTTGACTTTTGATTTTGCTAATGAACGATTTCGGAAACACATGCTGTGTGGTTCTAGTTAAAGAAACGAAAGCGGTCAAGTGCGAGTCCGACTTGCACATGAAGGGTTCCGCACCACCGTACAATATTTAACACTACATACGTTTATTTTATGGTCAGTTTCACCCGCGTAAATGTCGATCCCGTTGGAATAGCGGGATAAAAACGGAAACCAATTACCTACGGAATTAATTTTAAGTTTATTTTATATGCTGTGATTATTCATGTGAACAATAATGGAATATAATTCGTTTGCTTTGTGATTGTTCTAAGTCTTTCTGATGTCAATAAACCCGGAAAAGAGCTAATCGCTTACTTACTACTGAATGGATTTGGATGAAGTTTGGTACACAGATAGTTTATAACCAGCCGGCCGATTCTGTAAAAATCTCACCGTGAAAACTTAGGTGAAGTGAGTTTGTTTTTGCTAGGAATTGACATTAATGACAGCTAGCTTACTCCACGCTCACTTCACCTAAGTTTTCACGGTGAGATTTCTACAGAATAGCATTAACACATAGGATACTTTTTATCCCGATATTCCAACGGGATCGATAGGTTATGCGGGTAAAACCGCGGGGCGCTGCTACTGTTGTAATAATTACCTTTTCAAGGGGCGATAATAATGATGTTATCTCAGCTATTACTACTACTAACGTTGAATATAAAGCAGGAAATGTTTATTTTAACTAAATCAAAATGTTTATTTGTGAAACGTTTATTTACTGACGAAATAGGTTAATTAGTAGCGCTTGTAGGCAATTAGCCAAGAGCCGTCTCCGATGATAAATCTTCACGGCATTAGTTGGTACAGACGGCAGTACATCAAGGTACTACTGTACACTCTGTCAAATTTCTTTAAGGTGAATGGGTAGTTGAGATCGCGAAATTCAAATTTACTTACGTTTTTTGCAATTTGCAGGTCAGTGTCAGGTTGCATCTTGATCAAAATATTATTCGCCACAATAACAGGTACATATTTAGAGAATTATAATCATTAGAATCGTTAATACATCTTTCTAAGTTAGATTTCTACCATTAACATTTTTCCATAAGAGATTGGTGGTTTGGTGGTAGAAATCTAATGTGGTGGTCACCGCTCTTCGAAATCTGCAGAAATAAGACGCACATTACTAATCATCTGCCTAGCCTTTTCCCAACTATGTTGGCGTCGGCTTCCAGTCTAACCGGATGGAACTGAATACGGTAAGTATTCAGCTCCATCCGGTTAGACTGGAGTATTTTACATGGAGGGACTGCCTATCTGACCTCCATAACCCAGTCTACAGGATAACACGATACTCGTTGGTAAGACTGGTTGTCGGACTTTCTGGCTTCTGACTACCCGTAACGAATGTCAAAGATCCAGGAATGCCAACCGGGACCAACAGCTTAACGTGCTTGCGAGGCAAGGAGAGATCTCGGTATGTAAAGATGGTCACCCATCCACGGACCGACCGCGACAAGCGTAGCTTAACCTGATTAATCGATCCGTGCGGCTATTATTACTTAGCCATGAGCCCCTCAAGTACCACATTACAAAATTAACAAGAAATAATACATAATTGCCAAAAGCCTACTAATTACGCTCGTTGCCTTCCCATAGTTCAAATATTTACAAACAGCACTAGCGTAAGCATTTCATACGGATAAATGAGAACCTTATTCTAATGCAGATAATGTTTATATTCGTTTTAGCAAATGTGAGGAAGTAAAGTTCACATTCGTGCCTAACAAAGAAAGCTATAAATACCTACGTAAGGCAAGACACACGTGAAGCCGAAAAATAAGGAACTAAAATTCTGTCCACATACTCCTAATATTATTATGCTCAGAGCGCCTCGTTCAATGAACGCGTATGCGCATAGGTCTTCATCATTTCAGCCAAAAGACGTCCACTGCTGGACATAGGCCTCCCCAAAGCACCTCCACATCGACCGGTTCTGAGCATACGTCTTATATGGGTATAAATCAAAATCAAAATATTTTATATCACTTAGGGCTGATTTTTTCATCGCCAGATAATTTTATCGGAGAAATCATTTTGAAAATCATTTAAACTCAATTGTCAATTGAAAAATCCGCCCTTGAACCTTCATGGGCAGAAAAGTCAGAAGCTAGGTGCACGGTTCCAATTGGTCGTTTCCTATGGAGAAGACTCTGCAAGAAACTTAACAGTTACTCTTTTAAAAATAATTGGCTTTTACAAATGTTTTCAAATTACTGTAGGTATGGGAGGTTTTTTTTTTTTTTTTTTTGCGGATGGGAAATCATCAAATGACCCCTCTCGCTCTGGGTGGAGCGGAAGGGAGTGTCAGACTCTTACTGACTAAAACCCACCCGTGTTCCTTCCTTAGCCCTTTATGTTCCGGGCCAGCGGTAACCCTTTCGGACAATCCCGCTGACCCGGCAGGCTTCGGCCCTATGGGGCCCCTCCTCGATGCTGACATCTCTTTGAGGCGCGCGTGGAACACGTACGCGCCGTCCGACACGGGCCTGGTCCTGATCGGACGGTGAGCTACCCATTACTCTCCGCCCGCAGGCCCGCGCCTACGGTGGCCGGGAGTCGTCGCGCGGCTCCCGACACCCGGAGCGTCTCCCGCGGCGGCTGGGACGGGAGGCTCTCTCCCTGAGCCGTCCCGCCACCTCCTTCGCTAGCATGATTGCTTCGCAGAAGGAGGTGACTGCCTCCCACTCCCTCTCGCCCCGGACCATGGCTTGCACCAGGGCCGGGCGCGAGAGGTCGCCGCCGCTGCCGATCGCCTCTACGAGAACACGGCGGTGCTCCGCCCAAGCGGGGCAGACCTCCACCGTGTGCTCCACCGTGTCCTCTGGGCGAAGCCTACAAGGCTTACAAAGTCCTTACATTTACAAAATAAAGAATCTATCAAAAGGAGAAATCCATATTATTATACTAGTAGGTACTTATACTAAGCCATACTAATATTATAAATGCGAAAGTGTGTCTGTCTGTCTGGTCTGTTACTTCTTCACGCTTAAACCGCTGAACCGATTTTGATGAAATTTGGTATAGAGAAGTTTGAGTCCCGGGAAAGGACATAGGATAGTTTTCATCCCGATATTCCCACGGGATCGACACTTAAGCGGGTGAAACCGCGGGGCGCTGCTAGTAAAAAATAAAATATAAAAATCTATTAAAAGCAAGTGTTATGATTGCCATTACAACCACTAATCGGGGGGCACGGCAGTGCCCCCGCCAAGTCGAGCGCGAAGCAAACACTGCCGTACCATCCTTTACAGGAACCATTTCGCCGCATTTTCAGGCCCCTATTTGAGAACCTCTGGATAAGACCAGAACGCAGAAATTTTCGTCATCCAGTAAGCTATAATCACATACTTATAATCCAAAATTTCAAGTCTGTAGGTTATTTAGTTCCGAAGTTAAGCGAAAGCAAAGTTTCGCATTTACGACACTCACTCACTCATCATCAAAATAGAACTAGTACTTCCCATAAACTCAGAGTGCTGAAATTTGGTACAGAGTTAGGGTTTAATGGCCACATAAAGGGAAAACTATAAAAATTAGGATAATCGAAGATCTGGAGTACCTGGTGACCCTGATTAGAAAACACAAGAGCCCAACCAAACTATTAGAGATCGACATACCGCCTTTACAAAAAATATTCAACTTGGTGGGCCGCTTCATTTGATGTGAAAAAACTGGCCAAGTGCGAGTCGGGTTCGAGTCGAAAGGGTTCCGTACCACAAGGCAAAAATGCAGAAAAAAACACGTTTGTTGTATGGGAGCCCCCCTTAAATATTTATTTTATTGTGTTTTTAGTATTTGTTGTTATAGCGGCAACAGAAATACATAATTTGTGAAAATTTCAACTGTCTAGCTATCGCGGTTCTTGAGATACAGCCTGGTGACAGACAAACGGACGGACGGACAGCGAAGTCTTAGTAATAGGGTTCCGTTTTTACCCTTTGAGTACGGAACCCTAAAAATCGAAGGTCTGAAGTATCTGATGAAGAACCCTTAGCTGGTCTCAGCTGTATTAGAGATATGGTAATGCCCCTTCTACTATTGGTATTACTACGACGAATAAATAAAAATCGACTGTCATTGCAAAAATCCAGCGTAGTGGCACACATCTTCTAATTTAATCTAGCCTATAGCGTCCCACTGCTGGGCGAATGCCTCCCCTTCTGCTTTTAATAAGCATATAAATAAAATTAAAGGAAAACTCTGGATAAGACTAGACCGGCTTTTATACTTATACTTACAAGTTTACAAGAAGAAATAGTCGAACGATTAACTTTATTCTCCTCGAACATTACACAAATTAAATAAACAAAGGAGGATGGACATAAATGTATGGAAGCTGATACCCGAAAAACATGGCAACCAAACAAAATAATTTATATACAGTTTTAAAGATCTAATTAGATAGAGCAATAGTCGTTAGGGGGGATAGTGTCAGTTCGCTGTCCGTTCAGAGATATACAACCTTCAAAGGTTAGGTTAGGTTATCGTTAGGTTAGGTCATAAGTAACAATAATAGACTCTTGCTTTATCGTGACGTGACTGAATTTTATCTACCTTTTTTTTACCCCGTTTTTCCATTTACACTACGCTGGGGGTCGCCGGAACGTACAATCCTTCCGCAACGCCCTAACCTAACCTTAACCTAACCTACATAATGTTAAAGGTTGTATATCTCTGAACGGACAGCGAACTGCGACTATCCTCCTTAACAACTATTGTTCTACATAATTAGACCTTTCAATCTGTATATAAATTATTTTGATTGGATGTAATTAGTTTTCAACGCCCTAACCTAACCTAACAAATGTATAGTGTTAAAGGTTGTCTAACTCTGAACGGACAGCGAACTGGGACCATCCCCCGTAATAACTATTGTTCCACATAATTAGACCTTTCAATCTTTAGATAAATTATTTTGTTTAGATGTAATTAGTTTTCGGGTACCAAAACGCCCTAACCTAACCTAACATAAATGTATAGTGTTAAAGGTTGTATATCTCTGAACGGACAGCGAACTGGGACTATCCCCCTTAACAACTATTGTTCTACATAATTAGACCTTTCAATCTGTATCGGGGGGCACGGCAGTGCCCCCGCCAAGTCGAGCGCGAAGCAAACACTGCCGTACCATCCTTTACAGGAACCATTTCGCCGCATTTTCAGGCCCCTATTTGAGAACCTCTGGATAAGACCAGAACGCAGAAATTTTCGTCATCCAGTAAGCTATAATCACATACTTATAATCCAAAATTTCAAGTCTGTAGGTTATTTAGTTCCGAAGTTAAGCGAAAGCAAAGTTTCGCATTTACGACACTCACTCACTCATCATCAAAATAGAACTAGTACTTCCCATAAACTCAGAGTGCTGAAATTTGGTACAGAGTTAGGGTTTAATGGCCACATAAAGGGAAAACTATAAAAATTAGGATAATCGAAGATCTGGAGTACCTGGTGACCCTGATTAGAAAACACAAGAGCCCAACCAAACTATTAGAGATCGACATACCGCCTTTACAAAAAATATTCAACTTGGTGGGCCGCTTCATTTGATGTGAAAAAACTGGCCAAGTGCGAGTCGGACTCGCACACAAAGGGTTCCGTACCACAAGGCAAAAACGCAGAAAAAAACACGTTTGTTGTATGGGAGCCCCCCTTAAATATTTATTTTATTTTGTTTTTAGTATTTGTTGTTATAGCGGCAACAGAAATACATAATTTGTGAAAATTTCAACTGTCTAGCTATCGCGGTTCTTGAGATACAGCCTGGTGACAGACAGACGGACGGACGGACAGCGAAGTCTTAGTATTAGGGTTCCGTTTTTACCCTTTGAGTACGGAACCCTAAAAATCGAAGGTCTGAAGTATCTGATGAAGAACCCTCAGCTGGTCTCAGCTGTATTAGAGATATGGTAATGCCCCCTTCTACTATTGGTATTAATACGACGAATAAATAAAAATCGACTGTTATTCCAAAAATCCAGCGTAGTGGCACACATCTTCTAATTTAATCTAGCCTATAGCGTCCCACTGCTGGGCGAATGCCTCCCCTTCTGCTTTTAATACGCATATAAATAAAATTAAAGGAAAACTCTGGATAAGACTAGACCGGCTTTTATACTTATACTTACAAGTTTACAAGAAGAAATAGTCGAACGATTAACTTTATTCTCCTCGAACATTACACAAATTAAATAAACAAAGGAGGATGGACATAAATGTATGGAAGCTGGTACCCGAAAAACATGGCAACCAAACAAAATAATGTATATACAGTTTTAAAGATCTAATTAGATAGAGCAATAGTCGTTAGGGGGGATAGTGTCAGTTCGCTGTCCGTTCAGAGATATACAACCTTCAAAGGTTAGGTTAGGTTATCGTTAGGTTAGGTCATAAGTAACAATAATAGACTCTTGCTTTATCGTGACGTGACTGAATTTTATCTACGTTTTTTTTACCCCGTTTTTCCATTTACACTACGCTGGGGGTCGCGGGAACGTACAATCCTTCCGCAACGTCCTAACCTAACATACATAATGTTAAAGGTTGTCTAAATCTGAACGGACAGCGAACTGGGACTATCCCCCAATAACAACTATTGTTCTACATAATTAGACCTTTCAATCTGTATATAAATTATTTTGTTTGGATGTAATTAGTTTTCGGGTACCAAAACGCCCATCCTCCTTACACTAAAATATTAATTTCGCTCAAAATTTGGTCAAAACATAATGCATTGGACTAAGAGTGGCGGTGATACCCGCACACGTCGCTAGATGACGCTGACTGTATTTTAAAACGCGCTTACGTTTGTTTTTCCGATAACCTTTTAATAATAATTTGATTCACGAATTATTGCCTTTTAAGTCAAAATTTGAGATCATACCCCGGGCATACGTGTACAGAGAACAATTCCCAATCTGTGTGGCGTATGCCCTAACAATTCACAAGAGCCAAGGTCTAAGTTTAAAAAATACCCTCATGGACATTGGCACCTCCATATTCTCTTGTGGCCAAGACTACGTGGCGCTTTCACGAGTAACCAATATTCATGGGGTGCACATCATAAATGTTGACTTCAAGAGTATAAAAGCTCAAGCTACAGCGATCACCGAATACAACCGGCTTAGGCGTAAATACCGCGCCGATCTTTCAGAAATTAAACCGACTAAAAGAATAAATAATGAACGCGAATGGGCAATACGAAAAACTGTTGCTACTGTACAAGAATCAGAACCGGAAAAAAAGAAAATAAAGATTTGTAATAATAAAAATACTACTCCTAAAAAGAAAAAAAACTGTGTCTAATAAGAAAATCTAATAAAATAAATCAATATACGTACAAAAAAAAAAGGTACGTACGTACGTATCCGGTTGGGTGTCCCGCGTCCCAAGGTTACGTCATCACAAGTGTACCTACATTTTTTTCGACGCGCCGCGGGGCGCCCTCGCCACTCATACACGACTCGTACAGAAAAAAATTCTATGGACCGCTGTTAAACTAATGGCTGTTTCTTTAAGTGGATAGACCAGGGTAGATTATAAAACTTGTTTCGTAACTTTAAGAGACTTAGATTTATTAAAATAATCATTTATTTTTAATGTTTGTTTACATTACGAAAATTAAAAATTAAAATAATTTTCATTCAAAATCGAAAGCGATGACCCTATTTTTTTATTTACCTAAAAAATAGCCCCATTCATACCGAATCGAATGACATATAATACATACCATTGTAGTTTCAAAGTTTATATAAACAATAACATTTATATCATGCGAGTATCCTATTACGCACACGTCATCGCCGTCATTTGTTTGATTTTCAACTACAGATAACTAATTTCGTAATAATGCTACGCACACACGGTTTTTGGCACAAATGTACTCTATTTAGTAACTCGACTAAAGAACATGGAACGCAAGCAATACTCCCATAGACAAAATTACGAAACATAAAATACTGAGGCGTGGAACGTGCTTGCTGTCACAATTTTTTCCGGGTCTAGATCAGGACTGGGTCAAAAAGCGGATGTGCACACGAGGCAGAATCGGGGACGCTCTCACCTAAGCGGGTATACGTTTCTACAAAAAGAAGTGAAATCCCACCAAAAACATTCTGTAAAAAACTAGCCAAGTCTCAATGGAGCTGCTTGTTTATCTCTAAAAAGTAATGAAATCTAGACAAAGTCGTACCAAGTCTAAGGTTCCTTACTGCGATTTCTTTATTATTATAGTTAATGTTGTGTGACTTGGCCGTTGAAGGGTACACAAGGGTACAAAACCAGGTGCTCCATGACACCATTGCACCAATCTGTCGCCAGAACCGCTACCCATTGACGATGGAAAATTGCCACTTGGAAAACGTTGATTCAATAACTAGTCAATTGTAGGCTTGATAAAGCTGCGTATTTCAATAATACTTATGTATAGGCGAGCCTGAAACAAGCAGTATTAAAAATTATTTCCAGTACAGACGGACTTATAACCATTGATAGAAGTCCGTCTGTACGTCTATTTTATGTTAGATCGGTGGTCGATTTGACGCTCCAAAAAGAAGAGAGCAGAAGTCAGCATTGTCAATGCTGAATGCATGTGTTGCACAATCAACAACAGCCTAAAATGAGACACTAGCGTCCAATTACCAATACCAGTATGGGCTGTTATCTCGCTTAACAAACATAGGTAGTTACAACAGATAGAACATTACGCGTGTAAACAAAATTGACTTGTACCCACTAACATATAAAGAATGTTCAACGGCCAAGTCACACAACATTAACTATAATAATAAAGAAATCGCAGTAAGGAACCTTAGACTTGGTACGACTTTGTCTAGATTTCATTACTTTTTAGAGATAAACAAGCAGCTCCATTGAGACTTGGCTAGTTTTTTACAGAATGTTTTTGGTGGGATATAAATTATATTGTTTAGATGTAATTAGTTTTCGGGTACCAAAACGCTCTAACCTAACCTAACATAAACCTAACATAAATGTATAGTGTTAAAGGTTGTATATCTCTGAACGGACAGCGAACTGGGGCTATCCCCCATAACAACTATTGTTCTACATAATTAGACCTTTCAATCTGTATATAAATTATATTGTTTAGATGTAATTAGTTTTCGGGTACCAAAACGCCCTAACCTAACCTAACATAAATGTATAGTGTTAAAGGTTGTATATCTCTGAACGGACAGCGAACTAGGACTATCCCCCATATCAACTATTGTTCTACATAATTAGACCTTTCAATCTGTATATAAATTATTTTGTTTGGATGTAATTAGTTTTCCGGTACCAAAACGCCCATCCTCCTTACACTAAAATATTAATTTCGCTCAAAATTGGTCAAAACATAATGCATTGGACTAAGAGTGGCGGTGATACCCGCACACGTCGCTAGATGACGCTGACTGTATTTTAAAACGCGCTTACGTTTGTTTTTCCGATAACCTTTTAATAATAATTTGATTCACGAATTATTGCCTTTTAAGTCAAAATTTGAGATCATACCCCGGGCATACGTGTACAGAGAACAATTCCCAATCTGTATGGCGTATGCCCTAACAATTCACAAGAGCCAAGGTCTAAGTCTAAAAAATACCCTCATGGACATTGGCACCTCCATATTCTCTTGTGGCCAAGACTACGTGGCGCTTTCACGAGTAACCAATATTCATGGGGTGCACATCATAAATGTTGACTTCAAGAGTATAAAAGCTCAAGCTACAGCGATCACCGAATACAACCGGCTTAGGCGTAAATACCGCGCCGATCTTTCAGAAATTAAACCGTCTAAAAGAATAAATAATGAACGCGAATGGGCAATACGAAAAACTGTTGCTACTGTACAAGAATCAGAACCGGAAAAAAAGAAAATAAAGATTTGTAATAATAAAAAAACTACTCCTAAAAAGAAAAAAACTGTGTCTAATAAGAAAATCTAATAAAATAAATCAATATACGTACAAAAAAAAAGGTACGTACGTACGTATACGTTTCTACAAAAAGAAGTGAAATCCCACCAAAAACATTCTGTAAAAAACTAGCCAAGTCTCAATGGAGCTGCTTGTTTATCTCTAAAAAGTAATGAAATCTAGACAAAGTCGTACCAAGTCTAAGGTTCCTTACTGCGATTTCTTTATTATTATAGTTAATGTTGTGTGACTTGGCCGTTGAAGGGTACACAAGGGTACAAAACCAGGTGCTCCATGACACCATTGCACCAATCTGTCGCCAGAACCGCTACCCATTGACGATGGAAAATTGCCACTTGGAAAACGTTGATTCAATAACTAGTCAATTGTAGGCTTGATAAAGCTGCGTATTTCAATAATACTTATGTATAGGCGAGCCTGAAACAAACAGTATTAAAAATTATTTCCAGTACAGACGGACTTATAATCATTGGTAGAAGTCCGTCTGTACGTCTATTTTATGTTAGGTCGATTTGACGCTCCAAAAAGAAGAGAGCAGAAGTCAGCATTGTCAATGCTGAATGCATGTGTTGCACAATCAACAACAGCCTAAAATGAGACACTAGCGTCCAATTACCAATACCAGTATGGGCTGTTATCTCGCTTAACAAACATAGGTAGTTACAACAGATATAACATTACGCGTGTAAACAAAATTGACTTGTACCCACTAACGTATAAAGAATGTTCAACGGCCAAGTCACACAACATTAACTATAATAATAAAGAAATCGCAGTAAGGAACCTTAGACTTGGTACGACTTTGTCTAGATTTCATTACTTTTTAGAGATAAACAAGCAGCTCCATTGAGACTTGGCTAGTTTTTTACAGAATGTTTTTGGTGGGATAAAGAGTTACAAAATTAGAATTATCTGTAAGTATATTATGTCAAATAATAAAAAGATTATTAAGTATGTGTAAAAAATCAATAAAAAATAAACATCGTAATTTGAGAGCAGATAATAGACATCCCACCAAAAACATTCTGTAAAAAACTAGCCAAGTCTCAATGGAGCTGCTTGTTTATCTCTAAAAAGTAATGAAATCTAGACAAAGTCGTACCAAGTCTAAGGTTCCTTACTGCGATTTCTTTATTATTATAGTTAATGTTGTGTGACTTGGCCGTTGAACATTCTTTATATGTTAGTGGGTACAAGTCAATTTTGTTTACACGCGTAATGTTCTATCTGTTGTAACTACCTATGTTTGTTAAGCGAGATAACAGCCCATACTGGTATTGGTAATTGGACGCTAGTGTCTCATTTTAGGCTGTTGTTGATTGTGCAACACATGCATTCAGCATTGACAATGCTGACTTCTGCTCTCTTCTTTTTGGAGCGTCAAATCGACCACCGATCTAACATAAAATAGACGTACAGACGGACTTCTATCAATGGTTATAAGTCCGTCTGTACTGGAAATAATTTTTAATACTGCTTGTTTCAGGCTCGCCTATACATAAGTATTATTGAAATACGCAGCTTTATCAAGCCTACAATTGACTAGTTATTGAATCAACGTTTTCCAAGTGGCAATTTTCCATCGTCAATGGGTAGCGGTTCTGGCGACAGATTGGTGCAATGGTGTCATGGAGCACCTGGTTTTGTACCCTTGTGTACCCTTCAACGGCCAAGTCACACAACATTAACTATAATAATAAAGAAATCGCAGTAAGGAACCTTAGACTTGGTACGACTTTGTCTAGATTTCATTACTTTTTAGAGATAAACAAGCAGCTCCATTGAGACTTGGCTAGTTTTTTACAGAATGTTTTTGGTGGGATTTCACTTCTTTTTGTAGAAACGTATACGTACGTACGTACCTTTTTTTTTTGTACGTATATTGATTTATTTTATTAGATTTTCTTATTAGACACAGTTTTTTTTCTTTTTAGGAGTAGTATTTTTATTATTACAAATCTTTATTTTCTTTTTTTCCGGTTCTGATTCTTGTACAGTAGCAACAGTTTTTCGTATTGCCCATTCGCGTTCATTATTTATTCTTTTAGTCGGTTTAATTTCTGAAAGATCGGCGCGGTATTTACGCCTAAGCCGGTTGTATTCGGTGATCGCTGTAGCTTGAGCTTTTATACTCTTGAAGTCAACATTTATGATGTGCACCCCATGAATATTGGTTACTCGTGAAAGCGCCACGTAGTCTTGGCCACAAGAGAATATGGAGGTGCCAATGTCCATGAGGGTATTTTTTAAACTTAGACCTTGGCTCTTGTGAATTGTTAGGGCATACGCCACACAGATTGGGAATTGTTCTCTGTACACGTATGCCCGGGGTATGATCTCAAATTTTGACTTAAAAGGCAATAATTCGTGAATCAAATTATTATTAAAAGGTTATCGGAAAAACAAACGTAAGCGCGTTTTAAAATACAGTCAGCGTCATCTAGCGACGTGTGCGGGTATCACCGCCACTCTTAGTCCAATGCATTATGTTTTGACCAAATTTTGAGCGAAATTAATATTTTAGTGTAAGGAGGATGGGCGTTTTGGTACCCGAAAACTAATTACATCCAAACAAAATAATTTATATACAGATTGAAAGGTCTAATTATGTAGAACAATAGTTGTTATTGGGGGATAGTCCCAGTTCGCTGTCCGTTCAGATTTAGACAACCTTTAACATTATGTATGTTAGGTTAGGACGTTGCGGAAGGATTGTACGTTCCCGCGACCCCCAGCGTAGTGTAAATGGAAAAACGGGGTAAAAAAAACGTAGATAAAATTCAGTCACGTCACGATAAAGCAAGAGTCTATTATTGTTACTTATGACCTAACCTAACGATAACCTAACCTAACCTTTGAAGGTTGTATATCTCTGAACGGACAGCGAACTGACACTATCCCCCCTAACGACTATTGCTCTATCTAATTAGATCTTTAAAACTGTATATACATTATTTTGTTTGGTTGCCATGTTTTTCGGGTACCAGCTTCCATACATTTATGTCCATCCTCCTTTGTTTATTTAATTTGTGTAATGTTCGAGGAGAATAAAGTTAATCGTTCGACTATTTCTTCTTGTAAACTTGTAAGTATAAGTATAAAAGCCGGTCTAGTCTTATCCAGAGTTTTCCTTTAATTTTATTTATATGCGTATTAAAAGCAGAAGGGGAGGCATTCGCCCAGCAGTGGGACGCTATAGGCTAGATTAAATTAGAAGATGTGTGCCACTACGCTGGATTTTTGGAATGACAGTCGATTTTTATTTATTCGTCGTATTAATACCAATAGTAGAAGGGGGCATTACCATATCTCTAATACAGCTGAGACCAGCTGAGGGTTCTTCATCAGATACTTCAGACCTTCGATTTTTAGGGTTCCGTACTCAAAGGGTAAAAACGGAACCCTAATACTAAGACTTCGCTGTCCGTCCGTCCGTCTGTCTGTCACCAGGCTGTATCTCAAGAACCGCGATAGCTAGACAGTTGAAATTTTCACAAATTATGTATTTCTGTTGCCGCTATAACAACAAATACTAAAAACAAAATAAAATAAATATTTAAGGGGGGCTCCCATACAACAAACGTGTTTTTTTCTGCGTTTTTGCCTTGTGGTACGGAACCCTTTGTGTGCGAGTCCGACTCGCACTTGGCCAGTTTTTTCACATCAAATGAAGCGGCCCACCAAGTTGAATATTTTTTGTAAAGGCGGTATGTCGATCTCTAATAGTTTGGTTGGGCTCTTGTGTTTTCTAATCAGGGTCACCAGGTACTCCAGATCTTCGATTATCCTAATTTTTATAGTTTTCCCTTTATGTGGCCATTAAACCCTAACTCTGTACCAAATTTCAGCACTCTGAGTTTATGGGAAGTACTAGTTCTATTTTGATGATGAGTGAGTGAGTGTCGTAAATGCGAAACTTTGCTTTCGCTTAACTTCGGAACTAAATAACCTACAGACTTGAAATTTTGGATTATAAGTATGTGATTATAGCTTACTGGATGACGAAAATTTCTGCGTTCTGGTCTTATCCAGAGGTTCTCAAATAGGGGCCTGAAAATGCGGCGAAATGGTTCCTGTAAAGGATGGTACGGCAGTGTTTGCTTCGCGCTCGACTTGGCGGGGGCACTGCCGTGCCCCCCGATTTAAGTACGTGCACCCCGGCCATTAATGAGGTGCCAGAGAAGCCATAATATACAACGCCACAAGGATCTTTTGGCGCGTGGCCAAAATCAGAACTAGCGCCGCCATCTTGTTTTTTTGACATATACGCGTGCGTCAAGTGGACGTGAAACAACCCGCCCATAATATGACAAATGTTTACCAACAACCCTGTCAATTTCATTCAAACGCCAATTAAAAGATCCATGCAACTCTAATCGTTTGATACTTGTAGCAAACAGTCCTAAGTACCTAACTTTATTAAATTACAGTAATTTAATTAAGTTAGGAGAGCAACGAATATCAAAGTTAATGTCACAGATCAGGGAAAACCACAGGGTTGTAATAAATTGTGAATTAAGTTAATGTACTGAGGAAGAGTCATATTTTATATGGAACAACGTGTGAGATGCCTACATATTAAATTGTGAGTACCTATATATTTAGGTAGATACCTACTTATTGTATGACCCAGTAGAAGGGTAAATTTTTGTAAGAGGTAAGCCGGAGTAGATATCTTTAATATGATTATATTATTTGTCTATATAATACTGACTGCCATTTTTCAAAGGGAAGCCGGTAGGAATCGAGTTGTATGGAACCTTCGCCAATGGTATGACCTAGGTTTTTGATGAACATAATAATGCTAAACTAGGTAGTACTATCTCCTAAGGATCTAGCTCAGTAGTAATACATAGAGAGACTAGAGAAAGGGAAACACAAAAGCACACTAAACTTAAATAATTATAATTATTATAAAGTAGCTTTTACCCGTGGCTTCGCTCGCGTGGAGGTTGGAAATTATCCCACGGAAACGTATTACCGGGATAAAAAGTAGTGTTAATCCAGGTTATAATAAACTATATGTGTGCCTTTCATCCAAATCCTATTAAGCTTAATATTAATTATTCAAATAGTATCGTGAATTCATGCAAGCCTAGTACTTTTTGTTAGAATACTGCTCAAAATTCGGGTCATATTTCAATCATGATTCGAAAGACACGTAGCGCCATCTAGCGTTCTAAAAGAATTGTGACCATCGAAAGTTATTCGTCTTTTCCTAGGAAACCCCCTAGGGTCCCTAGGGACTAGGGATTTTTTTTCTAGATGAAAGGTACTTTAAGCTGTATGTCCTTTTCTAAGCCCCTGACAACGTATATGCAAAATTTCATGATGATCGGTTCAGTGGATTAGGCGTGAAAAGGTGTTCACCGAACACGGTCATCGACGCGTGCGCATACTTGCTGAACAAAGTTTAATTCCAACATTGTACTGTCTTTTAGAACCATATTGGCGCCGATTCTGTTGTTCACAAACTAAACAAAATTTAAGTTCATGCATCTTTTTCTTTCTATTTCATTAAGAAAAGGACAGAAGATAAATATTAGTTTAGTCCTGTCAAATTAAGATACTCCATAGACAATTTAGATGAAATTAAAAAAATGGCTATTAAAATACGTCAATTTACGTCAGGCGCTGACTAATTTGACAGGACTAAAGTAATATTTATCTTCTGTCCTTTTCTTAATAAAATAGAAAGAAAAAGATGCCTGAACTTAAATTTAGTTTAGTTTGTGACACAACAGAATCGGCGCCATTATAAGTGTTTGCAGTCCACTTTACTTTCATTTACGAAACTTTAGTTAGGTTCTTAACAAAGATGACAAACAAACAAACTTAATTTTGCATTTATATTATTAGTTAGAATTACATTAAATTAAATGAATATAAAATAAATACTAGGACGACGGTTATCCGTGTTAAGAATGATGGAAACGTCAAAAACGAATGGACCTGACAGAAGCTATTCGAAAAGCTTATGTCAATCCTGACATGCTGACTGCTTATGTCAGTTGAAAGGTGTTGTGCCCAAAGATGCGCCCTAAGTGCCCAAGTGCGACCATGCGTCCTAAGTGCCCAAAGATTATCCCCGTCCCGATTTTTCCTAAAAGACGACCGACTTCCTAATATTTTGTGGGACACATACAGAGGCAGTTGGATGCGAGAAGCGCAGAACCGGTCGAAGTGAAGGTGCTTGGGGGAGGCCCATGTCCAGCAGTGGACGTCTTTCGGCTGAAATGATGATGATGATACAGAGGCAGATAATTACAGTTTTTTTGGACATTAAAAAACAAGATTAAAACAATAGTGTCGTACCCTTGCAGTCAACACGTCTACTGCGCATTGTTCACCGGGTTTCTTTGTTCATAACGGCCTTTTGTTTGTAGGAAAATTACGTGAAAATTTTACGGAGACACTATGGAAAGAAAGGGAGTAGTACAAGTACCTATCATAAATTATAAAGAAAAAAAAAACAGTGGCTCTCCGGGATTGCCGACAGAAGTGAAAAAACAGAATACTTTGCCATCACTCACTGACATATCGGATATACATTAAAACCACACACCACACCACACCACACCACATCTCGAGGACAGCCGAATACATCTGAAATGGGAATTTTTTTAATCGTCTTATAAATAAAACACGCGCGGTGTCGCTTATGGTAACAGTGGCGTGAGTTCAATGGTTTTTTCCCATCTCAAATGCCCAACGCGCCTAAAGAAGTTTTCACTACAGACATCAAGCTACGTCAAATTTCGTTAATAGATTTTCAACTTTATCGCTAAAGCTTAAGGTTCAAAGTTGATTGGGAAAATTTGACAGTTTCGGGTAGCTTGATGTGCCAGCTGGCGTCTGTACAATACACACGGCTGCACATAGAGCTATACAGTTCCAGTTTTAACTGACCTCGCATTGTATAGGTTTATCGTACATTCAGAAGTCAGCTTATACTGGTAATGTATAGCTTTATGTGTAGCCGTACGTACAATACCATCACCATCTGGCCTAGCCTTTCTCGGCTTTCAGTTGAATCAGATGCAGCTGAATGCCAGTATTTTACAAGGAGCGACTGCCTCTCTCCACTTTGGTTTAAGTTAAAGAAGAAATCCGAAAAAAAATACCGGAATAAATCCCGATTAGACTACCGATCTGAAAATAAGTAAATGTTTACTTACGCCTTTACTTTCTGTTTTTGAGAAATAGCCTTAAAATGCAGAGTACATATTAGGGGCTTAGAGGCCTGTAACTGAATACTGCTTTGCATGTTAAACTTAACAATCAGATAGCGTATTTTAAAAATCCTAAAAACGGACTTGTTCGGAATAAAACTTCTTAAAACAATATTTTTTCCATGACTCACGTTTGCTAGGTTACGTCTGGAGTTGACGGGACGTTTCCCGTACCCACACGAATTTAAACCTTAACCACCACTCACCAGAGTCCAAAATAGAACACCGAACAAAATTTTGTAATCCCAGTTTTTTCCATTTAAGATTTTATCGAGTTCCTTATAACAAAGGTATTATGTTCAAGGGTGCTTGTAGTTCTAACGTTTGGGAAGCGAAGGCAATGTCCTTTATCCTAGATTTAACTGGTGTGTCGTGATTTGTGAATGAAAGGTTTGGTTTTAATGTCGTTTTATTACGAAAATACGAATTGTATTATATTATTATGTATTTTTTACAAGGTTTTACCCGGTGCTTCGGTCGCGTGGGGGTCGTTATCCAACGGTCATGTAAACCCAAGTCATGCCAAAGAATGATGGGCAATTTTTTGAAACAAAATCAAAATGAACTCCCCAACTAAACTCAATTTCAACCTAAATATGACAACATCTAACAAATGACGAAATGGATTTAGGAACGTTCACAGCCTGAGGGGCAATTCTCGTAATGTTAAGAACGTTCAGTCTGATCTCAGTCTCAATCTGTCAAAAATACGAGTAATTTCCCTACATTTTTGACAAGTTTTTGACATTGACTGTCGCCGAGATGAGATTGCGACTAGATTTTGAAAGTTTTTAATTACGAGAATTGGCCTTCTGATCTTGGACACATAACATAATGATGTTCTGCATCACAAATAATTTAACATCGACACAGTCAAGAAATCGTAGTCAGCAATCCAGAAGTCTTGATCAATTGATGATACCTACCTACCGATAAAACACAACGCAGGCAAACAACAAGTATAACAACTAAACTGCGATGCGGCTTGCGCGCGGACCAGTGGAGGTGAGTGAAGTCAAGCAAACACTGTTACCTGCGTATGCGCCTTGTTTCTAATACGACCTTTTTTTTTTAAACGTTACAGACGTAATTTTTTTTAAGTGAAAACTAGGTGCGTTGGGCATTTTTTGAGATGAAAAAAAAACCATTGAACTCGCGCCACTGTTACCGTAAGCGACGATTAAAGAAATACCCGCTTCGGATGTGTTCGGCTGTCCTCGGGATGGACTCGGTTTTAATGTATATCCGATATGTCAGTGAGTGATGGCAAAGTATTCTGTTTGTGTTTTGTTTTAACTTCTGTCGGCAACTCGGCACTCCCGGAGTGCCACTGTTTTTTTTTTTTAATGGTTTCTTTCTGTTCAACCTAAGTGGTTATTGTTTGCTTAACCGGACTTGCCTGTGGATGCCTCAATATAATAAGGCCTCCACCCATGGCGGACCAGCCTGCTGTTAAATAGCAATTAAAGCATGTAACTATTGTTTTTGTATTGTGTAACATCAGATTCTATGGTATTTTTCTACTGTAAATATAACATTTCCAACAGGAGTCAACTTGCAGCAATCGCATCACACAACACGCTGTATCCATAAAAACAGCCGCCATTTTAAATTCCGTGACGTCACGGCCTACCCCTATGCAGCTATTATAAGCCACGTCAGCTGCGCACCAATTCCACGTCTAATTCCGTCACTTCCGTCGCTAACTATCTAAATTCTAAGATATAAATAAACATTTGGAACTATTAGAAGTGGCGCGTGAAACTAAACTTTGTTGTGGATACGTTTGTGTGCCAGTATTTTGAGATGCTTGCCGACTTGCGACATGAATGGATTTGGAAACGATGACGTGTTCGAATTTAGTAATATTAGTTATTCTGTGATTTGAGGGGCCCGTGGCTAAATAATAACAGCCGCACAGGTCGATCGATCAGGTTAAGCTACGCTTGCCGTGGTTGGTCTGTGGATGGGTGACCATCTTTACATACCGTGACCCCTCCGTGCCTCGGAAAGCACGTTAAGCCGTTGGTCCCGGCTGTCATTCAAAGTCTGACAACCAGTCTTACCCAGTAACTGGGTTGTGGAGGTCAGATAGGCAGTCGCACCATGTAAAATACTGGTATACAGCTGCATCCGGTTAGACTGGAAGCCGACCCCAACATAGTTGGGAAAAGGCTAGGCAGATGATGATGATGAGTTATTCTGTGATTTAGGTTAGAAATTAATCGTGATGTGATTATGCAAAACAGGTTTATAGACTGAAATATCCTCCCAATGGACTTTTTCGCACTTATGACTTTTTTTTAATTGTTTGATTCATACATGCATGCATCCTTCTTATTGTGTATTCCCGTTCCTAAGGACGAAGTCAGTGCAATTTTTTTTTTCTGGACAAATTTTTTTGGAGACCGTATGGTTTTTTTTAAGTTTTTGCATCTTTAACTTGGTTGTATTATAAAGGTTGGAGTTTCAAAGTATTTCCGATGGGCAATCCCATGCAATGTATAATACCATCCTCTGAGCCAATGCCTGAATGTCTAAATAGGCCTGTATCACAGCATTGCATTGCATTCGTAAATGGTACACCACAGACTACCTGCAATATTGTCTCTCCATCTCATTGGGTCACCTTAAGGCTGCCCGCCCACGTCCGATAAATAATCGTTGACCGATTTTTGGAGGAGAAAATAGAACGTACTGATGGCAATAGTGCAGCGTCCTACAAAAAGTCGGTCAGAAATAAAATCGGTGCATACCGACTGATCCGATTATCGGTGAAAAATTAAACGTTCGAAAATGTATGTGGTAACGCACACTACTAGTCAGCCGCATACACTTGCTAGAGAAAGACATTGTGTTGAAGACAAAGTGACGAACGTGTACATTGAGTCGGCCACAAAATCGGTCATAAGAATCGGAAGAAAAATCGGCCCGATTAGCGGTGCTACAAAAAGTCTGACGTGGGCCTTAGTAAAATTTATAGTTGTATACCTGTACATAGTGTGCATTATATAGAGTATTCTGCTAAAATATGCAGATATAGTAGCATAGCATTACCTTTTTAAGGAGCTTGACCAATTTTCTTGGCCTTTTGCCCATCTTTTGTACCACAAACTTAAAGAAAAGTAAATATTTTGCCCTAATTCCTTCCAAAACTCTGTAAGCGAATGTCGACACACTATTTCGGTATTTTCGACCGCCATTTGGCATGATTGACATATATTTACTCTTACGAATCTACGAGATGGCGCCAAAGTTATTTTTAACTCCGGGAACCTGTATTAGTTTTCTTTGCTAATGTTTTTTTGAACTGCTGGAGTTGTCGTAAAATTGGCTTATGTATTGAAGGTGGAGTTTTATTTCTTCGAAGGTTAGAAGGAATAGGAATGCACTATTGGTTTAGTGAGAGCAGTGGTGGCCAAATGGTTCTAACCCAGACAGGCGCTTTACTTTGTGTAAATTCTTTCATCACCACTCCTCTCAAAACGGTGAAGGAAAACATCGTGAGGAAGCCGGAAATTCGAAGACATGTGATATCTGCCAACCTGGGCCCGCGTGGTGGATTAAGACCCACTCCCTCTCACCGAAAGGAGGCCTGTGTCCCAGCAGTGGTGATTATGGTGAATGCATTGGACTTGATAGACCCTGTGGTTGGGAATTGATCAGGAACACAAACATACACATGAAGTAAAACTCGGATAAAAGTTCAGTTTTGTAGAAACTTTACTAATCTCTTTTCTTTGTGCCATAGTACTGAACGTTTGATTGACTATTTTTGATTTGTATATTCAGCATGCGTTGGAAGGCCCCCACAAGGTGGACCGATGACGTTATGAAGGCCGCAGGAATCCGTTGGATTGGATAAGCATAAAACCGGTCGAAGTGGCGGTCCTTGGAGGAGGCCTATATCCAGCAGTGGACGTCTTTCGGCTGAAATGATGATGATGATCATCGGATCTGTATATCGATACAACATAATAATAAATAGGACAGGAAGAAAAATAGAAAACTAAAACATAAATGAATCGCTTATGTGTGAAGAAATTTCTTCCAACAGACCTTCGAGATTTAACGTTATCAATTGATTGACATCATCATCTGCCTAGCCTTTTCCCAACTATGTTGGGGTCGGCTTTCAGTCTAACTGGATGCAGCTGAATACCAGTATTTTACATAGAGCGACTGCCTATCTGACCTCCACAGCCTATTGACTGGGCAATACCATACCCCTTGGTAAGAATGGTTGTCAGACTTTCGGGCTTCTGTCCACCCATAATGACTGTCAAAGATCCAGGAAAGACAGGCGGGACCAACGGCTTATCATGCTTTCCGAGGGACGGAGGGGTCTACCTAAGTAAAGATGGTCACCTAACCACGGATACACCTTAGCAAGCGTAACTTGACCTGATCGATCGAACCGTGCGACTGTTATTACTTAGCCACAAGCCCCTCTAATTGACAGTCATACCTAGCTAATTACTCCTCAAACGGCCTCCTTTACTCGGTTAGCTCATTTTAGATCTATTTCCTGCTTGCAGTAAAGGATGATTCCCACCAAACGGCTCTCATTGCATCGGATCGGAACGGATGTCACAATCTTTAAACGATATTAAATCGTGTACACAGTATTTAAAGTCTATAATACGAAGACCGCGGGCGTCTTCCGCGACACGCGATCGTAGCAGAATGTATGCTGCGACGCGCGATTGGCTCCGTACGCCTATCATCGTAACCGATCGAATTCTTTCGGCTGTCGTCCAAATTTTTCTTTTCCTCTTCTGTGTTTTATGATTATTTTCTTCTTCTAATGCAATAGCCAACAATACTACGTCAACTTGAACCATTTTCAAAAATTAACACGGTAGGAATATAACTATGAACTATTTGACTAGGCGCAGAAACGGACACGTTCACAAGTGACGGGTCGCAGGTTTCCGATCCGATGCGATGCGAGCCTTTTGGTGGAAATCATCCTTAAGTAAGAGAAACAACAGTCAGTAATACAACCATACCGCAGTCAACAAATAGAGGGCATGACGCTTGTCATAACTGCAAGATCAAAGGCTTGTCCATGTGTAATGAACTGTTGCAATGCTATTAACTGTAGTGTTGCTAACGTGTGTGCGACCACCGTGATTGGCATGTTTTGTTGTAGACTTGCTCCAGTGGGGTAATTGCGTAACACATAAAATTGCAATCGATTCGATGCATTGCTTTTCATTCATTTTTAGTTGAAAAAAATATATAAATTCATTACAGTGTTATGGGCGTTAAGAATTATGATTAGAAAGAAAGGAGTGAAATAAAAAAAATGTTTTATTGCCACATTGTATACCTAGTAGAATTAAGCTGAAGAATGTCTTAGGCGTTATTTCTATTCTAGATTCCGTATAGGTGATTTAAAGACAGTGATGTTGTTTTATGGGCTGATTTTTCAATCGGCAGATAATTGAATAAAATTTCCATCTGTCAGTTTTTTTATGTAAGAACTAGCGTTTGCCCGCGGCTTCGCCCGCGTGGAGGTCGGAAATTATTCACAGAAAATTCAACCCCCCATTTCAACCTCTTAGGGGTAATAAGAGCTGATAACTGAAACTGGTAAATAACTTCGATGTCATTTCTTTAGAATTCGTTAACATTTAAAGACAGAATAAAAACCCCGCCAAATAAATTATGAATTCTAAAGAAAACCACAGAAGATTTCCTCGACAGTAGTCTGTCTTTGAAACAAACTCAAAGTAAACGGTGATTATATTTCTTGACGAATGCGATACGATTAGGTGTACTTAAAAACTTCTCGTCGCTCATTTCTGCGCAAAATAGGCAATCCAACTTTTTGATGAACATACCATCCATTTAGACCTGCTTTCTAAGGGGTAGGTATGCAAATTTTTATAAGATTTGGTACTTTTTTTTACTTGTCATTAGGGACTAGTGGAAACATTTTAAAACTGTCCCTAATTTTAGAGTTTCTTGCCTTTTTTTCTACGAGTAGGTACATAGTATCTATAGGTACATATAGGTAATAAAAAACCGACTTCCAAAAAAAAAACACTAGGTACAAAATGAAATATAACATCAATTTTGGAAGTCGGTGTCTTTGGATCTGTATTTTAGTTTTTGCCACCGACTTCCGAAATTAAAGTTATTTTTCACTTTGTAGTGTTTTTTTTAGGGAGTCGGTTTTTTTTCGTTAAAAAGTTTTTATTTCTCGCTTGTTAGTGGGTCTGTTTATAATGCATCTAAGTAACAAAAGCCTAATGTCAACTTGCCCATCGCCCTTTACAAAATATTGCTTTTCCCGATGCAGGGACATTAATTGTTGAGGAGTTCTCTTAGTATTCCACCATCAGCTCCATTTAACCATTCGCATTGTGACGAGCATGAATTGCTTAGCAACCATATTAAAGTAATCGAATCGCAACCCGTGAAATACTTATTATTGAGTAGTTCCGGTGGCCATCTGTGGGCTTCTTCATCAGTTCCACTTCACCAAATGGTGGTTTCCGAGAGTTAATGCACCAGTTACTATAAAAAATACCCAAATCGCTATAGGTGTGCGTATAATAATTGAGGAGGTCCCTCAATTCCTCATGGATCCCATCATCAGAACTGGATTTTGATAATAATGGGACCAATCTGAAAGTATATCCTTTTAAATTAAAATTTAATTTTCCAAATCGGTTTATAAAAGACGGCGTACTGAGGTAACAAACATAAAAAAAATACAACCGAATTGAGAACCTCCTCCTTTTTTTGAAGTCGGTTAAAAATGATGCTGGATGTAGGTATGTTGTGTGTTGATGGCGCAAAAACGGCTGAACGGATTTGGATGAAATTTGGCACAGAGACTACATAGGGTACAGTCAACAGCAAAAGTAGATGATCAAAATCAGAAATTCAATACTAATGAACGGAGTTCGCGTCAGAACTCTGCCACACAGCCACACAGTCTCTGCACACAGCTCAACAACAGCAACAGCTCTGCCATACAGTTCTGACGCGAACTCCGTTAATTAGTATTGAATTTATAGGATATTTTCTGACATCTACGCGGACGAGCCCCGGGCAAAAGCTAGTTCCAGTGTTCGTATAAATTTTGACGTTCAAAAGTGCTTTCTCCCTACTTGAAATAAATAATATTAGTTTTACTTATTAGTTTTACTTTGACTGAACATTAAATGAGAGTTAGTTTTGGAAGTTTGGAATAAATGAGCTTAGTTACTTAGTTAGTGAGTTAGTTATCTGATTCCATTATAAACTTTTCAAAAGCAACTAAATAGGCAAATAGAATAATCTTCAAGACTGGTTCTCAGAATTTCGGGCTTCTGAAGACCCGTAACGACTGTCAAAGATCCACGAATGACAGCCGGGACCAACGGCTTAACGTGCTTTCCGAGGCACAGCGGGGTCTCGGTATGTCACACAACATTAACTATAATAATAAAGAAATCGCAGTAAGGAACCTTAGACTTTTTACGACTTTGTCTAGATTTCATTACTTTTTAGAGATAAACAAGCAGCTCCATTGAGACTTGGCTAGTTTTTTACAGAATGTTTTTGGTGGGATTTCACTTCTTTTTGTAGAAACGTATAGGTACGTACGTATTCTTTTTGTACGTATATTGATTTATTTTATTAGATTTTCTTATTAGACACAGTTTTTTTCTTTTTAGGAGTAGTTTTTTTATTATTACAAATCTTTATTTTCTTTTTTTCCAGTTCCGATTCTTGTACAGTAGTAACAGTTTTTCGTATTGCCCATTCGCGTTCATTATTTATTCTTTTAGACGGTTTAATTTCTGAAAGATCGGCGCGGTATTTACGCCTAAGCCGGTTGTATTCGGTGATCGCTGTAGCTTGAGCTTTTATACTCTTGAAGTCAACATTTATGATGTGCACCCCATGAATATTGGTTACTCGTGAAAGCGCCACGTAGGCTTGGCCACATGAGAATATGGAGGTGCCAATGTCCATGAGGGTATTTTTTAGACTTAGACCTTGGCTCTTGTGAATTGTTAGGGCATACGCCACACAGATTGGGAATTGTTCTCTGTACACGTATGCCCGGGGTATGATCTCAAATTTTGACTTAAAAGGCAATAATTCGTGAATCAAATTATTATTAAAAGGTTATCGGAAAAACAAACGTAAGCGCGTTTTAAAATACAGTCAGCGTCATCTAGCGACGTGTGCGGGTATCACCGCCACTCTTAGTTCAATGCATTATATTTTGACCAAATTTTGAGCGAAATTAATATTTTAGTGTAAGGAGGATGGGCGTTTTGGTACCGGAAAACTAATTACATCCAAACAAAATAATTTATATACAGATTGTAAGGTCTAATTATGTAGAACAATAGTTGTTATGGGGGATAGTCCCAGTTCGTTGTCCGTTCAGAGATATACAACCTTTAACACTATACATTTATGTTAGGTTAGGTTAGGGCGTTTTGGTACCCGAAAACTAATTACATCTAAACAAAATAATTTATATACAGATTGAAAGGACTAATTATGTAGAACAATAGTTGTTATGGGGACAGTCCCAGTTCGCTGTCCGTTCAGAGATATACAACCTTTAACACTATACATTTATGTTAGGTTAGGGCGTTTTGGTACCCGAAAACTAATTACATCCAAACAAAATAATTTATATACAGATTGAAAGGTCTAATTATGTAGAACAATAGTTATTATGGGGGATAGTCCCAGTTCGCTGTCCGTTCAGAGTTAGACAACCTTTAACACTATACATTTATGTTAGGTTAGGTTAGGGCGTTTTGGTACCCGAAAACTAATTACATCTAAACAAAATAATTTATATACATATTGAAAGGTCTAATTATGTAGAACAATAGTTGTTATGGGGACAGTCCCAGTTCGCTGTCCGTTCAGAGATATACAACCTTTAACATTATACATTTATGTTAGGTTTAGGTTAGGTTAGGTTAGGGCGTTGAGAACTAATTACATCCAATCAAAATAATTTATATACAGATTGAAAGGTCTAATTATGTAGAACAATAGTTGTTAAGGAGGATAGTCGCAGTTCGCTGTCCGTTCAGAGATATACAACCATTAACATTATGTAATTCAGTCACGTCACGATAAAGCAAGAGTCTATTATTGTTACTTATGACCTAACCTAACGATAACCTAACCTAACCTTTGAAGGTTGTATATCTCTGAACGGACAGCGAACTGATACTATCCCCCCTAACGACTATTGCTGTAGCTAATTAGACCTTTAAAACTGTATATAAATTATTTTGTTTGGTTGCCATGTTTTTGGGTACCAGCTTCCATATGTCGGATTGGCCCAGACATCAGAAGTAAAACACAAGTTTATTCAATTGAACAATCAGTTATCTTAAATCTAGAAAATATAGAAATGAAATACTAAAGCTAATAACGGCAAAAGGCGGTCACATAGGGCAGTACTGACTGTCAGGGACAGTGGTCCATGCACCCACCGCAATAAGGATAGTACTAATTGTCAGAGACAGCGTTCCACATCCAATAATCGGGCAGTACTGACTGTCGAGAGACAGTGGTCCGTGCACCACGACGCAACCGTTGGAAATGCGTACCGATCAAACAGCGCAGCTCCTTATAAAGGCGATCGCTAGTGGGGGGGAAACCGTTACAATATTTTACTGGATTGGATACCAAGTCCTTTAGGCCAAATGATCGATAGAGTGAATGATTTGCGTCTGGTGCACGTTCCACTAGCGCCATCTAGTCGCCGTCTCTCACAGCTGCTAATCAATGTGTCTGCCGACACGGCCATCCTGATAAATCACTCGTTCTCGAGTGCATTCATTCGTCATCAATTCACATCGTCATCATCGTTACATATCAAATTAGCAAATATCACTGGTCTAGGTATTTCTTTACAATAGAAAACCCCTACAGTTCAAACATGCTGGTCTAAATCGTCACCCACTAAAGCAGGTGAGATTCCTGCAGCTACAACTGGACTAGGTCACAACTCTTGTAACCCCTACAGTGCATATTTGCTGGTCTAGATAATCATCCCATGGATGAGATCCCTGCAGCTCACTGGACTAGGTCACAATACTCTTGTAACCCCTACAGTACACATTTGCTGGTCTAGATAATCATCCCATGGATGAGATCCCTGCAGCTCACTGGACTAGGTCACAATACTCTTGTAACCCCTACAGTACATATTTGCTGGTCTAGATAACCATCCCATGGATGAGATCCCTGCAGCTCACTGGACTAGGTCACAATACTCTTGCAACCCCTACAGTACATATTTGCTGGTCTAGATATCATCCCATTGATAATGACTGAGAGGCATCTTGACCAGTAATGTGGCTGCGCCGCCTCGAAGGCAAGGTCAGCGTCATGATTAAATTGACATCTTTCAAATTTTTGCTTTTAATTATGGTGTCTGACAGCCCTCTACGTATGAATTGGGGTAATCAGGATCAAATGGTACCAACACTGTGAATGGTTGTGGTGGCGCATTGGACCGGGTAGCAGATCATCAGTTAATTTTGAAACAAATGCTTCTAAATTATTTGAGGGTAGCGGAATATTTTCCTGGCCATTTTGTGATGATGAAATGCCAGAGGTGGGTGGACAATCCGATCCCACTTCTGATGTCGGATTGGCCCAGACATCAGAAGTAAAACACAAGTTTATTCAATTGAACAATCAGTTATCTTAAATCTAGAAAATATAGAAATGAAATACTAAAGCTAATAACGGCAAAAGGCGGTCACATAGGGCAGTACTGACTGTCAGGGACAGTGGTCCATGCACCCACCGCAATAAGGATAGTACTAATTGTCAGAGACAGCGTTCCACATCCAATAATCGGGCAGTACTGACTGTCGAGAGACAGTGGTCCGTGCACCACGACGCAACCGTTGGAAATGCGTACCGATCAAACAGCGCAGCTCCTTATAAAGGCGATCGCTAGTGGGGGGGAAACCGTTACAATATTTTACTGGATTGGATACCAAGTCCTTTAGGCCAAATGATCGATAGAGTGAATGATTTGCGTCTGGTGCACGTTCCACTAGCGCCATCTAGTCGCCGTCTCTCACAGCTGCTAATCAATGTGTCTGCCGACACATACATTTATGTCCATCCTCCTTTGTTTATTTAATTTTTGTAATGTTCGAGGAGAATAAAGTTAATCATTCGACTATTTCTTCTTGTAAACTTGTAAGTATAAGTATAAAAGCCGGTCTAGTCTTATCCAGAGTTTTCCTTTAATTTTATTTATATGCGTATTAAAAGCAGAAGGGGAGGCATCCGCCCAGCAGTGGGACGCTATAGGCTAGATTAAATTAGAAGATGTGTCCCACTACGCTGGATTTTTGCAATGACAGTCGATTTTTATTTATTCGTCGTAGTAATACCAATAGTAGTAGGGGGCATTACCATATCTCTAATACAGCTGAGACCAGCTGAGGGTTCTTCATCAGATACTTCAGACCTTCGATTTTTAGGGTTCCGTACTCAAAGGGTAAAAACGGAACCCTATTACTAAGACTTCGCTGTCCGTCCGTCCGTCTGTCTGTCACCAGGCTGTATCTCAAGAACCGCGATAGCTAGACAGTTGAAATTTTCACAAATTATGTATTTCTGTTGCCGCTATAACAACAAATACTAAAAACAAAATAAAATAAATATTTAAGGGGGGCTCCCATACAACAAACGTGCGTTTTTGCCTTGTGGTACGGAACCCTTTGTGTGCGAGTCCGACTCGCACTTGGCCAGTTTTTTCACATCAAATGAAGCGGCCCACCAAGTTGAATATTTTTTGTAAAGGCGGTATGTCGATCTCTAATAGTTTGGTTGGGCTCTTGTGTTTTCTAATCAGGGTCACCAGGTACTCCAGATCTTCGATTATCCTAATTTTTATAGTTTTCCCTTTATGTGGCCATTAAACCCTAACTCTGTACCAAATTTCAGCACTCTGAGTTTATGGGAAGTACTAGTTCTATTTTGATGATGAGTGAGTGAGTGTCGTAAATGCGAAACTTTGCTTTCGCTTAACTTCGGAACTAAATAACCTACAGACTTGAAATTTTGGATTATAAGTACGTGATTATAGCTTACTGGATGACGAAAATTTCTGCCTTCTGGTCTTATCCAGAGGTTCTCAAATAGGGGCCTGAAAATGCGGCGAAATGGTTCCAGTAAAGGATGGTACGGCAGTGTTTGCTTCGCGCTCGACTTGGCGGGGGCACTGCCGTGCCCCCCGATTATAGTAATGAAAATAAAGTTAAAATTCATATGAAACTGAAACTGCGTTCCGCTTCGCCGCGCTTCGACGCTCTTTTGGTGTGAGTTGAGCCTAAGGCTCCTGCAAACAGGTGCGACATGCGATAAAATCGCGCGCGACACAAAGACACCGCTCGTTGCGCGACTTGCGGTGCCTTTCGGTGTCTCGCCTGTTCTATGTTATGGATTTGGTTTCCGCACATAGTCCTTCAGTGGACCATTGTCGCGCCTGTTTGAAGGAGCCTTATTAGTGTACTTAATCTGCAATCTGCGTCGTTAGTCCAGTGCTCGCAAGCGCTACAGCTGAGCATGAGGTCCTGGGTTCGGTTCCCAGGTCGTCAGGAATTTCTCACTATCAACCTGGAGTTTATATTTGTGCCTGGTCGATGGTAATAGGCTCGCACCCTCTTCAGGGGACTTAAACATAATTGGCGGAATGTACAGTCAACAAAGGAGTTAAGTATACAGGAGCGTCGGATATTGTTGAAGTTTACTAAGAAACCGATGGATATTCTCGAATAAAATTTTAGTTTATTAATAGAAAACATACAGCTCATTTATTAAATTAAATTTCAGTCCAGAACATCCATCGGTTTCTTAGTAAACTTCAACTATATCCGACGCTCCTGTATACTTAACTCCTTTGTTGACTATTCATATTCATTTGAGGTATAATTATTATTCATATTCGTACCTATTCATTTATTTGCGTTAAACAAGGTAAAACAAGATGTTAACAAAAGGCTTAGAGCTATGAGCCGTTTTAGACCCTGTCAGGGCACAGCAAAACATATTGTTTGATACATAGCTATTACCTTACTTTAAAGTAAAAAATCTAAATCATATAAACTAAAATTAAAATAAAAGTATACATGAAAACTAAATAATTACATTCGCAAGAAAAGGTAATAACAATAACATAATAATATACATGGTTATTGATAAAACGTTAACAACCTCTTAAGAGGTCGTTGTACTCATCATTATGAACAACTTTTACTATGGAACCAAACCTGAAATCGCGAAAAACAAAATCAGCTGTTCCCTACATTTATGTTCGTAGGTATCACTCGTCAAAATAAAGAACTATAAAAAATATTCATCTTGGCAGTTGTGTTTTTTTTTGTCATTATTAACTTTATAAAACATAATAAATAATAAAGCCCACGTGAAAATATCGCACGGATTTTATCGCGCACTGGATTTTAAACTCTCGGTGTTGAGCCGAACGTTGAGAATCCAACAGAGCGCATCCCAGTGCGTCAAAAAAACACCGTTGGATTTTGAACTCTCGGCGCTAAGCAGTGAGTGGAAAATCCATTGCGCGAAAAAAAATCGCGTTCGTGCTACCTGGGCTAAGTATGTGTGAGATTATGTTGAATACGTTGCTAGTATGATCGTAAAATATAACGAAGTACACATAATAACAGTATTTCATATTATTTCGTCTAATTGAAAGAACAAGAGAACAATCTTACAAAGCAACAATTTTGTAGTAAGTAGTTATAAATCAGAACTGAAAGACAAAGGTGACATTTTCAATTTGGGTTTCAACAAATTCTGAGTTATTTATGTAGTCATTTATTCGTTTTTAGCACATGTTAGGCCGTTCAAATTCCTCGATGATTCATTCGTGGAATCTCAGAATTTAGACGTAAGTGCCAATTTTGTTTACCATTATTTGCCGCGGTGTTTTAGGTGACGGACAAACATGGCCCGTTTTCACTACCTAAGTGTTTGGCCAGACTGGGGCGCGGGCACGGAGCGGGCGCGGTTTCGGGAACGCGCGCGGGCTGCCTGTCTGCACTGGAGCGCGACTGCGTTCTGCGTGTTGTCGTGTCCAGTGTTTGTCAAAATATGATATGGATGAAGAAGACTTATTTTTACTAGAAAAAGCTCGAACTAGTTTGAGAACCACGGCCCCAGCGCGGGCCATCCGCGCCCGCGCCGCGCACCCACTGCGGCCACTTGTATGAACGAGCTATGGCGTGAGTTGCCCGCGCGCTCACCGCGCCCGCGTGCCCACTATGGACACTCAATGGAAGTTCATAATGTTTGAGTTCGCCGCACCGCGCCCGCCTATCAGTCGCACGGTTTGATCGAACAGGTCAAGCTACGCTTCCTGAGGTCTATTCGTGGTTGTGTGACCACCTTTATGTATCTAGACCCCTCCGTGTCTCGGAAAGCATGTTAAGCCGTTGGTCCCGGCTGTCATTTGTGGATCTTTGACAGTCGTTACGGGTGATTAGAAGCCCGAAAATCTGACAACCAGTCTTACCAAGGGGTAACGTATTACCCGGTAACTAGGTTGTGGAGCTCAGATAATAAAATACTGGTATTCAGCTGCATCCGGTTAGACTGGAAGCCGACCCCAACATAGTTGGGAAAAGGCTCGGCAGATGGCATTTGAGTCAATAATGTTGATTTATCCGATATTATTACTGTTGGACTGGTTGGGTTATGCATACAATTCTCACCCTAAAGGTGATCCGATATAGAACCAAAGTAGTCAACACAGCCTACAGAACAAGCAAGCTGAAGTGGCTATGAGCCGGCGTTATTAGCCGTAGAATCATGACCGTTGGGGTAAATGTGTTCTTGAGTGGATACCGCAAATCGGCTAACGTAGGGATAGGAAGCTCTCATGTTACCCCATTACAACGAGCTATACTCTCAAGCGACACGCGTCTTGCGACAGTGACTGCGGAGAAAGCAAATGAAAGAAGTTGTTTAGAGCCTGTCACGAGTCACCGAGACGTGATGATTTAAGGCTCCTTCAAACAGGCGCGACACGTGATAAAATCGCGCGCGACACAAAGGCACCGCAAGTCGCGCTACGAGCGGTGCCTTTGTCTCGCGCGCGATTCGAGTCGCGCGTCTTGCCTGTTTGCAGGAGCCTTTATTTTCGTTGGATCCCAGTTTTAGATCCCAGTTTAACTTGCGGGGCGACAGTCGGAAAGAGTGCTTGACACAAGTCGTGTCGCAAGTCGCATCGCTCAGAATGCCCGGCGGACTTGCGACGAGTTTTGCAGGGTGGCTGGTAGCAGTTTGATGAACGTAGCTGATGACAAAATTAAATAGCGTGCAATTAAAGAGGATTATGTCCAAAATAACATTCGATCTAATAACATTCGCAGGGCCAACGTGGCCAGAGATCGCACAAGACAGGGAGGTTTGGAAGGAAAAAGGGGAGGCCTTTGCCCAGCAGTGGGAAACAATCTAGGCTAAAAAAAAAAAGTCCAAAAAATCTGTGTGGTTCCTTCCTCAAAAGACCATCTCAGACATTAATCTGCATGGTCCTCAAATGCCTGACCAAGATTATGTCTGGATTTAATAGGGGAATAATTATTTGACCTCTGAGTTTTTTTGGTATTGAGTTATTATTATTATTACCTCTGAGTGGTCGCATATTATTATGATAAATTGAACTCGAGTTTTAAAACATAAGTTATTTTTGACGAAATGTTTTTTTTAAACCAATTACAGTAACAAATATAATTTACTAACTTTTGCCCGCGACTTCGTCTGCGATCCAGGATGAAAGAAACCAATGTCCTTCTCTAGGTCATGGTCTTTCTATGTGCCAAATTTTATCCAAATTTATTCAGCCGTTTTAGCGTGAAAGCGTGACAAACAAACTTACTTTCGATTTTATAATATTAAGTTAGGATAACTTATTAGTGGACTGTTACAGGCCGGTGATGACAAAACAAGAAATAAAAAAACTGGCCAAGTGCAAGTCGGACTCGCACACGAAGGGTTCCGTACCACAAGGCAAAAACGCCGAAAAAAAGACGTTTGTTGTATGGGAGCCCCCCTTAAATATTTATTTTATCTTGTTTTTAGTATTTGTTAGTATAGCGGCAACCGAAATACATCATCTGTGAAAATTTCAACTGTCTAGCTATCACGGTTCATGAGATACAGCCTGGTCACAGACAGACGGACGGACGGACGGACAGCGAAGTCTTAGTAATCGGGTTCCGTTTTTACCCTTTGGGAAGGGAACCCTAAAAATTAAAAACCTTCGTAGTTTTACTCATATTTTGCTCCCATTATTCATATGATTCATCTGGAGTATGTGAAAACTGTGGAGCTCCTGCCAATTTATGTGATAGTACGAACGTTATGTACTATTGCCAATAATAGGCGCCGCGGGGATTCTAGTTCAATAGTTGACAGACATTTTTAGAGCTTTGTTGTGCAACCATCATCGTCCATTTGCTATATGAGCCCGTACATGTCGATATAAAGATAGACGTAGAAAATATATAGTCACAGGTTTTGACACATGGTTTTGTTGCAGCAGCTTGACTACCACCTTCTTTCTGACTGACCGACTCCCGACAATTCAAAAGTGCCTGTTGAAATAAATGTTTAGCAAACATCGTAATTTGAGAGCAGTTAATAGACATTTACATAGTTATGCCGTTAATGAGGTGCCAGGGAAGCCACATGTGCAGAAGGAGTTATTGCTAAACTACTTTGTCTGTACCTCGTATGTAATGAGAATGACTGTAGATAAGGCGGCAAATTGGCGGAGGCTGCGAAGGCCTTTGAAGGTCCGTGGCATACACCTGTCCGCCAATTTTTTTTTTCCAATATGGCGGCCACGCATGGAAATTATATAAATCGATAGCTGACATCAATGCACAGAAAACATATTGATGTAAGTTAGTTCAAAAAATATGGTTGTCACGTGAACAACTTTGCCCGTTAATATCTTGGAAAGTGACACTTTACGGGGTTTGGTCTTATTACATTTTCCGTATGCATTGATGTCCGCTATCGATTTATATAGGTATCATGCGTGGTGGCCATTTTGAAAAAAAAAACAAAATGGCGCGGCATTAAGCCAGGTTCCATAAGAAAATCTTCAATCCCTTTGTTTTTCCAGAACGTCGTCCCAGTGTTTCACACTCAGGTAGAATATTATTTTAAGCGCGGTTAACTCTCAGGAATTTACCTATTAAAATATTTTTAGAAACCACTGCACGTTGTGTGCGTTGTTATTTTCATTCACCACAGAGCAATTTTGTTACACAATGAAATTTATTAAAATTGACAGTTCATGCATATATAGTTTTGTAGTGTTTTATGTGTCTAAAGTCTAGAATTATTAATCATTTACAAAATAAATAATTTATTACCCACATACATAATTATAAACACAGCTCTTAATAATCATTTACAAAATAAATATTTTTTTACCTACATACGTATTATAATCACATCTCTTTTTCCCCAAGGTATGTAGAAGTATACCTTAATATTTTAATTTTATTTGTTTATTTATTTTATTTTAATCTGAAGTCCACTACAAATAAATACGAGTTGTAAGTTTTAATGATATATTTAGAAAATAAATTGACAGAAAACCATGTCCATAAAACGTTGGAAGAATTTGATTCAATATAGATGTGACATTATTTTGAGGTCATAATACAAGATTTTTTTTTTTACTATTTATACCATCATTTTCATGTTCACCGTTACCACACACACCGTCACCACGTTATGTCGTGGCTACGTTCTTCTAGAAAACCGTAGCTGCGACTTTATTAAATACTAGCAGCGCCCTGCGGTTTCACCGGCATAAGTGTCGATCCCGGGGGAATATCGGGATAAAACGTATCCTATATGTTATTCTGATGTATTATTATTGTACAGTTTCATCAAAATCCGTTCAGTAGTTTTTGCGTAAAAGAGTAATAAACATCCATCCATCCGTCCTCACAAACTTTCGCGTTTATAATATTAATAGGATTTTTCAGCTAAACCAACATGAATGTTTGTCATACAATTTATTGTACACAACAGTGACGCTAGTGTTTTTATTTTTAGTCGAATCTAGGCGACCTTGTGACGTCATTTTGGCGCCGCTTGGTGTCACTCGAACCACAAAATAGAAAAGTACGGAAAACGCATTTTTATCAAGATGAAAAAAACGTAAAAATGGAATTGTATTCCTACATAAATCATCTTTCGAGTCTGACAGGGATTACAGTTTTATTATAATTAGTTTATTTGTTACGTTTTTCAAACTATACCTAACCGAATTTCACCTGAAAACGAACAATGGCTTCCATTCTAAGAACTATCATTATAGTAAATTATTAATATGTAATTTATCTTCTACATAGTTATATGTCTTCTTCTAATTATTATACAAATCAATTCGAAAATGGCTCGACCGATTGTGATGAAACTTTAGTTAAGTTGTTGTGTGCGCGCCGGAGAATAAAAAAAAAAAAAAGGCATTGCAACGCATACCGGGCATTAGCTAGTAATAATTAAAACAATGTAAAAATATAAAATTAAATTTAATAAGGGTACAGTGAGTTTTCTTTTCATCAAAATATGTTGCTAGGCTTTTACCTGCAATCTTCTATAGTTTCTTTATTTTCTTTCACTTTGCACTTTATTCTTTTTAGCAAGTAATTTTTTCACAAAGATCTATAATTAATAATTATGGTCCTTTTGCTTGTAACTTTTCTGCGTCACATCTGTTTACAAGATTTTATTTTAACTAAAGTGGCGTAAATTGATTTGTGTATTTTTAATTTGTTGATTGATTTCGGGATAATGACTAAAAGTTTGCGTCTCAATCAAACTTTTTTCTATTTTTATGATTAATGGTAGACGTTTTATAATTTACAAAAAAAAAATCTTCTACCCACTTTTGATCTTCCAAATGACATAAATTATGTTTTCTTTTTGCTTGCAGTGTCAAGATAGAAATTAACATATTTCGATATTTTTGTTTTATTACGCTACAACATGATGGCCATCCGAAAATTCGTCCGAATCGCTGTCAATGAAAATATTCATTTACTTTTCTTATAATATCAGAATCGATCTATCTTCTCAACTGTGGGAAAATCAATATTTAATTTATAACAATACAAATTCAATTGTGTCTCATTCATTAGCCACAGTTGAGCTAGAAGCATGATCCTGCACAGCCAAAGTGTGGAACTCTCTGCCGGCATCTGTGTTCCCTCCCACATTTAACCCGTCTGCCTTCAAAGCAAGTGTGAACAGGCATCTTCTGGGCACGCTCGTTCCATCATAGACCTCATCTATCGCTTACCATCAGGCGTGATCGGGGTCAAGAGCGGGCCCATTTAGTAAAAAAAAAAACCTTTTTACGCTACACAACTAAAACTCTCGTAGTCAATAATTCTTAAGCCAATTGGGAAACAAAATATTTATGAAGTGGCGCTTTTAGTTTCTTTTCCGCTACAAAAACCGAACACAAAAACACTTTTACAAGAAACATTATAACATTAAAAAACCGGGCAAGAGCGAGTCGGACTCATGCACCGAGGGTTCCGTACCATCATGTTTTTAAAATTTCATCGGCGAGGCCTATATTCATCAGAGAATTTAACACTGTGTACTGCGGTGTAGAATATTGCAGATTTATGTCAGCGCTATCTCTTGACCGATATTGGAACTAATGTAACTTTTGTTGATGATTTCTGAAAAAGTGTGCTATTTAAAGACTTCGTTTTATTTTTCCTGTAATCTTTATATAAACTTCTATCACATAGAATAATTTCAGATTTTTCTCTTTGCTAACTTCGGACATATGGGGGGAACGGAAATATTTTTTTTACATTTTTCATTAAAAGTCGAAAACTATGCTGCCTAAAAAAAAAAAATGTGTGAGAATGTGCAAACTGCGCTCTTTCATATGATACCCCACATGTCCTGTTCCCACTTCGAGTTTTTCAGACCCCCTTTTAGTCCCTGTTGCAAAAAATATAAGTACATATTTCGGTTCGGTGTCGGTTCCGTTTTTACCATTTTGGTACGGAACCCTAAAAACAATCCAAAACAGAACGTATATTTACTCGACTGTCACTTCTATATTGCGTCATATCGCCGCCATCTTTGAAAGTAAACAGTCGTTACTTACTTATATTGATACTTCTCTAAATTACAAAATATCTGTATATTTTTCTTAGATCAAAGGAAATATTAAAGAGGGACCGTTAGATTTCTCGAAGGAGATCAATTCTTAGGAAATGGATGGATATTCTAAATACATATTTCTTTTCATTCAGCGGTGTTTATTAAAACGTGGGTTGATTTACAGGAGCTGTTTGATCAACTATGCCTACACATTTCAATATGTCTTAGTTTAGTATTCATTCCTGATTTAAGATGAGGCAAAGATTGATAAGTAGTCATTTTGTTGTGATTATTAATTTTGAAAGAAGATTAATGGCCGATTCCTATAATTATTTACGGATCGCTATTAGTAAAAATTAAGACTTGTATCTTTACCAATAATTAAGCAAATACCTTATAGCTTTGCATAGTAGACCCTCGCTTATGGAAGTTGCTATTACAGGTAAAATACGTTTACAATTCTATTACGTGCACACCACACTCTCAACCTCATAGCTAGTGACACGGACCTATTCTGTTGTTCTCTGAGTGAGTTCACAAAGAATGCATTGTTTATAATAAGTTACAAAATTTAATTATAATAAAGATTTAGTAATAAGTTAGGATAAGAGTTTAGATAAATGTACACTATCGCAATAGGTTTCCCTGTAAAGGATATATGTAAGTTGGGAAATAAATAAATAAATAACAGTTTGGCAATAACAAATGCTACCATTTTGGTAAGTAAAACGATTCGTTTTGTTTGTTTATAGGGACCGAGCATAAGTGAAACCAATGAAACTGATCACGATGCACATCACAAAAGCGTTCAAGAGCTGACAGTGTCAATATTCCACAACAGTGAGGACACGCAGGCTCTTGAACGCGC
Source organism: Oligia latruncula (assembly GCA_948474745.1). Classification (NCBI taxonomy): domain Eukaryota; kingdom Metazoa; phylum Arthropoda; class Insecta; order Lepidoptera; family Noctuidae; genus Oligia; species Oligia latruncula. Next base: position 20,501,079 of record OX419685.1, read on the forward strand.
TTTAGTTGTGATGATCGCATTCAGTTCCATTGTCACACGACTGGCATACCTACAGTGTTATAATTTCTCTTTGTGAACTGAAGAGGATGCATTTATAAAACAAACACCTGTAGGTAATATGTATGTCAAACAGTCCAGAGATTTCTCCATTTGTGATGAATTTCGGACTAAACCGGATGCCATACAAACCGAAATAAGTAGGATCTCTTCACAAATTCCGACTTAGTTTAATTTAAAAGCGGGGCATTTATTCATTAAATTCATGCAGTTTAGGCACTGACCTGTATTATACAAGTACGCTGGACTTTATACTATCGATGACAAATTGAGTATAATTATGGTTTTAATTTTAACTCCATACCTCCACGCGTTCCCGAGATAAAGGGTATTGACAGACAGACAGACGACAAAGTGATCCTATAAGGGTACCGTTTTTTCCATATGAGGTACGGAACCCTAAAAATGCCGCTAGACAAAGAAAGAAAAGTGACTATAAAACCAGAGCGATGAGAATATATAGTATTGTTTCACTTACCTCTATAAGGAACGTAAATGTTCAAATACAGGCAGTCTTCGGATTCATTGGTGAGGAATGCCTTCAGCTGGTTCATGTAGTGCTGGCGGCCTGATGATGGAGGGTTGCCCTTCTTAATGGGAGGCAGTGACTGAGGGCAGACGGGGGCGAAGCGGGTTGCCATCTTGACTCCCGGCCAGGGAGGGGCGCTAACTGTAACAAGGAATTTGGATGTCATTTTCGATTTAAACATTAAATACAGGATGAAATTGAAAACTTGCGCCAACTCGAAATAGGAGAGGCAGTAACTGTTACATCATCATTTCAGCCGAAAGACGTCCACTGCTGGACATAGGCTTCTCCCAAGCACCTCCACTTCAACCGGTTCTGTGCTTCTCGCATCCAACGGGTTCCTGCGGCCTTCACAAGGTCGTCGGACACTATTTTTCGAAAATGTTCTGAAGTAACTTTTTAGACCTTTGTATCCTGCTTATGAGTATGAAGTTTCATTAAAATCGGTTCATTCATTTCGAAAAACAAGGGCTTGAAAGTTTGTATGAAATGCCGTAGGCGTAAATGCTCTTAAGTAAACACGAATTATCGGCGTTACAGTAAAAAAAATGTATCTTATCTAAAGAAGAAAATTAAAGTATCAGTTTTAGCGCGTGCTCAATAAGCAGAACCAATCATGGCAGAGTTCACAACATGAAGCAAGTTGGCAACACTATGAACTAACGGTCATTTACCTAATTTTGATCGTTCCTATGAAAAAAAGGGCGCGCGACGACGTTGCCAAATCGCTTGCCCACGCGCAATTATGTCCCCTATATAGCATCATCATGTGGCACGTCGCGCATATATCCCTTTCCTAAATTTTCTTTATAACACCTGTATGTAGATTCCTAGTACGCCGGCTGAAACTTTATTCATAGATAGTTTAAATTTATCTATACTAATATTATTATGAGGTAAAGTTTGTGAGGTTGTAGGGGGTAGGTAATCTCTGGATCTACAGAACCGATTTTGAAAATTCTTTTACCAATAGAAAGCCACACTTTGTGAGTGTCATAAGCTATTAAATTATTATTATTTATATAAATGAATATCTTAGAAGATATCAGAGATTTAAAAAGCGGGGATGGAGCGGCTGGCGGGGCGCGCGGGCGGTACGAAGTTCGCCGGGTCAGCTATTTCAAAAATATAAGGACTAATGGTTAGGGAGGGATATAGCCCACTCCCTCTCGAAAAGGCCCATTTCCAAGCAGTGGGAACATTATAGGCTGATTGTGGGGGGCGAGTTTATTGTCATGAGTGACTACGTATACTTAGGCCTGCTACTAAGAAATTCCTGATGGGCAAAACAAATAACACTTTATGCGACCTGGGAATCGAACCCAAACTCCGTAGCGCGCTGACAATCACTTGGCCAGTGCTTTTGCTTTCACTGTATCGCGAAATACTAACGTGATTTTTATGGTTTCGTAAGTCCGAATGAAAAATGGGAACCCTTATAGGATCACTCGTGTCCGAATTTAATGAACCGATGAAGTTGAAATTTTGTACACTTATTGAATTTCTGTGACCCAAATACGGATGTGTATTTACAGAATTATAATGCTTGAAATCATCAATACAACCAGTTCATATAATCCTATTGAATGATATTTCAATTGATTACCATCCTGTAAATACATATGCCATCAAAAACATAACTTGTAAACAAAAAAAAAAACCGACTTCCAAAAAAAACTACAAACTGAAAAATAACTTTAATTTCGGAAGTCGGTGTCTTAGGGATCAGTATTTTAGTTTTTGCCACCGACTTCCGAAATTAAAGTTATTTTTCAGTTTGTAGTTTTTTTTGGAAGTCGGTTTTTTTTTTTGTTAAAAAGTTTTTATTTCTCGCTTTTTAGTGGGTCTATTCATAATTTATCTAAGTTACAATAGCCTAATGTCAACTTGCCCATCGCCTTTTTATAAAATATTCCTTTTCTCGATGCTGGGACGTTAATTGTTGAGGAGTTCTCCTTTTATTAGTTTTTAGATTAGATGCTGATAATCCTAGCTGCAGCATCAGGCCAGACTTATGTCAACATTGCATTGGACTTAAAATGAGTCCTGTTTAAAATGAGCCCAAACACGACTACGGTGCTGTAATTTCAAGGTTTGTACTTTTTCTGATGCTCCTGGCTTCAGCATCAGGTCTTCGGTGTTCCTCAGTAACAGTACGTTTATCCACACATCGAGCCCTTTTCAATGAGCCTAAACACGATATATCTACTGTTAGTTGTCGAGGAGTTAGGTACTCTGCAGACTATCCTGACTGCAGCATCAGGTCATGAGACCAAATGTGGCAAATGCCCTATCAAACATCAAAACAATTTACTATAAAACAGTCCTTGCCTGTTCGAGTAACTTCTTAGTGTTAAGGAGTTGTACCTTCCATCATCAGCCCAGCTACCTGAGATGGTGACAGCTATACACAAATACACAAGATACTTCATAAAATATGCGAAAAACAATAAGTGAGCCTATAAAATTTGAGGGTTGCCCTCGATTTCTCTAAGATCCCATCATCAGATCCTAACTTGGTGACAATGGGACCACCTCAGAACTATCTACTTTCGAACAAAAAAAGAATTTTGAAAATCCGTCGACAATTCGCGGAGTAATCGATGAACAAACATACAAAAAAAAAAAAAAAAAAAAAAAAAACATACAAACACCCGAACATAGTACCTCCTCCTTTTTGTGAAGTCGGTAAAAAAGCCAAGTCTCGCAACTCAGTTCTTCTACCGTAAAAAGTTGTGAGATCCATGAAATACCAAGTCGGCTTCTGTCTTAAGTTATTACATAATTAGCTAACCTAATAACATCTTGTAGTGACCATCAATATTAAAAATCTTTTATGTTTTAAATAAATAAATTGACTTGGCAATCGCACTGTGAGATACATTGTGTTTTCATGCGATGGCGATGGCCAAGTCAATTTATTGAATCCTATTGAATGATATTTCAATTGATTACCATCCTGTAAATACATATTTGTAATTACAAATATGATGCGACCTAAGCGAATTATATTTTGTTCAACGTACAACTTGATACTGATGTGCAAATTGCAAAAAACGTAAGAAAATTTGAAGTTCAAATTGGTTGACCAGTATCATCGCACACAACACTCAACTTCAAGATAACGAAAACAACTTACTTTCCACCTTATAAAATAAAATGCCAATATTTTTATTTATAATCTCTAAAGCTCCGCTAAAGTGTTTTGTTTAAACGCCAGCGGATTTTCTCGGAAAACTGCAGTACATTTCGGACTTTCGTGATAACTGCTTTTGCCTTACAGAATACAGATAGTTTAGAAGTCAAGCGAGTGAATTAAATGTAAGGATGCTATTTCTATACAATATACTAAAAAAATAGTAGTGCATACAAAACCATACATCGAATATTTTCTCCGAGGAGGTAGGAAGGAAAGGGCCCGTGGCTAAATAATAACAGCCCTGTGCGGCTGTGTCGATCGATCAGGTTAAGCTACGCTTGCTGCGGTTGGGCTGTGGATGGGTGACCATCTTTACATACCGAGACCCCTCCGTATCTCGGAAAGCACGTTAAGCCGTTGGTCCCGGCTGTCATTCGTGGATCTTTGACAGTCGTTACGGGTAGTCAGAAGCCCGAAAGTCTGACAACTAGTCTTAACAAAGGGTATCGTATTACCCAGTAACTGGGTTGTGGTCAGATAGGCAGTCGCTCCATATAAAATACTGGTATACAGCTGCATCCGGTTAGACTGGCAGCCGAATCCAACATAGTTGGGCAAAGCAGCGTAGCTTATCGATCTACCCGTGCGGCTGTTATTATGTATGGTACAAAATACTAAGTGTATCCTTACAAAATTTACCTTTGTTTGTTCCTATTTAGCCGAGCAAAAAGGTAGAAACTCGCAGGCCACAATACAATATATCACTTAGCCCGCAATACTATGGTAAACAGTGCCATGATAACCACCGTTTTGCATTCTAACGCCATGCAGTGGCATTCTCATTGTTTTAATATTTACGTTCATCCTCGCTTCTCAGTTTTTATATTGAAGTTATAATTCAAGTTTATTTGATTCAATTTGCATCTGCTTCTGATGTGTTTTGCGTTGTTTCACGATGTTTAATTTTGTGTCTGTAATTTTTATTGTGTGTTGAATAAAATACATATTATAATAATAACAAAATAACCCGGACCCTGTTCCCGATACCGGTGGGCTATCATTTGTTATATTTTTAAATGTTTTTATATTTTCCTTATACTAATATTTAAAAATATAATTTACTAGCTGCGCCCCGCGGTTTCACCAGCGTAAATGTCGATCCCGTAGGAATATCGGGATAAAAAGTAGCCTATATTTTAATCCAGGGTGTCAGCTACCTGCATACAAAATTTTATCAAAATTGGTCCAGCCGTTTGAGCGTGAAGAAGTAACAAACATATAAACACACCCCCACACACCCTCACACACCCCAACACATACACATTTTAGACAGACACACTTTCGCATTTATTTAGTATGGATTCACTTAAGTTTAAAAGCCAGATCTATCAATTCAGGCAATTATTTTTTCTGATAAAAACTCAGTCACACTGTAGTACATTTTATCCATTAAAAAATTACGTAAATTTCGATCGACTCGTGCGGCCGTAATCATTTAACTACGAGCGCTCACAGAATCCATACTAATATTATAAGTGCGAAAGTGTGTCTGTCTGTTACCTCTTCACTCTTAAACCACTGAACCGAATTAGATGAAATTAGGTATAGATATAGATTGAGTCCCGGGAAAGGACATAAGATAGTTTTTATCCCGATATTCCTACGGGATCGACACTTATGCGAGTGAAACCTTGGGGCGCTGTTAGTCTCTAATAAGTAGGCATGAATGAAATATCTATGTTTTTAATTTAATAAATCCTGCAGAAGTTTGTTTATCTGTCTTAATAATTGATTGTTTCCTATCTACATATTCTATTATACCTTAACTATGCCCTACAAAGTAGAACCACATTCATATTTTTAGAATTACAGTTTTTCCCCGAAATCGGGGGGCACGGCAGTGCCCCCGCCAAGTCGAGCATCCTTTTCTCGAAGCAGTTCAAGCCATTTTCGACCCCCTATAACTTCGTTGTGGATAAAACTAGAGACCTGAATTTTCAGTAATCAAGCAGGTATTGTATAAACACGGTATATTTCAAATTTCATTCAATTTGAACCAGTAGTTTAAGAATTATAACTAGTCAAAGTTTCTTAATTTTGTCACTCACTGACTGACTGACCGATCATCAAAATTCTAAGGCACTTCTAGCAGACATAGAAGCTTCAAATTTAGAATACAATTAGTGTTTAGTGTATAAATCAAGGAAAAACTAAAATATTTTGCAATTTCGGTCCGCTTTTCTAGATACACAAACTGCACAAATAACTTTGTAATCCCATATAAATATATAGGATTACAAAGTTATATTTGCAGTTAATGAATCAGTGTACCTGTATAATTATGTACAATCTAATGGAATAATAGGTGTAGATAGGTACCTAGATATAATTATGTTCAAAGGTAACTTGTAAAATAGTCAATCAACGGATTATGTTCAAAGGTAAGTTTGGATTACCTATATTATTTGCCAACGATTTGGACGTTCTGACTGACCGATCATCAAAATTCTAAGGCACTTCTAGCAGACATAGAAGCTTCAAATTTAGAATACAATTAGTGTTTAGTGTATAAATCAAGGAAAAACTAAAATATTTTGCAATTACGGTCCGCTTTTCTAGATACACAAACTGCACAAATAACTTTGTAATCCCATATAAATATATAGAATTACAAAGTTACATTTGCAGTTAATGAATCAGTGTACCTGAACAAAGTCGCTTCCCGCTGTCTGTCTGTCCCTATGGATGATTGCGCAACGGATTTTGATGCAGTTTTTTTAATAGATAGAATGATTCAAAAGGAAGGTTTATTTGTATAATACATGCATAATATAGTAGAGAAACACTGATAATTTTAGAGGTTTCTAATGTGATGTCGTAAATAAACAGATTTTCTTGCGCTTATATTGCAAAAGCTAGCTGAACCCTACGAGATAGATCAAAATAATGTACTACAGTATTGCACACCTTAAAAAGGTCTACAAAAAAGTCCGCAATGGTATATGTCTATCTGTTAGGGATAACCCACAATAACCATTTTTTATCCTTTACTTTTTACGAGAAATAGTGGCTTGTTTACGAAGCGATTTTAATCAATACAGCATTAATCTATATCCAATTAGGTACCTTAAATACATTGTGCATTTACTATAGATCAATTTGGCCCTTTGAAGCATGTAATTTAAATGAATATTTTTGAAGATATTACAGATTTAAAAAGTAAGGAAATTGCGGTTGCGCTGGTGAGTTTACCTTAGGCAACGACAGGATAATACGGTTAAGTAGTCACGACCTCTCATCGTTTGGGGTGGGGTGTACCTCGAGCTCAGCAACTCCCCTAAATATCTTGGTATTACCCTGGACAGGTCTTTAACATTCAGCAAAAACTGCAAAAATATCAAGCAGAAGGTGCACACTCGCAACAGTCTTCTTCGTCGACTGGTCTCATCGAAATGGGGTGCTTCGCCTGAAGTTATGCAGACTACTGGACTGGCGCTATCTTTTTCTGCGGGAGAATTCGCGTGCCCCGTGTGGAGCCGTTCTGCCCATGCAAAGCTGGTACTTAATATCGTGTCCTGCGTGTCCTGTCAGCTGCACGTTACAGGAACTGATGGACGCTGGTGAAGTCGCCAAACAAGTAGCCGAATTCTGGGCCAAGTCCATTTAGATTGCTATCGACACGCTAAGAAGAAGAATAAGGTCAACTACGAGATGCCATAGTCAAAAAACAAAAACGCGCTTCGCCCTATTAGCACTTTAAGATTAGCAGCGATCGCACGCGTTTATCGGAGCTCTCTAGCGAGGAAAATAACAATTATCCATATTAATGTTATAAATTCGAAAGTAACTCTGTCTGTCTGTCTGTATGTTACCTTTTCACGCCTAAACCACTGAACGGATTTCGATAAAATTTGGCAGAGAGATAGATTGCATCCCGGGGAAGGACTTGCGGTAGTTTTTTTATCGAGCGAAGAAGCGGGCGGAAGCTAGTATATAATATAATGGAATAATAGGTGTAGATAGGTACCTAGATATAATTATGTTCAAAGGTAACTTGTAAAATGGTCAACGGATTATGTTAAAAATAAAAAGTTAAAAAGGTACCGGAAAGGAAAAAAAGTAGGACTATCTACAAAAAGAAGTGAGATGCCATCAAAAACATACCTTGTAAAAAAAGCCAAGTCTCGCAACTCAGTTCTTCTACCGTAAAAAGTTGTGAGATCCATGAAATACCAAGTCGGTTAATTTATTCACTCCCTACTTAAGGAACCTTCTGTCTTAAGTTATTACATAATTAGCTAACCTAACAACATCTTGTAGTGACCATCAATATTAAAAATCTTCTATGTTTTAAATAAATAAATTGACTTGGCTATCGCCATCGCATGAAAACACAATGTATCTCACAGTGCGATTGCCAAGTCAATCTGTTTATTTAAAACATAGAAGATTTTTAATATTGATGGTCACTACAAGATGTTGTTAGGTTAGCTAATTATGTAATAACTTAAGACAGAAGGTTCCTTAAGTAGGGAGTGAATAAATTAACCGACTTGGTATTTCATGGATCTCACAACTTTTTACGGTAGAAGAACTGAGTTGCGAGACTTGGCTTTTTTTACAAGGTATGTTTTTGATGGCATAATCTTTACCCGTAGTCTGATAGGCATGTTTAAAATAGCTATAACCGGTGGATTCTTTGCATTCCGAAGCATGCAATTCCACACAGTTCTACAAACACTGTTCTAAATTACACGCAGAAGAACAATCTAGTGTAAGGTTTTATGGGGAATAAATTGTTAGCTCTTAAACTAGGAACGGAAATGGAAATTGTATGAGCGTACAAAGTATTAGAATAATGATTTTAGGAAATTGGCTAACAAAATCCAGTGTGTGTGTGTTCAGACTTGCTTTATTAATATAACATTAGTATAATCAGCAATGTTCCCACTGCTGGGACACAAGGCTCCTCTCTTTGAAAGGGACTGGGCCTTTATCCACTACGCGGGGCCAGTGTCGGTTGGTGGATGTCACATGTCTTCGATTTTTTTGGTTCTAAGACATGTCGGTTTCCTCACGATGTTTTCGTTCACCGTTTTGAGAGCAGTGGTGATACAATTAAGTACAACAGAGCTAGCGAGTAGCTTTTGCCTTCGTGGCGGTCGGAAATTAACCCATGGAAACATACCGGGATAAAAAGTATCCTCAGACATAATTCAGTTCATGGTCTACTCCTGAGCCAAATTTCATCAAAATCCGTCCCGCAGTTGAGGCGTAAACAGGTAACAGATATACAGACTGACAGAGTTCGTATTTAAAATAGCGCCCCGCCGTTTCACCCGCATAAGTTTCGATCCCGAGGAAATATCGGGATAAAAAGTAGCCTATGTGTTAATGCTGTCTATAAGCTATATGTGTGCAAAATTTCATCTAAATCGGTTCAGAATTTTTTGCGTGAAAGAGTAACAAACATTCATCCATCGATCCATCCTCACAAACTTTCGCGTTTTATTTTATAATAGGAAGTAAGATGGATTATGTCCAATTTAATAGTTTTCTTAATGTGAGTATAATGTACAGACGCCAGCACATCAAGCTACCCGAAACTGTCAAATATTCCCAGTCAACTTTGAACCTTACAATTTAGAGATAAAGTTGAAAATCTATTGAAGAAATTTGACAGATTGTTTTAGCTTGATGTGCTGGTAACGTGTCTGCTGTACGTAGTATTTAAACACAGATGTTGTGCATGCTGGGATATTGTGTGTATATCCTTAAACTTTAATGTTCATACATTCATAACTAAACTTTAGATAAATATTTTAACATGTTAGCATAACAATAAAACCGTATGAGAATCATATCGCTGGATCAGGCTTGACCTGGCACTGATCCCAGAACTGATCTTATCGTGTTATGTTTTGAATGGAACTGCCATAATATAGCTTCCCTTAACTACCTACAAATCATTGGATGATACGAAAGTTCTGGGGGTCTGAAAAGGCCACTTTGGCAGAATCATAAAATGATAACATTATGAATCATAATTTGGCGAAGACAGTCCATGTTTTTCTTTTTTTCGCTACACTACGTAGGTATAATCAAACAGATTGGGATTGGATTGATTGGTACTTTAGCACAGAAAAAAAAAAAACTGAAAATCCTTCACCAAAAATGGGATTTGATACAATTAACTTAACAGTTAACTGTCCATTATGATTCATAATGTTATCCTTTTATGATTCTGCCAAAGTGGCCTTTTGAGGTCCCCTGATCTGTGAATTAGAAGGTGTTACGATTTTCTTACCTGGTGGCATAAACCTTAGGTGCCCCGTCGGAGGAGCAGCATATGGTATGCCAAGAAACATCTCCACAAACTGAAAATCATACTGCCGACTTGGCTTCACTATTAACCCTCTTAGAGCACCTTGTCTCAGGTGGTATTCCCTCGTCAATCGTTTCCCTCCGTCATCGTTCGGAAAACTTCGGCTGTCACCGTACACATTCGCGGCACCTTCGTTCGCCATCGGCAACAAGAGCGAGACGAAAATACAAATAAACATATTGTGATTTATAAACGAAGTCGCGTGCCGGTTAGTGGCCATTTTGTTTATGAGCAACGGTTTGCTCGTTTTATGCTCTGCGTTCTCAAAATAGTTGCCGTTTTATTGTTTGTTTGCACTCAGCTTTTATTGTCCACTGTACTCTGTGAGTCTGCGATCTTAATCGCGATTTATTTTTAACTAATGAACTATCATTTCCAATAATTCCGCACTACACTTAAAAATAAACTGGCCTAATATAATTAAAAAAAAAAATCGAATTTAGTGTTATACATTTTTTATCACAGATTTTTTTTCTGAATACAGAAGTGTACGATTTTGAAAATATTTTGTTATCTAAATATTGTCACTTTCTATTTTTGTTGCGTGATTTTTTTTGACGATCGATAAACGGCGTTTGCGCGTTCCCAGCGCGTGATTCCAACTGGATAGCGTCCAAAGTTGTCCCCGCGAGACTCTAATACCGAAATACTGCGGCATTCGAAGCAGAGGGGATGTGCATTGCTAAGATTGTTTCTAAAGACGCGAACATTCCTTTCAGTGGGTTTTCTTTTGTGACAATCTGGATTTAGTCGTGGAAACAATTGCTTGGAGTGCTAGACACAAATTTATTTATTTTGGAACTTCTGAGAGCACTTTGATACATCAAGCGAATACAATTTATTGTTTCGTCGAATTTGGTCAAGTGGAATCTGAATGCTTTCTGTATTTTCTATGGAAACCATCAATTTGGATATTTGATTAATAGAACACTCATTCTATTCGTGAAAACAAACGAGAAATCAGGTATATACAACTATACATAATATTTAATAGTATGGCCATAAATACTACAGTTTTGTTTATGATGCTTTTAGCTGGTGTAATTTAATTTAGTTAATGTATTTGAAACCATTTCGTTAATTTAATATAATTTTAAAGTCAAAGCAATAATTTCAACAGGAGCCGATTTATGAGGTCTTTGTGAATAGTCAATTAATTTTATTTCATTTGGCTGCAAATATAATAATTTAATAACGTTCTTTATTTGAACTATACTTAAAAATAGATTTTCAGTAATCCTTCCACTATACCTAAAACAAATTGTAGGCATTAGTATTTTTTCTGTAAAATAACACGCAACCACATCAAAATAAATTAAGATAAAAAATCATCGCAAAAAATCCGCTAATAACATTTATCTCGCGATCTATCCCCACAACGTATCTCGTGTGCAACCACATCTCTCATCGTCGCACGCGCATCATTATAACCGTTGGACTAACGCTCATCTATTTATGTCGCAGCACGTGGCATTCCGGATAATGACCGGCCAGGAAGGAAACAATACTTTGATCCGGATGTTTGGGGTTTAAAAGGGTAAGCAAAGCAGAGATTTGGGGAAGTTGGAATGAGAGATCTTCTCGCCTGTTATGCTTAATGGGTAGGTAGAGATGGGTTTGTTTTTGGTGTTTGAAGTTGTACTCGTGTGATAACCAAGAAAGTGACCCGAAAGGTAAGGTTGTAATGATGCATTGACTGCCCCGCTGGTCTCGTGGTTGCAAGCGCGACTGCTGAGTGTGGGGTCCTGGGTTCGATTCCCGGGTCGGACAAAGTGTTATTGGGTTTTCCATTAGGTAAGTATTTCTTAGTAACAGTCCGGAGTTTGGAAGTTGGCGGTTTAATACCCCCGTGCTTCGGAAAGCACGTAAAGCCGTTGGTCCTGCGCCTGAACTCGCGATTACCGTAATTTCAGCCGTGTTGGAATTCTCTATAGAATCAATGCTATGTCCCGGATTATAAATATGTAGTAAGTATAGTCTGTTCGAAATGTATCCGATAAAAATGTAAACAAATGGATCAGAAAACGCACCTACCCGTGGATGTAGTTGCAGTCAGTACCTACCACTTACAAATCGAGTGCGTTGATTTGATAATTTGAATACTTAAATCCGAAATTCTATTTTCAAGTCAATTGAGGTTAATGTTGTAAACTTAATTTTTGTCAATGATTTTTCAATTACAATTTAATAATTTTATTTAAACGATAATTGTTGGAATAAGTGATGAGAAACAGTAAACCTTCTAGAAAAATTCAAATGAACATGTTTCTAATTCCCTTTAGTGAGTGATTGTGTACTTAACAATGCAACCTGCGGTGCTATTCTGTAACAATCTCACCGTGAAAACTTAGGTGAAGTGAGCGTGGAGTGAGCTGTCAATAGTGTCAATTCCTAGCAAAAAGAAACTCACTTCACCTAAGTTTTCACGGTAAGATTTTTACAGAATCGACCGGCTGAGCAGGATTTGTTTACACCTTTTGCAGATACTTTATAGTGAAAAAGATTTCTCTGCTAAAATTCAGAAACCCACCTACTGGTTCGAGACTCAATTATTGTGACCCAATTCAATATTCCCTTCGTGGTTCTTCGATGAACTTGACTGCCAGAACTATGGACTAGCATGGGCCATTACCGTGTACACCAGCTATTCCACCTTGCGTAGGAAGACAACACCTGGCACACCCCTCCTTTGTTCCCAGACAAAAATATTTTGTACCTGCTAAGAATGCTAATCTATTTGTGTGGGAAGATTAAATGTCACTCTTTGAATTACCGATAGTGTTTTATTGTTATCTTTTATTTGCGAATACGTAGGCAGTCTTATTGTTTTTTGTTGTTGTTCCTTTGTGCTTCAGAATGTGTTCTTATTCTTAAGGTTCCCAAATATACATTTTGAATGGACACTGATTTAAAGACGAGTTATGAGAAAAATAAGTTTTCTATAGGTAGAAATTTGAAATTCCTCATATCTCGTCTTTATATCAGAGTACTTTCAAAATATATATTTGGGAACCTAGATATTCTGTAATCCAATCGGAATAAATACACACTACATTAGGAATTTATGTTTGACTAGCTTCTGCCCGCGACTTCGTACGCGGATCCTGTTGGTTATGTCAGCGACAACGGGGTAGTCAAAATCGAAGATCTGAAACGTCTGATGTCGAATTCTAAGAACCCGGGGACTGGATAACAACGGGATGCGCGAGACGATTCGAGACGACATTTTCAGGCAATAATTAACCAATAGGGTGGTAAACTTGGCCTTGCACTTTGAATGTTGGCATAAATGGGCCTTCTGAAATCTGTTTCGCAACAAAAGATGTCATTTGAAAGGCATTATTGTACGAACGTATGTTGTCCAAGAAATGTTTTGACTGTGATGGTCACCGATTAGCAGTGATCTTAATATTTCTGGAGGATTTTGTAATATTTTAATATGTACTTTCCCACCTGAGCAACACATACCGTTTGTTTCTTTTTGCTATTTAACAGCTTCACAAAAAGTAAAATTTTTAACCATACCTCCGATGGCGGAATATGTGGCGTAGTCAATCATAGGAGTATACGTAAATGCACTCCGTTCCTTATCAACCCAAGGAAGGTCGCCATGCCCTACGGCTATATCTTGAGACACATCCGATTCTTCAGATGATATCGACATTCTGTTCAGAGAATGTCGAAGTCGATCAGAATTCAAACGTTCGTTGCGCTCTTCTTAATCTGTCTCTTCATGCCGTACTCCAGCAATTCTTTCTTTCTCACTTTCTGATTATGAATATTTTGTTGTGTGCGTATTCGGAACAATGTATAATAATCTCACCGTATCAGCGGTCAGTCGCGCATCATATTCTTCACTGGTCTCTAGAGATCTGGATGTAGATGCGTAAATACGCTGAGAACGCAGGCGTACTTCGCGATCCGAAGAGGTTTCCACGGAGCGAGTTGCAGCCTGATGTTCTCAAACAGCATCAAGTCTCTCCTGACGCTCTTCGGTAGATTCTTGGAATCTTATGATCCTCAATCTTTTAGCTCCTTTGGAACATTGGAAAAGATTTGACCTCTTTCTGGGCATGGTTATAGTTTTATTATGAAGATACCTGATCAATTAAAATCTAAGTGACTGCTCCCCTACCAAGGGTGCCCAGACACGGGATCGTCTGGCCCATGGGCTGGTTTGGTCCCTGGGGTGGTCACGGCGTGCTATGTGTTCTGGTGCGCCGGTGATGGGGAGTACTCCCCAGCGGAGGGTCCGGTGACGGACAGCCGCGGCGGGTTCACGGATGAGTGCTAACGCGTGCCCATGTTCCCGCCGTAAGCGGCAGAGGAGGACACAGTGGAGTTTTAGTGGGTTAGAGTCCCACATAACTGCACTATCTCCCCGTGGTAGTGCAGAATGCATGAGCATTTCTTCACGTTAAAAAAAAATAAATGGGAGTTTTGGCCAGTAGAGTCAAATTTTCAATGATATACCATCGTCATCGAAAATCAGTCCTAAACTGTTACCGCCTTCACCGCGTGGAGGTGAAATTAGTGATAGCTTAGATTTCCACATCAGATGTTTCTGATCTTCGATTTTTATAAGTCAACAGGAAATGCCCATCAGACCGAATTTACTTTTACTAAGACGTCATTCCTATATGTGTTATGGTGTAGCTGGGCTCTTGGAGTTCCCCATCAGGTGTTCCAGATCTTGAAATTTATTCTCTCAGCAGAAAATCCTCATCACGTGGAACAATTTTTGCTATGGTACCATTTTTGTATCTCTTATAGTTAAGCTGGTCTGTTTCGGTTCTGCATCAGGTGTTCAAGTTTCCAAGAAACATTATAGCCTGAATGTTGTCCAGCCATAATAACTATACAACAAAAAAAAAATCATTCAAACCGTCCAGTAGTTCCGAAGATCGGACGCGCAGGCCCGAGGCGTGTACGTACTCTGATAGAATACCTTAACAAATGTTCGCCGTGATTCTTTAAATTGACATAACTTTTTTATTTATGAACCGATTGACATGAAATAAACACTAAATTTTAAGTGAAGCCTACTACAATATATTAGTGAAAACCGCATCTAAATCGAATAAGCCGTTTCTGATATTAGCGTGCACAAACAAACAGACAAACAGACAAACAGACAAACCGACAAACAGACAAACAGACAAAAAAAAAATTAATTGCAATTTCGGGTTCGGCATCGATATAATAACAACCCCTGCTACTTTTTTTTTATATATTTCCATTGTACAGACACCACTTTTCTACAAATTTATTATATGTATAGATTTACAAATTATTTAGTGGCCCCTTATGAAGTGGTGTAATGATATTGTACTGTCGTGGGTGTTTGAAAGGGACCATACGCGGTTCCTATTCTATTCAAAAGTAACTGTGCTATTCCTATGCTACTCAAAAGTAACTGTGCTGTCAGAAAAGTGACGTCAGGCAGACCCTGGAGGCTCACGTGCTAACTCTTCTGGTGGTCTTATCTACGGGTTGAAATTTCTCTCGTCGTCGTCGTTTCTTTTTTTTTTTCTTTTTTTGAACGTTGCCCCACACTAGGAATTTCTCCTGTATTGTGGTGTGTTTACAAACATTTAAACTCACATACACAAACAGGCAGACCCGGAACAACTACTTGTAGGTCATACAAATATTTGTTCCGTGCGGGAATCGAACCCGCGACGCGCAGCGCAGTCGTCCACTGCGCCAAACGTGCCGTCGAAAATGAAAAAAAAAATTATGTGATTATCTTAAAAATGATGTAGTCAGAATTATCGTGACCAAGTTCTAACAATAATTGCGCACTCGAAAGAAGGCAAAACCTATTTTGAAAGAACACCTAACTTCAAGTAAATTCTAAGAGCATTATGTTTAGGTAGAATAGAATAGAATAGGTACTAGGTAGGTACTTATTTGCTTGTAAATAGCTCCGTTCTTTGCGTCGCTCAAAATAAATTGGCAAAGAGTAAAATGTTTATTGATTTAGGCTAATTGTGTCACCAACTATTACAATTTTCCACTGGTCAAAAATAATACTCGAGTAGATAAACTTTCTCTAGCATAAAAAACACTGGCATAAAATAATAATGTACAGACGCCAGCACATCAAGCTTACAA
This sequence comes from Oligia latruncula, assembly GCA_948474745.1. NCBI lineage: Eukaryota > Metazoa > Arthropoda > Insecta > Lepidoptera > Noctuidae > Oligia > Oligia latruncula. The sequence continues at coordinate 20,517,306 of OX419685.1, forward strand.
TCTGTCAAATTTCTATAATATATTTTCAACTTTATCGCTAAGGCATAATATTCAAAATTGATTAGGAAAATTTGACAGTTTCGGGTAGCTTGATGTGCTTTCGTCTGTACTTACTTAATAAAATATCCTTTTTTTTTACTTAGCCTATAAGCCCACACTGTCCCACTGCTGAGGGAAGACCTCCCCCAAATACTTCCAGGTATTCTTTCCTAGCGCCATCGCCAACGTGACCCGCCCAATGCCAATTCAGCTTATCAGCCTTTTTCCCAAAGAAAATATCCTTGGCTCCCAGCAATATCCTAAAAATACACACAAAACAGACACTACAAGCCAGTATAGGTCGGCTTCCAGTCTAACCGGATGCAGCTGAATACCAGTATTTTACATGGAGCGACTGCCTATCTGACCTCCAAAACCTTGGTAAGACTGGTTGTCAGACTTCGGGCTTCTGACTACCCATAACGACTGTTAAAGATCCACGAATAACAGCCGGGATTAACGGCTTGACGTGCTTTCCGAGGCACGAAGGGGTCTTGCTATGTGCAGATGGTCACCCATCCACGGACCAACCGCGGCAAGCGTAGCTTAACCTGATCGATCGACCCGTGCGGCTGTTATTACTTAGCCACATAGATATTAAAAACATCTGGTATGAAAAAAAAATTTACCCGACAAAACATGATACTAGAATACTCACTTCAACCATACGAAAATATTCCTACCCAGCATCAAATTGACTCAGCAACAGCAGCCGCTCCTCGCATTATGAAGGTCCCAAAAACGGTGTCAACTTATTAAACACATAAATATGTCACATCTGCATAATTTCGCACTTGATCATTGTCAGGACACGACGCCATCTTGGGTGTACGAAACAGATTTCCAGGAAAGTCGAAGATGAATCGTCTATGTCGGTTCGCCAATTACGGAATTAATTTTAAGTTCATTTCATGTGCTGTGATTATTCATGTGAACAATAATGGAATATAATTCGTTTGCTTTGTGGCTGTTCTAAATCTTTCTGATGTCCCGGAAAAGAGCTAATCGCTTTTGTAATTTCTAACGTGACGGTATTATCGCGCACGGGAAGTGTATGTAAATATATTTAACTAGCTGCGCCCCGCGGTTTCACCCGCGTAAGTGTCGATCCCGTGGGAATATCGGGATAAAAAGTAGCCTATATGTTAATCCAGGGTGTCAGCTACCTCCATACAAAGTTTTATCAAATTTGGTCCAGCCGTTTGAGCGTGAAGAAGTAGCAAACATATAAACACACACACACCCTCACAAACTTTCGCCTACATAATATTAGTGTGATTTATTTAAGGTTACGAGCAGTGGTGGCTCAGTGTATCGCCCGCGACTTACGAGATGTAGGTCGTAGGTTCAAACCCCGTCAGGCGCTTTACTTTTTGTAAATAATTAATTTCATCACAACACTCTGCTCGACTCTCATAACGGTGAAGGAAAACGTCGTGAGGAAACCGACATGACCTAGAAAGAAAAATTTGAAGACATGTGACATTTACTACCCCGCACTGGGCCGCGTGGTGGATTACGGATCCCTCACACCGAGAGAAGGTCTGTGTCCCAGCAGCGGGAACATTATAGGCTGCATACATTTAAGATTACATGCACAACCTTACAGAATAGAATACCACACAGTACCTACAGAGCAATTTACAAACTAAAAAGTGACACACATACATACGTAGGTTAGGTAAAATAAATGAAAAAAAAAACAAAAAATAACGAACAAAACACAACACATTACACTCGTAAAATAAACAAAATGTAATCAAGTGACAAAAAAATAAAAACATTATTAAGAAGACACTTTTTGATTTTCATCATTCGTGTATAAACAAAATGAGGGGCTTATGGCTAAGTAATAACAATCGCACGGGTCGATCTATCAGGTTAAGCTACGCTTGACGCGGTCGGTCCGTGGATGGGTGAAAGCACGCCGTTGGTCTCGGTTGTCATTCTTGGATCTTTGACAGTCGTTACGGATAGTCAGAAGCCCAAAAGTATGACAACTAGTCTTACCAAGGGGTATCGTGTTACCCAGTAACTGGGTTGTGGAGGTCAGATAGGCAGTCGCTCCATGTAAAATACCCCCGTACGGTCTCATCAACCGTACATTTACTTTGCGAACGCAGCAACCTACTTGGGTGTCGTGCGTCACAAATATTATTCTATTAATTATAACGTTTTAAGTAAAGCATATCGAGTCAGACAATAACTGTGGAATTAACCACTTGTCAAGGGAAAGAATCTGTACCACTTTAACTTGTTAACCTTCTACAGTTTAATATAACTTTAAACTCAAGTTGTGGTTTTTTCTGTGTGCTCCATAACTAAACCAACATTAACAAAGTGATAGTGTACGGTGAACTTCGGTGTCTACAACCATTGGCTCCTACAACTGGTATTCAGCTGCATCCGGTTAGACTGGAAGCTGACCCCAAGATAATTGGGAATAGGCTAGAAAATTGATTGTGTATAAATAAAACAATAGAGTTTCGGAAAAAAATAGCCAAGTCTAAATATTATTAGGATTTTGTTCAACAATTTTTTTTATTTATGCCTATTTGTCACTGTGAAAATAAAGTAGGTAACCGATCAACGTCGCCTGTTACTCCATGTTGTGGTTATGATAAATAGATTCTCCTGACACATTAATCTTCTGCTCTTTATTCATACATGAAGATTGCTAAATAATACCAAATAGATTTCAGAGTGGAAGTGCGAAGTGCTTTTTAGTGAATACTTAATAAGACGCCAGCACTTCAAGCCACTACAATCTGTCAAATTTCTTTAACAGACTTTCAACTTTATTGCTAAGGCATTAGGTTCAAAAATGATTTTGAAAATTTGACAGGTTTGGGTCGCTTAATGTGCGAGCGTCTGTACTTAAAAGTCCGTAAATCAAGAACGCTAGAAATAAAGAAAGCTAGATAGTAGGTATGATATTTTGAAGTAATGGCTATATTGTTTGCCAGGGGCGATTCTCGTAATGTTGAGAACATTCACAGTGTGATCTCAGTCTAAATCTGCCAAAAATACCTCTAATTTCCCTACATTTTTGACAAGTTTTTGACATTGATTGTCGCTAAGATGAGATTGCGACTAGATTTTTAACGTTTTTAAGTATGGGAATTGGCCTTCTGTTGTCTTCAAAACCCTGTACAGTCACATCTAAAGTTATTTGAGAGCCTGGTCTCTGCAAATGATCTTCGGCAAACTTTGTAAGTGCTGGCGGAAATTGTGCGTCTTGTCGCTGCCACAAGACGCAGACTTGTCGCTTGCATCTGGTTCTGGTCGCTGCGACTCGACGCAGAGCTGTTATTTGCGTTTGCGACTAGGAGTTTTAGAACCTCGTGCAGGAATCGATTCAGAAATTTTGAATCAATCAATCTGCTATTAGCCTTTTCCTATGTTGGGGTCGGCTTTTAACCTAACCGGGTGCAGCTGAACAGTACCTATTTTATATTATGGAGCGACTACCTATCTGACCTTCACAATCCAGTTACTGGGTCATTACCTCTTATTACCCACAAAACAGACGGAAACTTTGATTATAAAATACTTTAATTAAAACTCAAACTCAAAGCATTTATTTTAAATAAACCAATTACAGGCACTTTTGAATATTGTCAAGAGGTCCGTTAGTCAGAAAAATGAAGCTAGTTGTCCATTTCAAAGCAAGAAACTCCATGGACACTAGGTATTTTAAATCGTAATATTGTTACAAAGTATTGGGTACTTACATCATTCATGTTCAAATTATACATGTGAGAACGATGAAGAAAGACGCGCACTTTAAAAGTGTCCGTAATAAAAAGATAAAAACAAAACAATCGAAATAAATTAAAATAAGTCGTGGCTAAGAGATGACCAATCCCTACTGTGTAACCGTGTCTTTTTACGCGGTGTATTTATATATTTACAAAAGAACGTAATTTAAAGAGAAAAACAAAACTGACCTTCGGAATTCGAATGACTGAAATAACGTCTGTGTAGCAGTCGGCGAATTTACCTCCGAATAGCTATGTTCTTCGGAGTTCTTTAGATGTTTTTTTTTCCCATATCGAGGATAACACTTTTCTCTTAGTTGAAATGTATTCAATATCCATTAATAAAGATAAAAAAAAAATGCTGCGATTTTTCTCGTAAACTGTCCTTCACGGAAACAATGACAGTTGGAAGTGAGTGTTGACCAGGGGACGGAGGTGGCGCTAGTTGTAGATTGGGTAGTTTGAATGGGTAGTGGTAGACCTAAAAATTCAAATTTTCATACGTTTTTTGCAATTTGCAGGTCAGTGTCAGGTTGTATCTTGATCAAAAGTTATTATTCGCGACAATAACAGGTACATATTTAGAGAATTATAATTATTAGAATCATTCATACATCTTTCTAAGTTAGATTTCTACCATAAGCACTTTTCCATAGGAGATTGGTTCTTATGGTACAAATCTAACTTACAGTTTTTATCGACATACCTTGCAGGCGAAGCCACGGGCGGAAGCTAGTTCTAAATAAAATAAAAAAAAAATATATGAATAGAAAAGAACTGGCTAGAAGAACAGCCAAAAAAACAAGTCACTAACAAAATATTAAATCAAGTCACTTAAGTAAGTGACAAATTGCTTCAAAAATAAGCAGTAGCAACTGTGCGAATGCCAGGTGCTTCATCTACGGAGACAGGAATAACCTCGAGGGAAGTTACAGATATAGCAGTTTGCGCATATGGCTTTAATAGTTTTTTTTTTCTTAGACAAACTATGATTCATACAGACAGAATGATGGGAAAGATGTATTTGTAGTTATAAGAATCGAGATGATTCATATTTAATCAGTTCTTGATATTATTGTACCATCTGTTACAGAAAACAATGTAAGTATTCTTGTGGATGACTTGAATCCTAAAATTTTTTCTATCGGAAAATAATGAAGCCGTATTAGGTTAAAAATAAAAATACACTCGTTTTGTGAATTAAAAAAATTAACACAACCATGCTGTTGTGTATAAACATAATCACACTAATACTGTAAAGGCGAAAGTTTGAGTGTGGGAGGGATTTGTTACTTCTTCACGCTCAAACGGCTGGACCAATTTTGATAAAATTTTGTATGTAGGTAGCTGACACCCTGGATTAACATATAGGCTACTCTTTATCCCGATATTCCCACGGGATCAACATTTACGCGGGTGAAACCGCGGGGCGCAGCTAGTAAAATATAAAAGCAGACAGGCAGGCATACCAGTGTATTCCTGTCCCACTGCAGGGCAAAGGCCTGTTCTAATACGGAGAAGGCACGAGCATTGATCACCACCACGCTTGCTGCAAACGGGTTGGTGATTTCAGACTAATACTCGTATCACATTTATAAAGGCGAAAGTGTGTTTGTATGTTTGTTACTTCTTCACGCAAAAACTACTGAACGGATTTGGATGGTACACAGATAGTTTAAACCAAGATTAACACATAGAATACTTATTATTCCGATACGTACGTATAATTAATTATACGTCTTACGGGATTGACACTTATGCGGGTGAAACCGCGGGGCGCTGCTAGTTAACTGTAAGTCCAGGTTTACTCAGAAGGTTTTTCTTCACCGATGTCTGGGATGTGCAAGATGAACATAGAACGACTCTGTGCCAATATAAAAAACAGACGAAGAACATCTAATTTAACTTTCTCCAAACCCAAATCTTTACAAACATCATTAGAATTATCATTCACTGCAGTGATTAATGTTCCTTCCCAATATTCTTAACACAGTTCAAACCGACTGCAGGATGATTTCCACCAAACGGCTCGCACCGCATCGAATCGGAACGGATGTTATCCACAATCTTTAAATGATATTAAATCGTGTACACAGTATTTAAAGTCTATATTATGAAGCCGCGCACAGCAGCTTGACCGCGGGCGTCTTCCGCGATACGCGATCGTAGCATAAAGTATGCAGCGACGCGCATACGGTTCCGTACGCCTGTCGTCGTATCCGATCAAATCCTTTCGGCTGTCGTCCAAATTTTTCTTTTCCTCTTCTGTGTTTTATGATTATTTTCTTCTTCTTAAGCAATAGCCAACAACACTACGTCAACTTCGACCATTTTTACGTCAACACGGTAGGAATGAAAGAAACGAATAGGTTCGCAAGCGACGTACGGAGCCGATCGTATGCGTCGACATCCCACCGGACGCGATCGGCTGTCGCCGCATCCGTTCGTATCCTTTCCGATCCGATGCGATACAAGCCGTTTGGTGGAAATCATCCTTTAGATCTCAACATCTCCGACGGCCAGTCACCTGTCAACTTGCTCACGCGTCGGCAATGTAATAAGGTAGGACAGCGTTGGCACCGGATTTAGAAGTGTTTATGCTCAAAATATCACTACGACGTGATATTATGGGTTAGGTGAAGGAACTTGAGGTGTTATAATGGCATGTAGATTCCTACTGTTTTGCAACGCCAGCGGTCGCGCATAACCTTAAAGACCTATGAGATATTTCAGGGATTTAAAACACTAGGTAATTATTTAATAATCATTTTTTTTTTATATATCACATTATCATTACGTCAGGACATAAAACAATATAATAAAATCAAAATAACGTCGACCGTAGGTTCAATTGATGTAAGGGACAAAATACCCAAAATGAGTTGAGTATACAGTTTTGTTCAGAATTTTGCGCTCTTTCGAATGGTGTATATGAAAAAATTCTAGCTTAAAAAAAATGTCCCTTACCCTACTGATTTTTTAATTCGAATTTCGAATCAGCCCCATAATAACAATGTATCTGAAAAACTATGCAATATAGCAACTTGAAATGGTGTAATTACCGCCGCCAATCCACTTCACATAAGGTAAGGGTCTTCCCAATCAACGAATTATTCTTCACATATTTTTAACAAGACCTTTACACTATATTTTTATTATAGATTGGATCCGACGTAGAGATTCTAGAGATCAATTTAATGTAAGGGACAGGACTACAAGATACTTGGTCAGTAAGGGACATTACTAACAAAATACGTTGGTGTAAGGGACATCTATTTTCTTAGATAGCTAACTTATTTAAATAAATGTTACACAGGTAGATAGAGCACTAAAATACAAGATTATGTGTGAAATCAGATCCGAAAAAGGTTAATAACAAAAAAAGTTATAAGCGATTTAGTCCGAAAAAAAACTTTGTCGGCCTCTCCTGAAAAATCGTATTTTGTCCCTTACCTCAATTGAACCTACGGTCGACGATAATATGTATTAAAATTTTCTTTGGATTAGTAGGCAATTTGGGACCATACATTTTCTTATACCTCTAACATTCGCATGCTTGCGTGCTTTCGACGCCTGCGCCGCGACTAAAACAAATGCAATCTATGCACTCCGGAGGGTACGGGGAAGGGAGATAAACAGTTTATTTCGTGCACAGTGAAACAATGACAGGCTACTAGGGATGGGAAATATATGCGACAAGAAAATAACGATATTAGGGACGGAAATGTATCGAGTGATCGAGTGCGGTCGATTCGACGCCTGCTTGAAAGTTAATTAGAAGCAATAATTATGTAAATGAAAGAGGATTGAAGATTTTATAAGGAGCCTGGCATACCTACAGACAGTCCGCCATTTTGTTTTTTTTTTTCAGAATGGCGGCCATGCATGAAACCTTTAAGAATCGATAGCAGACATCAAAGCAAAGAGAAAACATCTTCTTCTTAACGTGTCGATAGCAATCTAAATGGATGATCTGAATGGATGGATGGATGGTGGCCCAGAATTCGGCAACTTGTTTAGCACCATCACCAACGTCCAGCATTTCTGTAACGTGCAGCTGACAGGACACGCAGAACACGATATTAAGTGTCCCATCGTTTGTGGAACAGCACCACATTTACACTCCAAGGCGGCGTCGTCTATGAATCTGGAGATTCATGAACAGGTTTTCCTTGCTTCGGCTAACCTGGGTCCGGAGTCTGTTTAAAGACTTCCAGGTTACCCAAGGAAACTCATGTCCAGGTGGGAGGTCTTCAGCGGGTGGAACGAACGGTTTGGGTAAGGAAGTACTGTCTCGCCACAGCTTCAGTCTTTCTTGTGATGGTTCGCCAGTAAGTGGATCTACACACTTTAATTAAAAAACTGTTTCGGCTTTTCAGCCTTTGTGGCTCAAGGATGTTTTCGTGCAAAGGGTGTGGTGTGTCGGAGAACATTTTGGCTCTTTCGCTGGAGCTTGCCACCGCTCTGCGAACCACTGGTGGCGCTATTCCTGCTAGTGGATACAGGTGAACACAAAACAAAGTAGGTAGGACCAAACCCCGTAAAACGTCACGTTTCCAAGATATTAACGTTCAAAGTCAATCACGTGACATCCATATTCTTTTGAACTTAACGAATAAGTAGTCTGAATGTTTTTTTTTCTTTATTAAGGAGCTTTGTCACAATACTGAATATGTCACTCCATCATAGCCATATTTTGAATTTAAAATTAATTTATATGTTTAAAATAATCATTTTAATAATGGTATTAAACTAAAATATTAATTACTATGGGTATGTCAAGTATCTCCAAAGCCCTTTCTTATTTCATTTACTTACATTTATTATTTTAGTAAAAAAACTAAAGAATAATAGTGTAGGTCCATGCATATTTATTTTTTAAGTATTAAACTCTAAAATCATTACTCACAATTAAGAGGCGAAGGTAACAAAGCATAGAAAAAACAACAACATAAGAAATGGGGTTTTGCAAACAGACACAAACCAAAATATGATTGATGACAACAGTGCTGATTTATTACCCTTAACACCTGTCAAAGAAAATGAGACGCCTTAGAAGGCAGAAAAACCAAATCAATCAATTCACTCCGGAAAGTCCAAATTTCCTCCCACAAAATCTGCGTCAGAAAATCTCAGCTCAATAGCTTAATAAATGTTCGAACAGGCAAACGAAACAACAGGCTGACGTATGTATTCAAAATTTTAGAACGTCACTCGAGAAATCCGATTCAAAATATCACGAGCTCTACTCGAAGGACATGAACAAAAACGTCAGCGTCACTCGAGAAATCCACAAGCTCGAAGGACACGAACAAAAAGTTGTGTCGCAGTCGCCACAGCTGCTCGCTTCCAGAGATATCGATTGCAAAAAGTACAGACAAACAGACAAGCTAACGGCTTGTACACAAAGGGGGATCGTGTTTCGTGTGATTTTCGTTTTTGGACTTTGCTTTGCTGACCATCGTTTGCGTTTTGGCATTGTTCTGGCCAATTAGGTGGTTAGATTAGAAGTATTTGTATTGGTTTTAATTGAATTCTACTGTGTTCATTTTGTTGGGTATCCGTGCTTTGCAGGCAACAATGTGGAGCTTTGTTGTTTATGATGTTTATTTAGAGTAAAGAGTTTTCTATTGTGCCTTAAATTGGTTAAAATGAGTGTACAGTTTGCATTGTTCAACACTTAAAGTAATACTCCTATGATACTCATCATCATAATCAGCCTATATTGTTCCCACTGCTGGGACACAGGCCTCCTCTCTTCGAGAGGGAGTGGACTATAATCTACCACGCGGACCCAGTGCGGGTTGGTAGATGTCACATATCTTCGAATTTTTGGTTCTAGGACATGCCGATTTCCTCACGATGTTTTCCTTCGCCGTTTTGAGAGCAATGGTGATGAAATAATTTACACAAAGTGCCTGTCTGGGTTCCAACCTACGACCTACAACTCGTAAGTCGTGGCCGTTACCATTGGGCCACCACTGCTCCTGTGATACTGTGTTTGCTTATTTCACTAACAAACCCATTTCTCTCAGTTCGTCTAACTGAAACGGAAGCCCTAACCATGACGGTGACACTGTCCTACCGCTGAAGTACAAAGTCATTTTCAAAATGCCATTATTATGAAGTTGTAACTTATGTCTCTAATAATCGCAAAAAGAAATCTGCTGTTCCATACATTTTGACGAGATAAACGAACATAAATGTAGGGAACAGCAGATTTTTTTTTCGCGATTTCAGATTTAGTCCCATAGTAAAAGTTGAACATCACGCTAGGACTATTAGGAGCCGAGCAAAAAAAAAAGTAAGAAAGACCGCTAAGCGAAAACGAAGCAATAGCGAGGGCATATGATGCAATGCAATATATTTTCTATGATGCAATGCGACAGGTTAGGTTGGGGGACAAGAAAGTTCACGCGGGCGATGTCGCGGGCAGAAGCTAGTGTAGTAGTAATACTTAGTACTCTTAACAAACTGTCAACAACAGCCCCCTTAAGTACAAAAGTTGTTACTTATTTAACTTTGATTTAATACAGAGACAAACATTTCTGAGAAGTTAATATTTTCTTTTATTATTAACTCTGTATGGGAAGAAATAAAGTACGGTTTACTACATAATATTTTTCTCTTTATTGTGCCGCAATGGTCGCGACCTATTTAGATAGTAATCTCCTGTACTATTTCGTTTTGGTTATTTTATCTATAACTATTAGTACGTTTATGTATGACTAGCTGCGCCCCGCGATGTCACCCGCGTAATTATCGATCCCGTAGGAATATCGGGCTAAAAAGTAGCCTATATGTTAATCCAGGGTGTCAGCTACCTCCATACCAAATTGTATCAAAATTGGTTACGCCGTTTGAGCGTGAAGAAGTAACAAACATATAAACACACCCCACACACACTCACAAACTTTTTTGTTGTGACCAAGTAATCAAAATAAACTGGAAAAGGTCAAAGTCAAATAGAATTGATTCTAGTCGTTTCCAAAAGGTAGTTTCGTATGGAGAAGAATGGTCAAGAAACGTAAAAAAAGGTAGATATACCGTTATACCTCTGTCTATACTTTTCTAGAATACTGGCTTGATGTTATGTAAATTAATAAGACAAAAGAAGGTTTATGATCCCTTTTATAAGCACCAAACAATATGGCTTACGTTCAAAGTTATACTTTTTGGTGTCAATCTAAGACATTTTTGTTGTATAGTTTATGTTTGATCTATGGTTTTTATGATATGTCATCTTGACTTGTGAAAATAAACGTCAGTGCGCTACTAGCTATCCGTGAGTTCATTTCTCCTTTATAATCCTAGGGCTTCGCCTTCCGCAATTTCCGCATACTTATCATTGGCGACGAGGACCCACGACAAAATAAAAAAAACATGGCTCATTTCGGTATTTTGTCAAGTTTTGACCATGTCAACCAGACATGGGAAAATTTTAAGCAGAGGATTTTGCAATGGTACATTGCAAACGATGTAGACAGTGCGAAAGACCCAATAGGTATTAAACGACGGGCAATATTGCTGAGCGCACTCGCCGACGGCACATTCAAGCTTGCGGCCGATTTGGCTTTGCCAAAGGAAATTTCGCAGGTGCCCTTCGAAGATATTCTTACTCTTCTGGATAATCACTTCACGCCAAAAAAATGCGGTTTTGGCGAGCGGTATAATTTTTATGCTGCTACTCAAGGTCTGGAAGAAACATTTTCGCAGTGGGCTGCTAGGCTTCGCGGTCTGACCACGCATTGCGGATTTCTGAATGTTGAAGAGGCGCTGCGCGACCGATTTGTTATGGGTATGCGGCCGGGACCTGAGAAAGATAAGCTTTTCGCGCGTGAACTTCAAGATACCACACTGGCTAAAGCAGTGGAGTTGGCGGAGAGCGTGCACAGCGCACGCAAGGGAGCAGCAGCTTCGTCGTTGGCAGCGGTACAGGCGCCGCCGTCGAGTGAGGCGTTATTCAAAATAGAAACCAACTCAAAGGAATCAAGTGTTCACATTGAAAAGTGTTCAGTTTGCGGCTACAAGAACCACAAAACATCTCAATGTCGGTTTGCAAGCTATACATGTAAGAAATGTAACGTAAAAGGCCACCTACGCCGAATGTGCAAAAAGATTAATTACGTAGGAACTGGCGGGTCGGGCGAGAGTGACGATGACGGTAAGACAAAAAAAATATGTTCATTCAGAGGTGAACCTATGACTTTAATAGTATCGATTCAAAGTTTTAAGCTAAAGTTCGAAGTAGATACCGGATCGGCAGTCACAGCGATTTCAGAAAAAATATACAAAAAATATTTTAAATTGTTGCCATTATCACCAACGACGGATCAATTGTTTACATACACGGGGTGTGTTATACACTGTTTAGGAATAGTGCAATTGCCTATTACATACTTGGACAAGACACAGGATGTTAATGTTAGAGTGATTCGCGATGGTGGTCCCCCAATTTTAGGGCGAGATTTTATTAGTTTGTTTGGTTTACAGATGTTGCAAATCAATTATTGTAAAACAACTCAAATTGCTGATCAGTTAAAATTACAGTTTCCATCGGTTTTCTCAGATGAATTAGGCTTATTTACAAAATATAGAGTAACGTTACAGTTGAAAGAAAACGCAAAGCCAATTTTTTTTAAAGCTCGTCCTATAGCTTTTGCACTTAGAAATCAAATAAACGGTGAGATTGATCGTTTGGTACGTATAGGTGTGTTAAAACCGGTTCAATTTTCAGAATACGCCTCACCAATTGTCCCTATATTAAAGCGCGATGGTTCAATCAGGTTGTGTGTTGATTACTCTGTGAGCGTAAACAAACAGCTGGTCGTCGAACAGTATCCGTTACCGACTGCTCAAGAACTTTTTACAAAATTACACGGGGGTCAACAATTTAGCAAGTTGGATTTAACGCAAGCTTACTCACAATTTGTGTTAGATGAGACGTCTCAGAACATTACTTGTATCAATACTCACCGCGGTTTATTTGTTTATACAAGATTAGTTTTTGGTCTTGCTAGTGCTCCTGCTATTTTTCAGCGGGCTATGGAGTGTTTACTGTCGGGATTGGACGGTGTTATGTGTTTTCTTGACGACATCTGTATTACAGGGGCAACTAAAGAGCAACACTTAGAGAGATTATGTGCGGTTTTGCAACGACTGCAAGACGCAGGTTTAACACTTCGTAAAGATAAGTGCGTGTTCTTCGAGAACCAAATAGAATATTTAGGTTATACTATAGATAAGAATGGTTTAAGGAAATCAAATGAAAAGGTCAAAGCTATAGTCCAAGCACCTACACCAGAAAACGTGAATAAGTTACAATCGTTTTTGGGATTAGTCAATTATTATAGGAACTTTGTCCCTAACGCATCATCCATTTTGAGCCCGCTTTATTCATTGTTGCAAAAGGGTAATACATGGAAATGGGGCGTGATACAAGATAATGCATTCAAAGCAATTAAGAAATGTTTAGCCTCAAATCAGGTTCTTGCTCATTTTGATCAAAATGCTCATATAATTTTGACGGTGGATGCTTCGCCCAGCGGCTTAGGAGCTATCTTGTCACAGATAGGGTCAGACAGAGTGGAGCGCCCTATATCGTTCGCTTCACGTACACTGAATGCAGCAGAGAAGCGGTATTCTCAGTTACAAAAAGAGGCCACAGCTATTATTTTCGGAGTGCGTCGTTTTCACCAGTACTTATATGGAAGATCAGTTCCGTTTGTGCTCCGTACCGACCATAAGCCCCTTTTATCTATATTTGGTCCATATAGGGGTATTCCAGAGGTCTCGGCAAATAGGTTGCAGCGTTACGCGATGTTCCTGAGTGGTTACAATTACACCATCGAATACATACGCAGCGCCGACAACAGCGCAGATTTTTTATCGCGTGCCAGTCTGCCTGACAGTGAGTCAACGGCGGCTAGTGGGGGGTGTGGCTACAGGGCCGACGATAGTTTAGTCCCTGTAGAAGATCGCGCATCTTATGTTAATTTTGTTACCGATGGTAGTTTACCCGTTACACTTAGTGAAATTCGTGATGAAACTCTGAAAGATCCAGTATTAATTAAAGTTGTATCATATATTGTTAAAGGCTGGCCTAAGCGACTATCAGATATATTAATTAAGCCTTATTTTTTATGTCAAAACCAGTTGTCGTTTGAAGGCGGTTGTATTATGCGAGGGCACAAGGTGGTTATTCCAGAGACTCTGCGGACAAAATTATTATTTGAGCTACATAAGTCACATTTGGGTGTAGTGAAAACGAAAGCCGAAGCGCGCAGTAGATTTTGGTTTCCAGGAATTGATAACGCTGTAGAGAAAATGATTGCGGATTGTAAGGTCTGTTTACAGTTGAGACAGCTACCAGCGCGTGCGCCACCAGCGCTGTGGCCACATCCACCGCAAGCTTTCTATCGTATTCACATAGATTTTCTCGGCCCCATACATAACCGTTCCTATTTTGTGATTGTGGATGCGTATTCGAAGTGGGTAGAAGCTTACGATATGGGAACGAGTACGTCATCCTTATCGGTGATTAATAAAATGTATGAATACATGGCACGATTTGGCTTACCGCATACTATAGTCAGTGACAATGGCACACAGTTTACTTCCTCAGAATTTAGGACGTTTTGTGTTTCAAATGGTATTTCGCATGTGACGTCGCCGGCTTATCATCCCGCTAGTAACGGGCAGGCGGAAAGCTACGTGAAGGTGGTTAAAAAAGGAATCAAATCATGTATGTTAAGTAGTAGTAATGTTACGGGATTAAACAATAACTTGCTGAAATATCTATTTGATTATAGAAATTCCATACATTCTACAACAGGCTGTTCACCTGCCCAGTTGGTATTCGGTCATAAACTGAGATCACGGTTAGATTTAATTTCACCGGCGTCTATCACTCTCACCCAAAACGTCGAAAATAAACAGTGTTTGCAGTCTAAAGTGAAAAGTGACAAAACTATTAAATACTTTAAACAAGGAGACAATGTATTGTATAAAAAAAACAGCACTAATAAACAAGGAACTTGGAATAGAGGCGTAATAATTAAAAAAATAGGAAAAGTTGTTTATATTGTCCAGGATTGCAATACTTTATTGAAAGTTAAAAAACACAAGAATCAATTATTAGCATTCCACGGCACAGTAAGAAATATTCACGGGCCGAGTGAATGTCCTATTGAATTTGAAGATCTACAAGGAACTTCGGAACAGTCTGAACCGAACCCGGCACTTCCAGGGGATGGTAGTGCGTCGGACACTGGAGGGGAGGGAAATAGAGAAGACGAAGTATTCTATGATGCAGCAGATGCGACTCATGGTGATACTCCTGTGGAATCAAGACAAACGGTTGATGGAAAAATACTGCGAGCTGTGCCTAGAGTAGACTATAAGCGTTTTTATTAGAGTTTTTGATTTATGTTTATTTTGTCAAGCTAGGGGAAGGAATGTTGTATAGTTTATGTTTGATCTATGGTTTTTATGATATGTCATCTTGACTTGTGAAAATAAACGTCAGTGCGCTACTAGCTATCCGTGAGTTCATTTCTCCTTTATAATCCTAGGGCTTCGCCTTCCGCAATTTCCGCATACTTATCAATTTTCGATCGTAAAAAATCTCATTCCGTATAGTCGAACACGTAATTACTTTATCACCCTAAGGTTTAATGACACTTCACGTCATAAAACTAAAAGGTCTATTTGTCTTTGTGACGTTCGACCTTCGTATCAGCCTATAATGTTCCCACTGGGACACATGTCTCTTCTCTTCGAGAGGGAGTGGGCTGTATTCTACTACACAGGCCCAGTGCGGGTTGGTAGATGTCCCATGTCTTCCAACATTTGGTTTTCGGACATGCCGGTTTCCTCACGATGTTTTCCTTCAGCGTTTTGAGAGCAGTGGTAATGAAATTAATTACACAAAGTAAAGCGTCTGTCTGGATTCGAATCCACGACCCACAACTCGTAAGTCAGGGCCACTACTGCTCTAGGTAAGTACCATAATCAGCCTCTAAAGGGCCATAATCTACCACGCGGATTGGTAGGTAAACTTTCAACCTTAGTGAAGTTTCAATAAACTGGGAATTGTTGTAAAAAGTGGTAACGCAATTACGAGGACGACTATACATTTTCAATAAAAAAAAATTAAACCTACTTCAAAAAGAAATTACCTCAAAATTATGAAATAACTTTAATTTCGGAAGTCGGTGTCTTTGGGATCTGTATTATTTTTATAGTTGTAGTTTTTTGCCACCGACTTCCGAAATTAAAGTTAATTTATATTTTTTTTCATAATTTTGACTTAATTTCTTTTTGAAGTCGGTTAAATTTTTTTAATTACTATTTTATTTCGTAATTTTTAGTTTTTGCACTAGAATTCGACCAAGGTTTTGAGATGTTTTCCCTTTGACACTACACCCATAGCTCGTATCAATAAGCCAGGTCGTCACACTTACACGTATTAGTCCATATCTAGAAAATTACTGAATAGATTTTGATGAAACTTGCACTGTTCCCTAAGTTGAAGTAAATATAAGCCAATAAAAAAAAATAGTCACGATCCGATTAACAGTTGCGGAGAAATGCGTTGACAAAGATACATCCTACATACATACATACGTCTATAAAAATTTGTATATTTGTTTGGAAGCCCTAATAGATTGTCATATGTGAATATGTATGTAATATTATTGGAATTGCATTATGCAATTCAAATAATATTACATATATACGTGTCGAATTGATCCTTTTTTTTTAAGTCGGTAAAAAACTAGTGCAAATGTGTATCAAGTAAAGGAAGTTCTTGAGACTGAACGAGTGCCCGATGGTTGTCAGCTAATATTGCACCCACAAGACTTATGAGGCGATCAATTGAGAAGAGCTGTAATATATAGCAAGTGCAGGAAGTATCCGTAAATCATTTTTATTACATACTGTTCTACTTCTATTTTACTTTTGAGGAAAATTATGTGGCCATCTGTTCAGTGCTAGGTACCTATAACCAAGTATTGATGTTAGAGAATTCATAGAAATTAGTGTAGAGAGTGCGTAAAGACTGTCAAATAACCACGAATGACAGCCGGGACCAACTACTTAACGTGCTTTCTGAGGCACTGAGGGGTCACCCATCCACAGACCAACCGCGGCAAGCGTAGCTTAACCTGATCGATCAACTTGTGCGGCTGTTATTATTTAACCACGGGCCCCTTATAGCAAAGTACCTACCTATTAAGTTTTTTCAAACGATAGATAGGAAAATGTTGTCGTGACAAATTTTAGAGATTAGCGCGGACCTACAAGAAAAAAAAGAAAACCGTTAATCTCAGCATGTTGGCCAATTAATCACTGTCAGTGTTTACGGAATTGATGAATTTGAGTCTTACCTAACCTACCTACCCAATAAAAGCAAGGAACTCTCAAATAAAAATTAAGCGAAGCCAAATCGTCCTCAAACTAAGCCACAAATCCGGTAAACACAAGACAATCGTATAAAAATATAATCATATTTCCCGACAATGCAATAGCAGCTTAAGAACAAATCCTTGCCTGCCATCCAGGCCGGATTGTACGCACCCTAATAGGATGGTATAATAAATATTTGCTCGCAGATTTGAGCAGATGCGTCGAGGACGACCGCCTTTACTTGGCTTTTATATGAAACATGACAGAAAAAATGCCTGTTTCTGGAACACATTATTTGGGTCCTTGGCGAGGATTTATATGATTTTTTGGCTTTGATGGATGGGTTTCCTGGTTGTTTTATGGTGTTGATGCTAAAATCAATGTGCTAACAAAATGAGTTAAATCGTTTTCATCAATCACTCCCTACATTATTATTGTGCAGAGGAATAAATGCTCGTGTTGTTGACTTGTTTTAATTGTTGTCTTTTTCTTTTTTTTTCCTTATTTTTTAATTCCTTAGAGCAGTGGTGGCCCAGTGGTAGCGATCACGACTTACGAGTGTAGGGACCCTGACAGTTACTTTACTCAAAGTAAAGTACCTGTCAGGGTCTGATGATGATTATTAGGACTCCCTTTTCCGCACTTAGACGGCACGGTTGGCGCAGTGGTTAAGCGATTGACTGCTGCGCTGCGTGTCGCGGGTTCGATTCCCGCACGGAACAAATATTTGTATGACCTACAAGTAGTTGTTCCGGGTCTGGCTGTTTGTGCATGTGAGTTTAAATGTTTGTAAACGCACCCACGATACAGGAGAAATTCCTAGTATGGGGCAAAGTTTAAAAAAAAAAAAAAAAAAACTTAGACTTACATTCAGTCCGTTGTGCGTGGGGTGCTTTACTTTGTTTATACAGGTTGAAATTGAAAACATGCGACAAACTGAAATGAGAGATTGTACTCATCATGGGACCAAAGCTGCAATCGCGAAAAAAAAAATCAGCTGTTCCCTACATTTTGACGAGCTATGCGAACATAAATGTAGGGATGATTTTGTTTTCGCGATTTCAGTGGTCCCATAGTAAAAGTTGTTCTTAATGATGAGTACAATCTCCCATTTCGATTTGTCGCATGTTTTCAATTTCACCTTGTATTATTTCATCACCATTACTCTCAAAACGGTGAAAGAAAACATCGTGAGAGACGGCATGGCGTAGAATCAAAAATTCGAAGACATGTGACATCTACCAACCCGCGGGGCAATTGCGTAACACATTATCAATCGGAATCGGTTTCAGTTTGACAGTTCAACAACATTCATTGCGTTATTTACTCCTTCCTTTACTCTATGATCGCTGAATATTAAACGTTACATCGCGAATCCCAATGGATTCACATAAAACTTTTTTGCCCACCAATAAGTGAAAATGTTCGCGAAAATTCTAGAATCATTTGAATGAAAGCAAAAAACGAAAAGTTAGAATTAATTCCTCGACGTTATTGTTAATTAGGAGTTTTTATTCAAATTATGACAGAGTGGGCAACAAAGGAGTCTTTTATCTTTTTCTGTTTCAGTTAGTTTTCTATTCTTTGATTTTTTTTGTTTCATTTTTAATTATTATTAAGCTGTTTCAAATTGGGAAAGTGTCTATAGCTGTTTTGTTTGTTTTTTTAATTGAATAATTAAAGAGACGGACCGACGAATTTGGTACGGATAAATTAAAGCTAAGTGCCTAGCTACTGCCTTTTTCAGTCAATATTTCTGACATATTGATAGATTGTTGATTTGTAGTTTGTTTAGTTTGTCCACCTTACTTATATTAAACCAATGCGATGGTTAGGTACATGAATTCTTTCCCACTTTCACCGACTTTAACCTTTTGACCGCCACAGACGTCTATGGACGTCAAATCAAAAAGTGTTCACGACGCCACGGACGGCATGGCACGTCGAAAATAACCCTTTTTTACAGTTCAAAATAAACATGTGCCGTGACTATTATTTTGTAGGTATGAAAGAAGGAATTTTTGTAGGTATGAAGTCGCTTGGCGTAGAGAACACGGATTTTCGTTATTGACGTGGCGGTCAAAAGGTTAAAACTGAATTTGAAAGGATACACACACACTGTATCAAAATTATGGTTTTGACAGTTTCACACACTCGCCTTCTAGAAAAGATAAGCCACAAAAATTCAACGAGACCGTAACAAGAAATATATATGGCACTTAACCACGCAGTAGTGTTTGATATTCAAATGGTATTCAACAAAAATGATAAGAGGAGAAACCAGTAGGTGTCAACTGCCGTAACATATTAAGCAGCCACTACGATGGTGCCCTCAGATAAAACAGGGACAGAATTTCAAATGTCCCATTATAGAAACTGTATTTTTGTGCTCCCTATATTTATTCAAATTAATTGCTTTTTTATGGCGACCGCTGAAAATCTCCACGTTTTATTTTTTCGGGATGAATTTTTTTATTGTTTGCTAGCGAAAATTTGTGGCAGATGTATAAAAGATTGAGAGGGATTTTTTTGTTTTGATCTTTGCTTTGACAATAATAATCAAGTATCTTCACTTAACACACGAGGTTGTCGACATGTGGGACGTGGACTCTGCAATCATTGTACCGATAAAATTGTTACAGTTAATGGCCTAATACCGGAGAGCCTCGACACGTCAAGAACCTCTCATTGCTTGAGGAGATTCCTCTCTCTAGAGCCCTGACCACTGACAGCTTGAACCCTGTTCTTGATGCCGATGGGCCACTATTTTTTTAATAACAATATTTAAAAATGTAATCAGTATGTACGCAGAAGAAATTATAACATTTTTAAAATCTGACGAATTTTCCCACATAGATTGAGATACCTACATTTGATGAATGGTATCTGAATGGATATTCCACAACAAACAACAACAACCTCAGTCTATCGCAGTCCACTGCTGGACATAGGCCTCTCCCAGACTGCGCCACAGCACCCTGTCCTCCGCCTTCCGCATCCAATCTACCCCAGCCACTTTATTTAGGTAGTCCGTCCATCTAGCTGGGGGCGTCCCACACTACGCTTGCCGATACGCGGTCTCCACTCAAGGACTCGTCTGCTCCACCGGCCATCGGTCCTTCGACAGACATGGCCAGCCCACTGCCACTTCAGTTTGCTTACTCTGCAAGCTATGTCGGTAACTCCGGTTCTTTTCCGGATATTCCACAATTCTGTGAAAATGTGAATCTGTAATTCTTGCTACATTTTCCAGTCCAGAATTTTCAGCACAAAAAGAAAAACAGATACCAATTTACACTGAAATTCCATTTCGTTGAATAAAATGAAAAGTAAATAATTAATTAAAATCCAAGACTTACTAAATGAGGCGTCCCTTTTTTGCCGACTGTAACTACACAAATAAATCCTGTTTATTTTAATTACTACTTAAATTAACGGTAGTCTCTGGCCTAAATAATTTGAATTCATTTACTTTCAACCCTCTCATTTACAAGAGCTGCTAATTGCTTAACACTTTTTCTAATTAGAGTCTATACAAGATTATAAACATTAATCACCCCCTATTAGGTAGATATATAGACTTTACAAAATCTATTCTTACATTATTTTCTTTCTTCTCAAAAATGGCTCTACCTATTTTGATGAAACTTTGGTAAATTGTTGTGTGAGCGCTGAAGAAGATTCCTAACAAAAAATAAATAAAGAAGAAAGCATTGCAACGCATGCCAGGTATTATTTGCCAGTTAGCTAGTAGGTAATAAATAAAATAGTAACGAAGTCAACTTTACATTGAATATTTGTGAAAAAGTAATTGCTTCGAGGTGTGGGAAGAATTCTGATCCCGAAAATATAGGTTTCAGATTTTTGGTACGTTTGTCTGTTTGTCTGGATGTATGGTTCGTATTGGCACCAGACACAACACCCGTCTGGTCGGAGGATCCTTCCTTTTCTATGGAGGATGAGGGAACTTTACACCCTGCCAGAAAAACACCAGAACAAAATATATGTGTGTTACTAAGCACGAACGAAAAATCTAATAAAAACTCCTTGTTATGGAAACAACGTAAAGTAAATTGACTTTGAACAACGCTTTATCGGAAATCAGTAATTTCTATAGAATGAGTGAATAATCCCATTTCTGTGTCGATCTAAAAAATGAGGCATTTTGCACGTAGAATGATCTTTTTCTGCCGTAAAGCCTAAACAGTTGGTAAATAAAAACTTAACATAAAAATTTGATGTGCTGGCCTGGGATCTAAAGAAAGAGCGATTTTATAAGGATAACCGCCCATGCTCACGGGTATACAATGTACTGATGTGGCGACATGTGAATACATCAAGATCTCAGACATCGATCTACATGGTCTTCATATAACCTGACCAAGATTATGTCTGGACTTTAAAAGAGACTGTGACCTCTGAGTTTGTATTGGCCTTTCTTCTCAGAGTAGTCAGATAGGAAACGCTGACGACCTCATCTAGTTTAAAAGAAAACAGTGGCACTCCGGGAGTGCAGACATAAGTGAAAACAAAACACAAAAAAAATACTTTGCCATCACTCACTGACTTATCGGATATACATTAAAACCGAGTACATCCCGAGGACAGCCGAACACATCCGAAGCGGGTATTTTTTTTAATCGTCTCATAAACAAAACACGCGTGGTGTCGCTTACGGTAACAGTGGCGCGAGTTAAGCAGGATACAAAAGTCTAAAAAGTTAGTATTTTTAGACCTTTGTATCCTGCTTATGCGTATGAAGTTTCATTAAAATCGGTTCATTCATTTCGAAAAATAAGGGCTTGAAAGTTTGTATAAAATGCCGCACGGCGTAAACGCTCTTAACTAAATATCTATTTAAAATAGTTTGAGTCTAATTATAGAATCTAAAAAAAGCTTCAAAATGTCAGACGAAATATTTTATTCAAAAAACAGCCATATTCACTGGTATGCTGGTATGGTGAACTACGCCGTAGCATAGTGTGAGCTACGTCGTAGCACAGTTTGACCTACGCCGTAGTACTCTCCATCCGTCTTACGAATTTTCGATCAGGTCACGTGTCCTGACGCGAGTTTAACATTTTTTACCCATTACAAAAAAAGTGTACAACGCCGCTAAAGAAGTTTTCACTTCAAAAATATGATTGACGTGTAAAAGTCTTTGTGCAAACCTACTTACAAAATAAAGACATTTATTTATCAAGAATGCTATATATATAGGGTGACTGGTAATTAGTGACCGATACCTAAACACGTGATTTTACTCATCATTATGAACAACTTTTACTATGGGACTAAACCTGAAATCGTGAAAAAAAAAAACAGCTGTTCT
The DNA here is from genome assembly GCA_948474745.1 of Oligia latruncula. NCBI lineage: Eukaryota > Metazoa > Arthropoda > Insecta > Lepidoptera > Noctuidae > Oligia > Oligia latruncula. The sequence continues at coordinate 20,539,848 of OX419685.1, forward strand.
CTACATTTTGACGAGTTAGACAAACATAAATATAGGGAACAGCTGATTTTTTTTTCGCGATTTCAGGTATTGTCCCATAGTAAAAGTTGTTCATAATGATGAGTAAAATCACGTGTTTAAGTATCGGTCACTAATTACCAGTCACCCTATATATATATATAGCATATATATATATAGATATATACCCTTAGATATCCGTTCGTGACTATACCCAAGTTGAACACTAATAGACGATTTATTCTGGAAGGCATATACGTTCCGGAATACATTCTAGGTGGTATTCGAAGGTGTAAACCGCATCGAAATCCGTTACATAGTTTAGAAGACCAACGCGGTCACACAGAAGACAAAAATTGAAATGAAATTGAAGACACGAAAAGTGGCGGAAAAAAATGATCACTCATCTCAAACTCTCTCACTCATTCACAAACTAGAAGGCATAAGAGCGACAAAAAAAATACCGGCATACCAATGTGCGGCGCTGCCTACATATTAGCGAAATAACAGCCGCAAAATTCCGTTGCTGTTGTTGTTTTTACCCTCAAATGGGACCGTAATCTTATTTTTTTAATAATTAATAGAGTCAACACCGCAGCACGATGTTATCAGCAATCAGAAATAACTAACACTATCCAAATCACACTAATATTCTAAAGGCGAATTTTTTATCCCGATATTCCCACGGGATCGACACATAAGCGGGTGAATCCGCCGGGTGCACCTAGTTTTAAATAAATAGAACTTAAGGACGCGTTTACGAATCTGACAAAAATAAGTAGTTTTATGGTACACTTTGCAGCAAAATGAGACTAAACCAAATGTAACTAATAATTACCACATATAGTTTACTCCTTCATCTTCAAATGGTAGCTATTTTTTATTAAAAAATGTTGGTTTTTAATATAGTAAAAAATAATTTCCGTTGCCTCTTCACACAAAATCGACGATATCGTGCTGACTTTGGGGATATTTTTCTTCTATTTAATAACATAAATTTATTTATTTAAAAATATTTTATGTAAGCAGACATGTTCAACTCAAAAAGGTACTAAAAAGAACTATCAAAATGTTACAAATAGGCTCAGAAAAAAATAAAAATCGGAGTCTATTTTTTCACATATTTAGCTGTAACGCGTGAATCTTATTGGATTGTAATAAGGGTTATTTTACTGGTCACTGTCTTGGTTTATTGCACAAAAATTTGTAATGAAATATTAGTCTGCGCTCGGCCGCCGTCGTGAGTGGACTCTGTGTCGCTTGTAAGCAGCAGCTTGTGCTGAAAAAGATCGCTGTACGGATACAAAATATTTGACATACCAAACATGATACTTCACGCATTCTATAATGTACCTACTACCCAAGGAGAGATTTTATTCACAGTCTTATAATTTTTCTAGAAGTAAGTAGGGATTATAAATTCATAATATTATTATTTCGTTTCGGACTTGATGGAGTGACCTGCAGGTGTACTTCGAAGACTGCTACTGGAACTAATAGCCGAGCTGAGCTAGATGTGCCGAGTTTGGGCTCATTTCGTTAGTTATGTTGAGACCTTACCTCCGGACTTGATGGAGTGACCTGCAGGTGTACTTCGAAGACTGCTACTGGAACTAATAGCCGAGCTGAGCTAGGTGTGCCGAGTTTGGGCTCATTTCGTTAGTTATGATGAGACCTTACCTCCGGACTTGATGGAGTGACCTGCAGGTGTACTTCGAAGACTGCTACTGGAACTAATAGCCGAGCTGAGCTAGGTGTGCCGAGTTTGGGCTCATTTCGTTAGTTATGTTGAGACCTTACCTCCGGACTTGATGGAGTGACCTGCAGGTGTACTTCGAAGACTGCTACTGGAACTAATAGCCGAGCTGAGCTAGGTGTGCCGAGTTTGGGCTCATTTCGTTAGTTATGTTGAGACCTTACCTCCGAACTTGATGGAGTGACCTGCAGGTGTACTTCGAAGACTGCTACTGGAACTAATAGCCGAGCTGAGCTAGGTGTGCCGAGTTTGGGCTCATTTCGTTGGTTATGTTGAGACCTTACCTCCGGACCTGATGGAGTGACCTGCAGGTGTACTTCGAAGACTGCTACTGGAACTAATAGTCGAGCTGAGCTAGGTGTGCCGAGTTTCGGCCCTTTTTGGTAGTTATGTTGAGACCTTACCTCCGGACTAGATCGCGTGACCTGCAGGTGTACTTCGAAGACTGCTACTGGAACTAATAGCCGAGCTGAGCTAGACGTGCCGAGTTTGGGCTCATTTCGTTAGTTATGTTGAGACCTTACCTCCGGACTTGATGGAGTGACCTGCAGGTGTACTTCGAAGACTGCTACTGGAACTAATAGCCGAGCTGAGCTAGGTGTGCCGAGTTTGGGCTCATTTCGTTAGTTATGATGAGACCTTACCTCCGGACTTGATGGAGTGACCTGCAGGTGTACTTCGAAGACTGCTACTGGAACTAATAGCCGAGCTGAGCTAGGTGTGCCGAGTTTGGGCTCATTTCGTTAGTTATGTTGAGACCTTACCTCCGGACTTGATGGAGTGACCTGCAGGTGTACTTCGAAGACTGCTACTGGAACTAATAGCCGAGCTGAGCTAGGTGTGCCGAGTTTGGGCTCATTTCGTTAGTTATGTTGAGACCTTACCTCCGGACCTGATGGAGTGACCTGCAGGTGTAATTCGAAGACTGCTACTGGAACTAATAGCCGAGCTGAGCTAGGTGTGCCGAGTTTGGGCTCATTTCGTTGGTTATGTTGAGACCTTACCTCCGGACCTGATGGAGTGACCTGCAGGTGTACTTCGAAGACTGCTACTGGAACTAATAGCCGAGCTGAGCTAGGTGTGCCGAGTTTCGGCCCTTTTTGGTAGTTATGTTGAGACCTTACCTCCGGACTAGATCGCGTGACCTGCAGGTGTACTTCGAAGACTGCTACTGGAACTAATAGCCGAGCTGAGCTAGATGTGCCGAGTTTGGGCTCATTACGTTAGTTATGTTGAGACCTTACCTCCGGACTTGATGGAGTGACCTGCAGGTGTAATTCGAAGACTGCTACTGGAACTAATAGCCGAGCTGAGCTAGGTGTGCCGAGTTTGGGCTCATTTCGTTGGTTATGTTGAGACCTTACCTCCGGACTTGATGGAGTGACCTGCAGGTGTACTTCGAAGACTGCTACTGGAACTAATAGCCGAGCTGAGCTAGGTGTGCCGAGTTTGGGCTCATTACGTTAGTTATGTTGAGACCTTACCTCCGGACTTGATGGAGTGACCTGCAGGTGTAATTCGAAGACTGCTACTGGAACTAATAGCCGAGCTGAGCTAGGTGTGCCGAGTTTGGGCTCATTTCGTTGGTTATGTTGAGACCTTACCTCCGGACCTGATGGAGTGACCTGCAGGTGTACTTCGAAGACTGCTACTGGAACTAATAGCCGAGCTGAGCTAGACGTGCCGAGATTGGGCTCATTTCGTTAGTTATGTTGAGACCTTACCTCCGGACTTGATGGAGTGATCTGCAGGTGTACTTGAAAGACTGCTACTGGAACTAATAGCCGAGCTGAGCTAGGTGTGCCGAGTTTCGGCCCTTTTTGGTAGTTATGTTGAGACCTTACCTCCGGACTGGATGGAGTGACCTGAAGGTGTACTTTGAAGACTGCTTCTGGAACTGATACACGAGTAGAACTAGCTGATAAGAATGTGTATAGTTTTTAAGTCTTTATCTCGATTGTGATTTTAGGCCAAGACCTACGTTTGGGAAAAGCTCTGGTAAGAAACTTCATAGATCCAAGATTTAAAAGAAATATGGAACTACAAGAACATTCTTCACATTGTCATACTTAATGTTTTTTTTTTGTTTTTTTTTCCGTCACTTTTATTATTTTTTATCATTTACAGCTCCTGGTCCGGCTTAGTACCAGTGGCGTGCATTTGTTTTCAAACTCAAACTCAAAGCATTTATTTCAATTAAACCTTGTACAGGCACTTTTGAATTGTCAAATAGTCTGTCAGTTAGTCAGAAAGTTGAAGCTAGTTGCCCATTCCAAAACGTAGATCTCTATGTAGAAGAACGGGCAAGAAACTCCATGGACACTCTTTTAAATCAAGATATTACAAAATCCTGGGTACACTATGTGAGAACAATGTAAAAAAGATACAAATGGAGAATTAATTCAAGACATAAGATTAAAAATAAGCCTTGGCAGTTAAGAGATGACCAGTCTCAACCGACGGCGCCCGTTCACGAACATGACGCGTGGCAGAATAGGTAGGCAGGCACTAGGCTGAGTTTAGTCTACGCAGACGCGGTCACTAATCAGAAACATAAAACAAAAGTATCAAATAAGAAAAAAAAATTAGAGCCGCCATCTTGGATTTTCATTTTGACTTTATTTTCGGCTCCAGCACCCTCAAAAACTATGAAAACGATACCCATGATGAAAAATAAAAAAAAATTACAGCCGCCATCTTGGATTTTCATTTTGACCTCACTATCGGCTTTAGCTCCCTTGAAAACCATAAAACGACACCCATGATGAAAAAAAAAATTACAGCCGCCATCTTGGATTTACATTTTTATCTCACTATCGGCGATCTCAATATCCGTCACTTTCTTTCTTCGCACGGCTAAATTACGAACGATTTTAACATTCATACTCGGTTGGTTAGTCGACCTTCGCAATTTATCACCCTAAAGCCTACTGCCGCGCGTAAATGTATGAAGATTTTGTTTTTTGTTAGGTATGATAATTTAGTGAGTTTCTTTACATACACTAAAATGTAATTGACAGGCTTATGGTGATTTATCGAGGTAGGCACTGCTTATATGCAATGCACGCCACTGCTTAGTACGCTATCATAATTGCGTAACACACTTGGAATGGCAATCCATTCCAATTTGACAGTACAACAATATCCATTGCGTTGTATTTGTTTTACAAATGTTTAACGATTTTTTTAAACATGTAGCCGTAACAAACATATAAACACACACACACACCCCAACTTTCGCCTTCATAATATTAGTGTGATCTAACTTCATTCACTATACAGTGAGTGTATGTTCTTGTAGTTCCATATTTCTTTTAAATCTTGGATCTATGAAGTTTTTTACCAGAGCTTTTCCCAAACGTCTTAGGTCTTGGCCTAAAATCACAATCGAGTTAAAGAGTTAAAAACTATACACATTCTTATCAGCTAGTTCTACTCGTGTATCAGTTCAAGAAGCAGTCTTCAAAGTACACCTTCAGGTCACTCCATCCAGTCCGGAGGTAAGGTCTCAACATAACTACCAAAAAGGGCCGAAACTCGGCACACCTAGCTCAGCTCGGCTATTAGTTCCAGTAGCAGTCTTTCAAGTACACCTGCAGATCACTCCATCAAGTCCGGAGGTAAGGTCTCAACATAACTAACGAAATGAGCCCAAACTCGGCACATCTAGCTCAGCTCGGCTATTAGTTCCAGTAGCAGTCTTCGAAGTACACCTGCAGGTCACTCCATCAGGTCCGGAGGTAAGGTCTCAACATAACCAACAAAATGAGCCCAAACTCGGCACACCTAGCTCAGCTCGGCTATTAGTTCCAGTAGCAGTCTTCGAATTACACCTGCAGGTCACTCCATCAAGTCCGGAGGTAAGGTCTCAACATAACTAACGTAATGAGCCCAAACTCGGCACACCTAGCTCAGCTCGGCTATTAGTTCCAGTAGCAGTCTTCGAAGTACACCTGCAGGTCACTCCATCAAGTCCGGAGGTAAGGTCTCAACATAACTACCAAAAAGGGCCGAAACTCGGCACACCTAGCTCAGCTCGGCTATTAGTTCCAGTAGCAGTCTTCGAAGTACACCTGCAGGTCACTCCATCAGGTCCGGAGGTAAGGTCTCAACATAACCAACGAAATGAGCCCAAACTCGGCACACCTAGCTCAGCTCGGCTATTAGTTCCAGTAGCAGTCTTCGAATTACACCTGCAGGTCACTCCATCAAGTCCGGAGGTAAGGTCTCAACATAACTAACGTAATGAGCCCAAACTCGGCACACCTAGCTCAGCTCGGCTATTAGTTCCAGTAGCAGTCTTCGAAGTACACCTGCAGGTCACTCCATCAAGTCCGGAGGTAAGGTCTCAACATAACCAACGAAATGAGCCCAAACTCGGCACACCTAGCTCAGCTTGGCTATTAGTTCCAGTAGCAGTCTTCGAATTACACCTGCAGGTCACTCCATCAAGTCCGGAGGTAAGGTCTCAACATAACTAACGTAATGAGCCCAAACTCGGCACACCTAGCTCAGCTCGGCTATTAGTTCCAGTAGCAGTCTTCGAAGTACACCTGCAGGTCACTCCATCAAGTCCGGAGGTAAGGTCTCAACATAACCAACGAAATGAGCCCAAACTCGGCACACCTAGCTCAGCTTGGCTATTAGTTCCAGTAGCAGTCTTCGAATTACACCTGCAGGTCACTCCATCAAGTCCGGAGGTAAGGTCTCAACATAACTAACGTAATGAGCCCAAACTCGGCACACCTAGCTCAGCTCGGCTATTAGTTCCAGTAGCAGTCTTCGAAGTACACCTGCAGGTCACTCCATCAAGTCCGGAGGTAAGGTCTCAACATAACTAACGAAATGAGCCAAAACTCGGCACACCTAGCTCAGCTCGGCTATTAGTTCCAGTAGCAGTCTTCGAAGTACACCTGCAGATCACTCCATCAAGTCCGGAGGTAAGGTCTCAACATAACCAACGAAATGAGCCCAAACTCGGCACACCTAGCTCAGCTCGGCTATTAGTTCCAGTAGTAGTCTTTGAATTACACCTGCAGGTCACTCCATCAAGTCCGGAGGTAAGGTCTCAACATAACTAACGAAATGAGCCCAAACTCGGCACACCTAGCTCAGCTCGGCTATTAGTTCCAGTAGCAGTCTTCGAAGTACACCTGCAGATCATTCCATCAAGTCCGGAGGTAAGGTCTCAACATAACCAACGAAATGAGCCCAAACTCGGCACACCTAGCTCAGCTCGGCTATTAGTTCCAGTAGTAGTCTTTGAATTACACCTGCAGGTCACTCCATCAAGTCCGGAGGTAAGGTCTCAACATAACTAACGAAATGAGCCCAAACTCGGCACATCTAGCTCAGCTCGGCTATTAGTTCCAATTAATACATAGGTACGTACTTTGGCAAGTACTTGATTAATCACTGTCCAGTGAAATTAAGTAAATATAAAAAAAAAATACATGGCAAAAATTAAATAAAATTAGGCTCAAGTATCAAGTCGTGTCAGTTTACTCATAATTTCACCGCTTCGCGCATGTCGCTGTGTGTGTGAGCCGTGCACGTGTAGTAGTGAGACTCAATACCTAAAATTGAAGCGCGTCAATTCGTAAACGCGTCCTTAACGTTCTCATCCGCTTAACTGTTGCAACTTGTACCAAACCAAAAGTCCTACATTGTCGAATCTTCATTAGGTGAAGTTGTTTACTGAGGGTCGAGTAAACAGGGCATGCAATTTGACTGTCTGCACACTTTCGTGTTTTTGTACTTGACGAGTATTAGCCGAGGTACGGTGATGGTTAATTACTGATAGCTGAAATAACCTGACCAGAGAATGTCTTAGTTAGCCAATAAAGTTATACAGTTAATTAGTTATTATTATAAAAAAAAGTAAGTAAAATATTTTGAAGGTAAGTATTTATAAAGAAAAATTTAATAATTTGAGTGTCAAATTGAAGATATTAAGTAGATAATTTATGATCTTTAAATAAATAAATAATTGTGTTATATTTATATAAAAAAATATTATTTTATTTTTACAATGAAAAATGAATTTAAAATAATTTATAAATTATTTTTTTTATATAAGATTTGAGGGAGACAAATTACATAATAGTTTACCAAAGGATATTAAAATGTCAAAATCTGATAGACTAAAAAAATATTTAGCAGAAACAGTTTTGTACAACCTGTAACACAAAAATTGTAAGTGATATTGGATTTAACTAATTTAAATAGTCATTCTTCCCGGTGTTGTACCTTTATTAACTATACCTAATAAGATTTTTTTGTTTTGTTTCTCTTGTAAGTGAATTTGTAAAATTCTTTTACAGAAATAAATTCTTGAAACCGAAAATGTAAAGTTTTAATGAAACTAATAGAATTATTAATGGAATTACTAAAAATTAAGATAATTTTCATCCATTTCCGCCGTAAGAACTCAAAAGCTTAACGTAGATCTCTATGGGAAGAACGGGCAAGAAACTCCAAGGACACTCTTTTAAATCAAGATATTATAAAATTCTTGTTGTTTCTATATGTGAGAACAATGTAAAAAAACACAAATAAAGAAGCAATTCAAAATAAGTTTAAGATTAAGCGCTAATTTTTCCAACGCCAGATAATTTTATCGGAGGAATAATTTTGAATTTTTGACTGTTCTTCCAAACAAAAACTGTCAGACGTCAATTTTATTCCACGAATAAAAAAACCGGGCAAGAGCGAGTCGGACTCGCGCACCGAGGGTTCCGTATGATCATGCTTTAAAAAAAAACTGAAACTAAAGAAAATTTTTTTTAAGAAAAAAAGTTTTTTTAGTTTTAGTTCCAAGTATGGGGAACCCCAATTTTTTTGTGAAAATCTTAATGCGGTTCACAGAATACATCTACTTACCCAGTTTCAACAGTAATAGTTCTTATAGTTTCGGAAAAAAGTGGCTGTGACATACGGACGGACAGACAGACATGATGAATCCATAAGGGTTCCGTTTTTGCCATTTGGCTACGGAACCCTGAATATCTGTTGATTGACAAATCAGCCCTAATTTAATAAAATAATTTCATAAAATTTTAACCTAAGTATAGAACTTAGGGCTGATTTTTCCATCGCCGGTTATCTTTTATTCGAGGAATAAAATTGACGTTTCACAGTTTTTGTATGAAATAAACTGTCAAAATTTCAAAATTATTCCTGGAATAAAGTTATAAAATTATTGAAAAAATCAGCAACGATAACAACAACGCAACAGCCATCCGCAGTTAACAAGAAAAAGCGTAATAACGTACAAATACGCAAACAAACTGACCTATTTCTTATACTCATTCGCGATATTACAGAAACTGGATGGCAAACACATAAATCTATGTTATACTGTTACTTTTAGTTCGGGAGATAGTGTAGGAACTTGCTGAAATGAGTATTCGAGTTTTCATTGTAACTTAAAATGTTATGGAAATAAAGAAAACTAGGTGTAAGATATTTTTCACTACAGTATTAGTAACATCATGTCGGGGTTGGCTTCCAGTCTAACCGGATGCAGCTGAGTACCAGTATTTTACATGGAGCGACTGCCTTTTTTTTTTTTTTTTTTTTTTCGCTGAGAAATGACGTTACGCATCTCCGCTCGTCGGGGGAAGAGACGGAGTATGTGGGACTCCCTGCCAGGGTGGCAGTATACCCACTAAAACTCAGCGGTGTTCCCTCATCGCCTTGATGGGGAGGTCATGGGAATCCGGCTCAGCCTTTGCATCCACAACCCCCCCGGCGCATGCCCGCCTAGCTGGCGGGCCCCGCATGTCCCCCCGTCTGGGGGGCTACGGGAATGGCCGGGAACACCTGGCCATTCCCGTCCGGCACTGGTGGAAGTCTGTGCAATACAGGCGAGGGTGCCCCCGCACCCGTCGCCTGCTGGCTTCCACCTGGGAGGAGTCGGAGATGACTGTCATACTGACGTCTTCTTCGACCCCTCCTCCGCCTTCGGAGCGGCGCCGCGAGAGGGTCTTCCTCCCGCACGCGCTCCGCCGCCTCCTTCTGGGACATGACTTGTTCGCAGAAGGAGGCGACTGCCGCCCAGGACCCCTCATCCCCTAGCATGGCGTTGACCAAGCCGGGGAGCGAGAGGTCCGTTCCGATCGCCGCGGTGAGACTGCGGCGCGGCTCGGACCACGACGGGCACACCTCGAGAGTGTGCTGCGCCGTGTCCTCCGCCGCGCCACAGTCGTGACACGACGGCGTCTCCTCCCGCCCGATACGGTGCAGGTACGATCCGAAGCAACCGTGTCCGGACAGCACCTGCACCAGACGGAAGGAGAGGAACCCGTGCGACCGCTCGAGCCAGTCTCGCAGGACCGGCCCAATCGCGTCGAGAGTTCGGCGGCCGAAGGCTGCGGCGGCGAGGTCCCGCGTCCAGTGGACGACTATGGCGTCCTTTGCCTCCCGCCGGACGGCCTCCCGCTCTTCCGGGGCTGGGCGTTCTCCTCTCGCCCTTCGCCCCGCCGTACATTCATATACTCTGGCGAGCACCCACGCCTCGAGTTCCCAAGGCGGGGTGCAGGCCAGAGCACATGCCGCGGAGAAGCCGACCGTGCGGTAGGCCCTCGCCGCCCGCTGGGCTATGACCCTTTGGGGGGCCCGCAATGCGGCGGCGTTCTCCCTCCTGTGGAGGGAGTCCTCCCAAATAGGGGCCCCGTAAAGGGCCATACTCCTCAAGATGCCGGCGTAGAGTTGCCGGCATCTCACGCTGGGCCCCCCCAAGTTGGGGAGCAGCCACGAGAGGGCGCCCGCAGTCTTCAGCAGGCGCGTCGATAGCCCGCTAAAATGCGGGCCGAAACGCCACCTGCTGTCGAGTACAAGGCCCAGATATTTCATCTGGGCCTTCACCTCGATTCGGACGCCCTCCACGAAGATGTGGGCGTCTGGTGGTTGGCGCTGCCGAGGCCCGTGGAAGAACACGGCCTCGGTCTTGTGCAGCGCCACCGTCAATCCTAGGCGGCGGATCCTCCCTGCGACCAAGGATCCGCCCGCCGAGGCCAAGTTGGCCGCCTCCCTGAAACTCTCCCCCCGGGCAGTGAGGAGAGTGTCATCCGCGTAGCAGACGACACTTGTGCCTCGGAGGAGAGTTCCCCGCAAGAGCCAGTCGTAGCCGACGTTCCAGAGGAGAGGTCCCACGACTGACCCCTGTGGAACGCCGGCCTCGACTGCGTACCGCCGGACTTGGCCAGCCCTGTTCACGAGGACGATCGCCCGATCCTCCAGGTAGCTGGCCAGTAGACGCCGCATGTATAGAGGCACCCCGTGGAATCGGAGCGCCTCTAGGATGGTGCTGTGGGGAACAGAGTTGAAGGCGTTGGCTATGTCGAATGACACCGCCAACAATCCGTCCCCCACCTCCATCGCCTCCTTCACCTGGCCCTTAAGGCGGGCCAGCGCGTCCACTGTGGAACGCTCAGCCCGAAAACCAAACTGAGCGTCCGACAAATCCGGCCCCACATTCCGCAGGTGGCTCTTTAGGCGGGCAGCGATTATCCCCTCGAACATTTTGCCGACCTCATCGAGCAGGACGATGGGTCGGTATGCCGAGGGCGAGTCTGCAGGGCGGCCCTCCTTGCGAAGAAGGCACAACTGCCCCTCCTTCCACGGCTTCGGGAACCTCCCAGACGCAAGACATACGCTAAAGAGGTCCCGAAACCGCTCCTCCATTTGGGTGGCGGCAATTGCCACCACCCTCGCCGGGACACCGTCGGGGCCCGGAGCCGTCTTCTTGGCGCGGATGTGCACAATCGCCGCGCTGAGTTCCGACTCCGTGACAGGAGGGGCCTCCTCTTCCTCCTCAGCTGGCGGAGCCATCCCCCGCGGAGGGTCCATCACTGGTGGGGTGAAGTTGTCCCTGCACGGGAACAGGGACTGAACCACCCCATCCAGGAAAGAGGGCTCCAGGGTCTCGGCCACCGGGGGACCAAAGGGGCGCAGCTTGTTGCGCGCCACCCTGTATGGCCTCCCGTAGGGATCGTTGTCGAGACCCTCCAGCATCTCCGCTCTCGCCGAGTCCCTGGCGTCGGCGATGGCCCGCTCGAGGACCAGTTTTGCCTCTATGTACACCTCATAGAGGTGGTCCTCGTGGGCGTGGTCTCGTCGACGCCGCCGCCGGCTCCGCGCGTAGGCCCTCCTGGCCCCCACGCACGCCGCTCGAAGCCCCTCCAGCTCCACCGACCACCAGTACACCGCCCGATTGGGCAGCGGTCGGCCTGACCGAGGCATGCTAGAATTGCACACCTCGGTCAGAGACTCCCTCAGGTGTCCCGCCACGGTGTCCACGTCCAGGCCAGCGGAAGGCGGCGAAAGCCAGTCCTGGATAAACGCCGCCTCCGCCGCCGCCTCCCTGTCCAGGCGGGTGAGAGCCCACCGTGGAAATGCTGACCGCCCCGAGGGGGGCCGCGTCTCTCCGGGGCCACCAGTGGAGATGTCGAACCGCACGTAGCGGTGGTCCGACATGGTCTCCACCAGATCCACCCGCCAGTTCAGCACGCGCGCGGCCAACGCAGGGGTGGCAAAAGTGACGTCCACTATCGAGCCACCCCGCCGCCGCACGCATGTCTGGACGTTCCCTCTGTTGAGGAGGGAGAGCCCAGAGAAGGCTGCCCACATCTCCACCGCCCGCCCGCGAGGGTCGGTGACTGGGTTGCCCCAGGTCACCGACTTGGCATTCAGGTCTCCCAATACGGAGACCTGACGCGGCGCCGCCCTGCCGACCACTGCGGCCAGGACTCCGAGATAGTTCTCGAAGTCCTGGAGAGGGCGGTTTGGGGAGAAATAAACGCCCACGAGGGCTACCTCTCCCCACGCGGCGGCCACGTATCCCGGTCCCCTCTCTAATAGCGAGAGGGGAGGGGAGTCTGTGGAGGACCGCGCCGCTAGTGCCACCAAGCCGTCCTCGTCACCCAGCCAACTGCCGGGGATCGAGTAGGGCTCGGCGACCACCGCTACGTTCACCAACCACTCAGCCATGGCCTGCACCAGCAGGTCCTGGGCCGCTCTGCAGTGGTTGGTGTTCGCCTGGAGGATGCGATGATTGGAAACCATTATTCCGACATCGCACCCCCCTCCTCAGCTACCGCCGCTGGACCTGGAGTTACAGCGGCGGCGACAACGGCGGTGGCGGCGACAGGGCGAACCTGCGCCGGCACTATGCCCTTCCTCGTGGGCGGCTGGCAACTCCTGCCCCCCATCCTGTGCCCCGCGGGGCGGCTACTGGCAGCACACGCCGGGCAGTGTGGCGTGGCGGCGCTGCAAGTGGCACTCCTGTGTCCCTCCTGTCCGCACTGGAAGCAAGACTCTCCCCAGTCGGACTTGGAGGGACACGTAGATCGGGTGTGGCCCGGCGCGAAGCACTTGAAGCACCGCGCAGGCTTGTCCTCAAGCGGCCGGACCACAGCCGAGCTGAAGCCCACGAGCAGCCGTCCCTTGGTCGCCTTAAGGGCGGCCGCCGCCGCGGCGACTGGGCACTCGACGCGGATGACGCCCATGCCGCGGCGACCGGACCTGATGGCTCCCCCCTTCACCGCGCTAGCGCTGCAGCCTCCCGCAGCGGCGACGGCCGCCACCACATCCTCTTTGGTGACCGAATCGTCCATATCGATCACCTCCAAGGATGCGGTCTTGACTGGTCTGGCGACCGTCGCTACATCCGCGATGACCTCTTGCAACTTTTTTGCAAAGAGGTCCGCGTTTGCACCGCGCTGCTCCCCCCCGAACTCAAAAATTCGGGCTCCGGCCTGGGTGCGGCGGCACGTAATGTTGCCGATCCCCAGCCGGGAGGGATCCGCGTTAGCACGAGCCCGTCTTAGGACGGACTCGTACGTTTCGCCCCGCTCCGCGGCCTCCGGGGTGATGGTCACCACTACCGCCGCAGTTTTGGGAGGAACCAACTTCCTCCCTCCCACCGGAGCCTTCTGGGCTGCCGAAGCAGTCGCAGCGGGCTTGGGCTTTTTGGCCTTTCTCCCCCTGCCCACCTCCGTCCACGCCTGGTTGGACGGCGTGGTGGAGGGAAGCATGGCGTCCTCCCGCTGCGTGTTCTGGGGGGCTGCCGGAGTGGCAGACGCTCCCTCCGCGCTTGTGGTGGGGGTTTGAGGGGCCACAGTGCTCCTCTTGCCCTTCCCTTTGCCCTTGGAGGGCTTCGAGCCCTGGGTCTGAGCACCCGATCGCAGGTCTCCCGCAGGCTGCGCAGGCACAGGCACCGGCTCCGTCGGTGGCGGACTCTTATCCGCCGCTAACGGCGGGCGGAGCCGCTTTTCCGGCAAGAGCCGGTCCTCAATGCCCGCGAAGCAGCCCCTGATGAAGGCCCTCTCCTCCACGACAACCCCGCGGATTATTTCCACGAGGCTGCCAGGGGAGGAGGAGCCTCCGTCTGCCAGACCAGGGGCAGGGGCAGGCGCAGGTTCGGCGTGCCGGGCCGTGGCCTCAGCCAGCTTCTGGTGCAGCTGGCTGACCTCCAGCTGCAGGCGATCTACCTTCGCCTGCAGCTGCCGCGTCTCGTCCGTGGCTGTGCGCTGCATCAGCTCCAGGACAATGCCGTGCATGCTCACAGCCCGGCATTTGAGGGCCTTCTGGAAGGTCCCCTTCAAGTTCGAGGACTTGGAGGCGACCTCCAGTACCTCCTCCTTGTCCTGGAGCGCCATGCGCTCCAGCTCCGCCAGGGAGTGGTCGGCGTACAGCACTGTAGACGTGCCATAGCCAGCCCTCGACCTGGCGGCCCGCGCCTGCCGCTCCCTGGCAGCGACCTTCTCCTCCAGGTCCTGCTGGAGCTGCTCCCTCCTTGCCAAGCCTAACTGACGCTCGGCGTCCACCAGGCCCACATCGTGGGTGGGAGTCGAAGCAGGACTCGAAGCCTTTTTTGACTTCGCCTTCCTCCCCGACTTGCCCACCGACTCCGAGGAGCCCCCGGACCCGAGCCTCAGGTAGGCCCGCTTCCGCTGGAGGCGGTCGTTTTCGGCCGCCGACGTGTCCATGACGGACTCGTCGGAGTCCGAAAACTCCGCCCGCAGGCTGGATAAGCTGGCCGCGGATGATGCGCGGCCAGCTTCGGCGTGGCCCTTAGAGGGGCCGGTGGATTGGCCCTGGTAAGGGCCACTGCGTAGGCCCTGAGAAGGGCCGTTTGGATCGTCCTGGGAGGGACTTTCTGATAAAAACCGCCCGGAGGCGTCTCGCCTTAGTTTTTTCGGCATCCTTGCAGTCGTCCGCCTTTTGTCTGCAAGTCACAGCACACTTTTGCCGCCGGTCTGCCACTCCGTTACGGTGGTCAGACACGGCGTTGCCCGGGGATCACGACGAGGACGTAAGTGCTGTGGGGGGACCCCCATGGAGCGACTGCCTATCTGACCTCCACAACCCAGTTACTGGGTAATACAATCCCCCTTGGTTAAGACTGGTTGTCAGACTTTCGGGCTTCTGACGACCCGTAAAAACTGTCAAAGATCAACAAATGACAGCCGGAACCAACGGCTTAACGTGCTTTTCGAGGCACGGAGTGGTCTCGGTATGTAAAGATTGTCACCCATCCACGGGCCAACCGCAGCAAGCGTAGCTTAACCTGATCGATCGACCCGTGCGGCTGTTATTATTTAGCCACGGGCCCCTCTTAGTAAAGAAAAGTAGGTGTAAGATATTTTTCACTACAGTATTAGTAACATCATCTGCCTAGCCTTTTCTCAACTATGTTGGGTTCGGTTTCCAGTCTAACCGGATGCAGCTGAGTACCAGTACTTTACATGGAGCGACTGCCTATCTGACCTCCATAACCTAGTTACTGTGTAATACGAAACCCTTTGTGAACATTATTTCATAATCACTGCTCTCAAAACGATGAAGAAAAACATCGTGAAGAAATGGGCAAATCCTAGACCCTAGAGTTCCAATGCCTTAGGCATCTTCTGGGTACGCTCGTTCCATCATAGACCTCATCCATCGCTTTCCATCAGGCATGATCGAGGTCAAGAGCGGGCCCATTCAGCAATGAAAAAAATAAGAAAAATAAAGCGACTAAATTGTTAATATTACGGCACTTAGCTGTCGAAACTTCATAAACGTCTGTATCAGAAATACAATCTTCGAGATGCGGTAACTTGCAGCATGACTGTCTCTTGAACTGGCCGTGTTTGGACGGCGGAGCTGCAAATCGACCGGATGGCTGAGTAATTATGTCGGATGTTTTGCATACTGAGATAAACAGTTGCTAATATTGAGTGATCTGTTTAGTAGTATAAAGGTAAACATGAAGTGGAGTGTTGCTGTTAGCATCACAGAATGGCTATTGGCGTTTCAAATTCGATACAAACGATTATATTATAAAGATAATTTCTCGAATTTGAAGATTTAAGCACAGTGTATTTACTCCTTGAATCTTCACATTAGTAATTGCAGCAGTAGCTACCATCTAATTCTAAACGACAAAAAAGGAAGACCTCTATTTATTGCCATCAATAGTACTATGTTGAAGAGTAAGAATTTTGGGCTTTTTCGAATAAAAATAATGACCGTTATTTTGTATTTGAGGATCAACAGCGAATGATTCTCTAACGACCCTGGAAATAAAGTTCCTGATTTACAAATCTGTTCACTTTACCACGGAAAGCGAGATGAAACCACATGTCTAGGCGATTTGTCAAGTGTTTATTTTGCCTTTATTGCAATTTATTCCCATAACAAAACCTCCACTCAATTTCTTATTACGTCTCCTTTCTAGATTAAATACAACAAAAGGATCTTCTATATCACAGCTTATCCGTAAAAACAAACTGGCAACACACATAATTCGGCTCACACAAACCCTGTGACGTGATTGAAGACCATTTTCCTTGAGAAGTCCGACGAAACTTTGTTTCTTGTTAACGCTCAAAGTGGGATTTGTCGCAGATAGAACCTCCAAACGACGCGATAAGGACTGTCTTATCTGCGTCTGATTTAATATTATTCTATGTCTGCCCGAGGGTAAGATCGGCGTTGGTTTATCAGATAATATACTTTGGCTACTTTTTTTTGGACTTTTGAAGTAAATTGTTGTGGGTCTTATTTCGTGTGTTAGTGACATTTTGTTGACATATGAAAAGGTTTCATTAGTATTAAAAAAAAAAAGAAAGTTTCTCAAAAAAAAAAAAAAAACAAGTCTAGAAAGCTAGTGAGCTGTTATTCCACTTTATGCTAGAGATTGACGTTATTGACAGATCAATTCAATCACACTTCACCTAAGTTTTCACGGTTAGATTTTTACTGAATAGATTGGCAAAAAGAAATATGATATAACTGACGCAATTTGCGGATCTAACTTATTTGGTGACCAGGTTTTTTCACTTGAGGGGCTTGTGGCTAAGTTACACCAGCCGCACGGGTCGATCGGTCAGGTTAAACTACGCTTGCCACGGCTGGTCCGTGGATGGGTGACCATCTTCACATACCAAGACCTCAAAGTGCTTAGGAAAGCGCGCTAAGCCATTGATCCCGGCTGTCATTTGTGGATCTTTGACAATAATTAGAAGCCCGAAATTCTGGTTGGTGGCCGAAGTGCGGCTACAACTAGTTTTAACCAAACCTACCTCGGGGTGCCCTTCGCTCGCTCTTGCATCCTTCGTTACCTCTCGAAGTACACACGAACCGAATGTGGCCGGCTGCACCTAGTTGTACCCGGCTAAAACTAGGTTTAGCCGCAGTTGTACTCGGCTAAACACTGGATGTAGCCGCACTTTGGCTATTAGCCGTGCCATGTGCCTACACCAACTTTCCACAGTTATTTTAGTAGTTCTATTTGGCAGCGAGTTTATTGCTATTATACGTTTATAACATCGCCCCCTGGTGATCCACTTGATATTACAAGTAGCTATAAGTAGGTATCAATACGTACTTTTTATCAGCCCCTCTTACTACTTCTCATGCGACCAGTTGAATGATGGCAATAAGTTCACTCTCCATTACTTAGAATTTTAAACATGTGATCGATACGATAGGTCGTGGTGGGGCAAAATGAAAGAATAGCGGACTGTATAACAAGAAGAATTAATAAAGAAATAACAACGGCCAGTTAAAAAATGTAAAGAAGAGATTAAGGCCCGGTATCCACCAAAGCGGAGAAGGGAGGAAACGAGAGGAGATGTGCTGCGAAGCTGGCAGGTTGTTTCCAGCAAAGCGGAGAGGGGAGGAGACGAGAGGAGATGTGCTGCGAAGCTGGCAGGTTGTTTCCACCAAAGCGGAGAGACGAGGAGACGAGAGGAGATGTGCTGCGAAGCTGGCAGGTTGTTTCTACCAAAGCGGAGAGACGAGGAGACGAGAGGAGATGTGCTGCGAAGCTGGCAGGTTGTTTCTACCAAAGCGGAGAGACGAGGAGACGAGAGGAGATGTGCTGCGAAGCTGGCAGGTTGTTTCTACCAAAGCGGAGAGACGAGGAGACGAGAGGAGATGTGCTGCGAAGCTGGCAGGTTGTTTCTACCAAAGCGGAGAGACGAGGAGACGAGAGGAGATGTGCTGCGAAGCTGGCAGGTTGTTTCCACCAAAGCGGAGAGACGAGGAGACGAGAGGAGATGTGCTGCGAAGCTGGCAGGTTGTTTCCACCAAAGCGGAGAGACGAGGAGACGAGAGGAGATGTGCTGCGAAGCTGGCAGGTTGTTTCTACCAAAGCGGAGAGACGAGGAGACGAGAGGAGATGTGCTGGGAAGCTGGCAGGTTGTTTCCACCAAAGCGGAGAGGGGAGAAGACGAGAGGAGATGTGCTGCGAAGCTGGCAGGTTGTTTCGTTGTGCGTAGCGGAAATGTGTGATGGGAATTACTCTTTAGGGTGTGCGAGGCGCGGGGAGAAGGCAGCGGGAAAAGGGGCGCGCGAGCGCGGACGCCCGGCCGCCCGACTACACACATCTCCGCTCTGCCGCGCCGCGCCGCTTGCTCGCTCGTGGCACAAAATTCTATAGAAAAATGAGACATCTCCTCTCTTCTCCGCTTGATCCATTTCCACCGAAGCTAAGCGGAGAGGAGATGTGGAAATAACGAAATCTGATTGGTTATTCAAAACACATCTCTCGTCTCCTCTCCTCTCCGCTTTAGTAGATACCGGGCCTAAGTGGTAATTAATAAAACGCGCAAGCGCAGCCGTGCATGAATGCGAGAAACAGCTGACTCTTCGTAGCGGTGTGGCGTGGGGCCCCGAGGTCGGCATTCGCGCGTCTGTCGGCTGACTCCACGCTGTCCTCGCACCCCTCGTTCAGCGCGCGGCGATGTTGAGTGGTGCTGTCTCAACAACATGTCTGACGAAATATGGGAGTGAAAATACATCTGCCTTCCCCCTCGGCCAATACTAGCGTGACGTCTTGTTATATCTTGAACGTGACGAAAAAAAACCTTCTCCACAGCATTTATCCCACTAACCTCAAAATGAAACAATTCCATTCGTACCCCTTGACGGACCCAAACTTTCTAGAACAAAAACCGAAAAAAACTGGCCAAGTGCGAGTCGGACTCGCACACGAAGGGTTCCGTACCACAAGGCAAAAACTCCGAAAAAAAACACGTTTGTTGTATGGGAGCCCCCCTTAAATATTTATTATTATTAAAGTAAAAATACAATAATGAGTATTTTGTGAATATTTCAAGTGCCTACCTGTTGCCATTATTGATATCGAGCAAAAAATCGCGTTTGTTGTATGGGAGCCCCCCTTAAATATTTATTTTATTTTGTTATTAGTATTTGTTGTTAGAGCGGCAACAGAAATACATCTACCTTAAAAAATATTATATTACTGGTGACATCTCATCTTAAGTTTTTAAATATTTTTAAGTAAGGTGTTAAATATTTCTAAGTGATGTGTTGTGAGCGAGCTTGCTTCTTCCACTTTGTCACATAAACCTTCAAAGGTTTTTAGACAAGTGTATGCATGTAAAAATTAGTTAGTGTAATTGATTGTTTTGAAAAATAAAGGAAAAAAAAAAAACATGATTTGTGAAAATTTCAACTGTCTAGCTACGGCGGCTCTTCAGATACAGCCTGCTGACAGACAGACGTACGGACAGACAGCGAAGTCTTAGTAATAGGGTTCCATTTTTATCCTTTGGGTACGGAACCCTAAAAACAAATTTTCTAACACTAAATTGAAAAACGCACGACACGTACAAACGCCCGTGTTTTGTTGACAGTCGGGAAAAAAGAGCTTTGTGTGTTCGTCAGTCAGCAACATAAAGAGATGTTGATGAGGGTTCTCTGTGAGAGCTGCTGGGTTTTTTATTGATTTAGACTGTACATGAATATTGTTCTGTTGTTTTAATACCTGACGTTGAGTAGTTCTGGTGGAATTTAAAGAGTTGTTGTTAAGTCCGCCTTTGTACCTTTTTGTGTGCGAAAAGATGGGAAAGAGTCGACACAAAAATGTTTTAAACGATACTGACATCAAAATGTTACGCTTTTCACTGAAAATTAAGTAAGATAGAAAATAACTTTCTTGAAATTATGACGAAGTAAATGTGGCACTCGAAATAAATCTTATCGTCTCACAAAATGTTCGTATAACAAGTTACTATTTTATACAATTAGGGAATACAATAACTAATAATCAACATAGTGAAATATTTTATGAAAAGATAGAATAGAATTTGATTGATTGATTGTGACACTTTCCGCTTTTTTTTACTGTCACTGTCAAAAGAGTTATGAATATAAAATGAACGAACCAAATCCTACATTTATATTTATTCATTTTAAGATAATATTTACGTACAAATTGACAGCCGGAGGGGCTCGTAGCTAAAGAAGGGCCCGTGGCTAAACAATAACAGCCGCACAGGTCGATCGATCAGGTTAAGCTACGCTTGCCGCGGTTGGTCTGTGGATGGGTGACCATCTTTACATACTGTGACCCCTCCGTGGCTCGGAAAGCACGTTAAGCCGTTGATCCCGGTTGTCATTCGAGGATCTTTGACAGTCGTTACGGGCAGTCAGAACCCCGAAAGTCTGACAACCAGTCTTACCAAGGGGTATTGTATACCCAGTAACTGGGTTGTGGGGGTCAGATAGGCAGTCGCTCCACGTAATATAATGGTATTCAGCTGCATCCGGTTAGACTGGAAGCCGATCCCAACATAGTTGGGAAAAGGCTAGGCAGATGATGAGTTTGGTTAAAAATTTACTGGTTATTTTACTGGTTAAAAATGTATCCTGTGTAAATCAGACAGTTTACAGTATAACTGTCTCGCTGGCCTAGTGATCACAAGTGCTACTGCTGAGCATAGGTCCTGGGTTCGTTTCTTTGGTCGGGCCAAGTGTTATTGGGTTGTTCTATCTGCAATTTCTCAGCAGCTGCCCGGGATTTGTGCCCGTTTGATGGCAATAGGGTTGTTCCCACTTACATGAAATGTATGCACCTTTGCCTAACCTTTCAGGATGTACTGGCGTGATGGTATGTTATCAAAAATTTTAAAAATCATTAATCCCAAACTGATGGTAAATAATTGCACAACACTGTAGCAAAGTCCATATGAAGTATTAAAGCGTAAATTTTACAGAAATGAGTATGTCAGCACCATTGATTGACTTTCACGGAATTCGTTCGGTTTTTGTACTTATCAAATAACCGAAAATGTTCGGTTTTATTGACGTTTATTACGCTTTCAACTCCACGTGAATGTAATTGTTTTTATTTATTATCATACCCGGCGTAATTTCGCGTAATTAATGGCGACAACGGATGAAACCTGATCGTGGTTTATTTGCCCCGGTGTTTGTAAATATAAATGTTTAATAACGTTATATTATTTATCTTCATGAATGGTTTTGCGTTAAAACCTTTCAGTCTTTTATTTCATTTGAATAGGTTTTCTTTTTTTATAATCCATAATTTCTTAACGAATTAGTTAACAGCAGTTTTACAATATTAATTAGGAAATCTATCTTCATAATTCAAAGTAATCAAAATTAAGAATCATAAAATGTCCAATATTTCATTGTCCATATCTTTTTACTATTATATTTTGAACCTTCTTCTAATTAAGATAAAGGTGATTTCGTTCGCAAGTCCTTTATAATTAATAGAGGTTCAAAACTTTGCCCACTTTGCGACATTTTCGTTGAGAATTGACGATTGTACTTGCCTCCTTGCCTCCTAAATTAATGTGACCTATAAAAGAAATATTCGTATGGAGCGAGGTGTGAGTTAATAGCGATTTAGATACCTACCTAAAAGTGTTCTAGATAGTTTTTTTTTGTTTAGCTTACCTGTCCCACTGATGGGGAAAGGCCTCCCCCAAGTCCTTCCAGGAACTCTTTTCCCGCGCCACCTTGAACCAGTCCTGGCGGTACACATCCAGGTCGAAACCGCTTTCGGGCCTGATCTACCTCCTCCAAGTCCTTCCAGAAAGTCCTTTTCCGAGCCACCTCGAAACAGGTTTAGACCAGGCAGGCCAAAGGCTATATGAAGTCAAATAAAATTCATCATGGCAGGATATAGGAATCCGATAATTCCTATATCCTGCCATGATGAACTTTATGTGACTTCATATAGCAGGGGATCGAGGTGGGGGGAGTGGAGGGGGGTTAAGGGGATCAGACCGGAATAAGTCGTAAAAAGTAATTGAAAAGAAAATTATTACTACCTCGTGTTTGGTACCTAATGAAAGATCTTAAGGAATAGTTTCTGGGAATATATTGGTTATCTATATATTTATACATCCATAATTAGTTGGCATTTTTGTCGCACTTGGATTTTTTCTTGATCCTTCGACCCGATATTTTGGTGACGTCTATTTATTTATATTTTTGTAATAGATAGGCTAGGTTCTTGAACACTAGCTCAACCTCAACTGATTATAAGAATTTGTCTACGATAATACACTGATTTAGCTCGATTACACCGATATATTAAAGATTTAAAGGACATTGGATATGCCTTTAAATCTTTGCTTGGTTCAAATTTGAATGTCCACCACTAATGAGACCTATGTCACTGAAGAGTTTATTAATAAAGAGTTACTTTTAAGACACCAAAAAATAAATCTGTCAGTGAAAAGTTATCTATTCTATACATATAATAAATCTGTAGACGAGGCGTTTCTGTACATTGAAAATATTTAAAAAAAAAATAGCTGGGCTGTTAAGGGATAACCAACAGATGCCATTTCATAATTTTTTTGAATTTTTGTCTGTTTCTCTGTTTGGATGTGAGAGATTTTTTATTTGAACAGGTTCAACGTAAAAAGTACCAAACCAATATGGTTCATATTTATACTCTAATATATTATAGAACTCGGAGTAATGATTAGTCTTTGTTTCGTCGCAATCGCTTTAGTCTATCAAAAGATAATTATAATCAATTTAAAGCATTCTAACAATTTTTTATTGAAATGAGTGGAAACACGTAACGACATCTATTGGCGCGATAAAGTACTAACGAAAACATATTGTGATCTTTAAAACATTATTATGTGTCTGTATAATCACGTCGTAAAGGCTTGCCTTTATGACGAAATAACTCTGATCCTTATGTCTGTGTTATTATAAAAAGTAATGATAATATTAACATTAATCTAATAATATAAAAGAAAGTCGTGTTAGTTACACTATTTATAACTCAAGAACGGCTGAACCGATTTGGCTGAAAATTGGTGGGGAGATAGCTTAGAACCAGGAGGCGGACATAGGATTTTTATCCGGTTTTTTTATCCGGTTTTAGACGGACATAGTATTTAATACTTTTATTTACTTAGGTATAGGAGTGGGGTAGGAGTAGGGTAGGAGTAGGGTAGGAGTAGGGTAGGAGTAGTTTAGGAGTAGGGTAGAAGTAGGGTAGGAGTATTGTAGGAGTAGGGTAGGAGTAGTATAGAAGTAGGGTAGCGGTAGAGTATGGTAAGGGGGACAACACCCGAACGAAGTAACGCCGGGCAGCTAGAAATAATTTATATGGCAAAACAACGTTTGCCAGGTCAGCTAGTAATCTATAAATATAAAAGAAATTCGTGTTAGTTACACTATTTATAACTCGAGAACGGCTAAACCGATTTGGCTGAAAATTGGTGGGGAGGTAGCTTAGAACCAGGAGACGGACATAAGATACTTTGTATCCGGTTTTTTTATTCGGTTTTAGACGGACATAGTATTTAATATTTTTATTTACTTATAGGAGTAGGGTAGGAGTAGTGTAGGAGTAGGTTAGGAGTAGGGTAGGAGTAGGGTAGGGCTAGGGTAGGGTTAGGGGTAGGACACCACGCGAACAAAGTAGCGCCGGGCAGCTAGAAATAATTTATATGGCAAAACAACGTTTGCCGGGTCAGCTAGTAGCTAAATAAAAATTATCGGCTTGATTGACTTTAACAAATGAGGTATTCAATTTTTCTCTGTTTTTGACTCGTGCGACACACTGGCTAAATAAGCTATTTAAAAGAAAAAAGCAACATACTTTCTCCCAAATTGTTTTTTTTATGCGTCATGTTTGCCGTGTTTTCTTTTTCTTTCTGACATTGTATTTTGTTTCTAAATCATGTTGCAAGCTCTTCAATATTAATTGTTTCATTCATAATCCTCTACTTAATCTTTTGAGTCTATTTCTCTTGCGGGTTTTACGCTATTGTTTGTATATCTTTCATAACTTGGACCATTAAAATTTCTAAGTCGCCAGAGAACCCCAGAGTTTTGGCGGATTAAGATAATTAAAATACTTGATGGCAAAGTTGCGCTACCGCTGCCGAGATTAACGAAAACATGTATTTTTTATCATCTACCGTTAAAATTTGAGTGGATAATATTTTTTGGAATAGTAAAACTGCTTTTTATGCAACACAGATGATTTAAATGGACAAATTCAAATGAGCATAAGATTATTTTAAGCAACAAACCGAGGTTATACCAAGACAGAAAAGGGCTAAGTTTCGCAACCTCTTTTATCATCTAGCTGGACACAAAGATATTTATAAGAAAAATGTGTTCAATTATGTGTATATTAATTTATAATACCCTACCAAACGAATTGAAATTGTTGCAGGGTAATGTTTTTAAAACAAAATTATCTGAGTGAGTGGTTACAAAAAAAAATGTTTCTACAGCATAAAAATTTTAGAACATAAAAATATTTTTTGTTTATAAATATTTTATATTTCTTAAAACATCAAATACAAATTCCTTTGATTTGGCTTAGAAGCAGAAAAGGTCTTTCTAGTCAATCGAACTACAGACTGAGGTGAGTCCATTGAGTGTAAAATTGAATTTATCTCAGTAGTTCAACACACGCTGTAAGTAGGTAGGTACCTTCTTACTTGAAAAATTACTACACAACTCAGCGGATTGGAAATAACTGAAACAAGAAATAAATGCAGACGAAGCGAAAGGGTCGGGTCGAAGTCGGACGCAAAGTGACGTAATGAATACGTCCCTTCTAAGTGGTAGGTGACGAGACAAGGGTCATGGAGATGACCTTAACACGTATTGATAATACAAGGCAAGGGTTTAAGTGAAAAGAGGGACTGAGATGCTAAACTTGTGTTTGACATTGAGTGACCTTTAGATATTGCTTTGTTTTTGACTGGGTACCTTTATCTCTGTCATTCCAATGGTTCTTGTAACTCTTGTAGGGTATAACCATACACAGTACGTATTATACATACAAGGTATAACCATACAGTACTCGGGTGTACCTACCCGAGTACTGTAAATTACTTTTCTCAAATTAATAGTTTTTGAAATTGGCATTAACAGTAGTTACCCTTTAAATTGCTTTTCTGATACACTGTATTACGTAGTTTTAAAGTTCAAAAACAAAATTTGTGAGTCAACTGAACGATTATTTATTGAAATAAGGAGCTATATTTTTATTTTCTACCGAATCCAACACACACTTTAACCATTTAAGTTTGGAACTTAAGTTGAAATATTATATTTTTCTGTACCGCTGTAACCTTTCTATCATACCTGTAACGATAAAAAAACAAAAATAAATGAAGAAAAAAAGAAAAGAAAATTCTCGAACGTTCATCCAGTAAGCAATTCCCTATAAACACTTGGCTGGTGAAATCGAATTTGTCAAAGTTTCCCATCGCGAAACGTTATCAATCAAAAACACTGCAACTAACTTGCGAAGAGACAATTTTCAGTTCGTTTCATAGGAAATTATTAATAAATCCTTCGAGTTGTGGCGGTAAATATTTATAAAGGAAATTGAAAGTTGTAAACAGAATTATGTAGCGAATGATTAGCTGGTTATAAATATACGGCAAGTACTAGCGTGTTTTTATCGTTAAGAATTATTAAAATAAAACTTAGATTTTTTTGAGGATTATGAAAAATATAAGTAGGTAATGTTCCCACTGCTTGGACACAGGTCTCCTCTCGATGAAAGGGAGTGGGCCGTAGTCCACCTCGCGGGTTCAGTGCGGGTTGGTAGATGTCACATATCTTCGAATTTTTCGTTCTAGGTCATGCCGGTTTCCTCACGATGTTTTCCTACACCGTTTATCCATTGGAAATTCTTCTCATTTATAATTCACCTGAATCACGGTAATTTCCTCATTTTCAGTAAAAACATTAAACAGAGCACTACAAACTGGCGCG
Organism: Oligia latruncula; assembly: GCA_948474745.1. NCBI lineage: Eukaryota > Metazoa > Arthropoda > Insecta > Lepidoptera > Noctuidae > Oligia > Oligia latruncula. Next base: position 20,566,144 of record OX419685.1, read on the forward strand.
TGTCTTAGCTTCGAAATAAACGTTAAAGCGTCAACTTCTAACTTGAGCAGATAGCGATAGCTCTGCCTGTCCCACTTAGTACAGTAAATAGGCCGAGATAAGTGTTAGCAAACTTGCTATGAGAACTTGAGATTTGTACTGGATATGCTTGTTTATAATTCAGGTATAATTTATACACAAGAAGCAGTAATGCCCGCGAAGGAGGAGGTGGAGCGCGTGAGGGAGAGGCAATCTTTGCGCCCTCACGCCCCTAGTCGCCGCAGGGGACGCCTTGGGCGTCGGGAATCGCAGCCGATTCCCGGTCACCGTAGGCGCGGGCTTGCGGACGGGGAGCAATGGGCAGCTCGCCGTCCAGTAAAGACCAGGCCCGGGTCGACGGCGTGATGTGTTCCACGCACGCCTCAAAGAGACGTCAGCACTAACTGACGCGGTGCGCTAGGGCCGATAACGCGATGCCTGCCAGGGTCGCGGGTTGTTCAAAAGAGATACCGGCAACTGAAGGAACACGAGTACTCCCGCTCCGCCCGGAGCGGGTGAAGTTATTTGATAATTTTCCATCTAAAAAAAAAGGTATAATTTTGACTATCCCGCTGGTCCTGGGTTCGATTCTCGGGTCGTACAAAGTGTTATTGGGTTTTCTATTAGGCTTTTCTTAGTAACAGTCAGGAGTTTGAAAATTGGTTGTTTAATACCCCCGTACCTCGGAAAGCACGTCAAGCCGTTGGTCCTGCGCCTGAACTCTCCCCGGTCGTGTCGGATTGCCGTCGTATCGGACTATGAGAGTAAAGGAACAGAGAGTGCACCTGTGTTTGCGCTTACACTTGTGCGTTTGTACCTATGTTATTTGTTCACCCAGATACCTTTGGGAAAAAATCTTGCAGTAGTTACTGGGTATATTTATGTTTTTCAAATGGCAAACCAGTTGATGTCCAACCTGATGGAAAGTAGTGGTCGCCGCTTATGAACATTTGCAATACCAGTAGCATTGGAAATGTGTCATGTGCCTATAATGACATTCATTTTGTTTAGTTGCGTTACCTGAAGAGTGAAGGATTTATCCATATCCATACTATCCACGATACTAATAAATGCGAAAGTAGGTCTGTCTGTCTGTTACAACTTTATCGCTAAAGCATAAGGTTCAAGGTTGATTGGGAAAATTTGACAGTAGCTTGGTGTGCTGCTGGCGTCTGTACTTATGACACTTTTTATCCTGGTAGTATGTTCTAGTGGGATAATATGAAAAACTGCTTTACATAACTTCACGCCTATATTCCCCAATAGGATAAACAGAGGAGTAGCTATAGTCACCCAAATTGTAAAGTTCACTCATACTCTATAGAAAAGGGAGGATCCTCTGACCAGACGGGTGTTGTGTCTGGCGGGCAACTGCCCGATGATTCATGTCGGGCTATTGTATCTATGCTAGTTGCGCGGTAAACTCTGCTTGCGCGATGCAGGATTTGCGTGACGTCAGTATGACGCGTTGTTCGCATGTGGCGTTGTAGATACCGCTACATCATCAGCCCGCCAGCACATCAAGCTACTACAATCTGACCAATTTCTTTTATAGATTTTCAACTTTATTGCTAAAGCTTAAGGTTCAGAGTTGATTGGGAAAATTTGACCGTTTCGGGTAGCTTGATGTGCTGATGTGTACCTACTATAGGTGACCCCTGCGGGAATTACGTGCCTGATGTAATGAAATCAGAATTTTTCAGTACTTTTTAATTAGATCAGAGAACGCCACCAGATACTTACTAAGGGCTCCGTTAAATAAACATCGCCTGAAGTACCCACCGTTAAAGTTTTATAGCTCTTTGCATAACAACACGGAATAAATTAATTATTACCTGTACGCTTGCATAATTTCATGGCTTAAAGTTTATTTAGGACTTAAGGGACGTTATTACTGTGTAAGGCACAGCAGCAGCTCAACATTAAACATTTTGTAATTTGGTTTGTTATACTTTGTCGGTAGCCTTTGATGATACAACTAGGACGTTTCAAAAAATTCGCTGTACTGTATTATTCTACAAGGGTTAAGCCTCTCCCCCACGGGCCTGCGGGCGGAGAGTAATGGGTAGCTCAGCACCGTCCGATCAGGACCAGGCCCGTGCCGGACGGCGCGTACGTGTTCCACGCGCGCCTCAAAGAGATGTCAGTGTTGAGGAGGGGAAAGGGTTACCGCTGGCCCGGAACGTAAAGGGCTAAGGAAGGAACATGGGTGGGTTTTAGTCAGTAAGAGTCTGACACTCCCTTCCGCTCCACCCAAAGCGGGAGGGGTCATTTGATGATTTCCGATCAGAAAAAAAAAGCCTTTCCCCCACCGTAGGCGCGGGCTTGCGGACGGCGAGCAAGGGGCAGCTCGCTGTCCGGTAAGGACCAGGAGGTCAACGGCGCGTTGTGTTCCACGCGCGCCTCAAAGAGATGTCAGCACTAACTCACCGTGTCCGTTAGGGCCGATGCCTGCCAGGGTCGCGGGTTGGTTTTAGCTGCCACGACTTATTTTAATTTAATTTAACTGGCGACACTGTTCCCGTAACCGATACCTCTGTTTTAAGTTTTGGCCATTATAAAGACATCAACGCGCGGTACATTTTCTTTGGAAAGAATGACCTTCAAACATATTTCTAAAAGTACTATGCTTTTTCAACTTTTTTTTATCTTTTTAATGCGAACGGACACTTTTAATGTTCTGCATCGTTCTGACATGCATAATTTCATCATAAATAATGTAACCAATATTTTGTAACCATAATTATTTTAATTTAAAAGTGTGACCGTGGAGTTTCTTGCCCGTTCATCTCTATAGGTACCTATTACGCTTTGAAATTGGCAACTAACTTCATCTTTCTGATTAACCGACCCCTTGGCAAAAGTGCCTGTGATCGGTTTATTTGAAACTACCAGCGCCCCGCGGTTTCACCCTCGTAAATTTCGATCCCGTGGGAATATCGGGATAAAAACTATCCTATGTCCTTCCCTGGGATGCAATCTATCTGTCTGCCAAATTTTATCGAAATCCGTTTAGTGGATTAGGCATGAAAAGGTAACATACTGACAGATAGACAAAGTTACTTTCAAATTTATAATATTAGCACAGTATAGTATAGACTGTGATATTAGTGTGGATAAATGCTTTGAGTTTGACTCCAAACGGTGTCTTAGAAGAGCGTTGGCCGGACTTAATGGCTTTATTGACAGCTGTCATGAAAATGATGGCAGCGAAAAAGATTTAAATCGTTAGCTTCGTCCTACTGCGTCAAGATATAGTCGCGTTTCTGATTAGTTTTGACACACAATGACACAGTGACTGGACTCGATTGCTATGGAAACGCTATTTAATAATTTGTGAGCTCACTCATATATAGACACTTTTTCGTGTCACTAAGAACAGTGAGTGCAAATCTAGCGATTTAAATCTTTGCGCAGCGGGTTTTGACTGAATGTCAAATACTGGTGAAAATGACAGATTTTCATGAAGACCGTTATAATAATAACGGAACGACTTTCCTAAGAAACCAAAGCTTTAGTCATATCACTTTCGCATAATACTTAAAAAGTTTCTTAAGTCGTGCACTGTTATACTCTAAACATTTTTAACCACATTCCTTTAGTTTTTGCATCACATATCCATTCTTTGAGCCGAAATACTCCTTAATCCTCCTTATCTTGTGTCTCACTTCCAGTGTCTATGTTCTTCTCACGCTAAGAATCTGCGTTCTTCTAACAATCTTCTCCTACTCTGTCCTTCTCATACTTCTGACTCTGTTCATTCTTTCTTTCATATTTAGTCCATTCTTCTTTGGAATCCACTTCCTCTTTGATATCAGGACGGCCACCAGTCGGTATGCATTTAAGTGGAAATTGCAGAGTTATTTTCAAAACAAATACCGTAGAGTCATCTCAACAACTCTCTCCCATGAATTTGTGTGTATATATATATATTATAAGTATATATTATAGTAAATAGTATGTATGTGTATTCCTATTTATGTATTTGTGTAGCTAGTTTTAATAGTTTTTTTTTAACATTGTTCATCTCAACCAAAGCACCTGCCATCCAATCTCTTCACCACCCTTGGTTGACTGGTAGATAATGTCTAAGGCATTAAGTCCGCCTTTGTACCTTTTTGTGCGAAAAGTTGAAATAAATAAATAAATAAATACGGAATTTCAACTGAACTGCTTCAGAGGCAGTGAATGTGTGTGATCGTAATATTTCCTATGTTGATAGCCAATCATTGTTCACCAACATGGATGGAAGCTGTTGTCAGGTTGACAGCTAATTCTATCGTAGAATGGAAAGCTTATGGACCACAGTTCATAGAGCATGGAATTGCAGCGCCGTCAACAGCGGCCGCCGAGGTATCTCCGTGCAATTTATTAACCTTTAGAACGCCAGAGCATAAACGCACGCGCGTACCCTCCACGCCAAGCCACAATTTTAAATATTTAAGATATACATTTAAAAACACACAAAAATAATGATTTAATTGTTTATTTCGTGATAAAGTGCACCGCAATTTATGTCGCTCGTAATAGGATAGGCGACACACGACGTACAGGGCACGCGCTTGCTTGTCACGTATATGTGACAATGGCGTTCAAAGGGTTAAGAACTCTGTTAGAGGGTTCTGCACAGTCAGTGTTGCCAACCCTACCAAACTATAAAACAGAAAACCAACCATAAAGAAACAGTAGTAAAAAGGAAATAGTAATTTCACTACAGTATGCTACTGTCTAGCATAAGAGAATAAAAAAGTTTGGAAATCCGAAAATGCATATTTTCAGCTCTTACTTTTTATAATTTTTATAATTATTGGGTTAAAAATCAGAATCAGTTGATGGTAGACCTTGTTTATACCCACACTGGAAGCAAGAAACAAGAATTTTGGATTTTTTTCATTTTGATGTTTCGACTGCAGCTGAAGTACAAAACTGGTCAAGTGCTATTTGTAGGTATGTAGGTAAATAGTTTATAACGGCATTTTTTTTTAAAACTACTTACAAATTTACGGTTTTCGGATTTTTTCCTTTACTTGTGTTATGATCTTGCTACTTGCCAAATTTCATGATTCTAGGTCAACGGGAAATACCCTATAAATTTTGATTCCCTTGAGTGTCGAAATATAGGCTTTTGCGGCATAAACGGCCGTATCTTTTTTTACGTTAACTTAGGTGTTTGATTTTTTCACAGCTTCAAGGGACTGTAAACCTGAGTTTTTGACTTTAATTTCAACTCGATACCTCCACGCGTTCCCGAGATAGAGGGTCTTGACAGACAGACGGACGGACGGACAACAAAGTGATCCTAAGGGTTCCCTTTTTTCCTTTTGAAGTACGTAACCCTAAAAAGCAGTAGAAATATAGACTAGAAAGAAAAGAAGATTTACTGTTAAAACAGTAGGATTGGCGATTGAAAGTGTTTTACGCAATTAACCCTAATTGCGTAACCATTGGTTAGCGACGTTCCACATACAATTTATACAATTATAATTGCTATAAATCTCAAAAGTTACGTCCAAAATCATTTGGAATGTGTAAAACTATGCCAATATCCGCGTCTTGGGTGATGTAGGTGGCGAACTTGCACATAAAATGTTTCTATTCGCTAATAAACAAGCTTGGTTCAGTTCATTTGTCAGTGGTGCCACGGCATCAGTTTTGGGATGGTACGAGTTATAAGCTATAGCGATTGGAGAATCTGTCTTGTTACTTCTTCTTCTTCTTCTTCCATCCCTTAATCCCAGTTCTATCTGGGGTCTTGTCTTCTTGTACAGCGCCAGGACGATCTTCCTGGGTTGTCATAGGAGTTAGGATCTGCGCTTTTATCTCTCTGTCGATACTGGAACACCATGTAGTGGTGGTCTTCCTCTTCCCAGGCGTTTCGTAGGGATATTTAGGACTGTTTTTACTGAGACCATTCAAGCCAAGTACCATCTAAGTCTGCTTTCTTTTAGTTTGTCCGTGTTACTTAATAATGCTAAAATTGAAGGTACGGTGCGCCGTTTCTTATTCCTAAATTGGTGGAGGCAATTATTCGGTTAGAATTCTTCTCCTTGGAAAATATTATTTTTTACTTTGAATTTATAATTTAGTGACCCGCCCCTGCTTCGCACAGGGGCAGTTAAATGATGTGACGATTTATCTTTGCATCGAATTTTCAGTTCTTATCATCATTTCAGCCGAAAGACGTCCACTGCTGGACATAGGCCTCCCCCAAGCACCTCCACTTCGACCGGTTCTATGCTTCTCGCATCCAACGGGTTCCTACGGCCTTCACAAGGTCGTCGGACCACCTTGTGGGAGGCCTTTCAACGCTACATCTTCCGGTACGCGGTCGCCACTCCAGAACCTTTCGGCCTCATCGGCCGTCTGTTCTGCGAGCAATGTGTCCTGCCCACTGCCACTTAAGTTTGGCAATTCTTCGGGCTATGTCGGTTACCTTGGTTCTCCTGCGGACGAAAGTCTTTGACCAGTGCGTGTTGCCAGTGACTCATGGCACTGAAACGTGGTCGCTCACAATGGGCCTTATAAGAAGGCTAAAAGTCACCCAAAGGGCAATGGAGAGGGCTATGCTTGGAGTTTCCCTGTGTGATCGAATCAGGAATGAGGAGACGAAATAATGGTGAAAACTGTAACAAAATTCGTTGCGCAGTTAAGAAGGACTAAGCGATCACACAGACAGATACGAAAAGTGACTTTGTGTTATACTAATATTGACTGGCCTTGATTTTCACTGTATACAACATTTTTTTATATAAATGTTAAAACTGACATCCTTGATTTCATGTTTAATTTCCTCACTGCTTCTGCTCATTTAATGAGCCTTAAGCCTACTATTCAATTTTAATATTAGACAAGGCTCATTCGTACCTACACTTGAATTTTGTACCATTGTATTAGAATTATCTAATACAATTAGTTTTGTACTACCACAGTTTGAAGAGGCATAGGGCGAAGTTACCGACACGGATAACAGTTTCAATTGTCATTAACATAGTCTGAAAGCTATTAAAACCCGATCTTATCAGTTGAGCTCTAATCTTGTAACTTGTACCATGAAATAAACACAACGGTGCGGTCTCGGTCGCGTATGTGCAAATTACACTCGAAAATTTATTAGAACATTTCGTTTCAAAATTATTGTAGCTGTTTTTGGTTTCAACGATAATGCACGTCAGAAATCAGATGCTAATTCCACAGTAGTATTTATTTAGTTCATTATCATGTCGTTGTAAAGTTTAATTAAGTAATTTTGGTATGTGGTTGGCGTTTAGGAGACTATAGTAGCATTAATGGGTAGTGATGCGTTTGAAATGTTAATTTGTAATTTAAATGTCCTTGATTAGTAATCATAGCGTTATACGCAAATTGAATTAGAACTGTTTGTTGATTTACGCAAATTGTTATTGCTCATGTATACAAAGGGACTTATACGTTGAACATAGATTTGAATTGTGCAATTCAGATCCGTGATTGGTATTTAGAAAATTATAGGAGCAAATAGTGTTGGAATGATGCCTTTGTCGCAATGATTTCAAAAGTAAGGATACGCCCGTCTGAACATTTTACATAGAAGTTCTTCGTTCGAAGTTTGAAGTTCGCGCGCACCACTGTCAACTGAGTCGCGTTGGCCCTAAAACCGTCATTTTAGGGCCAGTGCGTTGGTGCCATTTAGTCGCGCCGTTAGCCCGGTCCTTACGCTAGTAATAATATATATGTCAATGCTTTGTCGTGTTAATTTTGATGTGGTTCACTATCTACTATTAAATCACTACTATTATTAAACTTACATATTAAATACAACATATCAATCATAGGCTACTGTATCACGGCCTGGGGAGGCGCTTGCAAAACCTTTATGATTCACCTCGAAAGGGCACAAAGATCTTTGTTAAAGGTCATGACATTTAGACCGTACCGGTTTCCTACGAAGGATCTTTATGAAAACTGTAAAGTACTTACCGTGAGACAGATATACCTACTTCATCTCACAATTAAACAACACCAAGTGACACCGGTAATTCACGCCACCAAAGTGAAGAGAACTATTACTCACACTGATGTATGTAGACCAGAAAGATGTAAAACCGTTTCCGCTAGAAGACAACACTTTTACATGGCTAAGTACATTTACAATAAACTAAACAATACCCTTAGCATTAATCCGTTCACAACTAAAGAAATTAAATTAAAAATCTCCGAATGGCTTCAAACACTAGATTACCACCAGACGGAAGATCTATTACAATACCAGTACTCATAAAACAATCTACACTCCCCCACCTACACACACACACATACACACCCTCATTCCCTTACACACACATACACACCCCCACTCCCTTACACACAAACACACAAAGATTTTGTATACCTACCAAAGAGTATGTGTGCATCTTAAATTTCGTTTCCTTGTTATATTTTAGGTTTTTTTCCTTATTTTGTTTTTTTTGTATTGTTTTATTGCACATTGTTAATACATGAACCACAAATGGGCGAAGACACTGGCTCCTGTAACACAGGTTACTACCTAGCTCAGGAGTCAGGGCTTCAATAAACTATGTAACAACTGTATTATGTCAATAAAAAATTATTATTATTATTATAAAGAAAAAGGGCTCGTGGCCAAATGATAACAGCCACACGGGTCGATCGAAGGAAAAGCCACGCTTACTGCGGTCGATTCGTATATTCGTGGGTATAACCTGGATTTTTAGAAAAGCGAAAATAAACTCACGGATTTGTTAATTATAAGTCTATCTTACAATGTTATTATTATGTGATCAAAATTATACATGCTTACAATAAAATATGTTTAAATGGCATACGCTGTTTTAAATTTTCCTGAAAAACAACCTGAAAATTCCTGTAAATGACTTTAGAGTTGTAACCCTTTTTTATCGGAGGTGCGATATAATATCTAGACAGAATTAAGTTTTTGTGGAAAGAAAAATTTTAACGGTTTCCCGAAAAATATCAAATTCGGGAAAAACTGAGCGTCTATTTTCTACGGATTTTTTGTACGAGTTACTGAAAAAAAAACGTCTGTCGGGTCAGTTATATAGCATAATCAGCCTAAAATGTTCCCATTGCTGGCATACAGGCCTCCTATCTTCGAGAGGGAGGGGGCCGTAATCCACCAGTGTGGTTTGGTAGATGTCACATGTCTTCGAAGATTTGGTTCTAGGACATACCGGTTTCCTCACGATGTTTTCCTTCACCGTCTTGAGAGCAGTGGTGGTGAAATTATTTACACAAGATTATTTAAATAAAGTCAGCTAGTTATTAATTAAAAAAAAAATAGTTTGGAAACAAAGGTATTTAGTGTAAATAATTCACTGAAACCACCAACGAAATACTAAGTCCTCTAAGCAAATGAAATCCAGCAAAATTATAATTCCAGCAGCTTTTAGAACGTTTTTTGCTGGATATAAAGTTCAGAAGTGACTGTACAGGCTTAATCTAGAATTAATTACTAAGCGTTTGTGTTTAGTGCAAACGCAATTAAAGAGGCCGCATGCCCCGCATAATTGCGGAAGTAGGGATGTGGTCATGGGTTGGGAGCATAGTCGATATTTCCAGCCGATAGTTGCGAGTTTATTAAAGTTGTAATAATACCTAGTCATTATCTGCCCAGCTTTTTCCCGACTCCAATCAAATTCAAAACTAATTTCTTCAAACTAGGCTGAGAATCAGCACTTTTCGAACGTCAAAATTACAAAAGACAGTCCCCCAAAACGCCCGCTCTTCACCACTTCCAAGTGCTTTCGCTGTGGAGAAGAAGTGGCGCAACAAACTCCACAGGAGCACAGCTGTCGGTTCAGTTAGAAAATACTTGATTGTATACAATACCAGGTATGCAAAGTTATTAACATTATAGGGCACAGAACATTAAATCAAATTATTTGCTACGCCAATATAAAAACAAATACAATAAAAACTATGTTGGGATCGACTTCCAGTCTAACCGTATGCAACTGAATACCAGTATTTTCATGAAGTGATTGCCATTCTAACCTCCACAACCCAGTTATTGTGTAACACGATACCCTTGGTAAGACTGGTTATTAGATTTTCGGGCTTCTGACGATCCGTAACGACTATCAAAAATCTAAAAATGACAGCCGGAACTGACAGATTAACGTGCTTTCCGAGGCACGGGGGTGTCTCGGTATGTAAAGATGGTCTCCCATCCACTGATACACCGCGTCAAGCGTAGCTTAACTTGATCGATCGATCCGTGCGGCTTTTATTACTTAGTCACGATCCCCTAAGGTTGTTATAATACCTACTCTAATTATAAATTACTAGATTCCGCCCGCGGCTTTGCCCGTGAGGTATGTCGATACAAAATATCCCATGTCCTTCCCCGGGATGCAATATATCTCTCTGACAAATTTTATCGAAATCCGTTCAGTGGTGTAGACGTGAAAAGGTAACATACAGACAGACAGACTGAAAGACAGAGTTACTTTCGAATTTATAATATTAGTACCTATGGATTGTGTAACTGAATCTTTTTGTGTGCTAAGCTACCGGGTGATCAGTTTTGTAAGTTCTATAGAGATCTCATAAATTGTAAAACCAAAAGATGCATCAAACTCGTACTAAAATTTTTAACTCATTTTTATATAGCTGTAATTGAAAGTAAGTAACTACTTATGTATGTTCACCCAACGTCTGAAGTGAAAATGGGCAGGCCATGTAGCCTACCTGACACAAGATGGACCCATAGAACCACGACATGGTCGAGACCAACAGAAAGAAGACCCAGAGGACGACTACCGGAACGCTGGGTAGATGAACTTAATAAAAACAGGTAAAGACTGGATGGTTAAACCCAAAACCAGGGAAACCTGGAAAAAATTGGAGGAGGCCTGTACCCGAAAAGGTGCCATAACCTTGTAGAAAAAGTATACATTGTGTTTTTTAAGTATATATTTTTTTTTTAATACCTAATCCACTTGTATAAATTGTATATATTTTCTTTTATTTTTTGGGTTATGGAAATAAAGGCTATATTATTGTAAGTAGTTATGTTACGCAGATAATTTTATCACGTATTATGAACATTTTCCTTCTTAACTATTTTAGCAAGTTTAAATAAAAAATCCCGTACGGATATGAATACCGTGCGGATACATTATAGGTACTTACTGCAGCACATCACTACGCGGAAGCGAATATCCGCCAGCTCCTGTTTGCTCGCAGTGTTTTATTTTTTAATTCAGTGCACCTTAAATATGTTATTATGTGGTTTATTATCTTAGCTTTTAATTTATTTATATTAATTGCTTTTGTGTTTACAGAAAACAGTAATTTTAAGGCTTTAGAATTCTCTGAAATGCTGGTAAGGCATCCTGTTTTTTAAATTTATTTTTAAAGGCTTTGAGTCGTGGCATACCTACCAGTCCGCCATTTTTTTTTCAAAATGGCGGCCCCACCTGTAACCTACGGGGTTTTGTTCTAATATATTTTTTGTTTGCATTGATGCCAGCTATCGATTTATATAGGTTTCATGGGATCCGCCCTTTTGAAAAAAAAAACATAAGGGCTGACAGGTTCCCAATGAAAATCTTTACATCACCTTTATGGAAATCAAAAGTATACAGATAGTCTTATGACCTTATTTATTATTTGTCGCATAAATCATCATACGTTACGTCAAGCCTGTACACAGTGTACATCTATCAGCGGGATTGTCCGAAAGGGTTACCGCTGGCCCGGAACATAAAGGGCTAAGGAAGAAACATGGGTGGGTTTTAGTCAGTAGGAGTCTGACTCCCATCCGGAAAAAAAAACCTGCACATCTAAGATGGGTACTGGCTAGCCAGAGATGCATGGAAAACTCAAACTCAAAGCATTTATTTCAAGTAAACCATTAACAGGCAGTTTTGAATTGTCAAGAAGTCGGTCAGTCAGAAAATATGAAGCTAGTTGCCCATTCCGAAGCGTAGGTATTTATGGAGAAGAACGGGCAAGAAACTCCATGGAAAAACCACGGTTTTCCTATCGCCAGCTGTTATGTTGAATTCCAATGTAACATAGAGACATAGCCTATTACCATAAATCCAAACTCCGGGCTGCAACTGAGAAATTCAATCAATAAACCAAAAACTCTTTTGCCCTACTTTGAGATCGAATCCAAGACCTCACGTTCAGCAGTCGCGCTTTCAACCAAGACCAACGAAAGATCCAAATCATCATAAATAAACTGCGTTTGGCTTACTATATACAGCATGCCATCTATCGAATTTCCTTCATAACTTGTAGGTATGATGCAGGTTGCAGTTACAATGAGAATTTACCCGTCGACATGGCTGCCACTTCTGTGTCCCTTGAGAAATAAAACGAAGAGCAGTACGTACCACATTGTGTTACTTCGACCATGTTTGTTCTGTATTGGTTATTTGAAAGTTAGGAGTCCGTTCTTTGAAAACGTATGCCCGAATCGCGGAAATTCTCTGTCATGCCTTGTGCTTTTACCGCATTACAAAAAAACATAGGATAGGAAACTCAAATCTTATTAGTTATTATTTTATTGCACATAAATACCAGCACCCTATTTGCGTAACAAACTATCAATCGGAATCTGAATCATTTTAAAGCAAATTGCTAATCCATTGCTTCATAAGTTCACAAGCTCTGCTTAGCTTGAGACTAGACGGCGTTGTGTGATAGTTGTGGAATATTATTATTATTATTATTATAAGTTCGAAAAATTTGTCTGTTCAACACGTAAGTAACGCAATGAATGTTGTTGAACTGTCAATATGAAACCGATTCCGATTGATAATGTGTTACGCAATTGCCTCGCCGGTTGCGAATTGAGAATTTGGAGTTGAGAACATGTCTATCTCTAGTATCTCTACTTTAGCATTACTATTCTTTCAATATAGCACGCAAACATTTTTTTTTTTTCGTTTTTCGAAAATAATTTTGTTTTTATGATGGGTTTTCACCACCGATTCACCTTTTAAGGGGTAAGCGCCAGAGTAGCCCGCGACATTCGAATCTTCTTACGTTTTTATCAATCTGCAGGTCAGTGTCGGTTGTATATTGAATAAAATATGACTCGCGGCCATAACAAGTATGTATTATTAGAATTAAAATCATCAACAAAACCCTCCCGTGGGAATATCGGGATAAAAAATAGCCTTTAAGTTAATTCAGGTTGTCAGCTACCTCCATACAAAATTTTATCGAAATTGGTCCAGCCGTTTGAGGGTGAAGAAGTAACAAACATATAGTAACAAACATATAAACACACATAATACAAACTTTTATAATATTAGTGTCATTAAAACTATTATTTTACTACAATTCGAAACTAATTTAATTTCAAAACATCAATCTACTTAAACCATCACTGCCAAACATAATCAGTTTATAATGTTCTCACTGCTGGGCCACAGGCCTCCTCCATGTAAGAGAGAGTAGGTAGGCCATAATCCACCACGTGGGCCCAGTGTGGGTCGGCGGCATAGCCAAACCCAATACGTTATTAACCTATTGACCGCCACACGTCAAAAATCAAAAACGTGCCCTCGGCGTCAAAATCTGTCATGTAGTCGAACCGTGGCGTGCTGAGCACATTTTGGTTTGACGTCTATACACGTCTGTGGCGGTCAAAAGGTTAACAAAAGTCTTAAACAAAGAACCTGTTTCCTCCATATTTCACTGCTGAAGATAATCCAACGCCACTTACATGTATTTCCTTTGGGAATCGATCGCTGCACCGCGTTACATGTGGAATATTTTCTATAAGTCATAAATTCCACATTGATTTCTTGTTCAAAAATTTAATTTCATATAGTGATGTTGGTACCTTCGAACATTCGAACGAACATACTTGTACAGTCAATAGCAAAAGTAGATGATCAAAATCAGAAATTCAATAGGAGTCAAAACTGATCACGAATATATGGCAGCTGTACTAGTAGTAAATGTTTGGTATAATTTACAATCACATACTTTTGAATCTCTTCGACGCCACACAGTTCTGACGCGAACTCCGTTCACTAGTATTGAATTTCTGATTTTGATCATCTACTTTTGCTGTTGACTGTACCAAAGTTCTGGAGAATCTAATTATGGAGAATATGGGAGTGTCGCACTTATTTACGGGTTTGTTAAGTAGGCTTGAGCTGTCATTAGGTGCTAAGTTAAATGAGCTGCTGCAGTTGAAATGTTGGACGCTCAGCTTGCACGAAAATCATGCAAGATCAGTTTGTGCAACCATTGTAAGATTTTGACCAAAACAGTCGATACCTACTTTTCACGCGTTTCTAGGGTTCCGTACCCAAAGGGTAAAAACGGGACCCTATTACTAAGGCTCCACTGTCCGTCTGTCACCAGGCTGTATCTCATGAACCGTGATAGCTAGACAGTTGAAATTTTCACAGGTGATGTATTTCTGTTGCCGCTTTAACAACAAATACTAAAAACCGAATAAAATAAACCCATAGAACAAACGTGTTTTTTCGGCGTTTTTGCCTTGTGGCACGGAACCCTTCATGTGCGAGTCCGACTCCCACTTTGCCAGTTTTTTTTATAGTAGTCTAAGTATAATATAGGTATGTATTTTGTTACTTCAGAAATGCAAACACTAGATTCAGCAATACATCCACATCAGAAAAGCACTAAAATCGAGTCGAACTATTTCAAAGAAGCTACGTTAGTTACGAAAACGAAGAAATTATGGAAGCAATCGCGACAAAAAACCTCATTTACCTACTCCAAAAAACTTGTTAAAATCTGCTTACCATTCATAGCAGCATAAAAATAATATGCAGCTCAAGCTTGATTGCGCCCAAATTAAGTTTAAACAAGCGAGCTTTACGACTCGGTCGAGGGTATAATGAAAACATGCAGTTGTAATGGAAGGAAAGAAGTATGAAAACGTTTAATTGCTGAAAAGAACTGTGACCCACGTAGAAATACGATTTAAAAAGGGTCGAAGGAGAATTCCAATTACATTTTGTCCGACCTGGGAGTCGAGTCGAGCCGGACGTTATGCTCAGGACTAGCACTTGCCGCTGGAACAACGAGGTAGTCAGTTTCAGTTGCAGTTGTTTTAATTTACATATGAAGGAAATGAAACCAAGAGCGGTCGTGATATACGACTTACCATAACGTCCCACTCGGGAAGCGATAAAGTGGTTCTTCTCGACAAATTATACACGTTTGAAAACTTACTTTTAGCTCTCCCTAGACAAGCATTCCAGGAGCTTTAACATTATGCCATTCAACGTACAACAAGTGAAGTTAGTACGTGTGTTATGAACTAAGAAAGTTGATACATGTGCAGTTAACGGACGTGGGACTACCGCGGCCTCAGACTGTTTAGATATAAAGTACCATTGATTCTCGAACGACGAAACCCCTCGGTTGGGTCTGGATAAAGATAAATTATACCTAAATCGTGTAAACATAATCACAGCATAATCAGCCTATAATGTTCCCACTGCTGGGACACAGGCCTCCTCTCTTTTTGAGAGGGAGTGGGTCGTTATCCACCACGCGGGCCCAGTGTGGGTGGGTAGGTAGATGTTACATGTCTTCGAATATTTGGTTCTTCGATATGCCGGTTTCCTCACGATGTTTTCCTATTACGTTTTGAGAGTAAAGTGGTAATGAAATAATTTACACAAAATAAAGCGCCTGACGGGGTTTGAACCTACGACCTACATCTCCTAAGATACGGCCGGTACAACTGAGCCACCATGCTCCAACAATTATAAAGTTGATTTTTCATAACTGTATTACCTCCTTCCAAATTACGCTTTCAAAAGGCGCCCGGGCTTTGGGGATAAGACCGGGGGGTGTGATTTTTATCTCACTAAAACCACCTCTGTGGTCACCATCTGCACATCGTAGGGGCACCGCTAACTCTCAAAAGACCGATCCGAAACCCTCTCTGTGCAACGCCTGTTAGGGCACATTTCTGGGAAGACTGTAAAGGGGTCTCCCTGAAACCTAACTGTCCAAGGCGGCAGGTGACCACTGAGCGTCGTCTTTCCTTAGGTCACTCAGTGGGCGGACGGATAACTGCTTTACCTACTAGAAAGCTTACAGATTTTTTTTAATCCAATTAGACTCTAGACAAAATAACCAAAAATCCTACCTTCGTCTCGATCGAAACTCACCTTTGCAAACCACAGTACGTCCCCCATTGCAAGTTTCAATGTAAGTTTGTGAAAGGAGTCTCATGGCTTAAGTTGTAGATAAGAAGTTCGGACGAGCACGTGAAGGGAATTCTCTCACAGCTCGACTTTTTGAGAAGCCACACGGGTAATTAATTTTGCCCCAATATTTGTTTGTATTTATGTTCGGAGTTACGTGTTTGTGGGCTGTTTTGGTGTGTTATTATTATAGTTATTGATTGATTGAAGCAGCTTCGCATGTCTAGGGATTGAAAGTGCGACTGCTGAGCGTGACGTTCTGGTTTCGATCGCAATGTATAGGTATCCCTGTAGCCAATCCACCACCAACACGAATCCACGACCTACGACTGATACGTCGGGACCAATACTACTGACCACCACTGCTCTTCACTTCACTGGGCCCACGTAGTAGATTATGGCCCACTCGCTCTCAAAGAGAGCGGCCTAGAGGAGGAGGCCAGTATCATAGCAGTGGGAGCATAGTAGGCTGAAGATTGATGATTGACTTTTCCCAGTCAGTGTTAACAGGCTTGCCAAGTCTTGTTTCTGTTACATGGGACTTAAAACAAAATTGACGAAATGAGGGAGTACTGCGCCTCCGAACAATGTAACATGTTATGCGATTACCCATCTTTCTTTCTTTGTTATTTCACCCTGCTACACCCCAGAGTGCCTCTGACACTTAAAGCATAGACAATGAGGTTATGCCTGGCGTGGATTAAAAAATAATATTTAATTTTATTTGCTAATTTTTGCATATTAATTCTATTTTATTATTTATTTATTTTTGTAACGGCGCGTGACATTACAGCGGGCCCTATCAAAATATTAACGCTGCGACATAATTTTTTTGAATGTCGCAGCATCATGCTGAGATAGGAGCCTTTTGGCCTCGTATAGGACTTTCTGTTACATTTTTCTTTTTGTCACTTTTATAGATAACTTGGTTTTTAGGGTTCCGTACTCAAAGGGTAAAACGGGACCCTATTACTAAGACTCCACTGTCCGTCTGTCCGTCTGTCACCAGGCTGTGTCTTGTGTCTCATGAACCGTGATAGCTAGACAGTTGAAATTTTCACAGATGATGTATTTCTGTTGCCGCTTTAACAACAAATACTAAAAACAGGATAAAATAAATATTTAAGGGGGCCTCCCATACAACAAACGGTGTTTTTTTCGGCCTTTTGCCTTGTGGCGAGTCCGACTCGCACTTGGCGAGTTTTTTTTATTTAATTTACTGTGTTTAGTTTTTCTTCCTGTAGGTACGAGTTGCAATAAATACATTTTCTTTCTTTCTATCTTTCAGCTAATGACAGCTGCCTTCATCATGAATTCGATTTTTTTTTTGCTTACTTTTAACACACGTTTGCCTATCGGCTATGGTTTATAGTGGGAGCGCTTTTGATTCATTCCAATGACTACTGAGTAGATATAAATTCTAAGCTTAATAAATTAAATTCTCAGCGTTTAGAACTGCAAGTACCTATTTGTGGAAACATCGACCGGGCGTGGTGCAGTTTATTCCCCGAGCGAATTTGTTACCGTTCTACAGTATTGTTTCAGAGGTTTTACATGCACCGTTTTATTTATTACTTACAATATGTATCTGGGGTATTTTCTAAACCAAATCGTATTTAAGTAGATGTTTAACAAGAATATTCAATTTAATGGGTTACAAGAAACACCGGGAAGAAGAAAATGCACTGATCTTTGGTGATGTCCTTCAAAAAGGTCAGCTGGTAGTTATACCTACAACCGGCGCGCGTATATGACTACAGGGCCTAGACAAATGGCAATCGTTTTTTTTTTATTACTGGGTGGGAAATTTTCAAATAACTTCTCCCGCTCTGGGCGGAGCGGGAGGGCGTGTCAGACTTTTACTGACTAAAACCCACCCGTGTTCCTTCAGTTGCCTGTGCCAGGGGCCACGGGCCACGGTATCTCTTTCGAACAACCCGCGACCCTGGCTGGCATCGGCCTTAGCGGACTCCGTCAGTTAGTGCTGACATCTCTTTGAGGCGCGCGTGGAACACAACGCGCCGCAAGCATTCCTCCCGCCTTATCTGGAACAGGAAGCTCCCGAAGCAGCCGTGTCCGGTGAGCACCTACGTTAGGCGGAAGGTGACCACGCCGTGGCGCCTCTCCAGCCACTCCTCAAAGAGGTAGACCTCTAGACAGGCGCTTTACTTTGTGTAAATAATTTCATCAACACTGCTCTCAAAACAGTGAAGGAAAACATCGAGAGGGAAACTGGCATGTCCTGAAACCCAAATTTGAAGACATGTGTGTCATTTTCCAACCCACACTGGGCTCGTGTGGTGGATTACGGCCCACTACCGCTCATAGAGAGGAGGCCTGTGGCCCAGCAGTGGAAACATTAAAGGCTGATTATGGTTATGACTATGCACTGAAAGAAATAAGCAGTAAATAAAAATGAAAAAAACATTAATCTGAACTGCTTTAAACAGTTCCCTAAGAGCCTAACAGTCAAAATAGTTCCGTATCTGGTTGTATCGTGTACCTACAGTGTGTGATTTGCTAGTGTGATTAAATTGTTCGTGAATTTATAAACTGATTTGAACTACAAACCGTTTTTCTGTTGCGCAATAACCAACACTACCCACAGTACGCCCACAGTAATTAAAATATGCCTGATAATAATGAGACACACTCTACCTTTTCCTACATACAAAAACTAAAGGAAAACAATAACAAAAACACAAATAAAATTACCAGGATAACATTTCAGAACAGAACTACGGAAACTAAAGAGCCACAAAACGGCTGGGGAATAAAAAAAAAAAACAATATGCTTTGTTACCGCGGAAAAGTTTTGATTTCTCTTGAGACAGACAGTTGAAAAATATGATGCTTTAAATGTCTCGGAGACTTCTGACTTTATTTTTGAAGGATATTTGATAATAAGACGAGAGGGTTATATGGTATGATATCTATTGTAAGTGTTGGGTTACTGTTCCAATATATACATATATATTTTTTGGTTAAATGATATAACCAAAATCATCATCATCATTTCAGTCGAAAAACGTCCACTGCTGAAAATAGGCCTCCCCCTAGCGACAGCTTCCCGCATTAATAGAACGTCAAAATTATTTATTTTCAAAAAAACCTTCTCATTTATACATTTTGCCATAAGACAGATATCATAACGATAAAAGCCTTTTAACGTCTAAATAAAACCAAAATCTAAGTCATTAGTACTACCACCATCTACTTAAATGTTTACCCACACTTTTAATAAACGAGCCGTGGTCTGTGATAAATATTATAACGCCTTTACAAAGAGCAAAGAGCACGGCTCGAGTTCCATCCATTAATCATGTTAGTTCGCGAACAAATGCCAGCTGGGGAGAAGTTGGCGTGACTATTCAATATTGGTACACATACCCTACATGCTCGACATAGCCTAAAAACGTTCCGAACGTTATATTGATCAACTGAAAATAAAACGAAAAAATTTGCTGAATCCTTTTAGGCTGTGGTAACGACGCGTGTAAGGTAAACGCTCGTGTTATAGGCAGTGTGTAGAAGTTTTCTCGATCACAACCGCAAACATAACGTCGTGCAACTCCAGCTATGATAGATTGCGACAGTTTTGTGTGGATTTATTTATTATTTCTTTCATTCGTGTTTTTCTATGTCGGATACTTCAAGTGTTTGCGTGACCGCCGTGTTATTTGATTAAAATTTCATTTCTTACAATAAAATTTATTAGCTATTTTTATTCAAGAATGAAGACATATATAGCGTTTTCAAAGTTTCAACGCAAGGATTTATTACGACTGAATCTGTGTACGCGTGTATAATTTCCTTACGTGAGCAGAATTCCAAAGGGTTCTAGAACAAATTGCTTTGATATCGCTTGAGCCACGTACGGCAATAATATGCCATGTATGCATGGAGATAGTTCATATGGCATTCATAGGAGGCTCTATGGCAGCTATTAATATATTTTATTGAAAGGTTATATCTAAGGTTACGGTAGAGTTAGTACCTACTATCCGTTTATTCATCCAAATGAGTTCATTTCTACTTAGATTTTTTACCCATTACAGTAGGCATTTGGCTTGATTTATCTATGATTCATGTAAGAAAGATTTATATTTCAAATCTAGGAAAAAATATAGCCATGTTTATTATAGTTTCGCCCTCTAAGTTGAGAATTGTAGTGTGAGTAATATTAATGGTCATGCGGCAGACATATTGTAATGCATGTATATTAAATTATTTGGGATTAAAGGCGTATTTTATAATAAAACATGCGGTTGGGAGACGCGAGCAGACATACTGGTATATGTATAATAGAAAGAGACAGAGAGAGCGAAAGTCGCATGGAGAAAACGCTTTTTCCTTATGTGACCAGTCAACTCCTACCCTAACCGCGTTAAGGAACTTTGTTCCAATAACTCATAGTTATTCCGTTATTTCTACAGTTTATTATACATTATTTTACTTGATTTAACGTTTTCTTTTCTGTCTTCTAAATACGAAAATAGTGTTGATCTCAAAATATTGTGCCATCAACTTATTAAATACTCGCGGAGGTTGCATGGAAACGCCATGGAGACGCACCTACCAACTTTAAAAAAAGGATATCTTACTGTCAATTGTTTTGAGTTATCTTAGTACTTACTATAAGAGAAAAAAACCTTACTAGATCTCGTTCAAACCAATTTTCGGTGGAACTTTACATGATAATGTACATCATATATTTTTTTTAGTTTTATCATTCTCTTATTTTAGAAGTTACAGGGGAGGGAGGGACACATTTTACCACTTTGGAAGTGTCTCTCGCGCAAACTATTCAGTTTAGAAAAAAAAAAATTAGAAACCTCAATATCATTTTTGATGAAAAAAAAAATTTTGAGTTTCAGTTTTAAGTATGGGGAACCCCCAAAATTTATTGTTTTTTTTCTATTTTTTTGTGAAAATCTTAATGCGGTTCACAGAATACATCTTCCGGTTCCGTTTTGCTATTTGGCTACGGAACCCTAAAAAACCACGGTCCGCCAGAATGCACAAAGTGCTCTGCTAAAACGAAATTTTCACTGTAAAATCTAGCTAATCACATTCAATCTTCCATAATCTCGCCAGAAAAGTCATCGAAAGTAAAATCACGTATACACAAATAAGTTCCAGTAAAAATCCAGTACGTTGTATTTCACGACACATTTGCAATTCCCGCAAATTCACCGTATGAACTTACGTTGGAGTAAAACTTGTAAAAGTCACGTATCAGCCGAGCCCGACAAAGCATTTTTAAACGTTTTTAAAAACTGTAGAATAAAATTAGAAAGGGTAGACACCGCTGTTTCACAAAGTGTTGCAAATTTCTCGTGACATTTTATGTTCTCTATTTGAATATTATCTCGATTGAATTCTTTAATTTTTTTATGTTTAACTGGACAGTTGTCGGTGCTTTTACCTTGTTGTTCGGTGTATTTTTAGTTACTTCCGAGTTCAGTTGATAAGGAAGGAAAGTGGAATAGTGGAATAGTGTAACATTCGTTCATCTTCCCACGCTAATTGAAGGATTTTATTGAGAAAAAAGGTTATTTTCATGGTCCTTTTAAGGTATGTGATACATAATGGAGTGTTGGTATTTTTTTCAAACGTGCCCCGGGTTACGGTGTCTTTTTATATGTATCGGATAACGAGGTTATAACGTAACAGGTATTTCAGTACCCCGTTTCAACAAAGAGTTTTTTTCAGCGATTCAGTCTTTTTTTGTCAGATTTCATTCCAATGTAAAAAAATCAAAGTGACTCAAACATTGTTTTTTAACCGACTTCAAAAAAGGAGGAGGTTCTCTATTCGACGGTATGTTTTTTTTTTTTGTGTGTTTGTTACGCGATTACTCCGCCAATTGTGGACCGATTTTCAAAATTCTTTTTTTGTTCGAAAGGGTATACTCTCGAGGTGGTCCCATTATCATCTAGTTGGAATCTGATGAGAGGATCCCATGGAAATCGAGGGAAACCCTCAAATTTTATAGGCAAAGCTATAGCGATTTGGGTATTTTTTAAAGTAACTTGAGCATTTGTTCTCGGAAATCATCATTTGGTAAAGTGGAGCTGATGATGAACACCACAGATGGCCATCGGAACTACTCAATGACAAATATTTTACGGGTTGCGATTCGATTACTTTACTATGGTTGCTAAACGATTTATCCTCATCACAATGCGTATGGTAAGTGGTTGTTGAGAAGTTCTCCTGGTCCTTACCAGGAGAACTCCTCAACAATTAACGTCCCTGCATCGGGAAAAGCAATATTTTGTAAAAGGTGATGAGCAGTTGACATTAGGCTATTGTAACTTAGATAAATTACAAACGGACTCACTAAAAAGTGAAAAATAAAAACTTTTTACAAAAAAAAACAACCGACTTCCAAAAAACACTATAAAGTGAAAAATAACTTTAATTTCGGAAGTCGGTGGCAAAAAACTAAAATACTAATCCAAAGACACCGACTTCCGAAATTAAAGTTATTTTTCACTTTATAGTGTTTTTTGGAAGTCGGTTGTTTTTTTTTGTAAAAAAGTTTTTATTTAACCCTGTGGTTGTCTCTTACTGTCAGCCACATGATTGTAAGCGAGTTAAAGGTACTTGATAAAATAAAAAATTAAATAACAAAGATTTAAAAGTTCTTGTTTTTTAAATTATCAAAGTTTTAAAAATTCTTGTTATTTTTTTATATTACAAAGATTTAAAAATTCTTATACCTGTTAGTCAGTTTCGGCGGAAACAATAAATAACTTAAGAAAGTACAAGAGAACCTATACATTAAGAGCTGTGCACACATGTTCGGGACGGCATTACGCAGCACAACCAGGTGGCAAAATCTAGCGTTAGGTATATTCGGGAAAAACCGTTGGGTTGTCGAGCTGAAGCCGACTCGAACATGATCAAACGCGGTTAGAACCTACATGAGGTTTTCCGATCAGCACGAGCCGAATGAAAGCCGAATATGTATAGCAATAGCTTCGGGTAAACTGTCTTGTTAAAGAAATACTACCAAATTGAATGTGCTGACCTTCACACACCTCTATCTTTCAATATAAACTATGAAGTATCACTAGATACTGAACTCCATACATTAGTATGGGCGTGTGGCGCAATCACTGCTCCGATATATTGAGTAGGGAACGAAGCACGTGAGCAGACTATTTCAAATATACGGACTTATAATCTGCGCGGCGACGGGAATTTATAAACGCTTGTAATAAATAAACATTTACATACCACGACGAGGGACATAATGATTTATGTATAGTTGAAATACTCACGTAGATAATGCCATACGTAAAAGGGACGGAAGTCCAATGGATGAATGGATGGGGATGGGGTGGGATGGGATGGAGGGTCAATTGCCATAACCGGGAGTAAATCTAGATGTGAAACTGCCACTAATAATTTTATTATTGAATAGGACACCCCTGACCAAACCCAGAAAGTCACAAACGCAGCAGTCGGGTTTGATATCAGTAGCAATAAAAAAAATGCACTATTATTAGTAGTATACTCTTTATTATGTACACCATTAAAATTACAGATCTGTCTAGTAAAGGTGAAGAGTTTCTTTGTTTTTTTGAACGCGTTATTCTCTGGAACTACGAGTCGGATTTGAAAAACTCTTTTTGCATTTGAGCTCAATTCTTGGTGATATTTAATATGGTGCTACGACCCATAAGAGCCAATCAAAAAGAAAAAAAAGTTAAAATAACGCCAAGCGAAAACGAAGTAAATGCGCGGGCGGGCGGGCAATGCACTGCAACGAGATGGGACGTGGGAACAAGATATTCCACGCGGACGAAGTCACGGGCACAAGCCAGTATATTATAAATGTAGAAAGGGTTACACTATGGGAGGTCTTAACGCTAAAAGCACTCTTTAAAGACAATATTATAATAAATTGTTATCCAAATATCTCCCAAAATATTTCTTCTCACATTTGAAAAGCTTCCTCGTACAAAATACCCTCCCGTATATTCCGCGATCAGGTAAACACGCTCCGTCTGACGCCTCCCTAAATTTGAATTGACGCCCGTGGTGATAAAGATGCCATAAATCATGGGGAAAAGAATCCCCTTTAATCCTGCTACATGGATATTATTCGAAGAATTTATTACCTGTACGAGTATGTAACATGACATCTAAATCAAAGTTATACTGCTACAAGAATCTTTTCAGCGCTTGAATGACGTTAACAGAGAGAAACTGTTGCTAAAAATTTGTAAAATATATTGAACAAACAAGAGATGGAGGATGGAGGGGCTTGTGGCTAAGTAAAAAAAAAAAACAGCCACATGGGTCGATTAGGTTAAGCTACAGTCGCCGCCGTTGGTCCGTGGGTGGGTGACCATCGTACATATCCAGACCCTTTCGTGCCTCAGAAAGCATGTAAAGCCGTTGTTCCGGGCCATCATACGTGGACTTAAGAATGTTTATTTTCAATAAAAGAGGTCTCTTCGAAGCTATAGTATATAGTTTTTCCAATTTTAGCTCAATGATAATACTTTAACTCATCTGCCTAGCTTTTTCCCAACCATGTTGGGGTCGGCTTCAAGTTTAACCGGATGCAGCTAAATACCAGTATTTTACATGGAGCGACTGCCTATCTGACTTTCACAACCCAATTACTGGGTAATACCCCCTTGTTAAGACTAGTTGTCAGACCTTCGGGCATCTGACTACCCGTAACGACTGTCAAAGATCCACGAATGACAACCGAGACCAACGGCTTAACATGCTTTCCGAGGCACGGAGGGGTCACGGTATGTAGGGATGGTCACCCATCCACAGACTAACCGCGGCAAGCGAAGCTTAACCTGATCTATCGACCTGTGCGGCTGTTATTATTTAGCCACGGGCCTAATAATAATAATTTAACTAAACATGTTTTTTTGTTATCGGGACTGACTGATTTATGTAAGTACAAGCCGATGGGATTGCCCAAAGTCAAAGTCAAATCATTTATTTCAAATAGGCACATAAAAAACAATTTTGAACGTCAAAAAAAATTACAATAAAATAGAATTTTGATTCTAGTCGCCCCCCTTCCAAAAGGTAGTTTTCGTATGGAGAAGAGTGGGCAAGAAACTCCACCGTTGCTCTTTTAAAATGTTTTACAAGGTTTTGTATACCCATTTTGTATGCCCATCAGCGAAATGTTGACTTTACATACAAACTTTCATTCCTTTCCCTAGAAATAAACTTTCAAAAATTCTTCTTTCTTGCTTCGTTACAAAAGAAAACCTTATGCTAAATTTCATGCTATATATTAGTTACATTTTTAAATATTTTGACGTGACAACGTCTTAAATTAGGTTGCGGCTGGGAGTCACTTATGAAAAAGTGTAACGCTCGGTAACGTTACGATGAGTCACCGAACGAGAGAGAGGCCCGCCGAATGCCTTGCGTCTCTCTCCCACTCAACTATTCTACCGAGAAAAAGACGTTGTCACGTAAAATCTTCGCCCGTAAAACCGACTTTACAGGCAACCATTTTTTTATAATTAAAAACAATTCATCATAGTCATAATCAGCCTATAATGTTCCCACTGCTGGGACACAGGCCTCCTCACTGTGAGAGGGAGTGGGCCGTAATCCACCACGCGGGCCCAGTGCGGGTTGGTAGATGTCACATGTCTTCGAATTTTTGGTTCTAGGACATGCCGGTTTCCTCACGATGTTTTCCTTCACCGTTTTGAGAGCAGTGGTGATGAAATAATTTACATAAAGTAAAGCGCCTGTCTGGGTTCGAACCTACGACCTACAACTCGTAAGTCGCGGACGATACCACTGGGCCACCACTGCTCAAAAACAATTGTCACACTAATATTATGAAGGCGAAAGTTTGTGAGTGTGTGTGTTTGTTACTTCTTCACGCTCAAACGGCTGGACCAATTTGTATAAAATTTTGTATGGAGGTAGCTGACATCCTGGATTAACATAATATAGGCTACTTTTTATCCCGAAATTCCCACGGGATCGACATTTACGCGGGTGCTTTATTAATATTAAGAACTAGCTTGTCCCCGCGACTTCGTCTGCGTGAGATTTCTTCTTCCCCCGACCCACACCGTCGCGACGCATCGCCTGCCCGCGCTATTACTTCGTTTTTGCTTAGCATTCTTTTTTCATTTTACTCGGCTCCTAAGGGTCCTAGCGTGATGTTAAACAGCCTATAGCCTTCCTCAATAATTGGGCTATGAAATACAAAAAGAATTTTTCAAATCCGACTGGCAGTTCCAGAGATTAGCGCGTTCAAACAAACAAACTCTTCAGCTTTATTATAAGTATATATATATAGATAGATAGATGAATGATTGAAATTAAGATTTTGATTAAGTAGAAGATCACAATTTGTGGTGAATATTTAAGCCCATGTGCAACTGCCAGCGAAGGCGACTGGCACAAGCATTAGCTTTCTAACTCCTTTGGAATATAACATTTTAAAGGCATGATCATTATTATCGATATACCTAAGTGAAATAAAATGTTATAAACCTGTTAGAAAAAAAAAAAAAATAAGGCTACCTTTTTTACGTGACCCTATCAGTATGCAAATTGAGCTTTGAACTTAAGACTATAGTCCTCTTTATATACCTACTACTTCGATGAATATTTACGGCGCTGAAAATTAGATTCAGACTTAACGAAGACTTAATAAAATATAGGGACTAGGTTTAATCAATAGATATTTTATTTAGATATAAAATAAATAATTTAGATTGGACCACAATAATTTAGTTAGGTTTTCGTTTTAGTTTACTTTGGTAAACAGAAAACACAATTATTTCAGTTTGGTTGATGAAATTATCTGAAGCAGCAGGATTGATTGATTGGTTTTGGTAAATATTTTTAATTTGAGAAAATAGAGAGTAATTCTATTCCATTTTGAATCGTGTGGACATAAAGCACTTTTCATGACATAAACTCGTAGAAAGTGAATAAGTGTCCGCACAATTTAAACAGCTCTGGCCACTCGACTTTGGAGGGCTCGTTGCTAAATAATAAAAGCCTCCCGGGTCGATCGAAGGTAAAGCTACACATGCCGCGGTCGGTTTATAGATGAGTAACCATCCACTACATGATCGAAACCCCTCCGTGACTCGGGAAGCAGCGCTGGTCCCGGCTGTCGTTCGTAGATCTTTGACAGTCGTTACGGGTAGTCAGAAGCCCAAAAGTTGGCCAAGCAGTCTTACCAAGGGGTATCGTGTTACCCAGTTACTAGGTTGTGGTCAGATAGGCGGTCGCTCCATGTTAATACGGGTGGTATTTAGCTGCATCAGGTTGGACTGATTATGTAGTTGTGAAAAGGCTAGGCAGATCTTTTAACCTCTAGGGCCGTATCATGAAACAATACTTCATAATACGGCGCTACGCATTAATACTGCCTATCCTTTTCCCAACTTGAATACCAGTATTTTACATGAAGCGACTGCCTATATCTGACCTCCACAGCCCGGTTCTGGGTAATTTATTTAACCTGTCCAAACTGAGCCTGTAACATTTAGTATAGACAAGTTATGCCTACAACTACCAATACTTCTCACATGTGCGAGTTTCTTCAACTTTTAAAAAGGTATGCTGACATTTTAGTCAAAAAGTTAAACTCTAAGTTCACGTCCCGACTTTTACAACTTTTCAAAGTTTTACGTTCCTTTCTCGTCGGTCGAAATATGGTGTAACTAGGTAACTGTTCGTTAGGAACATTGTCTTGATATTGCAGTTTATGAAACAAATTACTTTTATGTTTACTGAAACAAAATAATGATTCAGAGTCTATTCATATCGCCTTCAACATAATGCCCGTGCAAAGTATTATGTTTCTCAACGTTTGTATGTTCTGACGTTCAACAATACAACGTTATTTTTTAGTTTATGCGAAACCTGAATATAGTTTGTTAAGAATAAGTAACTGAATCGATTCCAATCATTTTTACCCCATGTTATATTTTGTCCCAAAAATATTTAAAAAAGGTTAAAAGTTGGACACCGACCGACACTAAGTAGGTTATCCAATCTCCGCGCCGAACGGTTAGGTACCTAGGTACTATTATCAATGAGCACAAGACGGCGCGGCGCGAGCCGCGCGGGTGAGCATGTTTTTGTACGGACAAACAAGCTTATTACTTGTTTTTTCATGATACAGTTATGAAATTTTGTACATAGATTCTTTACATAAAAATACTAGACACATGTTTCGAGTTTCGCAGATTATACTAAAAATAATGTTGCTTAAACCACTATTAGTGAGCTACAATCTATATATACTAATTATATCTACTATATACTGCTATTTGGGATCCACATGGCAGGAAACGAGTGCGCGGCAGGCCAAAGAAAGAGATGGCGGGATGAGCTGGATTCCATAAAGGATTGGCCCACAATTGCAGTAGACAGGAAAAAGTAGAAAGAAGGCACTTGAACAAGAAATTTCACGCGGATTAAGTCGCGGGCAGAAGCTAGTATAAAATAAAACCACAAACTAAGTAAAAATGTAAGACTAAAAAATAAACTCAGTCTTACTACGTACTTACTCTCCTACAAACATTAAATGCGCTAAAGAAATATTTTAACCCACACGACAATAAAAGTAGAGTTAAGTATGAATAAGTTACATTGTGCGTGCAAGACTATCCCATATTCACAGAGAAGGAGACATAAAAATCCCGGGCTTTAGCAGTGAAAATGCAATCTCTGAGTAACTAAAAAGTTTTCAAGAAAACGATCTTGGAGCAGCGCCTTATGTGATACAAAGGTGTTAAAAGTAGCGAACGTAATCCTTTTTAGTTACCTAAATGTACTTTCTTTTTTTTAAAGATTTTTATACGGAATACTTAGATTTGTTTTTGCTTGTTCTTCGTAGGATTTATACTTGTTCTTTTCTTTTACCTTAGAATAGAATAGAATAGAATACTCTTTATTATGTACACCATATAAATTACAGACATAATTATAGAAACAATACAAAGGGTGACACAATGGGCGGTCTTATCGCTAGAAGCGATCTTTTAAAGACAACCTTTGGATGGATTAAAAAGGGGAAGGACAGACAAATACTGTAGGTAGTCTGTGGTGTCTGTGGTGTGGTGGTGTGTGTGGTGTGGTGTGGTGTGGTCCTTACTGATTGAATAGACTATAGAATTTTAGCTCTTGGTTTTGGGACTCAAACCTCTTCTGTGCGAGAGTGAGTGAACCGTAACCCCCTACGCTGGCCCGGTGCAGGTTGGTAGATGTCACATGTATTAGAATGTTTGTTCTAGGATATTCCATACCATTTCCTCATGGCGTTGTGGTAGTAAAACAAAAACAGGTTTAGTTGTCACAAAAACACGTTCATAGGTACAAGAATTACTAAATAATATGAGATAACTCGAATAATAAAGGAAAATAAAAAGAAAATAGATCTAGCACGAGCACAGAAAAGAAATAGTGGGCAGCTGCACGTTGTGACTGTGACAAGCAAATGCACATGCGCATATGTTTGCACAATATAAAGTGCACGCCTGGGTTCGACTGCCAAGTCAGTTACCACTGGGAAACCACTGTTCTGATGTTGTGCTTAAACCACTATATTTTCCAACGTAATCCAGCTGAGTTAGCTACCAAAATGTTCGTTCTAAAAGCTACACGTATGTCACATGTAAAGTCGGCCTGCCAATGTTTACAGAAGACTTTGAAGGGGAAAGCTTTCACATTGCTTCCAACGTTTCTGTTTGCCACCTCGCGATTTGTGTTGTACCATATATGTAGACGAGTGTAGCTAAGTGGGCTTAAGAATGTTTGTTCGGGAATATTATAAGGATGCTTTGGGGTAGGCGGTTTACCCTAACATCTATAAGCGTGGTGAAATAGATACTTTTTCTAAGGTCGCCCCCGATAACTGTCGAAATAACGATGTACAGACGCCAGCACATCAAGCTACTACAATCTGTCGAATTTCTTTAATAGATTTTATACTTTATCGCTAAATTATAAGGTTCAAAGTTGATTGGGAAAATTTGACAGTTTCGGGTACCTTGATGTCCCTCCGCTCAATCCTTCGGGGAATACATAACATCAAGCATGTTTTTTAGAAGAGCTAGGTAGAGGTGTACAGTCACGAGCATAAGTATGTACACACTTGGCTTTATTCAAAGGCAATTTTCTTCTTTATTTTTTAATGAAATTTTATGTTATTACGAACATAGTATTTTCGAACCCATAGGTTTATGTAAAGTCGTATTTCAACGTTGCATTCGTTATTTAACGAAAAAATCGCAATTGAAAGTTGCCGAGTGTTGACATATTAGTGCTCGTGACTGTACCTACGGAATATATACGGATAGTACACCCTCATTTTGCCAGAGATGTCTAAGTTCCATGTAGTTTGGGGAGAGCTTTTTGCCATCAACCGGGCTTTTCCAGCAATCCAGCTACTGAGGAATTCCTGATGGGAAAATCCAATAACACTTTGCTCGACCTGGGAATCGAACCCAGGGCCTCACGCTCAGCGTTAGCACTTGCGACCACCAGACCAACGAGGCAGTCTAGTTCGGGGAATGCGTACGTGAATTTTTTTTTTAATGCGGAATTGGTCCGCTCTTGACCTCCATTACACCTGATGGAAAGCAATGGATGAGGTCTATGATGGAACGAGCGAGCCCAAAAGATGCTTAAGGCACTGGAACTCCCACGTATCGAGGAAACAGCAGGCTGCTTGACGCCGGACTCCGGTGGGAGGGTGGTGGCAAACCAGGCGGGCGTTATAAGAAAAATTGGCCAGTCAAATAAGGTATTGGGTGTGACTGTCCAGGATGCGCCGAGCGCTCGGTTCAGTTGAGTAACTGGCGGAACAAACTGCGCTACACGAGGAGGCTTCTTCTGGCAATTTCGAACAACCACTGTCGTCCACGATTTGTCTGGCGAATAGTTTAATAACACCCATGAAAAACTTTACCAACAATATGAACGTTTTTATTTACCTTCCAAAGTGTGATAGCCTTTAAATGCTTTACCAATTCAATTGTGCTCCCAACAAGTGGTGTCGTCAGTAGAGCAAACTACACCAGCAAAGTTTCTTCCTCAAATATTAACGAGAATGCACTTACCAGCCCGTAAACTAACGAGCTTGCCTCAATTTTGCTGAAACTTGCACTGACGGTAAACCGATATGGGGATAATGTGATTTGCAATTAAGGTTTCGGTTTGTTTTTTGGAGGGGCCAGGGGCTAAATAACAACAGCCGCACAGGTCGATAGATCAGGTTAAGCTACGCTTGCCGCGGTTGGTCTGTGTATGGGTGACCATATTTACATACTGTAACACTCCGTGCCTCGGAAAGCACGTTAAGCCGTTGGTTTCGGCTGTCATTCGTGGATCTTTGACAGTAGTCAGAAGCCCGAAAGTCTGACAACCAGTCTTACCAAGGGGTATCGTATTATCCAGTAACTGGGTTGTGAAGGTCAGATAGGCAGTCGCTCCATATAAAATACTAGTATTCAGCTGCATCCGGTTAGACTGGAAGCCGACCCCAACATAGTTGGGAAAAGGCTAGGCAGATATGATGATGTTACGATTTGTTTTTTTACGAAAATTAAACTACTTATGAAAACATTTTCACAATCGTCATCATTCAGACGAAAGACGTTCCGTGCTGGACATAGGCCCTCATCATGAGTCGCCACATCGACTGGTCCTGTGTTTTTTGCATCCAGCGGGTTCCCTCTACCGGGTCAACTTTCACCGGGTCAATTGTTATTTTTTTCTGCAAGCCACTAAAGTTTGACAGTTTTTCGGGCTATGTAGGTGACCTTTGTCCTCCTTCGACAAGATTTCATGACCAGGCTTAATGGTTGTGGCGCAACTTGAGGGCCCTGTATCCTGTGGACTGACTGACGGAGAGGTATGACAAAACCAGAACTTAGTCATCATTGTGCTATGAAATAAAATGTTTATTTCTGTAGGTAGATCTTTTAAGACACTTTTACATGTCAATATTTTGATACTAGCCGGCATTTCCTAGATGACTGATTCCTGAGAAGAAATGCCGGAACAAACTCGGTCTCTTTCTAAATCCAAAGGTTTTATGTGAGTCTAACAATGCAGGGCCATGTCTAGAAGGGCCTTTTGAAAATAGAGCCGCAGCTTTGAGTTGACCTGTCTCAACAGACGGCATGCATGCATCAGTCAATCTGCTGGCATAGTGATCAACTGGCATTAGGTAATACTCGAATATTAATATTTCCTTTATTTCATTATATATTATATTTTTAAATATTAGTATAAAAACATTTAAAAATATAAAAAACTAGCTTCTGCCCGCGACTTCGTCCGCGTGACATTTCACCCTCTTAGGGGTGGAATTTCGAAAAACCCTTTCTTAGTGGATATCTACTCTTCACAAAGAACACACCCTCCAAATTTCATGTCTCTAGCAGCGGTTTAGACTGTGCGTTGATATATCAACAATCAGTCAGTTTATCATTTTATATATATAGATAGTAGCCCACCGGTGTCGGGAACAGGTTCCAAGCTACCGGCGGTCAGGGCTCCAGAGAGAGGAACCTCCTAACAATGCGGGCCGTGTCCACAAGTACCGCTTTCTGAATCAAGCCCTTGATCCAGCTGCCCAACGAAAGCATTAAGCCTTTTCATATTATTATTATTAAAACATCTTTAACAACAAATTGAACTCACAAAGCCACAGACCAACACAGTATTATAATAATAAATCACACAAGACCAAACCAAAAGAAAATAGAAAAACATTGCACAACGTTATATATTAACGAGTTTTACTCGAATCTGAACCACATTTTCTGAAATAAAGTCTGAAATTGTTTTATTACTTCAAAATAATGTTTAGGTGAAAATGTACTTCTTACTTACTTTTTGAGTTCGAACAAGAATGTCGAACTTTAATGGGTATTTCAGGAAGAAAATGATAACTGTTTGTGTATTATAATTTTCTTCTTATATTGCTTTTCGGAAGTATTATAAACTATGTAGTGGCTGCCCGCAACTTCGTTCGCGTGATTTTCTAGAATAATAGCCTAATCTACGTCTTAGAATATTAGCTATCTTTGAAAATCGTCCTATCAAAATCGGTCGACTCGTTTCGGAGATTGGCCGGAACAAACAAACAAATTAAAAAAATAAAATATTATAGGTACCGTCCATACTAATATTATAAATTCGAAAGTAACTCTGTCTGTTTGCCTGTATGTTACCTTTTCACGTCTAAACCACAGAACGGATTTCGATAAAATTTGGCAGAAAGATAGATTGCATCCCGGGGAAGGACATAGGATAGTTTTTATCGACAGAAGCTATTACTTTATACCATATTATTATGCATTTAGTAATATGCTGTTATTTGGACATTAAAAACAAATACTTAAATTTTATTTATTTGTATGTATGTATAGACGTTTCAGCAGTATTTACCGATAAGCCATTTCATATTCAATAAGCTTACAAGCTTTCATGTTATCTTCCTGCATGACATAAATTCAGAAGTCAAACGTCAACAAAAAAAATTAATTGATTCTAATCGCCCCTTCCAAAAGGCAGTTTCGTATGGAGAAAAATGGTTAAGAAACTCCACCAAAAAAAAGAATTTACATACCTATAATAATTGTTCTATTTCAGGAGAATAATCAAAAAGAGTCCTTTGAAAAATTACAAACAATATAACAATTAAAGGCTGTAACAATCAACGAACGAAACTTAGGAAGAGTACAAAAAAAAAAACATTATCAAAAAAACGATCCATGAAACCTTCCACATGCACACACATTATTTCACATGAAAACTGTTGAGCAAAAATCTCGCTTTAAAACTCTCTGAAACAATAACATGACCTAACGTAGCGAGAGGAAAGCACAATAGCAAGCAGTAAATGTGTTTCCTGAAATATGAAACGCTTGGCTCATGATTACCGACCCTGCGGTTAGCTGGATACTCTTTGCTGCTGACTTTAGCTTTAGTAATAATAAGCTGTTGGCTTTGGTTGAGACGGTTTTTGCTACAGGGTGTATAAGCTCATAAACTTAAAGCTTGATTATAAAGCCTAACTGTGTATCTGTCTGGCTGTCTGTGTGTGTGTTAAATTCTGTTTCTGTTTTTACTGTCAATGAGTTGGAAATTATTATATTTTTCGCTTTTGTCCGCAGCTTTGCTAGCGTTACTGTCGTATTTTCTCGATGAACGGTACGCTATGTTTTATACTGCACCCCTAACAATGCGTATACACAGTTTCATAATAATAGATTAAGGAGTTAAGACGTGAAAGCGTTACAAACAAACTTATTTTCGCATTTATAGTGTTAGTTAGGAGGTTGGGATGAAACCATGTATTTTTTATTATTTTTATGTATCTATATTTTTTGGACCAAACCTATGTTCGTTTTATTGACTTGGTGAATCCTGAATACCTATATGTTGGTTGTAGATACTGATTATTAAAAAAACACAGAATTGAGAACCTCTTCCTTTTTTTGATGTCGGTTACAGTCTTTGTATATTATCAATGAATTCGATTTCTCAGTCTTACCAAGTGTTACCCAGTAACTGTATTGTAGAAACCAGAGAGGCCAGATCGTTCATATAAAATACTGGTATTCAGTTGCATCATGGTTGCATCCGATACTAATGGAAATAGACACGTACTAACACAGTTGAAAAAAACCTAGGCAGATGATTATAACGATAATAAAATTATAATTTTATGAGATAAAATTAATGTTATAGCCGACACCAAATTAATAAAATAAATCCCATTTATACACACATGGAATTTCGACCAAATATTTCATCAAATTTCCCGTACAACGGATCCTCGCTCGCCAAACTACAAGGATATCTCGCCCAGATGTTTTATTCAGGGCATATCTACGTCATAAAGTATGCAGCAGGGGTCCAGTCATGTTGGTTTTATCCGTTTAATATCTTATAGCTACCGGTTAATAAGCCGAGATGTTAAATATAGATTCGCAATCGTGTAAGTTAGATTACTGTGGTTGAAAGGCGGTGAGATAAAGTGATTTATTAATTAATTGTGATCTGACGATTGAAACTGTGGACGACAAACGTCACTTAACTTTAATCATCGTTTATAAATAAACCCTAAACTGGGGAAATGTACCCTGTACAGTGTATACTTTTGCATAACCCTTCAGGGATAAAGGCGTGAGGTTATTTTATCTGAGGTTAATTCCTAGAGTAGGGCAACGTTTAAAAAAAAAAAAAAATATGTTATTAATACTAAACAAAGACTGATTCTAAGCTATCACAATTATGCAGAGACAAATCTGTAACCCCATAATCCCGTTCTTATTAAATGCTCTAGGAATATCGAGTACCTACCAGGCATCATTGACAGCCCTCAGCGCGAAGGGTGTGACCGCACCTCGGTGGTTGCTCCACCACTTACATAGCCCTCCATGGCCGGGATTACTATGTCGAAGGCAGTAATGAATACTCGAGATATCGTAGTCAGTAGTCACATTACGAAAAAGCGTGATGCCCCTCCATGCGACTTTTTCTCTCTGTCTGTTTCTCTGTCTCTTTCTATTATATATGAGTGTGTGTATGAGTGCAAGTATAGTGTAAGGAACTTCGTTCCTTCCCCCAACCGCACACATTTTTTTGAAGTGAAAACTTCTTTAGCGGCGTTGTACACTTTTTTTGTAATGGGTAAAAAATTTGAAACTCGCGTCAGGACACGTCACCTGATCGAAAATTCGTAAGATGGATGGAGAGTGCTACGGCGTAGGTCAAACTGTGCTACGGCGTAGCTCACACTATGCTACGGAGTAGTTCACCATACCAGCATACCAGCGAATATGGCTGTTTTTTGAATAAAATATTTCGTTTGACATTTTGAAGCTTTTTTTATATTCTATAATTAGACTCAAACTATTTTAAATAGATATTTAGTTAAGAGCGTTTACGCCGTGCGGCATTTTATACAAACTTTCAAGCCCTTATTTTTCGAAATGAATGAACCGATTTTAATGAAACTTCATACGCATAAGCAGGATACAAAGGTCTAAAAACACTAACTTTTTAGACTTTTGTATGCTGCCTAACTCGCGCCACTGTTACCGTAAGCGACACCACGCGTGTTTTGTTTATAAGACGATTAAAAAAAATACCCGCTTCGGATGTGTTCGGCTGTCCTCGGGATGTACTCGGTTTTAATGTATATCCGATATGTCAGTGAGTGATGGCAAAGTATTCTTTTTGTGTTTTGTTTTACTTAGCATAATAAGACAGAAAAAGGGATAAACTTCTGGCTGTATTTCAGAAAATAATATGTGAGGTGCACTCACCTATATGGTACCTGCTCCTATGTTTCGGTAAATAAGTTAAAAGTCCGATGTAATTGGGGGCGAGCACATTGCAACATACCCCCATCGTCTGGATTAATGCCCAGCAAGTTTTCTTTATCTAAGTATTTAATCTATACAAATCTTTAAATATGACTTGATTTCCATACAACGTTTTCGGGAGACCTTTGAAAATCCGTAGTGTGTCTCATATTAGTCATAATACAGCATCATGCTGAGTGGAAACCATCTTGTTACAGCCACTACGTGCGGCCTACTATTTCTGTTCTGTGATTGTAATGATTAATTTTTGTTTGCAAGTGTTTCTGTGACAAATCAATCTATTTTGCTTCTTAGATTGAACCTTGCACATATCTAAAATTCCACACTACACAATTGCGCTCATCACCAGATTAGCAAGGCAGTTTATAAGATACATTTATGCGTATCTTTATATTTAAAATATTTATTCCTCAATGTTCATGATTGCACCTACCACTGTTTGTCTGCATCACCCAAAGGTTGACTGGTAGAAAATGCCTATGGCATTAAGTCCGCCGCTGTACATTTATGTGCTTGAAGTATTAAAAAAAAAAGTAATAAATAAATTTATATTATCTACCGAAATCAAAATATTCTGAGCCGAAACATATTTGCAAAATTATAGCGTAAATACTAAATCATATCAAACAAAAAGAGCTAAGGCAGAAGAAAAAGTACACAGCACCTGTTATATAGAATGTCTGGCATCGAAAATGCTACGAGGTCAGGGTCAGGCTCAGTTTATGCGATGTACGTGATTCCTGAAGCTATATTTTTTCTTCATTTATTAAGTCTTAAACCAAAATCATTCAGACGGACAAAAAAATTACATCCAATAAATATTGTAAGGGCTTTTTCATAATAAGGGTATTTTTTTTCTAAATATAATTATAATATGCTTTGTACTACAAACCGACAGCTAACTTGGAATATAAATCATGAGTAACTTGTGACACATTACAAGGACAGAGGCACTAAACAAACCCCCAGATAATGATTGACGAAGAAGCGCTAAAACGGGACCCATTTGAATTTGAAAATATAATAAAAATGATATGGGTCCCACCTGCTTCCAACTTTTTTTAAATTTAAAATGGGCTTGTTTTTAGCTTTTCAGTTTTCTTTAACTTGAGTTTTTTACCGCAGTCGGGTTTTTTATTTTTTTTAATTACTTATTTTAGTTCCAGCTTTTTAGTTTGCAAAATGTGAAAGATTTCGTAGACAACTTAGTTTTTGGTACGTGTTTTTTTACGATTTGTCACTTCGAATTACTTTTAACTCTTTGATTGTCGTAATTAGAGACACAATAGAAAGACAATTGCTTATGTCGGACTGTGTAACATAAGACATTCGAGAGGTTAACCATTTATTTTGTACATATTTTTATAATCACATTTTAAAATCCTTTATTTTGATACCCCACTCGATAGGTTACGAGAAAAAAATTTTTTTTGAAGATATATTAAAAGGCGCCAAAAATCGGCCATTTTAATTTTTTTTTTCAATTTTAAATTTTTTTCAAATCATGGCTAGCCCACTGCCACTTCAGTTTGCTTAATCTGCAAGCTATGTAGGCTACTCCGGTTCTTTTCCAGATAACTTCATTCCTGCTTCCTATACAGGTGTGCTGACCACTAAATAATATGTTCTACTAGACATTCCAACCATAACAAGATATTTCTGTTTAGGCACATGAGACGTTTCAACTTTGTTTCTCAAGTGGCTTTGCACCTGTGATACTTCTGGTATTGCTGATGACCATAGGTAACTGACAGTTTACCAGCAGCGGTCAGCTTTTTTTTTTTTTTCGTATCGGAAATCATCAAATGACCCCTCCCGCTCTGGGTGGAGCGGAAGGGAGTGTCAGACTCTTACTGACTAAAACCCACCCGTGTTCCTTCCTTAGTCCTTTATGTTCCGGGCCAGCGGTAACCCTTTCGGACAATCCCGCTGACCCGGCAGGCTTCGGCCCTATGGGGCCCCTCCTCGATGATCAGCGGTCAGCTTGATTGCTCCTCAATAATAATCCTCCGGACCGAATTTCGCTTATCCTCAGGGCTGGCGGAGACTAGCCTTACTCTCATAGCCCGATGCAACGGCAATCTGACACGACCGGAGAGAGTTCAGGTGCAACAGCTTAATGTGCTTTCCGAAGCAGGGGGTATCACACTGCCTCCATCCAATCTCCGGGCTGTGACTAAGTAATTACTCAATAACATAGTGAACAATCCAGCTATCTACGCAGTGGATAATGATGATGATACTCCTCTAGAAAACCGAAACTCTTTTTGCCATAATCGGATAAAAATAAAACCAAAATCTCGTCCGTGTCAATGTCTTCCTGCCTTAGGCCGCACACATGCAGAATTTTATACTCCTTTTCTTTATTGGGTCGACAAAGTTATAGCGAATTTACGAGTACGTACTGTGACAGAGTGGCTCTAAAGCACCTATTTGTTTGGTTTAGTGTCCATAATTTACTTGTGCAATGAATCTGGGTCACGGGCGGATTTGGAAATTTTTCGGGGGCTTAGGCCCCTTGTAAAACTTAGGGTTGTTCGAGATTTTTTTATTTAGTATACACGTTCGATCTTTTTTTTTATTTTTGAAGGATGTCTTAGTTTGTATAATAAAAATTTAAAACAAAGATTTTCCAATATTCTCTTTTGCTAGTTTAAGACTTATTTTAATGGGATCATTTGCGACCAGTGCCATTGCGGTGCTCGTGACCAAACCATGCCCCATATTTTGGCGTGTCAAAAGTGTCTGTACACCTGCACTTCTGAAGACCTAAAAACGCCATTGATGCCGCGATTGGAGCGGCCATATAATGAGCTCAACTTTTTTAAGAATTTGATTTGTACCATTTGAATAGAAAAGAAGAGGAATTTCCTCACAATTGCCTGGTTTGTATCCTAAAAGCTCCCAGCGGGTTACGTGCCTCATAACCAACGAAATTATTTAAAAAAAGCTTAAAAAAAAACAACTCATGGTTTGCCCATTCGAGCTTTGTATACCAATAATATACTACAAGTAAGTGAAACCGCAAAAACTAGAGAGTTATCAATTAAATAAAATTTATAAAAGTTTTAGCAATTTACTACTGACCTCTCGTTTGCAGGCCATATGCATACTCGTATTTTGAGTCACTGAGCCAACGATGTAATTTATTATTTGTTGAAAAGAACTTGCAAAAGCAGTTAATAAGTTTACAAAATAGTAAAAAAATATTTCTTTTGTTTTTTTTTTCACACATTAGACAATCACATCATCTTTAGGAACGAACTAATTAAAAGAATTAATTTAAAAAAAACTAATCGTAACTATCCTACAATTAAATAAAAATTAGTTCTTTCAATGTAAATTGTTTTTGAGGTAGTATTTTTTCATATTTCGTAAACCTCCACGACAATCCGAGCGCATTAAAATTCCACTGTTTTTACATCTTGTACTGTCTCTGTTACAAGAATAACAAATCTCATTATCCCACCTTTGCCCTTGGGCGTAGGTATAAAATATTAAAATTTAATTTGCATGTAACGGAGGTTCACTTCGGAGCCTAAATTATTCTCACTGCGTGGCTAGACTAAGAGGAACTGCATTAATTAGAGCGGTCAGAGCCACTACCGTAATTCACTTCATTTACATCACTGGGCTATATAATGTGAGGGTAGGTTTTTTTGGAGGCAGATCTTGGTTCGTAGC
This sequence comes from Oligia latruncula, assembly GCA_948474745.1. Classification (NCBI taxonomy): domain Eukaryota; kingdom Metazoa; phylum Arthropoda; class Insecta; order Lepidoptera; family Noctuidae; genus Oligia; species Oligia latruncula. The sequence continues at coordinate 20,606,414 of OX419685.1, forward strand.
GTAATTTGCTTCATTTCTATGCCTGTGTTTCGGAGTGTTTGGCAACGTTACCATAATATATGTATAAGTACCTACTGTGTACGATGCAATTATTTTGGAAAGTAGCCTTTATCTTTCTTTATAACTTTATGTTTTTCTATAATTATATTATTATCTGTAGAGACTCATAAATATAATTCTAAGAGCTGTGACAAATCTGTCTTGTGTGGGAGTAAATAGTCATTCTCTTTCTATTTTCGTACATACATACATTTTGTGCTATATCAACAACAAGTAAATTGGGATTATTCGATTGATGTCACGTAACCCTGTAAAAATGTGATGTGTAATAATCTGCCTATGAAGATTCCAATTTGATAGGTAGATTAGATCGGTACGATTAGATTGGACGCGGAATTGAGGTTTCCGCAGGTTTGACGTACGAGGTGGGACGTAAAATTAATATAACTAATGTCCTACTTGAATGTACAAAGCATATTGCAAATGTTGCTGCTGACATACAGATAATGACTGTGTTTACGTCAGATGTAGATGTGCAGCATTTATTCAACACGGCTCAATGTACGTTTCAACATAAAGACTCCAAAAGACATTTCATATTCATCATCTGTCCGAAATCAGCATGAAAGTAAAATATGACCGAGAATCTAGAAATCTTTCAAACGATATGTTCGCGGGGCCACGATTCGAAACTTTATACTAGCAATATAAAAGTTTTAGACTACAGTAAACTGAACATATTGGGGCAATATGAGATAAACGCCTGAGGCAAACCACCTACGTTTTATTGTGGACTATTTCAGTTTTCCTCAACTATAGAAATAAGCATGACTTTTAAAGAAACTCTATTTCCTTTGTTTGGAGAGAAATAAATTCAAATATATTTTATTTTCATAACGTAGACTTTACGACTAGTCTGTTAATAATCCGCATTATGTCAGAATATAAGTGACGCTAAGCATTTTGAGGAAGTCATTGTGAGTCCTCTCACAATTTGCCAAACGTAAAGATTTGTATATTCCGGTTAAGAGTGACGAAAGAAGGAAGAAATAAACTACATATATCAAACACCAAGCATACCAACAAATCTAATATTTTTAATATTATGCAAGTAACCAGAGTGTCTATACGAATATACGTTAGTATTTTAGTGAACTTTAGCTCTGCAAGCGGAGCATGAAGCGGAAGAAACGAAAGTCAAAATGACAGATTATAGAAAGATTGCTGCGGATGTCAAAACAAGAACTTTTTTACAAAAAAAACAACAACCGACTTCGAAAAAATTTTTGTTGATTTTTCAAAAACCGTTTGTCCGATTTAGATAACATTTTCATGGGACCATTTGGGAGGTATACCCTTTCCAACAAACGATTTGAAAAAATATTTTTTCAAATCGGTTGGCAAGCGACGGAGTTATGCGCGAACAAACATAAAAAAAATACAAACATCTAAATTGAGAACCTCCTTTTTTTAGAAGTCGGTTAATGAACAAAAGAACGCTCACTTTGAAGAAACAGATGTATGTATTTTTCGTAGAGAAGAGATAGAAGTCCGTCATGCAACGCGTGCAGGAACTGTAACGTAAAGCTTGTTTACTTTTAACAAACTAAGCGCACCGTTCTTCAGAACAAAAGTAGGAGTACAATCTCCAAACAAGACCGCCATATTTGTGAAGCACGAAGCTTAACCAACACTGATCTGTTTCCGTAACAGATCGCCGGTTTTCATCGCAAACACTGGCACAAATATTTGTTACTTGTTAGGAAGGCTCACGGGGCCAACGTTGGTGATATGTCAAAATAATCCCCCGGTATTTGTAATGCATGTTATCAATATTGTATACGGTGTCCATAAATTTTAACGATTTTATCGTGTTTGTTTCTAGCTAACATTTGCAGTTGTACGGAGTATTTCAAATTTATATGGGAATTATAATGTGTTATTTGTGTTTGTGCCCGGAGTTTGGATTTGTGTCCGGTTGAGTACACTTCTGCCTAACTCTTCGGGGATTACAGGCGTGATGTTTATGTATTACTAGTTGCGCCCGCGGTTTCACCCGCATAAGTTTTGATCCCGTAGGAATATCGGGATAAAAACTATCCTATATCCTTTCCCGGGACTCAAACTATCTTCTACTATCATCTAAATCGGTTCAGCAGTTTAAGCATGAAGAGGTAACAGACAGAGGTATTTGAAATCTAACTTAGAAAGATGTAGGTATTAATGATTCTAATGATTATTATTCTCTAAATATGTACCTGTTATTGTCACGAATTATATTTTGATCAAGATACAACCTGACACTGACTTGCCAATTGCAAAAAACGTAAGAAAATTTGAATTTCGCGGTCTACCACTACCCATTCACCTTAAATTGAATTTCATTGTAACAGCTGTAAAAAAAAATGTAGACATAATCATTCATGTGAACATGTTTGACATGATACTGTGGTGTTGCGAGTCTGGCAACCAGTCTAACCAAGGGGTAGTATTACCCAGTTACTTGGTTGTGGAGGTCAGATAGGCAGTCGCTCAATCTAAAATACAGCTGCATCCGGTTAGACTGGAAGCCGACCCCACAACCCCCCTCCCCCCCTGTAACTAGCTCGCGTCATCTGTCCTAATTAACTCACCCATCTATATGGCAAAATAAATCATCGCGTCCATTGTCATCCGAGGATTTGACGATCAGAATTCAAATTTATTTACATCCATTTAAATAATAGTGAAAAAATCCAGTACACAACATCAGACAGAAAAAGCTTAGTCTATATTTTTTACTAGCTGCGCCCCGCGGTTTCACCCGTGTAAATGTCGATCCCGTACGCTACCTCCATACAAAATTGTATCAAAATTGGTCCAGCCGTTTGAGCGTGAAGAAGTAACAAACATTTAAACACACACACAGACCCCACAAACTTTCGCCTTATAATATTAGTAAGATTAACCGAGCCAACCCTACTGTCTTCTACTGGAAAATGAACACGGGCAAAACGAAAGCATTTATTCAAAAACCCATTTCACAATACTTTCAGTACTCACAACTAGATGACACCTTATTCCGAGCTCATCAAGAATTAACGAAGAAATGATAACAGGTTACTTTAGAATTCAATTTTCGGGTTTGGGGTGTAGCTATAAATTTCCCGAGGGACCGCTATGTCAAATACACGGTAATGTGATGGGCTGGAACGGACAGTAGCGTCAAGTTACTGCAGAGAGCGGGCAGAGGAAATTTAAGCGATTTACTCCACAAACTTTCTTTGAATCGGCAAAAATAATGAGAAAACCTCATATTGATTAAATATTAGTAACTCAGTTTTTATATAAGTAGTCATCCGGGCCAAGCATTCAAAATCAAAGGTAGCGGGGGACGTTTGCAGTTTTCCTGTGAACTCTGCTTGCGCGATGTACTGTTTTTTAATGTCGGAATTATTGCAGGGGCTCGTGGCTAATTAATTAAATTAAATTAATTGATAAGTTTTACAAATTATAAAATAAAACAATAAAAAAACAAAAAATTGGTAAGCAATTTAACGAGCGATCCTGTTAGAGGTATAAAATTGTCACCCTGAAAGATAAGTTGGAATGTCTTTTTATGTGCCAGTAACCGCCCGGCATCCAAACCCTTCAAACCAGTATACAGCGAGGCTGCTTACCGGGAGAAATAGGAATGGTGGTAGTACTTCCCCGAGGCGAGCTGTACACTATAAGCTCTACTACCACGAATTATTTAATAATAACCTGACGGGTCGATCGATCAGGTTGAGCTTCGCTTGCCGCGGTCAGTTCGCGGATGTGTCTATACTTTCAGGAAGGTTTTAATGATGATGATGATGCGATCCGACCGATTTCAGGCAGGGCGATTGCTTCAAGTCCACAGTAGCTGTCGTTCGTGAGTTCGCATGTAGCTTATGTAGTCATACTTTTTTGAGAAAATCCTCGCACATTGCGGGCACGTGAGCACACCACCATCTATGTAATTATAGTTAATTGCCGTAGGTGGTGTTAGTATACAATACATATATTAGGTTATTGTTAGTAAAAACTGTTGAATTATATTGTTTTAAATCGAAAAGCATGGAGTGGGTCGATTTTTTGCACGAAAGTGAATATTTTTTATTTTAGTCACTGTAAGTTTATGACTTACACTCGCTAATTTTCAACACGCAAAGTGATATCTAAAGCTAATATCTAAGGAGTTTCCTTATCATTGTTTCCTGAAGTTTATTTTCATAATTATCGTTAGCTCCTCTAGCTGATTCGTTGATGTTTCCGGTCGACTGTATTTCGTAGAACGACGGAATTTTCAGTGATAGATGCAAAGATAAAATGAAAGAAAAATTCAACGAATGATTTTTATTTGCATGCAATTTTTTTTATCTTTGGACTAGCTCTTGCCCGTAGCTTGGTTTGCATTGAAAATACATATACTTTCCAACCAGTTCATGTCATCTAAGGGGCAATTCTCCTAATTGTAAGAACGTTCACAGTCTGATCTCAGTCTCTATCTGTCAAAAATACTTTTAATTTCTCTATATTTTTGACAAGCTTTTGCCTTTGTCGCCGAGATCAGCCTGCTACTATAGTTTGAATGTTTTTAATTACGACAATTAGCCTTCTGGTGGCCGTATAGGTCGAAAAATCAGGTTAAGCTACGCTTGTTGGTCTGTGGATGGGTGACCATCTTTACATACCGAGACCCTTCCGTGCCTCGGAAAGCACGTTAAGCCGTTGGCCCCGGCTGTCATTCGTGGATCTTTGACAGTCGTTACGGGTAGTCCAGAAGCCCGAAAGTCTGACAACCAGTCTTACCAAGTGGTATCGTATTACCCAGTAACTGGGTTGTGGTGATCAGATAGGCAGTCGCTCCATGTAAAATACTGGTATTCAGCTGCATCCGGTTAGACTGGAAGCCGACCCCAACATAGTCTTCATAGCCTTCTGGTAAGGCCAAACTGACGCTGTTCTGATAAGCCTTTAGCCTAGCCTAGTCTGTACACTAATATACCTTGCCTCTACCATTGCAGGGGCCAAAGATTCATATAAAAATATCACATTCTCTATAGAAACTTTATGTGCGACACAGAATTATTATACCGATAATAAAATTAGCTATAAATTGAAGATAAAAATATGTGGAAATGGCTATTATAAGGAACTAATAAAAACTTTTCATATTAATGCCTTCAGTAAGTTGTGTTAGAAGTTTATTCGGTATTACTTCTTGTGTGTTGATTGTGTGCTGATGTTATCTTTAATTTCATTGTTTCCGGAGGCTTTTTGAACAGGCCTTGATTACTACTACCACTGGAAAATGGCCACATTCCGTTTCTGAGTCATGCATGTGTTTTTAACGGATGTCACAAAAATGAGGTTCTGTAGTGGATTCGTATGTTGGTATCTGCCTACCTACCTATGGACCAGGTACGTATATCTGCGATTTTGTTATAAAAACGAATAAACATAAAGATGTTCACCAGGTACTGGTTACGGAATGCATGTATTCACGTTTACGCGGCGAGTAATGATAACGTCATTATTATAAAAAAACACTTTTTTTTCTCTCGTGGGTAGTTGCACGGAAAGGTGAAAAATTTTAGCTCTCATTTAAAAAATTTAATTTAATTACTAATTCTTACAATTTGACTATTTAAATGTATACATATACATGCTAACATAGAGCACCCACCAGTATAGTGTTATCTCCAAGAACGGATCGCACAACAATTATAACAACACACATTTTAAGAGTTTGTAACAATGGAAGCACTGAAAGTCTCATTGGCCGAAATGATGTCACTGTTCCAAAATAGGATGACATCCTTTGAAGCGGCATTGCAGAATTCTTCAGGAACAGCAAGCAGCACGACTGACAGTTTGGTGGCGGACTTCACCGCATTCAAGAAGTTCATACTTGAGGCGTTGGGCTGTCTTCAGCGGCAGTTGGAGGCGTTGGCTCAGGGGCTCGACAACCTGGAGATGCGAGGGCGCCGGAAGATGGTATTGTTGCATGGTGTCACCGAGCAGGCCAAGGAAGAAACAGCACAGGTTGTCGCTGAGGTTGTGCAATGTCACCTGAAGCTGACCGACTTTACTGTTGCTGACATTAGGCGGTGCCACCGGATGGGCAGACAAACAGGTGCTAGCAAGCCCAGGCCCATTCTTTGCAAGTTACGGGACGTCGGTGTCAGGGACAGTATGTGGTTTGCCAAGACCAAGTTGAAGGGCACTGGTATTACAGTGTCAGAGTTTCTGACGAGATCGCGGCATCAGCTCTTCATGTCTGCGCGTGAGAGACTTGGCGAAACAAATTGCTGGACTAAGCAGGGTCTAATATATGTTCTTCGCGCGGACGGCTCCCGGCATCGAGTAAATTCACTGGTTGATCTCAACAATATCGAGCATGTCAGTGAAAAGGCCATGTCTCCCATCGTATCAGCAGTGTCCTCGTTGCCGTCTCCATCACCGGCACCGAAGAAGGCCCGGCGTGCTGCCGCGAGTAAGAAGTAATATCGGTGCACTCTTTTGGTTAGTATTCACCGTCCGGGTAGTAGTTTTTGTTTATAACTCGTACCCTCTCAATTCTCTCTTTTTACTAGTAATTTCTATACCCTATACGCCACATTTATTGTCTATTAATTGTATACCGTGTAATTAATTTACAATTTTACACTATTTCTTTGTCTGTCAGCTGTCAACTCACTGTCACGTCATGCGTCATTTTGTTCATAAATTTGTCGTTCAGAAACCAGTTGACAGTGTGCCAAGTATATTTATGTTATTATTTTTATTTTTCGGTATAACTTGATCATTTTTCTATTTTCTTCTTCATTTCCTATGCCATGAACTTATGTAATAACTTTCTGTTACCCGGACGATGAACTTGTTTAAACGTTTTGTTCTATTGTTTTGTTATAACTTTAAATTGTTAACACTCAACTGGCGGGGTGGATTTAATTAATTGCCCTTTTTATATTAACATTTATAATTATTATTTACGTTTATTATTATTTCTCATATATCTATACAGTGTCGATGTCAGATAGCATTGACGACAGCGACACCGAAAGCTTTTTATCGGCCTGTAGTAATGACAGCTTTGTTAGCTGTCCGTCCCTTACTGACACGCTTGAATCTCAGTTTTCCGATGTACCTAAGAATTTCAATGTAGTCCATATAAATGCCCAGAGTATTCCGGCACATTATTCTGACATGCTAGTGAACCTAGACTGTAAGAACATCCATGCTATCCTTGTGTCAGAGTCTTGGCTAAACCCATGTCTCCCTTCTACTTCCTATTCCTTGCCGGGTTTTCAACTAATAAGAAATGATCGCACGAGTGGCGTTGGAGGCGGTGTTGCCATATACCTTCGTCCACATATTCCTTTTACAATTGTCGATATGTCTGCACAACCTCCACCGCAAAATGCGGGTGAGCATCTCTTTTTGGAAGTAAACCTGAACCACGTGAAAGTTCTTCTGGGTGTTTATTATTGCCCTTCATCACGTATAAATTTCTTGTCTTCCTTTGAAAAGATCCTTGAAAACTTATCACCCTCTTACAGTCATACAATCATTATGGGGGATTTCAATACTTGCCTATTGAAAAACGATTCCCGCTCTTCTTCCCTTCGATCAATAGTCCAGTCTTCGAATTTGTCAATTCTCCCCTTAAGTGCCACACACCATTTTCCAAACTGTAATCCTTCACTTTTGGATCTTCTTATTGTTTCCTCTCCTCAACATGTCAGCAAGCATGGCCAATGCCCAGCTGACATGTTTTCTTACCATGACCTATTATTCCTGTCCTATAAAATTCGCCCACCTAAGGCAAAACCTAAAATTCTCCTGCAGCGCAATTTTGGTGGTATGAATACAGATGATCTCCGAAGAGATGCTAGCAACATTGACTGGGCTCCGTTAATCAACGTTGAGTCGATGGATGTTAAAGTCAATCTGCTGACGGATAACCTTGTGCAGCTGTACGATATTCACGCTCCCATTCGTTCAGTGAAAATCAAACATCTTCCGGCACCATGGATTACAGACGATATTAGGACGATAATGCACAGGAAGGCTGTAACCAAAACTAAATATAAGTGTCGGCCCTCGCCTTCAAACCGGGAGATCCTTGTTGATGCGCGCAATCGCTGTAATAAGGTGTGTAGAGATGCCCAACGCCGCCATATCCACACCTCTGTTGAAAACGGAGATCCAGCAAAAGTCTGGAAATTTCTTAAGTCCTTGGGAGTTGGAAAATCACGCCAAGAATCGATTCCTAAAGACTTAGATATTGATCTACTGAATCAACACTTCTCATCTTCGTCCCACTGTAATGGGACCTTGAAGGCAGCTACTGTTAACTATCTTTCAAACCTTCCAACTCCGGACCATCCCCCATTTATTTTTAGTCAATTCTCTGATTGTGATGTTAAGAAGAGCATAGTTTCAATCACGTCTAACGCAGTTGGTAGTGATTGTGTGAGTCGAAAAATGATACTCCCTGTCCTCGATGAAATCCTTCCTATCTTATGCTATATCCTAAACTACTCTATATCCTATGGTGCCTTTCCATCGATGTGGAAAGAGGCCAAAGTCATTCCTTTACCCAAAAAATCCAATCCTACTTCCTTTTCAGAATACCGTCCTATCTCCATCTTGCCTTTCCTCTCGAAAGTCCTAGAACGTCTTGTCCACAATCAGCTTAGTACTTTTCTTTGTAAGAATAGTCTGCTGAATCCTTTCCAATCTGGTTTTCGTCCAGGTCACAGCACCACTACATCCTTAATTAACGTCACCGATGACATACGGTTAGGCATGGAGGGAGGAAATCTGACAGTTCTTTGCTTACTAGATTTTAGTAATGCATTCAATAATGTTGATTTTGATATCCTGCTTGGCATGCTTCGCTCGCTTAACATATCTCCAACGGTGATTGACTGGTTTCGTAGTTACCTGTATGGCCGCCGGCAACGTATATGCATAGAAGAGTCTTGCTCTTCGTGGTGTTATACTTCTGCCGGTGTACCTCAGGGTGGCGTTTTATCTCCTTTACTTTTCGCAATATTTATAAATTCCATTACCAAAAAACTTCTTTCTTCCTACCACCTTTATGCGGACGATTTACAAATTTATAAGCAAGCTGACTACTTGAATTTGGCTGATGCTGTTCATATTATCAACAAGGATTTGGTTTCAATCTGTGAGTGGAGTGAGGCGCATGGGTTGCAGGTTAACCCATCGAAGACTCAAGTCATTGTTGTTGGCAGCTCAAGGATGATCCCCAAGATAAACTGGTCGCAACTCCCCCAGGTTCAATTTAACGGAACTCCTATTCCTTTCAGCGAAAAGGTTAAGAACCTTGGGGTTTGGATTGACAAACATCTTTCTTGGGGTCCACAGTTACAGGAGGTAAGTCGCAAAATTTTTGCATCTGGTAAGTCACTGAGACGATTGCGGAACTTTCTTCCAACTGCCACTAAAACTGCGCTTGCACAATCCCTTTTACTTCCTATCCTTGACTACGCTGATGTCAGTTATCCAGATCTTACTGAGGCACAACTAGATAAACTTGAGCGACTTCAAAACTTTTGCATAAGATTTATATTTGGCTTGCGCAAGTATGATCACATTTCAGAATTTCGTACAAAGCTCAAGTGGCTTCCCATACGTCTTCGCCGGAATTCTCATATCTTGTTTCAGCTCTACAGTATTTTGTTTAATCCTAAAACCCCCACTTATCTTAAAGAACGTTTCAAGTTCCTTCATGACACACATAATAGATATCTGAGGTCATCGGAAAACCTGAGACTAGAGATGCCGATGCATTCCACCAGTTTCTATGACAAATCTTTTACTGTTCAAGCAGTACGGTTATGGAATGACTTGCCCGTGTCGGTAAGGCGTGCTCAATCTTTGTCCACTTTTAAAATTATGATAAAAAAGCACTTCCTCTCTCCTTAAACGTCATCATCATAATTTATTTGCTCCTGTTTCATGTTTATTATTATATGTATATATTTATTTAAATTAGTATAATATACGTTATGTATGTTTTATTGTATTATGTAATAGGTACACCACAGACTACCTACAGTATTTGTCTGTCCTTCCCCTTTTTAATCCATCCAAAGGTTGTCTTTAAAAGATCGCTTTTAGCGATAAGACCGCCCATTGTGTCACCCTATGTACAGTTTCTATTTTTATGTCTGTAATTTATTTGGTGTACATAATAAAGAGTATTTCTATTCTATTCTATTCTATTCTAATAGAATAAGTTACCAAAATAAGTGTAATCGCTTAATCACAGCTAATGAGACACAATTGTTTTTCTATTGTAATGAGCCGATATGGGCCCGCGCCGGGACGGAGCGATTAATTTATAACAGACTGTGACCAACTTAAAGGCCGTACGTCGTCTTTATCAGAAGAAGTCTTATGGTCTCTTATGCGTGTGTATGCGCGCGAGCAGATTAAAGTAAACGAAATTCAATAATATTCTGAATAATCACAAGTCTCTGATCACATTAGGGCCCATAGATCAACAATAATAGAAACGACGACGTTCCACTGAGTACGTGAGGCGCGAGCGCAAATCAATCAACTCACTACACTGCAAAGGAGATCGATCGAATGAATCGACATTGATTTATATTTTTCATATAAGTGGGCCGCCGCGTCAGTAGCCAGGCGTCAAGTTGACAGTTGTCAAAATAGTTTTAAAATCAACGTAAAACCTTTAGCCGTCAAACTCAATCTGTCAGTAAGTAAGCTAAATCTGGAGAAAGAACATAAACATTATCTTGACAAGCATTCGTTGATAGAAAATCTTTAACGAATAGGCATAGGCAAGTCTAGCAAAGAAGAGGGTAGCTTGTTATAAAAGGTTGTACAGCCAGCGTCAGAGAAAAGGAACCCCCCAAGACTTAAAGATTATCGCCCGAGCACGCTCGCGCCCGCCGTCGCTCGTCGCTCGAGCGGCAGCGGGCGCGTCACGTGAGCCTTGAGCAGCTCCCTCCCCCTGCCATTTAGCTATTAGCCATTTAGGTGGCCTCGAATCTCTCAGGGAACTTTAAAGAAGATTAATATTATGACTGTACCTTGCTAATTCATTTAAGAAAATATAGTGTATGTAAGGTCGGCTTCCAGTCTAACCGTATGCAGCTGAATACCAGTATTTTACATGGAGCGACTGCCTATCTGACCTCCACAACCCAGTTACTGGGTAATACGATACCCTTGGTAAGACTGGTTGTCAGATTTTCGGGCTTCTGACTACCCGTAACGACTGTCAAAGATCCACGAATGACAGCCGGGACCAACGGCTTAACGTGCTTTCCGAGGCACGGAGGGGTCGCGGCATGTAAAGATGGCCACCCATCCACAAACCAACCGCGGCAAGCGTAGCTTAACCTGATCGATCGACCTGTGCGGCTGTTATTATTTAGCCACGGACCCCTCTTGCCCCATTTAAATTAAATATAAGGACAAATAAAGTTGGTAGTCAATTAGATTAACAATTAATTACCCTGACTTTACGATATAACACAGCCTACGATATATACAGTAGGTAGGTATTAATAAAACATGTAACACATTTCCCGAGTTTAATATAACATGTATAGGTACTTACGTAATTAAGGTTTAAAATTATCGTTAGGTTTAATTAAAGTTGTTAAAATGAACAGGTGCTGCTTTCACAGAACTTATTAGGGTACTTATATGTTTTACAATTTAAAGCATGTTATTAACCTTAGACGATTAACATATAGAAGGGAGGACAGGGTGGTGTGGTGCAGCCTGGGAGGGGCCTATGTCCAGCAGTGGAATGCAATAGGCTGAGTTGATTGATTGAACCTTAGAGGTTAGGCAGAATAAAGGTCTTTTTACCACGTCCCAGAGACAAGTCTCAGTTACCTTATCTTGTAGATTGTTGTAGTGCTCTTTGTCAAGGAGGCCATCGGAAATGTATGTCTACCGCTAAGCTGAGAGAGAGTACTGGGAGTACTGCTGCGGCTGCCGTGGCGTTGTAGTAGGTACATCAGGGATGTTTGCGAAAAATAATATTAGTGGTTTTGCCGCCATTATTATAGATGTGCATCCTGCACCCTGATTGCGTCATTATCAGTCACAATGTGAATAATTTTGAAGGATATTGCTAATCCATTGCTTCATATGTTCGAAAAATTTGTCTGCTTAACAACGTTATTACCGCAAAGAATGTTATTGAACTGTCAAAATGAAAGCCATTCCTACTGTTCGTGTGTTACCCCGCTGACGATGCGTGTTCGCACCAGCACCAACAGTATTCTCAGTGTGTTCGCAAATCGGTGGGATTCCCCGATGTTGCGGAGGTGGATGCAGCTCCACGGTTAATTTTATTTGTTTATCTGTGTGTGTAACTTACTAACACTAGAAGTTAAGGTGCCACAAGTCGATATTTTTTCCATACAATTATCAGGAGAGTATTACTCCATTGTTTGGCATTGTGCATCGAAAGTTAAACATGAAATCGTTTTGTTTTATTATTAATGTTGTCTGTATGGAAACAGAATAGTAAAATAAAAATCCATTAAAAAGTTATGAGCCAACAAATATTCGTTTTTCTTGCTATTTATAACGTAACTTTGGGTGTACTCGTAAATAAGTAATAAAAGAACTGTAAAATCTTCAAAGACAAGTCCGTACCGACAAAGCTTAGTTAACGAAGAGTTCAATAAACTTTATTCGTAATTGATTTATTGGTGGTATTTCATTAAACTCGATTTTCCGAAGCACTTTTCGAATTTTTTTATGCGCCTATCAGTGTGAACGGTGTTTATGTGCGTGAGAACTAGACCTTGCTCGTGTAGACTAGCATCTGACTGCTCATCACTGATACTAGCTCTGTCGGACACAAAGACCGGTGAGACAGCGTGCTTTTTGGCCATGACCACCAGTGAGTTCGAGCTCGCGACTAGTTTACTCATAAGTAAAATTGTTACTAACTCTACGAACTCCTATCTGAAATAAAAGTTTTCTATTATATTCTAAGCACCGTTGCTGTGTTTGTGCCAGTGTAATGACAGGCACATGAAACATTTCAACTTTGTCCCTGCATGGTTTTCTGTAACCATTCCGGCCATTGTTGACGATTTGAGGTCGTATCAGCCTCATACATAAAATTGCCTTATCTTAATCGAGACAAGAATCTAACATCGAAATTTAAAATCAGCTTTTTTCTAACATACTAAATAGTACTGAGTAGCTAATTAGTAACAATGTTATTTACCCAAAAATGTATGTGTAAATATTTTAATTTAATTTTTTATTTTTGAGCCAATGTTTTTCTTTGAAGAGGGTTAGTTTGACCTGCAGATTTTGTCGACGCAAAAACAATATTCATGACAGCATTGGGCCAATCTAGCCCTATGAAACAATAGAAAATAGATAACCCGTTTTTGTATTGAGCCAAAGTACCCTAGAGCTAAAGTAACACTCCTTGTTATAAAAATATGATTTTTGGCATTTTCAATCTCAAATAGCAGCCGGGGGGGGGTTGTTTGTAGACGTTCGTTGTAATCTGTTTTTTACATTTCTATAGTTGTAATAGTAAAAAAATGCTCAAGAAGTTATTTTCCATAAGAAAGTAGTACTTTTTTTTCAGACTTAATTTTTTTGGGTACGTATAAAATATTCGACCGTTGAATGATGTCCTTTGGTTGAATTTTTGTATGCAGACTGATGACGTCATTAGCTGATTTGATTGAAGTCTAATTTACCGTCGTATTGTGGTCTCCACCTTGTTTTAATTATGAATGAATATTAGAAGGGCCAATCTTTAAAAAGTTGATACAGAAAACATAAAAAATAACACTTTTTCTGACATAAAAACCATACAGCAGCTTTCCTAAAATATCTCCGAGCAATTTAAGTTCGTTGCAAACTGTCTCGCTACGAATTTATGCTGTATCTCACACGAGCCCGAGGGCAAGGGCGCTCACTGCTCCATGATTTATTTTGTTACATTTTAATTTCACCGAGCTATCTCATCACCGACCCGTTTCCGAGCAACGGCGAATTTATAACCCTCCGAAATTCGCTTAGGGGTCGTACAGGGAACTAGTATACGAAAAAAAAATGTGAGTTGAAATTGAGATTTTTTTTAACTGATTTGCTGAACAGTTGAGTTCACAGCGAGATGGTGTGGTGATTTCTTGATTGATCAGAAATTGAATTTGATTTAAAATCAATTTTGTTGAGGGGAAGCTAGTGTTGTGATGTAAAGTGCTCTGGGTTGGAAACTATTTGGATATTTTTGAGATAGTTAAGGCGACTACATACCCTAAAGCGCGGTCTTTGTCGGACTGCATAGAAAAGAAAGAAAAGCGCGATGATACAACGCTGGTAAAATTTATTATTTGCAAAATATAAAGCGTTTATTTATTTACCAAAAATATATTATTTGGACTAAAAAATTAAAACACTAGTGTTTTAGTATGTTGCTTGTAGAATCATCTGACACAAAATCAGAATGATTGTATGTATATTAGTATGGTTTTTATTGTAAAATAAAAGTTTTTAGAGGAATCTTCATGATTTTTTCTATCGTTTGAAATTTGTTGTACTTATTATGCTTTTAATACACCATCTACCTAGCATATATCCTGAAGAATATCATATATTTTTCTGATTTTGTTTACCGTAGTCGATCATATACTTTTATTGTTTCTAAAACGTGCGTTTTTTTTGTTTAGGTCCTGTAAGATGCTGCCGCGTTGATAAAGCGGGACTGCTGAATACTTCCAATTCCCAGCTCTGACAGGGTCATTGGTTTTTGCTTAGGATTTGTTGGTAGGTAACAGTCCGGAGTCTGAGTTTGAATCAAATTAATCACCTCGGCTTATCCCCTTGGTAAATACAGGCGCATTATAAGTTAGATATGTGGACTTACCACTTATCTTCTTGAAGGTTATTCGAGTTAATGCGCTGATTTCAAGTACACCAATTAACAGTAATAATTTGCATCAATCCAGATAAGATACCATCTATCTACAATGCATTATAATAATCTAGATATTTCTTTATCACTTATCAATGTCCGACCAAGTTATCATATTGAGGACATACTTATGCAATGCAGGTGCATTTAGTGATTACGTGGGTAAGTACCTACTCAATCATGTAACATTAGCCTTAGGTGCATCACCTTCATCATTCAGCCGAAAAGCGTCTACTGCTGAATAATATAGGCCTGCCCAAAGCCTCACCACATCGACCGGTCCTGTCATTCTCGCATCCACCGACTTTCCGCGGCCTTTACAAGGTCGTCGGTAGATCACCTACATAAAGCCGCAATTATATTTAGCCCGCGCCGCGTGTCGCCACGCGTGGGTAAGCTATCGGTTACATACATTTAGTGCGTGGCGTGGCGACACGCGGGGCGGGACTAATGTAATCAATCCTATACTAAATGTATGTAACCGATAGCTTACCCACGCGTGGCGACACGCGGCGCGGGCTAAATATAATTGCGGCTTAAACTTCCAATAATAATTTCCGGAAGACAGGTGCGGAATATTCATATTTTTGGGGGACTATTAATTATCGATTTAAGTAGATTATAGGGGAAATTATTCAAATGTTTCATTCGATTTTAGATTTAGATTCTGTTAAAGAGGATTTCAAATTATTTCTGTAACCATTTTAAGTCCTACATATTATTTTAAATCAGCAATTGCTCAGCACTAAAATCTGCTGTGCTAACTATACCATGTAATGGACAAATAAACAAGTTATAAAAAGTGGTCAAGGAACACGAAACGACCCTTATACGTTAGGCCGAACTCTTCATCTGGCCTTTTCCCAACTATGTTGATGTCGGCTTCCAGTCTAACCGGCAGCTGAATACCAGTATTTTACTAGAGCGACTGCTTATTTGACCAATACAACCCAGTTACTGGATAATTTATTTATTTATTTCTAGCGACGCATACATATCACACTAATATTATAAAGGCGAAAGTTTGTGAGTGTGTGTGTGTGAGTGGGGGTGTGTGTATGTGTGTTTATATGTCTGTTACTTCTTCACGCTCAAACGGCTGGACCAATTTTGATGAAATTTTGTATGGAGGTAGCTATATTTTATATAGAGGCTACTTTTTATCCCGATATTCCCACGGGATCGACATTTACGCGGGTAAAACCGCGGGGCGCAGCTAGTTTTTATTATAAAACACACACTAGCTAACTCATGTGCAGTTCGGTGGTACTTGTACGAGGAAGCAACGGAACACCACGTCCTGCGGCCAGAAGTCTTCTTCCATGACGACGGGCGGATAGAAATTTGGCACGCGCAAAATGAACGCTTTGAAGTTGACGTTGCGGTGCGACTCCATTAACTGCACCCTCGGCGTGTACCTTCCTCGTCTTCTGGCGCACGTACTACACGATGTCCTCCGCCTTAATACGGCACCCCTTGAAATGTGGGTATACTATAGGTATCTCTGCCTACCCCAAAAAACATTACGTGGATCAAACTCAAACTCAAAGCATTTATTTCAAATTAACCATTTACAGGCACTTTTGAATTGTCAAATTCAGCTGTTATTTCAGCTGTGTGAAATTGACCTCATAACTCCATCGAACTACGAGTATAACTTTTAAATGACACAAAACAGAACTATAAACAAAACATCAAGTTTCTCACTAAAACTCAATTATTTAAACTTCGTATATTAAAATAATAAAAACTTCACCTTTCTAATACATTTCCTTGAAATGACTCACCTGCAGAGCTCATAGTACAAAAAATCTCAATTTTATGCCGTCTAAATAAAAGAACAAGCCTCATTTCCACATGTACAGTCACGAGCACTAATATGTCAACACTTGGCAACTTTCAATTGCAATTTTTTCGTGAAATGACAAATGCAACGTTAAAATACGACACTTTACATAAACCTATGGGTTAGAAAATACTATGTGCGTAATAACATAAAATTTCATTCAAAAACAAAAGAGAAAATTGCTTTTGAATAAAGCCAAGTGTATACATACTTTTCTCGTGACTGTACAGTCGAAACGAGCTATGTTTACCGTTCGTCACTTCACTTAATTTCAGGAACAAAAAACTTGAATTTTGAATTATGTTTTTTGAGCAGAATTATATCATGGACATTCTTGGAAAACAGTTTATGAGAATAATATATTTTGTAGTCGAAATGGATCTCCCATCTTGCACCGCATGCCCTGTCTCCTGCACACGGTGTTCTCACCATGTGCAGGTGATGGCTGCCTAATGGCTGCGTCAGCAAACGGTATTCGCGTCGCTGAATTTTCAGCAAAAAAATACACTTATTTTTCGTGTCATGTATGCCATCGACACGCTAAAAAGAAGAATGGAAACCATGAAAGTTTTCAAATGGTTGAGATTTTTTTTTGATACCTGTAATATTAAAATGTGTTCTGTTGAGACGCTACGAGAGAATACAGAATCCTATTTACCCATACACAAACCTACATATTACGAACGAAAAACAATCCTACTTTGTAGTCGGGTAAAAACTGATAAGTGAACTAGATTTCAAAATTAAACCAGAGCGGCCTAAAACAATTCGAAATAAAATCCCAAAACCTCCTTAGAAAATATCCTAGAATCAGAAAAACCAGCGGCAACACTTGCGTCCTCACATACCCGTCTCCTGCACTGACAAATCTAAGAAGACGGTTGCACCATAAATCAAGTTTACCGAGGGCTACCCCACAAAGAGCTAGCACTTTATTCCTTTGAAAAACTGTAAGAGCTTCCTTGACGTTCGCATGTGGAATGAGCTCTTTTGTACCAAAGACGTTTTTGCTAGACGGGTCTCAATGGAGATCGAATTCACGATCCTTTTTGTCTGTCCACTAATATAGGGACAGGCTGATACGTTTCTGTGTAGCGATCTGTCTTTTTGGAAGGATTGAATTGGATGTACGAACGTCATGTTGAGTTGTGTCTGCACTCGGAACTGATTTGTACGAGAGGGTGATATTGTATTAAATATTGATCTTTTTATGAAAGTCAACCTTTTATTGCTTGAATACGAGGCTTTTTGCTACTTTGTATGTGTGCATTTTGTCTTTTTTGTTGTAATGTGCGTTTTGTTTGTGAAGAATAAACAATTTTTCTTGCCTTCTAGATCTTATTTATCTTCTAACGATAATAACACGTTTTACTCGCCCACAATCCTATTTTTTTTTAATTGTAGTCATAAATTCGGAACACGGAAAATAAAAATAATCTATTACATTATTGTGTTATATCAAAAACATTTTCAGACAACGCATTAAATCTGAAACGAAGAAGCCACAAACTCTTGCACAGAAAATGGTGTCGGAGATCGAACGTAACACTTTGATACAATATAGGCATATATTCCGCTCACGACCCAGCCACTTAAGAGAAACACGGTGCAGCACGTAATTATGTGTATGTATCTGTGTAAGGCTGCTTTCCTACCGCTTGTTATGGAAATATTTGTTGGTGCTACATGGTAAACTATTCCAATGGCCTTGAATAGACCTGATCAATTTGACAAGGAGATATTTCAGTACGGTTAACAAAAGGTCAGACAGACTTGATCACTTTTCATAGCAACTTTGTTAGTGACAATTAAATTATCTGGGTCAGATAAAGTGGCAACAACGTATTGATCGTTTTACTGTCAACTTCAAATCACTAGACTTGATCGTCTCTAGCAGTCAGAGGGGTAATCCCCGTATTTTTAATTTAAGAACGATTATATTTTAAACTGACTTTATCTGTCAAAAATATCTCTCCTAGAAGAATTATTTAAATGTCGATATTTGTCAAGTCTTAACGTTTTTTTTAATAAGGGAGTGGGTTTTCAGAGACTTTAAAAGTAAGTATAATATGCATTTGGAAATAGATTTTACAAATTGAGAGGCTCTCGATGTTGGCCACGAAACAGCGGTGCTAATCTGTAAAAATCTCACCGTGAAAACTTAGGAGAAGTGAGCGTGGAGTGAGCTGTCAATGGTGTCAATTTCTAGAAAAAACAAACTCACTTCACCTAAGTTTTCACGGTGAGATTTGTACAGAATCGACCGGCAGGTCAATGTTTGAGTGGAGCAAAGTCTCACAACAGAAAAGTTGAAAATTAATCGTTTATAGTTTGCTATCGGCATGCGATGAGGTGGGAGGAAACGCCTGTGACTAAAAGAAATGATTGATGTTGTTGATGTGATTATTAATGTTGATGTATGGAGAAGGAGAGGAAGGTCAAAGTAAAGATGGCTGGATTGTGTGGGGAATGATATGAATGAAAAGGTAGTGAATGATAGCGTGACGGTTGACAGGGGAGAGAAGAAATTGTGTTGCACCGACCCCAAGTAACATGGGACGAGGACAGAAAGATGATGACCTACCTTAAAATAAATAAATCAAAGATTGCTTTTTAGAAACTGAGGGTAAGGTTGCAGCCGAGACCTGTGTTGACAAAGGTAATTTCCAGTTTGCAGTGTATGCAACCAGCCTAACGCGTACTGCATCTCCTAAGTGCACCGTTTCGTTGCAAATTTGTCGCCGAGCCCCGACGTCTCGGGGACAATTTGGGCTAATTACACTGAAACAAAGACACGTTCCGTACTGAATAATGAATGAAGCGCACTTTTGTGTGGCCTGAACTGAACTGACAGATGTCCTTAGTTTGTGTTAGTGCCAGTTTCTTGAAGATCCTTTTTTTTTTGGAGGGATATTATCAAATAACTTCTCCCGCTCTGGGCGGAGCGGGAGGGCGTGTCAGACTTTTACTGACTAAAACCCACCCGTGTTCCTTCAGTGGCCTGTACCAGGGGCCACGGTATCTCTTTCAAACAACCCGCGACCCTGGCAGGTATCGGCCCTAGCGGACCCCGTCAGTTAGTGCTGTCATCTCTTTGAGGCGCGCTTGGAACACAATGCGCCGTCGACCGGGGCCCTGTCCTTACCGGACGGCGAGCTATCCATTGCTCGACGTCCGCAAGCCCACGCCTACGGTGGCCGGGAATCGGCTGTCGACTCCCGACGCCCAGGGCGTCTCCTGCGGCGACTAGGGGCGTGAAAGCGCAAAGATAGCCTCTCCCTCATGCGTTCCGCCCCCTCCTTCGCAAGCATTATCGTTTCACAGAAGGAGGTGACGGCTTCCCATGCACTCTCGCTCCGTACCAGGGCCTTGACCAGGGCAGGATGCGAGAGATCGCCGCCGCCGATCGCCGCCGTGAGGACGCGGCGGTGCTCCGCCCAAGCCTGGCAGACCTCCACGGTCCTCCGGGCGATCCACACAATGGTGACACCCGGGTGTTTCCTCCCGCCTTATACGGAAAAGGAACCTCCCGAAGCAACCGTGTCCGGTGAAGACCTGCTTCAGGCGGAAGGTGAGAACGCCTTGGTGCTTCTCTAGCCACTCCCCATTGCTTGAATATCCTGGGATATCGATTCGTGTTGTTTTTTCTTGTTGTTTGATAAACGGCCCACCACATGGTTATTGCCAGTGACCGCGGCCAATGAACATCTGTATTTCTCGGTTTCCAGCTCGTATAAAACTTACAAAAATTGTAATTATAAACTAAACACACAAATACATCCAATCATGAAGTTTCAACACAAATCCTGGTTAATCCAAGATCAGAGGTATTAGCAAGTCTTACAGCAAAGAAAGCTAAGCTCCTATAGGAAATTCACGCTCGGTTGAACAGAATTAATGCAGCTCAGACTTTGCAGCTTGTGATTTTCTTAGATGTAGCAGTTTCTACTAAATTACAGGAAATATTCCCTTCAATGGGTTCATCTTATTGATGATTCGGGATTAGAATATTGAATGTTTGAATTGTTCCGCAGGTAAGACATTATTTAGCGACCTAGATTACTTAATAAAGAAAAGAAAAGAAAAGAATTTATTTCATAGGTTTGGGTTTTTCCTTTGGAATTTCTCAGTAGCAGCCCGAAGTCTGAGATTGTCCCCGGTTGATGGCAATAGGCTCACGTAGTTATTACATGGGACTTAAACATAACTGACGAAATGTGGGTGTACACATATCTGCCTAATGCTTCGGGGAATACAAGCGTAATGGTATGTTATGTTATCTAGGTGATGTAAGTGGCTTTATAGCAACTTCTAGTACACCTTATTCATCAAACGTTAAGTAACAAAATGAAATGTTTCAGAGAGATTGCGCTATAGGGTTCCGTTGGCACATTTCGGGTACGGAACCTTAAGGTGATATATTGAAAAAAATGTGGTTATTCTATTTCGTGTAACTTGTTAAGTATGGAATAGGGATTTAACATTTTGGTATGTACTCGTACATGTTTTTTGACTCTTTGTGTACATGATACGCGACTACAGTGGCTCACACACTTGTTAAAGTTCAACTACTTTTGCATTTTTTTTTTTTAAATAACTTGTAAATATGTGAGCACCATGTATCTATCACTTATTTGATTTACCTGTCATTGCTTAATTTTTAATTCTTTTTACCATTTGTGGTAGACTAATTTTATTATGGGTGCATCGTGTTCACATATAATTTTTATTATGTATACAAGACCTTGTAAAACATTTTAAAAGAGTAACGGTGGAGTTTCTTGCCCATTCTTCTCCATACGAAATCTACCTTTTCGAATGGGCGACTAGAATCATTTCTATTTAGTTTTTTTTTTGAC
Organism: Oligia latruncula; assembly: GCA_948474745.1. Lineage (NCBI taxonomy): Eukaryota > Metazoa > Arthropoda > Insecta > Lepidoptera > Noctuidae > Oligia > Oligia latruncula. The sequence goes on from OX419685.1 coordinate 20,628,102, forward strand.
GTTCAAAAGTGCCTTTAATGTGCCTATTTGAAATAAATGATTTGACTTTTTTTTTTTTTTTTTTTTGATACTAGAGATAGTATCATGTAAAAGGAATACACGATTGAATGAATTTTTCTCGATACAAAAAAATTGCAAAGTTATTAATTTACATTTTTATTACTATTTTCGACATCACGGCGTAACATAGGTACATATATACATACATAATCAGCCTATAATGTTCCCACTGCTGGGACACAGGCCTCCTCTCGGTGAGAGGGAGTGGGCCGTAATCCTCCACGCGGGCCCTGTGCAGGTTGGCGTAACACTTAACAGTTATTCAATGGAATTTACTTTAAAACAGAGAATTATCATATCAAAGTTTACTCAAAGTAGTTTTAAATTTAAAGTTAAAAAATGAGTAAGTTCGTTTTGGCACATACGTCGTTTTATTCCGAGCGCACGCACACTAAGCCTTCTTTTGCGTTTCAAAAGTAGATTATTGAGGATTTTCTATTTTCGAGGTAGCCCCTTAAAAACTGTCCCGAGTAATAAACTAAAGTAGCACTGTGACTTGCAGTGTACGGTAGTTACAGTATTAATTAACAAGAAGCAGTGTCATCGCGAGTCGTATGCACGTGAACTGTAGCTGAGAACGTCCCCATAGACTATTGTTACAGATGCGACAATACTATCGCAACACACAGTGAGAGCATTAGCTGTAACGATGACGGCGACTTCATCAATGCTGTACCGCGTTTTGGCGACTATGCATTCGGTCGTAATAGCAAAATCATCTATATATTTTTACTGTACGGTTTCACTTTAACCAAATGTACTTACGCCACGTTACATCCGTACATCTCTTTTTTTTTTTCTTTTTTTGAAGTGAAAACTTCTGGCGCGTTTGGCATTTTTTGAGACGAAAAAAAACCATTGAACTCGCTCCACTGTTACCGTAAGCGACACCGCGCGTGTTTTGTTTTTAAGACGATTAAAAAAATACCCGCTTCGGATGTGTTTGGCTGTCCTCGGGATGTATGTACTCGGTTTTAATGTATATCCGATATGTAATTTTCTATACGTTTGTCTTTTTCCATTGTCGTTATATCTGATAGAGTGTCACTTTGTGTAGGCCCTAAGGCGTAACAATGGACCGCACTGTAGATTTTTTTTGCACCGTCTTTTTTCTCTACGTAATCTTTGACGAAAGTCTTGTAAGTATAAGTTCTGCTTAGTAGTTAAAGAGGCAACTTAAAGCTCACTCTTAAGACATCACAAATCCCCGCCATGCCTCGGATTGACTCAGCTGCGTTCTGAACAAAAAATCAAGTCTTTTGTACTATGTCGCGTTAATTAACTTGATTTGGTACACTTGTTCGATCGCCTTGTTGGTGTAATGGTCGCTCTCGTGACTGCTGAGCATTCGGTTGTTTAGTAAGTTCGGAAAAAGTGTTTTTGGGTTTTTCCATCAGGAATTCCTCAGTAGCAGCCCGGAGTCAGGATTTGTTCCCGGTTAGTGACAAATAGCTTGTTATTATTTATTCCGACATAGCTAAAAGAATTGTCAAACGTAAGCGGTAGTGGGCAGGGCACATTGCTCGCAGAACAGATACCCGATGGGGCCGAAAGGTTCTGGAGTGGCGACCGGGTACCGGTAGACGTATCGTTGGAAGGCCTCCTACAAGGTGGACCGACGACCTTGTGAAGGCCGCAGGAACCCGTTGGTTGCAAGAAGGACAAAACCGGTCGAATTGGAGGTGCTTGGGGGAGGCCTATGTCCAGCAGTGGACGTCTTTTGCCTGAAATGATGATGATGATGAAGCTTTCATTACATGGAAGTCTCCTACTGAGTGTAGAGTGTACAGTCACGAGTACTAATATGTCAACACATGGTAACGAACAATTGCGATTTTTTCATGAATTAACGAATGCAACCTTGAAATACGACACTTTACATAAATCTATGGGTTCGAAAATACTATGTTCGTAATAACATAAAATTTCATTCAAAATTAAAGGAGAAAATCGCCTTTGAATAAAGCCAAGTGTATACATACTTATGCTCGTGAATGTACACCTCTGCTTAAACTTTCGGGAAAACAGGCGTGATGCTAAGTTAGGTCACTTGTTATTTACAGTATTTCCTATAACAGCGCACGTGATATTGTAGGTAATTAATATAAACCTTACGTCTATACTTATTAATTGCACAATGGCGTGACGTTCGCTTGTAAATCACAACGTCTATTTATAGTGGTGATAGGACAATATGAGCCTGGTTAGATATACCTAATGGTTGGTATAATACATTATTGATTTAGCACAAACAGACACCACACAAATTTAGTCGTTTGGATACATTCATACACGTGGTAAAAATGTTTTTGTTAAAGTAAAATGGCGAACTTAAGTCAAATTCGCCATTTTACTTTAACAAAAACATTTTTACTTAATTACTTGATGATGATGAACCTTATGCGTCGATATAGTTGAGCGGAGAATCCTGAATCGCGGTGTTATGAGTCTCCAGTGAAATAATATATACAACGTTATATTTAGTATATGCGAAACCTGAATATAGTTTGTTCAGAATAATTAACTGAATCGATGCCTACAATGTTTACCCTATGTTATATTTTGTCCCAAAAATATTTAAAAAAGGTTAAAAGTTAGACACCGAGCGACACCAATCTCCGCGCGGAAGGGTTAGGTACCTAGGTACTTATTATGGTGCGAACGGCGCGGGTGAGCATGTTTTTGTACGGACAAACAGGTAACTTGACAAGCTTATAACTTTGTGATTTTTCATGATTCAGTTTTGAAATTTTGTACATAGATTCTTTACATAAAAATACTAGACACGTGTTTCGGGTTTCGCTGTTGTATAAAAAAAATTCTGTTATGCTAAAAAGATCGTAATACACGGTTGTAAGATCATGTCGAGTTTTTTCACTCTATCTTCATCCTTGCTAACGTATCGAGTGCTGCAGAAGTGTCTTTCTGTGATGTTCAGTTTTAATATCCAAACCAAGATCTTAACCTTTTGAACGCCAGAGCATAAACGCCCTCCACGCCAAGCCACAATTTTAAATATTTAAGGTATACAAATAAAAACACACAAAAGTAATGTCACATATTTGTGTCGCTGGCGTACAAGGCACGCGCTTGCTTGTCACGTATATGTGACAATGGCGTTCAAAAGGTTAATCTAAAAGTTGATAATTGTTTCCTAATTTTAAATTATATTTTGTTACTTTTTGCTGTCCCGTACAGGGTCCGCAATTGTACGATACCTTAGGTTTAATAATAATAATAATTTATTTATCCAGATCACACGAATCCAATTTGTTAGTAATTACATACACGTCTTAAACACTAGTGTTAGTACTTTTTGGATAATTTTGGTAATAATTACTAATCCCCGGGTTTAAGCACTGGCACAAATATTTCAATAAAGGAGTCGCAGTTAAGATTTAGGAGCAGTGGTGGCCCAGTGGTCACGGACACGACTTACGAGTTGTAGGTCGTAGGTTCGAACCCAGACAGGCGCTTTACTTTGTGTAAGTTATTTCATCACCACTGCTCTCAAAACGGTGAAGGAAAACATCGTGAGGAAACCGGCATGTCCTAGAACCAAAAATTCGAAGACATGTGACATCCACCAACCCGCACTGGGCCCGCGTGGTGGATTACGGCCCACTTCCTCTCATTGAGAGGAGGCCAGTGTCCCAGTAGTGGGAACATTATAGGCTGATGATGAAGTTAAGATTTATGGTATGCCACTGTAAAACCACACGTCTTTAAAAGTACCTACTTGTATAGACAATGCCAATATGGGATAGCAGACAGTCATAACAGCTAATGGGTAAAGTTGAGTCACCAAATCGTGTAGAATGCAACTTAATTGAAGATGTATTCTATATCATCTTGGAGTGTGTCCGGAACGAGCCGGAAAGACGAGATTTGTTGATTGAATTTTAAAGTATGTGTGGGACTGAGGTATGTAACAGTATCCTTGCTACTCCTGCTTCGGAAGCAGTCAGGATGGACAGGCTCGGAAACATTGGGATGAATCAGTAATCACAGAGATAAATTAGGATATTTTTTTGGGTTAGGGGTCGTTCGGCCCCCAATGGAACTGGGACCGTGGACCAGTTACCCCGTATAAAAATTTATAATTTTGCTTTCAATTAAGGAAAGGGTGCGAATCGTAGATATCTCGGTTCATAAACCTATCTTGGTTCGTAAAGTTTGTTCATAGAAACCACTGTTTCCAGATACCTTAGTTAAAAAAGCGCATCGTAGGATGCCAGAGTGAGCGAAGGGTATCCCGAGGTTAGGTTTGGTTAGGTTACTTTAAACCCTTTACACAGAAATAGGAGCCCCGCTAAGCACGACATGCCTCTGTCGACATAGGATGCAAGAGCGAGCGAATGGGAATACAGCTTACTTAAAGATAATGATCTAATTGATTTCCGTGAACCAAAGGCGCTTTCTGTGAACCAAGGTGAAACAGTGGTTTCTATGAACAAAGTTTCCGGCAAGAAGTGCCATCTATGAACAGAGATCTCTGTCAACAGTGCTTTCTATGATCCGAAATATCTACGATTCGCACCCTTCGCTTGATTGAAAGCAAAACAGATGTGAGCCCAGTTAACCATTATCAATTTTTAATAGGGGTAACTGGTCCGCGGTCCCAGTTCCATAGTGGGCCGAACGACCCCTAACCCATTTTTTTTAGTTGTGTTTAGATAATCTTCTCTGGACATTCACTCAATCCAATTTCAATATGCGTCATAAACTAATAGGAAAGAACATGATAATAAATGAATCATAAATTTATAAAACGTTATCTCGAGAACCTTTAAAGGCAACGCGCGTGACTGTATGCACGTATGCACAATGCACGTGAATCTTCTTATCTGGGCATGTATTAAATGCACTTTAAATATGCATCATAAATTAACGCGGAAACTTATAATACCTACTGAATTAATCATGAAATTTATTATCTGTAACAGTAATTTCGAGTAGGTACTTATATTCGCAACATGCGTATCTTTTAGCACGTATGTAAAACATTACATTAGTGAAATAAATATCTTCGTACTTACCTATTTGTTTGAAAAAATTCGCACAGTGGGTGAACTTTCATAGTGCGATATCTGAAAAATGTATGTACATAAGGCATGCTTTTAGTTGGTCGATCAAACTACAAACCATGACCGTTTCACGGCTTGCTGGCTTTGAATAACGAGGAGCGCGGCTGAGCGTTTGTGTCAGTTCGTCCTTTTACATGTGCGTTTACACTAGACGGAACCAGTAATGTGGTCGGTCGGAGTGGAAAATGGCTTTGAAGTGACACATAATGTTTGCTTTGGATACGTTCAAGAATTGCGTGAAGTAACCTTCATAAAACTTTTGATTTTTATTTTTAACTAAACAAGATATTGTCGGTTACCTTGGTTCTCCTGCGGATCTCCTCATTCCTGATTCGATCACGCAGGGAAACTCCAAGCATAGCCCTCTCCTTTGCCCTTTGGGTGACTTTTAACCTTATTATAAGGCCCATTGTGTAGCCCGCAGAATTGCCAAAATTGCAGTGGGCAGGGCACATTGCTCGCAGAACAGATGGCTGATGGGGCCGAAAGGTTCTGGAGTGGCGACCGCGTACCGAAAGACGTAGCGTTGGAAGGCCTCCCACAAGGTGAACCGACGACCTTGTGAAGGCCGCAAGAACCCGTTGGATGCGAGAAGCACAAAACCGGTCGAAGTGGAGGTGCTTGGAGGAGGCCTATGTCCAGCAGTGGACCTCTTTCGGCTGAAATGATGATGATGATGAAACAAGATATTAAATAAATAGTGGCACATGAGTTCACGATGACTATTCTCACAAGAGCTTGAACTAACTCACTCATAGCGCAAATTACCGCGTAGATTTTTGTAGATTGCCGGAAAATGACTGTATAGATAAAATATAATGATTATCATCTAAGGCTCAATTCACAAAAAAAGCCTCAAAGAGATGTCAGCATCGAGGAAGGGGCCCCTTAGGGCCGAAGCCTGCCGGGTCAGCGGGATTGTCCGAAAGGGTTACCGTTGGCCCAGAACATAAAGGGCTAAGGAAGGAACACGGGTGGGTTTTAGTCAGTAAGAGTCTGACACTCCCTTAATTCCGCTCCACCCAGAGCGGGAGGGGTCATTTGATGATTTCCCATCCAAAAAAAAAGCCTTAATTTACACCTCCGCGGAACGGAGTGGAATCGAATTTTCGTAATAGCAAAATCAACTTTATGCCAATTTTCTAACGCACAAACTAGATACGAGCTTGTTAGTGCGGGAATTCCCAAGAATGCGCGATAATTCTCCAGAAGATGCACGACCTGTGCGTATGGGTGTATCTAATTTGTGCGTTACGATATTGACATAAAGTTCATAATGCTTTGTACAAAAAAAAGTCGCTTCCATTCCGTTCCGCGGCGGTGTAAATTGAGCCTAAGACTCTTGGCGTTCGACGCTTAAAAACGTTATTGAGTAAAACCAAACAATGAGAACAAATGGAAAACATAGTAAGGAAACCAGCATGTCCTTGAACAAGAGCATGGTCAAGAGCGGCCCAAACAGCAATAAAAAAAAAAGGCACTAAATAAATATTCAGTAACAGATTATTATTTATCATTTATAATTATAATTATAATAATTATGTAAGACCGATGTAAAAAAATATGTAGGCGTTAAAAGCTTCCAGAGTACAGCAAATAGTAACAAAACAACAATCCAGAAATATAATAATTAAAATTAAGCCGAGGCAGCTAAGTGATGACCAGCCTCAGTGTCGGCGTCCGTTCAGGAACACCTACGAAATTGGAAATTCATACTTCTTGTAGAAGCGCATTAAATAAAAAGAATAGCTATAGGATGTCCATCAAAGTATACAACCATATTCCACGTCGGTTGGGAGAACTTCCCTTATATCAGTTTCAAAAGCAAATGAAATTATGGTTAATAGAGAATTGTTTCTATACCTTAAATGAATTTTTTAACTTTAAGACTTAAACCCTATAAAATATGACCTATTTTATCTGTGAACTTTTGTATTTTATTGTTCCTGTAACTGTAAATTTTCGCATGCCTCCTATAGGCGAGATGTGTAAAGCACTACTTTATTGTAACACCAATTGTACCATATCTCTGGCGAAATAAATGATTATGATTATGATTATGGACATGACGCATGGATCAGAAACTATAAATACTTCATATTTTCCTGCAGTTAACAGTCTTCAAAATGACGCCTATACAAACCTTCGTGTTTATTGATTTGGCGACTATAAAAAAGGGAGATACTACAGTGATTATTGAAATATGCCTGTTATACGCACACCGAAGTGATATAGAAATGAAGTCGGTAAAAAACCGGCACAATAAACAGGTACTGAAAATTCCGTTCGGTCAGACGTTTGATAAAAATACTTGTAAAAAGATCAGTGAGAAAATGACGGGTCTTAAAAAACCCATCTGTCTCATCGCTCATAGCGGAAATATATTTGATTTCCCCTTACTCAAGCTACAGTTTCAGAAGTTGAATTTCAGTTTACCTGATGATGTTCTGTGTGCTGATAGCCTGTACGCTTTTTATGATATACTTGACCAAGGAGATGGAAATCCCAGCACAACAAAGTCTTATCGTGACCAAATTGCCGCTGAAAAACCGGCTCTGGAAAAACAGGAAACTACAAACACAAAAAACTGTGAAAATATTGCTTTAAAATGTGGGAATATGCAAACTCAAAATGAAAAGACCCCTGTAAAGCGACCGGCCCAAGTTACTCCTCAGGTGAATACCAAGAGACTAAGACTTTGTACAAACCGTCCAGATATGGGAAATGCTGTACGAAAATTAGATATGGACGAGAATCCTATCTATACCGGTAAAGCTATAAGAAGCATATTTTATGAAGGTAAGAAAAAACCAATGCTCTCATATAAACTGTGGAACATTTATGACCGAGAGGTGAAATATCCTCCTATAAAGCCGCACAAACCTGCAAATGACACGTTAATGATTTTTAAAATAGCACATAAATTAGGGAGAAGATTTTTAGCTTGGACGGACCAAATACAACGACCCTTTTCTACCGTTGAAGCCAAGGAAGTTCACATTAAAGAAAGATAAAAAAAGTAAGTTGGGACGCGAATTCAACACAACACACGTCAGCATGTCTGCAGCAAGCTGAGGCGCGGCGCGGCCCGGCGAGGCGCGGCGCGGCCCGGCGACACACTCCTCGGCCCGATGACCACTCGCTTCAAGCTTCTTCCACCAGAGATGAGCGAGGATACGTAGCGAGGGATGTGTGTGAAACCAACCAATAATATCGATTCATGTTTATAGCTTGAACTAAATGAGCGTTGTATTGGTATTGTTTAGTTTTACACACACTCCTCGCTACGCATCCTACCTCATCTCAATTTTAATGTCTTTAAAAATAAATTATTCCGATTTGTTATAGAAAACTGTTATTACTCTGTTGCTGAATTTTTATCGACTAAAATTTTTTAAATGTATAATGTATTGTTGTTGATTGTCTTGTGTCTGTCATGTATGACTAATAATAGAATTTATACTTAATCTTCAATGAAATGTATTACATCAAATCATTAGAATTTTATAATCATATTTTCATTGTATTATTTATTATTTAATAATTTGTAATGCCTAAGTGGCTGATCATGGAATGAACATTATTTAATATTATATAATCATATAATGAACACCTGTATGTAACCCATGTATCACAAATAAACGATTTGATTTGATTTGATTCTCTGGTGGAAAACCAGCCTCAACGGACTCAACCGCGACGGACATAATCATTCATCATAATCTTTTTTATATTTTTTTTTATACATTTTAATAAAGTAATACAAACACACACTGATGTTTATTTATTATTTTTTGTGACAAGCGACCAAAACTCACACTCAAACTCACATGCATTTATTTCAATTTTAAGTGAGAACGATATAAAAAGACGTACGCGTTAAAAGCGTCCAGAGTACAGCAAATAGTAAAAAAACAACAATCCAAAAATAAAATTATTAAAAATAAGCCGAGGTAGCTAAGTGCTGACCAGCCCCAATTGACGGCGCATGTTCACGAACATGACGCATAGATCAGCACCATTCAGCTCAACCATTTTGAAGGGAACTAAATGATCCAACATACACGCCACCGACAGCGAGACATTTGTGTGAGCATGACATACTATCAGCCGCCAGGGCAGCGTATTTCCCTTTCCGTGTCCAACTGGCGACATCGGTCTCGCGAAATCACGCGAGACCGATTTTGTATTAGTACGGGATTCTACTAGCCCGTGTTCAATTCGCGTCAACTGAGCACGCCTTTGTGATAACGTAAAAAATAAAGTAACACATCAAAACCGAACCTCGGGGTGCCCTACGCTCGCTCTTGCATTCTATGTCGCCTATAGACCGACCGCAACCATGCAATGTAATTAAAAAAGTGATTATGTAAGAAAAATCATGTAATTCCCAAAAAAAAATCCCTTTAAACTCTTCCATAGGCACTATGTAAACAAGAAACATAACCTCAAACGCACAGTAACAAACAAATAACAGCACGCGAATGCAACTACCTAACTACCTAACTTTGGATGCTAAGCTTCAGTGGGGTCCACATATAGATAAATTGTCAAAAAAGCTAAGTTCTGCAGCATACGCTGTTAGAAAAATTCGTAATTTAACTGATATAGAGACTGCTCGTTTAGTGTACTTTAGCTATTTTCATAGTGTAATGTCGTACGGTATTCTATTGTGGGGAAATGCCGCCGATATTCAGACTATCTTTGTTTTGCAGAAGCGAGCTGTTCGATCAATTTATAAATTAAGTCCGAGACACTCTCTCAGAGACAAAATTTAAAGAGATTAATGTAATGACTGTGCCTTCTCAGTACATTTATGAAAATCTTTTCTAAGCCCATAAAAATATAAAATTGTTTAAAAAATACAGTGATATCCATAATATTAATACTAGAAACAAACACAAATATGTTGTAGGTACCTACAACCAGGCTCAAGAAAATAGGTGGCTCGTTCGGATGCCAATGTATACGCTTTTACAATAAACTACCAAGCCTAGTTCAAGATCTAAGCCTTAATAAATTCAAATCTTTCAATAAACGTAAGTTGTGCCAGAAAGCCTTTTATACCGTTAAAGATTATATTGAGGACAAAAAGGTTTGGGATTGAGCTGCTTCCAATTTCTGCATTTTGAATGATTTTTTTCTTTTTTATATACACATTGACATTGATGAATTTTTTTTTTTAAACAACGACATTTGCTTACTTTGTAAAGTATTATATTATTTTTTCATCGTGAATGTGAAGACGATGTGGGTCATTTTACATATATATATTTTTTTTATTATTCTCTCTGTTCTGTTAGTTTTTTTTTCATGGTCTGGCAGTTTGAGTAATTTATGTGGCCAACCCAAATGTCCTTTCTTTGGTATTGTTCGTCGAATCGTTGAGCTCCTTAAGTCTTGAGTTGAGCTGCACGATTTTTGACAAATGCGTGCACTGACTGGACAGGTCTTCTCAATCTGTGTGGTTCTTTCCTCAAAAGACCACCTCAGACATCGATCTACATGGTCTTCATATAACCTGACCAAGGTTATGTCTGGACTTTAAAAGAGACTGTGACCTCTGAGTTTGTTTCGGCCTTTCTTCTCAGAGTAGTCAGATAGGAAAGGCCGACTTCATCTAATTTAAAAAAAAAACATGACGTGTAAAAGTAAACCTACTTACAAAAAATAAAATCATTTCATTTCATTTGATAACTTCGGGCCGCCCCGCGGCGGCGCGGCGGCTCCCGCCTGCTTTGGCCAGCACGATTTATTCCGAACATTTATGAACGCGCTAAATGAGCACGGATTTGTTTCGAAGAGACCAGATAAAAAACCGTGTTCAATTCAATTGCACACTATTTTGTAAAACCTCTTTTAGCGTTGCTTGATCGCAAAAACGTGCGTAGTTGACGCGAGTTGAGCACGGGTTGGTTGAATTGTGTAGCAATACAAAAGCGTGTGGATTTCGCGACACCGGTGTCGCCAGTTGAACACGGAAAGGGAAATACGCGCCAGGGCACCTTCAAGTCAATGAAAGACATATTACCCAATGGTAGAACAGGGTATAGTACATAATCATAGAACTCACATCTGTGCTATGCAATTATACAATACAAAGGAAATTGAGTTTAGACAATGCAAAGATAGTCTATCTTCTGCACCGGGTCCTTATCTTCTGCGAAAGCAGCATTGTGTTAGTTTGTAAAATTTATTAGGATAATACCGAATTACCTATCTGTGCTCTACCGAAAATAACAAAACTGATTGAATACATTATGCATAACCCGGTACAAACATCGGAATACCGATTTTAGCGATACCATGATAAACAATAATCGATGTTAATTTGCTTTAGCGGTATCGGTAATTTCATAACGGAAACGTTTTGGACAATGAGCCAATTTAATATACCGTGGATAGAGTGCGGTCACAATACAACAAAGATTACAGAAGTTCGGCTCCATACATCATCTGCCTAGCTTTTCCCAACTATGTTCACTATGTTGGGGTCGGCTTCCAGTCTAACCGGATGCAGCTGAATACCAGTATTTTACATGAAGCGACTGCCTATCTGACCTCCACAACCCAGTTACTGGGTAATACGATACCCCTTGCTAAGACCGGTTGTCAGACTTTCGGGCTTCTGACTACCCGTAACTACTGTCAAAGATCCACGAATGACAGCCGGGACCAACGGTATGCAAAGATGTCACCAATCCAAAAACCCAACCGCGGCAAGCGTAGCTTAACCTGATCGATCGACCTGTGCGGCTGTTATTATTTATCCACAGACCCCTCGAAGAACTTCGGCTCCATATAACGAGCGAAAACAAGGCACACGCACTTATACGCAACACACGTGGTACGATCTCAATCCATTTGTCAAACGAACGCCAGGACTAGATGCACTCGCTGGACGTTATGTCTGTCCCAAAGGTATTTGAAAATTTAAACAAATGCATCAGCAAACAGACCTTATGCCAATTTGTAGTGTCATTTATATTCATATTTTTTATTAATTCACAAAGACAACACCATGAACAAAAAGCCTTAATTACAATTTACAAGCTAACACTAAAATATATACTTATTTCATATTATTTATTAAAAAAATAAAAAAAGGGAGGAGCTAATTGGGGATTAAAAAATTTACAAATTGAGTGCTTTGGTATCATTATTTGAACCTTTTTTAATCCGAAATTTTAATTTCAGAGATATTTTTCGTTTGACAATAAGGTTAATTTCATAACCTCAATTTTTGTCGATAATTTTTCAATTACAATTTATGAATGTTATTCAAATAATAATTATTGAAAAAAGTGAAAAAATATAAAGAAATAGATAAGAATTAAACCTGGACTAGGAACTGTCCTTTACACTTTCATCAGATACATTTAGGATAGACTATAGACATGCGTTTATGTGTGTGCGTTTTCGCTATTTGTACGGAACTGACCTTCTGTACCTATCTATTTCATGGCGATTCGGTGATACCGCAACATCAAAATTGTTTTTATGCATGTGGTATTTTTTATTTGATTGTTTTTTTGGTGTAATTACTCTCTCTAGTTGGTTGGTGAATTTTTAATAATTTGTCGTGTTTTATATTGATATACATTATCATGTTATTTTAACGTTGGTCAAACAGAACCAGGTACAGACGCCAACACATCAAGCTACTACAATCTGTCAAATTTCTTTATTAGATTTTCAACTTTATCTTAAAAGCATAAGGTTCAAGGTTGATTAGGAAATTTTGACAGTTTCGGGTAGCTTGATGTGCTGCGTCTGTACCATGATTTTTTTTTTCAGTAATCCATGCCACGTTCCGACCAGCAGATTAGCACTATTTTTACTACCTCAAGAACGTAATGTTTATGCAAATATGTTAAGTACCTACTAATTTAAAACTTAGTAACGTAACTAGAACTGTCTGCGGTCTAACTAAAAGGCTGGCAGTTTGCCTAACCGCATCTTTTTGGAAATATTAGCGTAAACTATATACACTGTAAAACATTAAGTAGGGGAGGAGTAGAAAACTATGGTAAATTATCGTTAGCCAATAATATGATCTAGTTATCGAAAAAAACGTAGATATTTGTGACATTCACCAACCCACACTTAACTAATCCCACCGATCTCGGTTTGTTTTGAAACAAATCAACAGTGGAATGTTGACGTGTGATCCCAACTTTTTACATTGAAATATGATGAACGGGACCAGTGGCTGAATATTTATTTATTTATTCATAACAATTTTTACATTGTGTCGAATATTAAAAATGATTTTATAACTTAAAAAAAAACAACAACAATAATATACATGCCACTTAATTACGACGAGGAAGAGTAATAATAATAATAAATAAATGTCATTTAAAAAACTAGAATAATAATGCTACAAATAAAATTAAATATAGCCAATGTCAGATGTCCAATGTCAATTACTTACTTAAATGTCATGAATGTAAACGAACAACAGAAGATTTTTAGACTACCTACCTAATAAAAATAACAATCTTAATAAATTTACAGTTTAATAAGTATCATCATTTCAGCCAAAAGACGTCCACTGCTGGACATAGGCCTCCCCCAAGCACAATAAGTAAGTTTACAATTTAAATATCATTAATAGAAAAATAGCAGCCTTCCAGTAGGTAACGCTTCAATTTAGCATTGAAGTCCCTTTTGTAAAGTGATAAGTGTAAAGTGATATCATTATATACCATCATGATCCTCATTTCAGCCGAAAAACGTCCAACGTCTATAAATTGCTGGACATTGGCCAAGCATCGCCATTGCGTGGCTATTATTGCGCACACGAAATTAATTTATGCACCCACGATAGAGAGGAAATGCTACAGATAGTAATCATTGTTTTCTAAACATTTTCTTATTCGCAATTACAACTGTTATTTGGCACCCGATAGTCATTATTGATTCGTACTTAAGGCGCGGGAAGAAGCAACATTTTAGGTAATTGACAATAGCGCATTGCGGCAACAAATAAGGTTTACAACAGCGATGCGTATGATGGTAGTTGAATCGAATGACCACCAAAACTAAAGTAATTTTGCAGTTTTAATTTAATCACACTAATATTATATAGGCGAAAATTTGTGAGTATGTGAGGGGGTGTGTGTGTGTGTTTAAATGTTTGTTACTTCTTCACGCTCAAACGGCTTGACCAATTTTGATAAAATTTTGTATGGAGGTAGCTGACACCCTGGATTAACATATAGGCTACTTTTTATCCCGATATTCCCACAGAATCGACACTTATGCGGGTAGAACCGCGGGGCGCAGCTAGTTAAAACATAAATGCGCTGCTCACTGGAATAGTTTTTAGGTATTTCTCTATTTGTTTGAATTTCCTTTAAATAAAATATGATAGTTTACGCTCAACATTTTAAGAAATAAGCCAGGAAAAATATTTTTATATAAGTCTTTTCTTTGTATGTACATTTGATAATAGACTCATTTTTTCTGACTTGTAATACGAGTATGTATCAATACAATCAATGTGATAACTGTGTGACAGAAAACTGCGTTTTACTGTGTCTACCTTTGGACAGCGCCTTAAGTTTCCACTATCTCAAAATCCTTCATTTAGTGTCCTTCAACCGATTAACTACATATTCAGGTTTTATTGGTAAAACATTAACAACCTCTTAAGAGGTCATTGTACGTACTCGTCATTATGAACGACTTTTACTATGGGACCAAACGAAAAAGATTAAAAGAAGAAAGAAAAAGATATTATTATTATCTCCTTTATTTATTTACATAAGTACCTTATAAATAAGTATATATTTATAAGGTACTTATGTAAATAAATAAAAAAAATAAGAATAAAAACCATTTAAATATATAAAAAATTATTAGTGTCCAGAAGTACCGCTTTCTGGATCGAGCCCTTGATCCAGCTGCCCAACGAGAGCCTCCTCAGGTGTTGGTCGAGGCTCTTAGCTATTAATCCATTGGCTGTCACGACTATCGGCACAATGATCGCTGAGTCCACATCCCACATCTTAGCTTAGTTTCGCTGCCTTTAATATTAAAAAAAAACCTTTTCTAATAATCTAAGTTTTTTAAAACGAATTGTCACTGAAATTCCTTGTTTCAGTGAGAATTCGTTTCTCTACTCCAACGAGCATTGTGCTGTATTTCAGGACTACAACCCTTTTCATCTGTAACAGGAGTGGGTCCCCTCCGCAAAAGTTTCAGGCGTGTAGATGAAGCCTATTGTTTAATCTTTTCGCAATTATTCTGAGTCCGTTGGATATCATTTAATTCCCAGTTAGTTGTTTTGGATGAGTTTTGTATTTTGAAGTGGCTTTTACATACATAATCAATCAGCCTATAATGTTATTACTGCTGTGAGATAGCGAGCCGTAATCCACCTCGCGAGCCCGGGCCCTAATTCACGTAATCCGCGTCAAATGCAAAAAAGAAAATCCTTAATTGTGTCATAGAGAATAAGGCAATTGACGTGGTTTCGAGTAAGGAATCGGTAAGTGATTGGTAACTCTTAGCAGCCACGGGTTATTTTAACTTAATTTTATATTTGAATTGTTTTTTTTACGTAACCCCTCCGTGCCTCGGAAAGCTCGTTAAGCCGTTGGTCCCGGCTGTAATTCGTGGATCTTTGACAGTCGTTAAGGGTAAATGCTTTGAGTTTGAGTTGAGTTTGCAGTGGTTGACTTTAAAGTGTATCTAATGATCTAGACTATTCTAGACTGTTAGAAAACGGCTAGTTTTCTTAACTTCATTAGCACGAGCTGCTACACATAAAGCCTAAGCCGCTAAGTCTAATTTCGTACAAGAATACAATATCATAAATTATAACGGAGGTGAGCACTCATCCGGCCAGGTGGGATGACGATCTGCGAAAGACTGCAGGCAGATGCTGGATGCGTCAAGCTGAAGACAGGGCGCTATGGCGCTCATTAGGGGAGGCCTATGTCCAGCAGTGGACTGCTATAGGCTGATGATGATGATGAGCACACCATAATTATTTTTTTAAATTCATCCCTAAGGGAGTTAAAAGTTATGGAAGTTCGTCATTTTTACCGATAGGAAATTCCATCGTACGCGCTTGTAAACGAAGCTTGCTGACTCCAAACAAACAAGTCGGTAAAAACAAAGAAACTGGAATTTAAAATGTAGGTAAATTAATCGAAAGACTTTCAATATTACCATGAATGGGTAAACTGGCATATAATTAAATAAACTATAAAACAATGTCTGTTAATAGTCGGGAAAATTGGTATGGCTTCGAGGTCGCGGTATTAAACCAGATGGAGGCATTAAACTGTGTACACTATTGATACACTTTTAGAACACTGAGTACCAGAATGCAGTGGAACAATGACAACTTTGTGAACATTTAAGTAATTTTTGTTATATATTATTAAAGACGGTAATGGTCCGGTAAAGGGGGTCCGTGGCTAAATAATAACAGCCGCACAGATCGATCGATCAGGTTAAGTTACGCTTGCCGCGGTTGGTCTGTGGGTGGGTGACCATCTTTGCATACCGAGACCCCTGCGTGCCTCGAAAAGCATGTTAAGCCGTTGGTCCCGGCTGTCATTCGTAGATCTTTGACAGTCGTTACGGGTAGTCAGAAGCCCGAAAGTCTGACAACCAGTCTTACGAAGGGGTATCGTATTACCCAGTAACTGGGTTGTGGAGGTCAGATAGGCAGTCGCGCCATGTAAAATATATACAGCTGCATCCGGTTAGACTGGAAGCCGACCCCAACATAGTTGGGAAAAGGCTAAGGCAAATGATGAAAGACGGTAAAGGTCTTCCATTGCTAATGATACCAACCAGCCAAACGAAACTGTGCCTCACAGTTTCACGCACATAAGAATTCCTGCATATTTCTGGCATAAAAAGTACAAATAGATCTTCGTTTAATCTTCCAAATCCGTTTGATTTTTACTGTTCTTTTAATACTTACTCGAGTTAAAGGGCCAGAACAGTACCCCCCCGTTGTTGTACAAAATAATGTAGCTAGCTAGAAACCGGCGTGTTCTAGACGAATTTTCGATTCAAAGACATATTGGGTCCGTGTGGGGGATACAGCCCACTCCCTCTAACAGGGAGGAATACTGTGTGTCCCCAACAGTGAAAACGCTGATTATGCTTATTATAATATGCTGATTATGCTTTATGCTTATACGTTTTATGCTTTTGCATGAGGAAACCCTCACGATGTTCACGATGCTATGTTTTATGATATTTTACCCATTTGTTTTTTTTTTCTAATTTGTACAGACGCCAAGCACATCAAGCTACTCGAAACTGTCAGATTTTCCCAATCAACTTTGAACCTTATGCTTTAGCAATAAAGTTGAAAATCTTCATATTGTAGTAGCTTGATGTGCTGGCGTCTGTAGTTAATGTATAAGTTGATACGTCCTATTAGGCGCTAATAAACTTCTTTATTTTTTCTCCCGTTGGTAAACTGAATTTTTTACTCTGTGTCAAATACTCCGCGTATTACTCGCGGTACGAACAAGTTTTATAGGTGCCACCTTTACGATCCTCGCTGGAAATAACTTTACACGTTTTCTGCGATCAATCCCCTGGATTGGACACTATTGTCGTAGAGTCCTAGCATTATGCTGAGATAGCTTTATTTTGTCAACAGTTGCAGTTGAATGGTTTCTAGGTTGAAACGTTAAATATCAGTTGGGCAGCATCGCTATTTTATTTATTAAAGTGGAAATTAAACTCTCAGAAGCTGTCACAAACCATTTTGTACGAAAGTGAACAAGATAAGTATGGCGGTGTTTTTCTAAAACCACACACTTTTTTTTTACTTTTACAAAGACGATCAATAATGCAGCACATTTTGGCAAAAAAAAAAGAAAACAGCAAAAAATACCACATTCAAATATTTCAAATGCAGGCTGCACGAAACATGACGGTCAATTACAGCATGCAGTTTTATAAATCCCCGAATACAACTGTACAATAATTTCGGCTATCAGCATTCGGGCTATAACTTAAGTCAGGGGAAATTAGCTTGCTGCAAATATCTGCTGCATTGTGGCAGAAATATTTGGCTGGCAACACTGTGCTAAGTTATGGAGTCGCTTTTCAAGCAGTTAAGGATTTTAGAAAAGAACTATGGTTATAGCAGAGCAATGATTTGAATAAGGCAACATTTAAAAGATAAGTAGGTTATTTTTTTTTTTTTGGTTCACCATAAACGGTCTTTAGCTAACGACATTCAGTAACATTACAGACTATAGGTCACAGCACACGTATTAAATCGGAAAGGGATCGGCACCGTATTAACTCGAGCCGTTCAGTATTCTTTGTATGAAACTCCCTACTGCAACGCACACTAATCGGAATCGTAACGTAATCGCCTCGCCTCGGGACAAGCTCACGAGTCGAGCTTACGTCTCTTCGTCCACCCTTGCCCCTGTCACCCCTTCGGCCTTCCTGCAGCACCATCAACCAGCGGTCGGCGAGCCGTAAGCGCGGTTGTCGCCTAGCCGTAGCCGAGTCGACGTATCGGAGCTTCTGATCCGCTTTGGTTACGTGCTTACGTTAGGTTGACGCCTATTTGACGGCGAGGGGAAAGGCGATACGGTGCCGATCCCTTTCCGATTTGATACGTGTGCTATGACCTAAAGTCAGTATCTTCTATTTTACTGATTACAATTTATTAATAATATCTTATGTATCTGGGGATTACCTACTAATAGCTAAATAAAAAAAAAACTAATCAAAGCTAGTGGAAACAATATTACGTTGTTCAGGAACTAGAGAAGTTAAAATTAAACAATCGTGGCTAATAATAAAGTAGTGTTAGCTGCAACTTCAGACGGGAGGGAGTTACGAGTGACCAGCCCTATATAAGCCAACGCAAACCGGCGCGCACCCTTTTTGGCCAACAGGCGCGCGCTCGCTAACATCATCTTAGGATTACGTGTCATAATTTTATTTTAATTTAAATATTATTTTATTTGTAAAATTATTAAAGATTTCGTTTAGTTCAGTTATTTTTTTTTTTAAATAAAATTGATTTAAATTCCCAAAATCAGAAGTGGGATTGAACGCTATTATAGCCGCTTCAAGTCATTTCTGGTTCCATCATAATGTCGAGTAGAAAACGAGCACCACCGCGAGAGCGCGCGTCTTCGCCTAATTTAGGTAATCTAGCATCGACGATGGAAGCAATCCTCAACCGCCTGACGACGCTAGAGCAGCGTGCCGAACCACGTGCAACCACGCCGCCGCCGCCGCCGTTGCCTGCCCTCATCGAGCCAGCACCAGCCCCAGCAGGGAACGTACCACGTGGCGAGAGCGTGGACAGCACCCCGAGTGTCGCCAGACGCTCAGCTATATCAACAACGGCTTCAACGGACATCACGGAGCGTCTCATCGACGCGCTAAAATGCATAAACCCGGTGAGATCAAACCACTATTATGTGTCGGATTTTGATCCTAGCATTCATGACGCCTATGCGTGGTGTGACGAGGTAGATCGTGCTCAATCGCAAAACCAGTGGGATGAAAAAGAGTGCCTGGCCCGTGTGGGACTATCTCTAAAGGGCGACGCACGTTCCTGGCTGCGCGAATGGACTAGTAACAATCGTACTTGGTCAAACTTCAAATCAGAGCTCAAATCACTTTGTCCGCGACGTATTGACATCGCGAATATTCTTTTTGATGTGATGTGTAAAGAATCTGATAAGTACTCCACGTATGCAGACTATGCACGAAAATCATTATTACGGCTACGTATAGTGAACGGATTAAGCGATGAATTATTGTGCGCCATAATTGTGTGCGGCATAAAAGATCCACAAATACGTGCAGCCGCCACAAACGCGAAATTAACACCAGAAACCATCGTAGAGTTCTTATCAATCGATGTGAAATCAGATCGTTCAAGTGCAAGTGTACCTAATAATAATCAGTCACGCAATAACCGATCCACGACTGATTCTTCCACCGAACGATTTCGCAAGCGTCCTGCCACAAATACCGATCGTTTACGTTGCTATAATTGTAATCAAACCGGACTTATAAGCCAATATTGTACCAAACGAAGTAAGACAGATGACGGTAGCATTAAAAAAAATAAATCCGCAACTACCCCCGAATCTACTAACAAATCCGATTCTAAAGTCGTGTGTACATTTTGTAAGAAAGTAGGTCACACCGAGGATAAATGTTTTAAGGCTCTTACACACCGGCGCGACTTGTCGCGCGACGTGTCGCCTGGCGATTCTGCGATATTATCGCGCCGCAACACCTTTCACACAAGCGCTACACCGTGTAGCCGCGATATCGCCGCGACACCATACAAAATGAACATTTAGTATGGTGTCGCGGCGATATCGCGGCTACACGGTGTCGCGCTACTCGTCGCGCCGCGACGGTGTCGCGGCGCGACAAGTCGCCCCTGTGTGAAGTGTCGCGCGCGTTTCCATAGAAATTGTTCTATGGATATATATCGCAGAATCGCGTCGCACTGTCGCGTCGCGCCTGTGTGTACAAGCCTTTACAAAACAACGTTCTGAAACGCGAAATAAATCTAATATCAACTTTTGTCGTGAAGTAACGTGCGACCGTACTAAAAGGGATGTCATTACAGCTGTGATTAGTGGAGTACCCACCGATGTGTTAATTGATAGTGGTTCGAGTATCTCTCTAATATCAAACGATCTAGTCAAACATTTCTCATGTCGCACAAACCCGAGCGTACAGATATTGCGTGGTTTAGGTGGAATAGAAATGCGTTCCGATTGTTTCGTAACCTTGTCAATAGAATTTAGCGAGGTCACCTTAGAGGTAGATCTTTATGTTGTGCCCCGTGATTACCTTAGTGCACCTGTGCTTATCGGTACAGATGTACTAAATAGGAAAGGCCTCGCATACATTCGAACTGGCGATTCGCAGCGAATAATTAGGAATAGTTCGCTTGTAAATAACTTGACACATAGTGAACCGACTGTGCAACTCGATTCGGTCAACACACAATTGCGTGGAGAGGAAAAAGCGCGTTTATCGTTTGTGTTAAACAAGTACTCAAAATATTTACTCAGTGGAACAGCGTCAACCACCGTTAATACCGGAGAGATGCACATTCGGCTCACTAGTGAAGAACCTGTTAACTATCGACCATACAAATTATCATACGACGAAAAATTACGTGTTCGCGAAATCGTTAGTGACTTAAAGGAAAAGGGTATAATCCGTGAGTCAGAGTCTTCGTATGCGAGTCCGATTTTGTTGGTAAAAAAGAAAGACGGATCGGATAGAATGGTTGTTGATTACCGAGCTCTAAACAACATAACAATAAAAGACAGATACCCTCTTCCTTTGATCGATGATCATATAGATAGGCTTGGGAAATGTAACTATTTCACTGTGCTAGACAT
Organism: Oligia latruncula; assembly: GCA_948474745.1. Lineage (NCBI taxonomy): Eukaryota > Metazoa > Arthropoda > Insecta > Lepidoptera > Noctuidae > Oligia > Oligia latruncula. The sequence continues at coordinate 20,649,646 of OX419685.1, forward strand.
GGTGACAGGCTTCCATCAAATTAAAATCAACGAAGATTCTGTACACCGAACTGCATTTGTGACGCCCGAGGGGCATTTTGAATACCTCAAGATGCCTTACGGTCTCGCTAACGCTCCCGTGGTCTATCAGCGCATTATATCAGATACACTGAGATCTCTCATCGATGCAGGTCAGGTCCTGGTCTATATCGATGACGTCATGCTAATGAGCGACACCGTAGAGGACGGATTGTCCTTGCTCGATTCTGTTCTGGCGATTTTAACAAAGGCAGGTTTTTTCCATTAATTTAAGAAAATGCACCTTCCTTACCAGTGAAGTGGAGTATCTTGGGAGGACGATCAGTAAAGGTCAGGTCCGGCCGAGCTTACAAAAAATAGACGCACTAGCCAAATCTCCGATTCCTAAAACAGTTAAGCAAGTAAGGCAGTTTCTCGGTCTGGCCGGCTACTTCAGAAGATATATCCCAGGATACGCTACTACAGTGGCCCCCATCGCTTCATTGACTCGCAAAGAGGTTAAGTTTCATTGGGGTAACGAGCAGGAGCGAGCGAGACAAGAAGTCCTCTCAATTTTGACTAGTGAACCTGCGTTGTTAATTTTTGATCCATCGTTGCAAACTGAGGTCCACACTGACGCAAGTTCGTTAGGATACGGTGCTGTATTAATGCAAACCGCAAAAGACGGACGTAGACATGCAGTAGCGTACTATAGTAAGGTCACTGTAGGGGCGGAACCCAGGTACCACTCCTATGAGCTGGAGACTCTCGCTGTAGTTAAGGCCTTGCAACATTTCCGTCAATACCTAGTTGGTAAACACTTTAAAGTAGTTACCGATTGCAACGCCTTAAAGATGACTCAGCGTAAAAAGGATCTCTTGCCTAGGGTGGCACGCTGGTGGATGTTCCTACAAGACTATGATTTTACCCTCGAGTATCGGAAAGGTCAGTTTATGTCGCACGCTGACTATCTCAGTCGTAACCCGGTTAACCTTTGCGCCGTACAAAAACCAACTAACTGGGCTCAAGTTGCACAAGCCGCAGACGATGAAACGGTTACTTTAATCGAAAAATTTGATCAGGGTCAGTTAGATGGTTCACGGTATGTAAAGAAAAACAATTTACTTTACTATAAGTACAACCCGATAGGTGAGCAATCACGATTACTATGTTATGTTCCAAAGGGTTTTAGACTAAGTATGTTACGTGTATTTCATGACGAACACGGTCATATTAATATTGAAAAAGTGCTTGATTTAATATTAAAACATTTTTGGTTTCCTAACATGCGCCAATTCGTTAAGAAATACATAGGTCATTGTATTGTTTGCCTAACACACAAAAAGGTGCCCCGTGCCCCTCTACAGCCAATCACTTCGTGGACGAAACCTATAATACCTTTTGATACAGTGCATGCGGATGCACTAGGCCCTCTGCCCGAATCTAATGGCTACAAATACATTCTCATTATAATCGACGCTTTCACGAAATATTGTTTTCTGTATCCTATGTATAAACAAGAAAGCGCGGAATTAAAACGAGCATTTACTAACGCGGTTTCGATTTTTGGTACTCCGCGATTAATAGTATGTGATAGGGGCAGAATGTTCGACAGTGCCGACTTTGGCGAATGGGCAGCAAATTTTGGTATTCAGATACATTTCATAACGCCCGAAATGCACCAAGAGAATGGCCAAGTAGAACGGTATTGTCGAACAGTGCTGAACATGGTTAGGATAGATGTAAATTATAGACATGAATCCTGGTCCAATGTACTTTGGAGGCTACAGTTGGTACTGAATGTTAATAAGCAAAAAAGTACTCAATGCTCAGCATTAAATCTGCTTATCGGTTGTGACACGACTACTCCTACTATAAATGCTCTCGTCCGAGATATAACCGTAGACGGTTCCACACCAAATCGCGAAGCTTGGCGTGAAATGAGACGCCAAAGGGCTGAGGATCTATTGGCTCAAAATCAGGCTAACCAAGATGCCCGTGTCAATAGAGGTAGAAAGCCACCTAGAGCCTTCGCTGTGGACGATCTGGTTTTTGTGATTAAATCATCTCAAACTGCTAATAAACTCGACAGTGGCATCCGGGGTCCATATCGCATTATTAAGGCTCTGCCAAATAGTCGATATGAATTACGACTTCTGGCGGGCTCCTACGGAAAAACGACGCAGGCTGCCGCGGAATATATGATACCGTGGCGAGGCGAGTGGACCCCCGAGACCTGTGCAGCATTTTTTGAACGTAAGATTACTCGTTTTATTTTGCTTATCATAAAGTTTCAGCTTCCTATATTGTTTATGCTTACCTAGAAGATGTTTGCTATGGCGCTGTAGGTACTTATTTTCTATCTTGCCTACTTATATGTGGATAGGTGACCTAGATCGAACTCTTATAAGACCTTGTGTGGCGTTGAGTTGACTGAGAACAGACAAGTATGTTTGTTCTGTACATGTAAGACCTGGATGGCTTCGGCATAAGGCATTGCACTGTGTTGTTTTCGTGTAAGTCCTTGTGTGGCATCGAGACTGTGTTGTTTTCGTGTAAGTCCTTGTGTGGCATCGATACTGTGTTGTTTTCGTGTAAGTCCTTGTGTGGCATCGATACTGTGTTGTTTTCGTGTAAGTCCTTGTGTGGCATCGAGACTGTGTTGTTTTCGTGTAAGTCCTTGTGTGGCATCGAGACTGTGTTGTTTTCGTGTAAGTCCTTGTGTGGCATCGATACTGTGTTGTTTTCGTGTAAGTCCTTGTGTGGCATCGAGACTGTGTTGTTTTCGTGTAAGTCCTTGTGTGGCATCGATACTGTGTTGTTTTCGTGTAAGTCCTTGTGTGGCATCGATACTGTGTTGTTTTCGTGTAAGTCCTTGTGTGGCATCGAGACTGTGTTGTTTTCGTGTAAGTCCTTGTGTGGCATCGATACTGTGTTGTTTTCGTGTAAGTCCTTGTGTGGCATCGAGACTGTGTTGTTTTCGTGTAAGTCCTTGTGTGGCATCGATACTGTGTTGTTTTCGTGTAAGTCCTGGTGTGGCATCGAAACAGTGTCGTATTCATCTCATATAAAAACCTTGTGTGAGATTGGAGCAGTATCCTACGCGGCGTATAAGACCTTGTGTGGCATCGCTCATTAATGTACTACATGAAACATAACGTGTTCAAAAATATAAAAGCGCATAGTGACATCTTACCCCATCTAAGCATAAACTATTATTGATAAACATGATGTATGTTATATCTAACATGTGTGTGTTTACCTTCCCAGATTATGAAGATTCAGTTGAGACTGCTTCAGAGCCTGAGCAAGGACCTTCTACGGAGAGCATCGAGGACGCTGCTCAGTCAGGAGAAGCCGTGTTAGCTGCAACTTCAGACGGGAGGGAGTTACGAGTGACCAGCCCTATATAAGCCAACGCAAACCGGCGCGCACCCTTTTTTGGCCAACAGGCGCGCGCTCGCTAACATCATCTTAGGATTACGTGTCATAATTTTATTTTAATTTAAATATTATTTTATTTGTAAAATTATTAAAGATTTCGTTTAGTTCAGTTATTTTTTTTTTTAAATAAAATTGATTTAAATTCCCAAAAGTAGTTTATTTGCGGTAACAAACGCTGCGGTTACAATCCACGAGATATACTTGTTAATTAAAACCTAACTGTTAATTAGTTATTAATATGATGTATTGTGCGTTATGTGGTTTTACATTTTCTGATTAGGAGAGGGGCCCGTGGCTAAATAATAACAGGTCAATCGATCAGGTTAAGCTACGCTGGCCGCGGTTGGTCTGTGGATGGGACCATCTTTACATACCGAGATCCCTCCGTGCCTCAGAAAGCACGTTAAGCCGTTGGTCCCGACTGTCGTTCGTAGATATTTGACAGTCGTTACGGGTAGCCAGAAACCCGAAAGTCTGACAACCAGTCTTACCAAGGGGTTTCGTATTACCCAGTAACCGGGTCGTGGAGGTCAGATAGGCAGTCGCTCCATGTAAAATACTGGTATTCAGCTGCATCCGGTTAGACTGGAAGCCGACCCCAACATAGTTGGGAAAAGGATAGGCATGATGACGTTTTCTGATTAGGATAGTCCGTTTGCCTATGTCCAGCAGTGGACGTCTTTCGGCTGAAATTATGTGATGATGTTAGGGTAGAAATCGTTCTAAGAATTCCAGATTCTACAATATTGTTTCAATGTTGGTCATGTTAAAAGAGTGTTATATAACTCCGCATAAAGCATAATATATAACTCGACAATAACATACTAAAGTTCGGAAATGTGTCATAATATTTTAGTATCGACTTTCCTATCAGACGAAAGGGTATAAAAATTGATACATTGAAATCAGGACATTGTATTAATCTTTTACAGTTTGTTTACGGTTTCATTTATTTTCAGGCAAAAAATAAGGCACCGTTAGTTCCAAAAGTTTACGTTTAATGTTTTATGGTAAATCTGCCATTTTGAGTATGTGCCGTTTATAGAATCTGATGTTTTAAGATTAACCAGTTGAATGTCGTAATTCCAGAAACAATTAAAAAGCCAAAAGCCAAAGCGTGGCGTGGCGACACGCGGGGCGGGACTAATGTAATCAATCCTATACTAAATGTATGTAACCGATAGCTTACCCACGCGTGGCGACACGCGGCGCGGGCTAAATATAATTGCGGCTTTACAGATTTAAACGCCGATTATTGCATTATTTTGCGAAAAAATTGTTTGGATTACTTATTTTGTATTTGTTATCAAATAATAAACATAATTTATTGACTTAACGAAGGTGTTCCATTTTTGATTGTGTGACATGTCTAATTTTGATTCGTTGATAGTAAAATTAAAACACTAAATTGTCGTTGTCTGTTTGATGTTACTTAAATATTTAAACAGCTTAGCGGCTGAATAAATTTAAATGTTAATGTGATTTTGAATGCGTATTCATACCATGAACCTTGGGGGTTCACAGGCATAACTGAAAAAGAACAACCACTAAATGGGTGTTTTTGTGAAAATCTGAAGTCTACGTAGACGAAGTAAAAACAAAAATAATAAAACCTAGCAATATTAGTATTGCGGTGATACAATATAATAAAAAAAACCTTGATGCACACTTCTATTCATCATCTGCCTAGCCTTTTCCACGCCCAACATAGTTGGGGTCGGCTTCCAGTCTGACCGTATGCAGCTGAATACTAGTATTTTACATGGAGCGACTGCCTCTCTGACCTCCACAACCCAGTTACTGGGTACCCCATACGATACCCCTAGGTAAGACTGCACACTTCTATTATTATAATGATATAATTAACATACATTATTATTATCTACTACGTACATTTTTGCATTCAAAAGTCTAAAGTTATGTTCTGTTTTTTATTTTTTTCTTCATAGCTACGAGTATGTCGTCTTCAAATCTCAATGAAACCACGCTTCATTCAAAACCAATCAGAAAATAAAAAACCAACAAAAAAGGAACCTAATTACCCCATTAAGTCTCATGTCCCCCAAACAGGCTATTTAAGGCGTTATCAAACTCAATAGCCCATCACACAGATTCTATGGCCACTCATGATCTGAATGCGTAATCGTGTACCTTTATTCAAAACCAATCAGAAAATTAAAACCAAAAAGGAACCTAATTACTTCATTAGGTTTCGTGTTCTCCCAAATAGGCTATTATAGCCTTATCAAACTCAATAGCCCCCATCTCACCGATTCAGTGGCCACTCGTGATATGAATGTGTTATCGTGTATCATGGTACAGGGTGTTGCTTTCAATTTAGCTTGGCCAGTTCGTGTCCATTAAAACGGTAATTTCGGCTATAAATATAGCCCGGGTTGCCACTGGGCTAATCGCGCTGTCCAAAATGCGTTTTGTGGTCTTAAATAATAATAAGGACAGGATATATGGCGCGGTGTACCGGTCCGATAGTTATAATATGGCGCGGTGTACCGGCCCGATAGTTCCGTTTGGGGTAGATTGTTTGGTTATTGAGGTAGTGTCGTGCATAAAGGTCAATTATCTTTTATGAGAATGTCGAAACATTTTGAGTAGTTGATTAATTATTAATCTTCTTTGTGAAGGTCTGAAGTTAGGCTCATTGCTCTCGGGGTTACAAAGAAAATTGGTGGGAAAAGTAATTAGCTACTTTTTAAAGATTTCTTATTTTTACAGAAGCTCACAAAATACGTACGTTGGTATTTATTTTCAAATCAAATCAAATCATTTTATTTCAGGTATACACCCATATAAAATTTAACCGGATTACAAATTCAATAAAAAATTAAATTAAATTAAAGATTAAAAAACACATTACATATTATTAAATTATTACAAAACAAAACAACACAACAACAGAGGAATAGATAGGTGTAATTGCCGCTGGAATATTAATTGCCATACACGAAGAAATAGTTTACCTCCTCTAAGGCCCTCAATATTCCATTGTCAGATTTGTGAATACTGTTCATAAAGGAGGCCTGTGACTTTCTCATGATTGCGTAAAAGTCATCAACCCTGCTTTCGGCAAACATGCTGGACGCACTACACCGCCAAGGCAGACCCAGTATGCATCTGAATGCGTTATTATATTGAACACGCAACGTGTTCAAAGCACGCTGCGTGTATTTGTACCATAGGGCACAGGTGTAAAGATTCCGGCAGTATGCGTTAAACAGTATGATTTTAACTTGACTTGAACATTTTGATGCATGATTTTCGATGCGTGTTTACTTTGTCATACTCAATCAACCAAGCTTTTAACTCAAAAAACAAACAACGGAATCTTTTCAATATTTCCACATCCAAGAAGATGAGCCTGAAAAAAAATCACAACGTAGGTACTTCCATCTTCACCTCTCAAAAGTAGGTTAAAGACATTTCGCCGCGCCTCGGGGAAGGTGCCATAGCTTAAAAAAATACTCATCGTTCTTTTTATTTTACGACAGTGTTGAATCAAAATATTTAGGATTAATTTGTACTGTGTCGTTATGTATTAAGGGACAACCTCGTTATTTAAAGCCCGATCAGATACCCGAGGTCTGTCGTAAATCATGGATAATGTATTTGACAGTTAAATATGCTTGGAATGATAGTATGTATTGTGTTTGACTTCGTAAATGGATATTATGGTTGATACGATGTTAAACTCAAACTCAAAGCATTTATTTCAATATAACCATGTAGGTACAGGCATTTTTGAATTGTCAAAATTAATAGTCTGTCAGTTAGTCAGAAAGTTGAAGCTAAAGCTCTTTATATTAGCAATAAAATAAAATCAGCTGATGATAAAATAAAAACTACCTGGCAAATAATAAATAATGAAACAGGTAGGAAAAAACAGCCTAACACTGAATTTAATTTAGAGACTGCACATGGCCCCATCAACTCAGATGTAGAAATAGCTCAGGAATTTGAAAACTTTTTTTCTAATATTCCCCTTAAAACTACTGAAGCTTTAAATTCATCCCCCACGCTTTCTGCTGCCTTACTTAAAAAGAATGTAAAGGCATGCCCTTTGGAGTTTAGGTTTCAGCATACAAGCCCCCAGGCTGTTATAAAAGCTTTTAGAGATCTTAACATTAAATCAACAGAAGATCTCTGGGGAATGTCTGTAAAAGTATGTAGATCTTTTATCGAAACTATTGCGCCCTATTTAGCTTTCATATTTAACACCAGTGTTGACCAAGGAGTCTTTCCGGATCTTATGAAACATAGTAAAGTAGTACCATTGTTCAAATCCGGTGATAGTAAAGATCCTAACAATTATAGACCTGTGTCAATTCTACCAGTTCTCAGTAAGGTGTTTGAAAAGTTGATGCTCAATCAAATGTTACGTCACTTTAATAAAAATTCCATCTTTCATGAACACCAGTACGGTTTCACCAAAGGGCGTTGCACTACTGACGCCGGTGTTACCCTAATAAAGAACATTTTTAACGCCTGGGAAGAAGCACAAGATGCCATTGGAATCTTTTGCGACCTCTCTAAGGCGTTCGATTGCGTAAACCACGAGACACTTCTGATGAAACTGGAGCACTATGGAATTAGAAAAGCAGCACTTGACTTGCTAAGATCATACCTGAAAGATAGAAAGGTTAAAGTTCAAGTAAACGGCGTAAACTCATTAGGGTCTGAAATGACAATGGGTGTTCCTCAAGGTTCGATATTGGGTCCATTCCTCTTTTTAGTTTACATTAATGATTTACCCCAATTACTTCAAAATCAACCGAAGATGGTGTTATTTGCAGATGACACATCGTTAATCTTTAAAATAGACCGACGGTCACAAAATCTTGACGACGTGAATAACTCTATTCTTCAGGTCCAAGATTGGTTTACGGTAAATAATTTAGTACTTAATGAAAAAAAAACCAAATGCATTAGATTTAAATTACCGAATGTTAGAAGTAGCGAATGTGAAATCATATTGAATGGCCAAAAACTAGAATTTATTGATCAGACAGTTTTCCTAGGAATCACGCTAGACGAGAAATTACAATGGGGACCTCATATAACATCTATTGCGGGGCGGCTAAGCTCCGCCGCTTATGCTGTTAGAAAGATAAGACAGTTAACAGATGTAGAAACCGCGCGTTTGGTCTATTTTAGTTACTTCCACAGTATTATGTCATATGGCATTTTACTATGGGGTCGGGCTGCTGACATTGAATCCATTTTTATTTTACAAAAGAGAGCTGTCAGAGCCATTTACAATCTACGTCGTCGCGAATCTCTTAGGGAACTATTTAAAAAGGTTAATATCATGACGGTACCTTGCCAATTCATTTATGAAAATATTATGTATGTAAGAAAAAATCAACATCTTTTTAATAAAATAAGTGATCGGCATAATTTTAATACTAGAAATAAAGATAAATTAGATCAACCTTTTTTTAGATTATCTAAAGTACATACATCTTTTATGGGGTACTGTGTTAAATGCTACAACAAAATACCTTGTGACATATTGCAATTAAATGAAAGAAAATTTAAAACTCATATTAAAAGTACACTTTGTAAACAAGGATATTACAAATTAGAGGATTATATCCAAGATAAGAATGTTTGGAAACATGCTGGTCCTGCTCCATAGGACAATCTAAAAGTTTAGACAAAATCAAACTTGTTCCTAATTTAATTTATATATATATTTTTAATTATGACATCTTATTCTAATTCATTTTTACAATCTGCGACTACAGTGGCTCACACACTTGTTAAAGTTCAACTACTTTTGCATTTTTTTTTTAAATAACTTGTAAATATGTGAGCACCATGTATCTATCACTTATTTGATTTACCTGTCATTGCTTAATTTTTAATTCTTTTTACCTTTTGTGGTAGACTAATTTTATTATGGGTGCATCGTGTTCACATATAATTTTTATTATGTATACAAGACCTTGTAAAACATTTTTAAAAGAGTAACGGTGGAGTTTCTTGCCCATTCTTCTCCATACGAAAACTACCTTTTCGAATGGGCGACTAGAATCATTTCTATTTAGTTTTTTTTTTTGACGTTCAAAAGTGCCTTTAATGTGCCTATTTGAAATAAATGATTTGACTTTGACTTTGACTTTGACTTTGAAGCTAGTTGCCCATTCCAAAACGTAGAATGTAGAATTTTAAATGTATTCGGAACACTTGGTATTTTTTTAAACATTGAAATTCGTGAATACGGTGGCTATTATTTTCTGTTCCTGAATGAAAACATGATAATATAAAAATCTAGTAGGTAAGCAACTTTTTGTCCACTAATTAGTACTTAACCTTTTGACCGCTACAGTCCTGTATAGATGACAAACTAAAATGTGCCCAGCACGCCACGGTTCGACTACATGACAGACTGACGCCGAGGGAACGTCTTTGATTTTTTGACGTGTGGCGGTCAAAAGGTTAAATAAGTCGTTGCCCGTTGCAATCCTTAACAAAATTTCCAATTTGTTTTTTTTGTTTTTAGGAAAACATTGCCCCACACTAGGAATTTCTCCTGTATTGTGGGTGCGTTTATACAAACATTTAAACTCACACACACAAACAGCCAGACCCGGAACAACTACTTCTAGGTCTTACAAATATTTGTTCCGTGCGGGAATCGAACTCGCGACACGCAGCGCAGCAGTCAATCGCTTAACCACTGCGCCAACCGTACCGTCATTATTATATTTCTAAAAGTAGTATTCTCGCAACTTCAACAGGAAAATATTACTCAAAAATTGGCTCTCGATATTTTCGTTTGTAGAAACGAACCCCTAGTTAAATAAAATGGATGCTTTCATTCTTGAAACCAGGTTCAAAGCAACAATAAGAGGTGCTCTTTTCATAAACGTAAAAGTTTTTCAATTACTTGAACTGCTCTCCTTTGGAAAACAAAGGGTTATTCTTTAATTGCCTGTAAAGGGGTACCTACACTTGTAAATAATACTGAAGAAAAAGTTAATGGAAAAATTATTGACTTTATTTCTTGTTTGGTCTGTTTTCAAGTTTTTCCTATATTATACACACATGCGTTGCGCGGGGGGGGGGGTTCCGGAATTGCTCTTTTAAGAGGAACCGGGACCACCCCTATGTGCTGGTGGTGATTACCAGGGTGGTTTTAGTAAGGTAAAAATCCCACACTCCCCGAGGTCGGATGCCTTTTGAAGGATTACCCCCGACAAAAAAAAAAGGAATTTGTGGGCCAGCCCGACTGTCAGTGTCCACGTCGTCACGGCACCGTATGTCACAGAGAAACCAACACTACCCACAGTAAGCCCACAGTAATTAAAATATGCCTGATAATAACGAGACACACATACCTTCTCCGTCATATACATAAACTCAAAGATCAGTCTATCGTCAGACGGCAGAGCCTACAGTCTATTGCCAGACGTTAGGCCTGTCCTAAGTTTTTGCACAACACCCCGTTCTCCATTACCGTTTCCAGTCAGCTCCAGACGTCTATATAAGGTTTGCGGTGCTTGTATCTGGTTGGCCCCTGCTACGCTTTTTAGGGTTCCGTATCCAAATGGCAAAATACGGGACCCTTATTATTATTTCAATATGTCCATCTGGCCGCCAGTCCGTCTGTCCGGATGACACAGCCATTTTACTCGGTGACTATTGGCACTATATCGATGACAATTGGAAGGAAGTAGTTTGCTGTGCATCGCTATAGATCGATGATTGCGGGAAGGCTGGACTGCCCCTTCATCCGACATTGTTCCAGCAGACATGTTGCTGTAGCAGTGTCGGAAATGGGAAATTGATTGTATTGATTTTATTGGTGTGATTATTTATTAATTTTTATTTTAATGTTAGTTTTATTGTTTTGATTATTTATTTTGATTATTCTGATTTAATTTAATTTTATACTATCTATTCTGATTTCATTTAATTTTATATATTATGTTTTCCATTTAATGTACCTATTGATTTTATTTTAATTTATCTGATTTTATTTGATTGTATACGTGTAGATACCATTAATGGGTGTCATTTACCTACCTGAAATAAAATTAATTTATTTATTTTATTATATCTATATTATACCTATTAATGAGAAATACTATTAACTAGAAACTTATGTTTACGGTCGATAAAATCAACCCCATGCATGCGTAAATGTTCATACCAACTACGGAATCCTTCAATTGTGTGGTTTAACACGTACTTAGCCCGTTTTTTATTTAAAAATAATAAAACTTTACTCAGTTCAGAAAAAAACACGGTACAATATAAAAAACAAAAATTAGTAGCAATTTACAAGGAGCCTTAGGTGCTAAGTTTATAAAAATGCCCTGGACCCCACACTAGGATTCCCTGTGTCGTGGGGCCCAGTCTCTTCCCAAGTAAGGCAAACATTTTAATTTATGTACCTAAGTGAAGTAATTAATTCGAAGAGAAATTGAACTCCTCATTCATTATCGTTGAGCTCCTCAAGTTCTGAGTTGAACTGCTCGATTTTTGACAAATGCGTGCACTGATTGGACAGGTCCGCTCAATCTGTGTGGTTCTTTCCTCAAAAGACCATTTCAGACACCAATCAATCTACATGGTCTTCACAAGATCTGACCAAGATTTTGTCTGGACTTTAAAAGAGACTGTGACTTCTGAGTTTGTTTCGGCCTTTCTTCTCAGAATAGTCAGTTAGGAAACGCCGACCTCATCTAGTATAAAAAAAAAACATGATTGACGTGTAAAAGTGTTTGTACAAACCTACTTACAGAAATAAAATCATTTATCATTTAACAATAGATAAAAAAAGAAAACAAAAAACATTTTTATTAAGAACCTGAGTAGTAGTGTATATATATTTGTATATGTTGTACAGTTTTCTCTCTTTTCGCATGCCAAAAAACCTTGAAACATGAAAACACATTATACTGGTCCTGGGTTACGCTCATGTGTTTCGGTCCTCTCGAGTACTTCCTTACACACTAAAAGTAGGTAGCCATAATTTTCACTTTGCAACTTTTTACCATGATAAGGGGCAATATTTGGCGGGAGCGCGGGTTCGTTCCTGGGCCATTCTTTAATATCTGGAACCAATCCAGAAACTATTAAAAATAGTTTCGCGGGAAACTAGAGTTAATAGGTGCATTGAACCCTGTTAATAGGTGCATTGAACCTAGTCTTTCTTTCTAATATTATTTGCTTTTTATCTCTATTTTATTATTTGCAATTTATAATTTTTGTTTTTGCTCAGCGAGAGAACGCCAGTAGATTTCAACTTCTTTTCTTCTTCTTTAGATTCTACGTAAGAGTTAAATTTATATTTAAAATGTTATAGTTTTCGATGATAAAAAAAAAAGAAATAAAAAAAAATAATAATCGACTTCAAAAAGAAATTAACCCAAAATTATGAAATGACTTTAATATCAGAAGTGTCTTGGGATCTATACCTATTTTAGTTTTAGCTTTTTGCCACCGTCTCATAATTTTGAGATAATTTATTTTTGATTTCTATTCATGCACGGTGTTAGCACCCTTCTTAAGTCACACGTATCGTAATGTACTATTTCTGTATCCTTTAAACTATAGGCTTTACATCTGAAATGGTATCTTGTTTCTACCTGTTTCCCTACACAGCAGGGGTCAGTACAAACTGGTCACAATACTAAAAAATATATACTTCATTTTAAGCAACTAAGAGCTACCCTTTCGTATACCCTTCACATTATCGGTTACCGATATTCAATTTTTGTGTATTTGCATAATAGGGTATTTTATTATTTGTGTTGGTAATTCAATTTACCGTAATATTTACCATCGAGGGCCTGTGTAGGTAATATTATTTTGATCGTATAAAATACTGTTGGACATGAAATCAAGTAATCAAGTAAATACCTAATTGAATAATATTAGTATATTTTACGTCATAGAAATAAAACTAAAAGATTCGTGACTGTATTAATGATGAAATTGGGCAGTGGGTCCAGTCGACCTATTCAAAATGTGATTGGGTTGAGTGATCCCGTGGGTCCATTTCGAGTGGGTCCAGTTGACTAAAGACTCAGAGAAGTACTATCATTTTAATCTTCCAACAACTTATATGGTTTCTGCTTGCCTGATTTCAGCCAAAAGATGTCCGCTGCTAGACATAGGCCTCCCGGGACCAAGCGCCGCCACATCGACCGGTACTTCGCTTCGCGCATCCAGCGGACCCCGCGATCTTCACCACCTTCTTTACGTAACATACTGGCTTTAATTTTCATAATGGCTTTCATTTTGACAGCTAACCAACATTCATTGTGTTATTTACTTTTGTTGAGCAGACAAATTTCGAACATATGGAGCAATGGATTAGCAATATCCTTCAAAACGATTCAGAATTTGGGGGCCTAAAAAGGTCACTTTGGCAGAATCATAAAAGGATAACATTATGAATCATAATGGACAGTTCACTGTTAAGTTAATCAAATCCCACTGGGGCGTAATTCCGCTGCCGCGAGAAATCGCGGCACAGTGGACAGAGCTCCAGCGGGATCTCATGGCGACATGGAGAGTGCGACTGTCGCAACCCAGTGTTGGGCACGCCACAATTTTGGCGATAAATCCCCTCTTTGAGGAGTGGCTGGAGAGGCGCCACGGCAATCTCACCTTCCGCCTAACGCAGGTCGGGAGGCTGGCTGCTTCGGGAGGTTCCTGTTCCGGATAAGGCAGGAGGAAACGCCCGGGTGTCACCCTTATGTGGATCGCCTGCAGGACACGGTGGAGCGTACGGTGCCCAGCTTGGGCAGAGCACCACCGCGTCTTCACGGCGGCGATCGGCGGCGGCGATCTCTCGCGTCCGGCCCTAGTCCAAGCCATGGTTCGAAGCGAGAGTGCATGGGAAGCCGTCGCCTCCCTCTGCGAAGCAGTAATGCTCACGAAGGAGGAGGTTGAGCGCGTGAGGGAGAGGCAATCTTTGCGCCCTCACGCCCCTAGTCACCGCAGGAGACGCCCTGAGCGTCGGAAATCGACAGCCGATTCCCGGCCACCGTAGGCGCGGGCTTGCGGACGGCGAGCAATGGGCTGTTCGTCGTTCGGTAAGGACCAGACCCGTGTCGACGGCGCGTTGTTCCACTCGCGCCTCAGAGAGATGTCAGCACTAACTGACGGGGTCCGCTAGGGCCGATGTCTGCCAGGGTCGCGGGTTGTTCGAAAGAGATACCGTGGCCCCTGGTACAGGCAACTGAAGGAACACGGGTGGGTTTTAGTCAGTAAAAGTCTGACACGGCCTCCCGCTTCGCCTAGAGCGGGAGAAGATATATGATAATTGGGAACCCAAAAAAAAAAAGCCTAAAAGCAATCAAAAGGAATCAGGTTAGGTACCTGATTTCTTTTAGGGTCTATGGCTGTCAGAAACAAAGATCCGCCCTTAAAATCTCAACGTAATCCAAGGCACATTTCAGACAAAAAATAAGTCCAAAAAGCGTTTGAATGTATACCGCGTTCGCGATTTACTTTCCAAACATATAAACAAATATATATTTTTGGGAAACAACTTTAACCCATTCCCTGTCCCATGAATCACATAGGATTCATGTTTATTGTTTAACTACTGTCTAATTTGTGGACAGTAAACCTGTTAATACCCATAGGTAGAATAACCCTACATTAAAGTTCAGCATGCGCTAGAACTTCAAACATATTTATAACTTTTTCAATAGTAGGTATTCGCAGAAAGCGATAAGGCCGCCCATTGTATGTTTTGTATTTTTGTTATATATTTTCTGGTGTACCTACAATAAAGTATATATAAATATATACTAGTTATTCTGAAATCAACCTTAACTCAGTCGATATTCGTTTAATGGGAAATAACATCAATTGGAAACAAGGATTCGAATATACTGTAAGTGAGAACATCAATACTAACTTAGAAAGTTTTATCTGGACCTATCGAAACTTCTTAATTAGCGTTGGACCGAGAACAAACGTTATCGAGTCAGAATTGACGTGAAATAATTGGAGTTTTTGTGCTCCGCCCTCTCTCGACTGTGGGGTGAGATGTCATTGTAGCCGGTTCTGGATAGCCGGGCTTAATTACATCAGACGTTTTGTTTTTGACTTTGCGTTTGTTGTTGTCACTTATAAGAGCGTTAAAAAAATATCTCTATGCCAAACACGCAGCCAAATTTTGAGCCGATTCCATTTAAATTGCCATAGACAATAAGCTAAGCATCGGCTTACCCATAATTAATACCTCTTAGGTCTTCAACATATTTTTTTCTTGATTGAGTATTAAAACCTTAAACCTACCTTCAGCGTCAACTTCGACGAAGTGATCCGGCAGAGAACCAAAGTTGTCGATATACCTATAGAGGTATGAGGAACAGGGTGTAAAGTTCACTCAACTTCCATAGAAAAGGGAGGATCCTCCGACCAGACGGGCGTTGTATTTATGCTAGTTGCGCGGTAAACTCTGCTTGCGCGATGCAGGGTTTGCGTGACGTCAGTATGACGCGTTGTTCGCATGTGGCGTTGTAGATACCGCTACATACCTCACAGAATAAGCAAGCTGAACTGGCAATGGGCCGGCCATATTAGCGGTAGAACGCGAATCGGTAAACGTAAGGTAGGACGCCCTCAGGCTAGGTGGAGCGACGATCTTCGCAAGAAGGCTGGTTGCAGCTGGAGGAGAGTTGCCGAAAGTCGAGTTGAATGGGGTGCAATAGGAGAGGCATATGTCCAGCAGTAGACTGCTGTAGGCTGATGATGAGTCAACTTCACCAGACTATAATTATTTATTTATTTACCATTTATGTACACACATAAACAGGGTTATTGGAAAAACACCAACAACCTCTTAAGAGGTCATTGTACTCATCATTATGAACAACTTTTACTATGGGACCAAACCTGAAATCGCGTAAAATAATCAGCTGTTCCATACATTTTGACGAGTTATACGAACATAATTTTATTTTATTCTGTGATTCATCATCATCTGCCTAGCCTTTTCAGCCAATCTAACCGGATGCAGCTGAGTACCAGTATTTTACATGGAGCGACTGCCTATCTGACCTGCACAACCCAGTTACTGGGTAATACGAAACCCCTTGGTAAGACTGGTTGTCAGTCTTTCGGGCTTCTGACGACCCGTAACGACTCAAAGATCCACGAATGACAGCCGGGACCAACGACTTAACGTGCTTTCCGATGCACGGGAGGGGTCTTGGTATGTAAAGATGGTCACCCATCCACGGACAAACCGCGGCAAGCGTAGCTTGACCTGATCGAGTGACCCGTGTGGCTGTTACCTAGACTTGTAAGCCCTCAGGTAAATGTACCTATAAAAACTGTTATTTTATTTTCATAAAATTTTTGGTTTTCCTACAAAAAGTCCTATAAAGTGTTATACTAATGAATACAAATTCTTGTACAAACAACAACCCGAAATAGCTATCAACTGAAATACCTGTACCTATACCTACCCGATTAATTTACTTTCGGCACCAGTATAATAAGACCTCTGTTAGGCCTGGAGACAAATTACAGAGGGTTCATTCTATGCTGGTTGTGAGTACAAAATGAAGTTTTGTGGCGAACAAAAGGAATAGAGATGACATATAGCGATTTATGCGGGTTCGCTTTACCGGGACCCTTTGTGATACTGTCGTTGCGGTATTCAATGAAAAACTGCCAAGAATACTGCATGAACTTAATTTTTTTACTTCAAATGAATGGTGTGGCGACGGGATCTGGAATGATAGAGATCTGAAGGGAAGCGAACTGTGCTAGGATTTTAAACATTTCTTTTTTAGGACACTTGATGGATTTATTTATATTAGCCGGGAAATCAATGAGTCTTCATTTGTCAATGTCATTTCTTAATGTGCAAAAAAACAAAGTATAAAAATATCTTACCGTACTCAATAAAATACACATTCAATCTATTATAAATGCGAAAGTAGGTAAGTGTGTTTATTACCTTGTCACGCCACTGAACTGAACATCATGAAATTTTGCATATACGTTGTCAGGGGCATAGAAAAGGACATAATTATGGTACCTTTCATCTAGAAAAAAAGTACTGTTCCCATGGAAAGCATCAATAACTTTCGACGGTCACAATTGCTTTGGACGCTAGATGGCGTTACGTGTCTTTAGAGTCATGATTGAAACATGACCCGACTTTCTCAGCAGTATTCTAACAAAAAGTACTAGGCTTACATGAATTCACGATAGTAGGTATTTTAATTAATAGTATTATGATTTTAATAGGATTTGAATGAAAGGAGATGTCCGCTTTTTGTATGGACGTTGGTTTTTTATTTCGAGAAAAATCTAACCAGAATCAAATTACATCCAAATAAAAGCTACAAAAATATGGAACTTGGAACCACTGAAATTATATTTTTAAAGCCCACCATTTATGAGAAAAATTATAAGCTATATATTTTATTTGTTGATGGCAACCCAAAATAAACCTGCCACACACTTTGACAATGTCTTAATTGGCAGATGGATTGGATGGATGGATGACTCGCGAGCGTATCAAGAATGTATTTACAGAATTATATTCATTAAAATCAACAATACAACCCTCTAACTTCATAGAATCCTATTGAATGATTTCTAGAATATCTATGATGAATATAATATGATTAAAATTCTGTAAATACATACATAATGGTTGCGAATCATATTTTGTTCAACATACGACCTGACACTGACCTGCAAATTGCAAAAAACATAAGAAAATTTGAATTTCACAGGTTACTTTAAAAGGCGAAATTGCAAATATTTATATATATACCAGTGGGCAGTCCACACAAAGATACCATTCCATGACCTCATTGGGCAGTATTACGAACAGAAAACTCTGGGCATATTTTAACAACCTTTTACATCCTGCTTTGTACGTATAACACAAAGAGATTTTAATCCATTACACGCTTTATGTTATCATCGTCTGGACGGGTATGCGTTTGTGGGGAGAAATCTTGTGGCTATGAAGTAAGCGGGTGTGAGATATTTGTGGGTGCGTCATGTTTGCCGCAAATAAACGTAGGTATTTTCTTTCTTTAGAAGCCTTGTCATGGTAAAAAAAAGTGGTGCAGTACTATTGCAGCAACATGAAACCACGTTAAGACACGTCATTTGCAGTCAAACTAGTTCAGAAAACGTTTAAAAACACTGAAGGAAATGCTCGCTGAGTCACGAAGGGATTCTGAAAGCCGATTGTATAAAATAACATAACATTACATACACATGTTCAGGCATACTTAAAGGTGCAGCTTTAAAAGTCCTCTAACAATGTGGACCAATGACCTTATGGAGGCCACAGGAATCCGCTGAATGCGAGAAACTCAAGACCGGTCGATGTGGCGAAGCTTGCGGTAGACGACGTACAGAACTGGAAGACTTTCGGCTCAAATGATGATGATGAGTAGGCTTTATTATATTGCGATAGCATTGCCTTTTAAATATGCCTTTTTCCATGTGTGCAGGTGTAGGCAGAAACAACGAACATTGTAGGTTCATTCGTATATTTCCATAAATCTATTTATCCTTGAGCACTGATTTCGGTCACTACGAACCTGACCTTTTAATGACATCGCCAATATAATACGGTTTGTCGATGTAAGTAGTTTGACATATTCAGTAAAAAAAAAATTGAGCATAGTTATCGCACCTTTCTCTCCCTCTCACCATTTTAATGGCCCCAACTTTAGGGAACGGTGCATTATTGAATTAATTTTATTTACTTTGAAGGACTAACCAAGTCCGAAATTATCTTTGTTTATTTCTACGACGGCGACGTCAAAATTGTTTGGTTTTCTTGTCCTAAAATAACAATTTTTGGGTTTGCCATAATAATCAAGAAAGAGGTTGTATTTTGATAGTATATTACTGTTTTAATTACCCAAAATGGCCTCCACTACGATAGGCAACAGACTCTGAACACATAAAAAATGAACTGATATCGATATATTATTGGTCTAAAATATGTCAGAATATTAAATTCGAAACCAAAAAGCGCGATCCAACAATTTAACAGACAAAATAAAGTTGAAAAGCAAGTAAAACCACGCGTCAAACACATGCCTCAACCCGCTATCAATTGCGAATGGCACACATACAGTGATCGATGAAATTGGGGAATATTTCATTTTCATACACCGCCCCTGTTTTCGTTACGTCACGCGTTCAATTTGTACATTTTTGGAGATCCATGGGACGAAAGAGAAAACGGTCATGGAAATAATTTTTGTCTCACAAAATTATTTCCTTACTTATTATTAACAACAAAAAACTGATGTATGCCTATGCCTAATATAGGACATATCGGTTTATACATTTAACATTATTTCATTCCTAATATTCGAAATGAAGAAGACGGAAGACGTAGCGTTGGAAGCCTTCGGGAGCAAGGTGGACCGATGGCCTTGTGAAGGCCGCAGAAACATACTGGATGCGGCAAGCACAGAACCGGTCGAAGTGGAGGTGCTTGTAGGATGTCCAGCAGTGGACGACTTTCGGCTGAAATGATGATGATCATATGAAATTAAATTAAATTGTTTATTCTGTAAATGGATATCGGAATCATGTTTACACGTCATACTATAATGAAAAATAAGCAAGATGAGGTCAACGTTTCCCATCCTTACTACGATTTTGACTAAGGCGAAAACAGAATAATACATGAACGGTGCTTTGATCAAAGTAGGTAAACATAAATACTCTTCAATGAAAGTTTTTTCCGTGAAACCATGGTAAATTACGCCTCGCCCTTTTCAATACCTATTAAAAACTGAAGGAATATTCTTCGCTGGCATAATACATTAAATTTCATTTAAAAAACTTCAAAAATTAATAGAAAATTAACAAACAGTGATAGTATAAAAAACAAAATAATTTCCGAATGTGAACTCGTTTTATGAGGAATGTATGCACAGTGCAATCATAATACTAATTTCAGAGCTGCGGAACCCGAGTATCATAGTGCGTGTGTATTGTGTTGTTTGTAAATTTTTGCCAATTTAACGTTTTGTTTGTGTTCGCCTCATATTTGCACAGCAGCAGCTGGTTTTACTCATAACGTTATACCAAGGAAATTAGTTAGCCAAAACAATATTGTGGAAGTCTCTACTTTTCGAAATTATTCGTGGACGTGGAGTGCTGTTGACCAGCAATGTGTTACCCAGTAACTGGGTTATGAAGGTCAGACAGGCAGTCGCTCCATGTAAAACCCCAACTAATCCTCTATCTCTATCTCAATCTGTAGCCTTTTCCCAACTATATTGGGGTAAGTTTTCCATCACATGGGCGTAAGGTGAAAAAATTATTCACTGTTCATTACTTTTCTGTTATACAATAGTTCTTGTAGTAACGAAACGGCCAAGTCTCATATTTTGACTAAGGTGTAGAGTTTGTGAAGTTAGGGCGTGTAGAGTTAGAAGCTTGGCTCTACATGAGATCTGATAACTTTTTGGTAGTGCGAGGCATATGTGGTCTCGTCTTGGCAACATTTTACATGAAAATGTTTTTGGTGGGATATTTCTTACTAGCAGCGCCCTGCGGTTTCACCCGCATAAGTTTCGATCCCGTGAGAATACAGGGATAAAAAGTAACCCTTGTGTTAATCCTGGTTATAAACTATCTGTGTGCCAAATTTCATCCAAATCCGTTCAGAAGTCTCTTCAATGAAAGAGTAACAAGAAACATCCGTTCATCCATCCATCCTCATAAACTTTCGCTTTTATAATATTAGTAGGAAGTAGGATAGGTAATTTTTAAAGCATATCAGGCGTATAAAGTCCGCAAGGCCTTCCTTTCGCATATCATCCGTTGATGTGGCATTAGAATGTTGATAATAATAGTTGGTATAGTTAGGTTCTGCAATGGCAAAGGGGGTACTATCTGGACTCCTTCCGACCGATGAATGTTAAGCTGCATGGGATGTTTTATATTACCAACTGTTTTGAGCTTACCAGTAATCATTCTCTTGCCTTTATCTTAACGTATTCCGTCGTGGCAAAACATGTCTTCTTATTCAATTTTGAAGTAGCCATTATCTCAGTAGTAATCCCTTTCTAGCCATTTTATCTTTCAAACAATCCATATACTGTCTATTGTCCTAAGAATCATATCAACTAATCAACTGACCCCTTAAGGAATTTCGGAATAACAAAAACATTCCCAAAGTAGAACGAAGCAATACATCGCGTATCGGGGAATAAAACTCCCGGATTGGGATCGTAACACTCCGAACATATATAATGCACACACCGAATCTAGTTTCCTTATGTTTTAGTGATGGTGGACGTCGATTTGTGAGGAATAAGACCGTGTCACAATTTTCGTAGGTTACAGACGCCCATAGCACCAAAACTAATGGTTTTGGTTAGTATGGAATCTCCATACACAGGTTTGATACGCCATGCTCACACTGACATTGAAAACGATGAGCCTCGTGCGCCTGGCAGCGTTTAAAACTTATGGCGTAGTACCGAAAGTCGCATTTGCTTTAACGTTTTGACGCAGGCACGTACGTTTACCTCAATACAATGACTACAAACCCTTAGAGAATATATCTTTGAAGGAAACATAATAAATTGCAGTACAGTTCAGTTCTGTTGAAATAGAATATTATTTTGTTTTCTCTTTTATGTTTGCCAGGTCCATGTCTTGTTGCATAATATTAATAATATCGTTTGGATGTTCAGTTCAGCGAAAAGGAGCTTTCTGTCCATATGTAATATAAATTGTTCGTATACTGTATTGTAGTTTCACATCTTGGAAAAACATGTTTCACTACCCGCGAGACGTCCCAAGTCTTGAAAAAAACATCACTACACGTAGAGGGTGTCTTTGCGAAAGAAAAGGGTTGGGTCTTCAACATAAATTAGGTATTAAGTTTACTTCTGACCTGTTTTATATCCTTTAATTTCAGCTTTTCTTACTAAAAGTAGGGGTGTAAAAACTTCCAACAGGCCTAAAATATGATAGTGGTGGACTGCCGATTGGACCGAGTCTTCGAGTGGTGACCGCGTTCCAGAAGCCGCAGCGTTGGAAGGTCGTTCACAAGGTGGACCGACGAACTGGTGAAGGTCATGGGGTACCCTGGATGCGGACAGCGTAGGATTAGTCGTCGTAATCCATAGGGGAAGCCAATTTTCAGCAGACATCTTCTTAACTTAAACCTCTACATGGCAATGTTCATGCAGTTTGCGAATCCGCTCATCCTGCAATACATAAAATGCGCAGAAATAAGTTGTAACTTTAAAATTGCAGTTTAAACCCACCTTCTTATTTCATCCAAAGACTTGTTTTCTTTGCTCATAGTCCTTATTTTCTTGACCATAAGGCTGCTTGTTGTGTGTTCTGAAGTTATTAAACCTACATTTGCAGAGTGTATTGTTACTGCGGCTATTTACACTGTACTCGAGATTGCTGCTCTTTTTTCGGTTGTTTATTACAAAAACGATACTGAAACGGTTACAAAACGATAGGAAAAAAAACTACACGTTCAGTGGTTCAACATAAAATTTGTTCCTTAATAAATCAGTGCCTTCAGATTCAAATCAAATTAAAAATCTAATATTTTATTGCAACAAAAACAAGTTCATAAAACTATTGTGTAATTAACGGCTGACACTGTGTTGCAGCCATCAGCGCCCACCTCCGAGAGGGGACTTGCGTTTGTGAATCTACCATCCACACACGGGGTAGCCATTTTACGATTAGCTGTGGAATATTCCACTGTTTGTATCTCATGAACCGTGAAAGCTAGACAGTTGAAATTTTCACAGATAATGTATTTCTGTTGCCGCTATAACAACAAATAAAAACAGAATAAAATACATATTTAAGGGGGGCTCCCATACAACGAACGTGTTTTTTTCGGCGTTTTTGCCTTGTGGTACGGAAGTTACGGAACCCTTCATGAGCCAGTTCGACTCAGCCAGTTTTTTATTTTAAATTTGCAAGTCTTTTATGTTCTGCATAATATATCTTAAAACAAATAAATTAAATAGGTACCTTAAAATGCAGAGCAAACACACGTTTTCATATCGTTTTATGACACTTCCTCAGAATATCAACACTTTGTTTGGGGACAAAATTTATTTTTGTGTTTGCCCCGCTCAGCAAACAATGTGCTCGGTCTCTAAGTAATGTAGGAGAGCAAAAAGCTAACGCACCACCCCCTCTCGCTTCTTCGTCACAGCGGCGGCGGCGGCGAGGAGACGCAGTTAGAAAAATATGACACAAATTAATTATTTTAGAGAAAGTTATGCAACTTTTATCATTGACGCTGACCGACTATTCATTAACGCTGTATAAAGATACATACATACACATACAATAATATAATCCATACTAATATTATAAATTCGAAAGTAACTCTGTCTGTCCGTCTGTATGTTACCTTTTCACGCCTAAACCACTGAACGGATTTCGACATTGCTATTGACTTAAGTACTTACTTACTTATTAATAAGTTGGTAGGTTTATTTTACCATTATATTTTATAGCTGTTTCATAATTGAAAGAAAGAAAGAAAAATAGGTTTATTTGTCAGAAAATCACGTCGTTTATTTGTCAACAACGTTTTCTTTGTAAACAGTCACGTGTCATTGGTAGTTATTCTCCTTGCAGTATTATAACTGTTTATATTACATTAACATAACATTAATATAATATTATTATAACCAATGACCCAAATGGCGCTGATTAATATACCCTATCATCATCTGCTTAGCCTTTTCCCAACTATGTTGGGGTCGGCTTCCGGTGAGAATGTTGAGATGGATGTGTGGAGTGACGAGAATGGATAAAGTAAGAAATGAGTATATAAGAGGAAGTTTGAAAGTGGCGCCAGTGACAGAAAAGTTGAAAGGAAATCGTTTGTCTTGGTATGGGCATGTGATGAGAAGGGATGAAACGCATGTGACTAAAAGAGTGATGAATATACATGTTGATGGATGGAGAGGGAGAGGAAGGCCGAAGAAAAGATGGATGGATTGTATGGGGAATGATATGAAAGAGAAGGGAGTGAATGATAGCGTGACGGTTGACAGGGGAGAATGGAAAAAGAAAACGTGTTGCGCCGACCCCAAGTAACATGGGATAAGGGCAGGAAGATGATGTTGGGGTCGGCTTCCAGTCCAACCGGACACAACTGAATATCAGTATTTTTACATTGAGCGACTGCCTATCTGACCTCCACAACCCAGTTACTGGGTAATACGATGCCACTTGGTAAGACTGGTTGTCAGACTTTCGGGCTTCTGACTGCAACGTCTGTCAAAGTTCCACGAATGACAGCTGAGACCAACGGCTTAACGTGCTTTCCGAGACACGGAGGGGTTTCGGTATGTAAAGATGGTCACCCGTCTACAGTCCAACCGCGGCAAGCGTGGCTTTTTTTTTATTAATATACCCTATATATATTTAAAAACCTTGCACAAAGAGCTAGACACCTATAACACTAGATACCAACAAGTTCGCATAATATTCATAATGGCTTCGGAATCAGTAGGCACTGAAATATCACGCCGGGTACCAGCCTTGCACCTGTTTCAGTTACGAATGCTTCCTTCAGGATACTCAATTGACTCAAACAGGAGACTCAAAGGCTTCCTTTGAGCCTCACAAGACGTGACAAACGGATTAGGCCAGGTGGATAGGCAACGATGCATCTACCGGTACACTGGTTTCCTTTAGACTGAGATGAAAATCGCTAATACTACAAGCGGTAAAATGACGAATTTCCGTGATACAAACTTTCATACCCTATTTTAAGGCTTTTAGCAATTTAATTATGAAAAATTCTGTCTTAGTACTCATCTTGTCAGACGCTTCACTTTTGGTTCATTCGGCATCTTTCAGTCGAAGTGAAACGTCTGACCACAAAATGAATCAAATGGGATAACTGAATTAGTGAACCGATTCAAATATTAATAAAAATATTGGATATCGTCTCTGGTATATAGGGTAATTGAAAAATTAAATAAAATGAGAGATTTAATCTTTCAATGTGTATTCCTGTCTTTTTGTCGGTGGGTGTCAAGTGAACGTGGAATGAAACAAAAACATACCTTCACTCGACTGAAGCGTCTAAGGAACTGCAGAACATACTTCAAGCCACAGTGGTTTAGGCTGTGCGTTGTCCGTCACTAAATTGAAGATGTGTATTAAGGCGCTGAATAGACCCAAATAGGCTTGTCTCCAACAATTTTTTAGCCAAATCTATACAGTTTGAGACAGCGGAAAAAATATATGTTAATCTTGAACATATTTCCTAAAACTTCGTTGTTTTCAAAACACGTTTTTGAAAAGTTTTCTCGATACAAAAAAATGGTAAACTAACCTCCTAAACTGATCTTCCAACAAAAAAATCTGAATTATTTACCAACGTACGTTGGTAAAATTTATAACAATAACGTATCATATCAAAATACAAAACTTGGTTGTCTAATATTTTTGACAACTCAACTTATTTTTAAGTAATTAATTATTTGGTGGTTTGTAAAAATGTACGAGCGTCGCGAAATCGCGCTTCTCTTTCTTATGTACGCAATCCGACAGTGATCGCTTAGGCGCGCTGCTAGACGGGGCGTATGTCGTTTTGCCCCGCGCTCCGTTCATTTCATATTATCATCAAACAAAAATGTCGGAGGCCAGCAAAAAATCACTTCTATACAACAAACCAATACGTCTCATGAAAGTAGTAATATAAGTAATTTTTATATTTACAAAACAGGTACACGAACAGAAAAAATTAAACTCTAAACAAATAGTTACTATTTTGTACAACGCATTGCGTAAAATTCATCGTCTGTAACAAGGCTCGCTTGGTCTAGTGGTGTCTGCATAGATTCTGAAAAGCAAGTATCGGGTTCGAAACCAAGTTGAGTTTTTCTTCGTTTTTTTTTTAAGTTTTAGGATATTTTTATTGTTTTTTTTTTATTTATGTTGTATATTTTTAGAATAATTATTAAAGTTCTTTACAGTAAAAAGAGACGTTTGGCGAACAGTTCAGAAGCGAAGAAGACGCGCGAATCCGCTTACGCGACGAGACAGTTGCGCGACAAAGTTGAGGAAATGAGATTTCTCCATAACATCACGCATGTATTCTTTCAAAGGGTTGGGCAGGAGTGTACACCCACAATTCACCAATGCTTCATCATGGATATCGTTTATGATTTTCGAAAGTTGTAAAGCCGATAGAAAAGTCGAAATGAAAATCCAAGATGGCGGCTGAAAAGATTTTCAAATTTGTCAACATGGGTGTCGTTTTCATACTTGTCGAGGGTGCTGAAGCCGATAGTGAGGTCAAAATGAAAATCCAAGATGGCGGACGTGAAAAGTTTCAATTTTTTCATCATGGGTGTCGCTTTCATGGTTTTCGGGGGTGCTGAAGCCGATAGTGAGGTCAAAATGAAAATCCAAGATGAAGGACGCGAGAATGTTCAAAATTTTCGTGATGGGTGATTTTTTCATGGTTTTCGAGGGTGCTGAAGCCGATAGTGAGGTCAAAATGAAAATCCAAGATGGAGGACGCGAAAATGTTCAAATTTTTCGTGATCGGTGGCGGACGTGAAAAATTTTAAATTTTTCATCATAGGTGTCTTTCCCTGAATGACTCCACCAAGTCTTTTAATCTTATTGAAGCTTGCCCATATCTTGGACGGCTAGTTGTGTTTGAGCCACTTGACAAAATTTGCTTAATTTTTAGCTCCGTTAGGCTTTGCTGCTGACGTAGTCCGTCTAAAACACTTCCATATAGAAGGATGATGAGCTGATAAAAGTGCTGAAAATCCCGTGTGAAACCCTTCGACGGAGTTGTTTGTCCTTGGTATACCTTGAAGCACTGCATCGAATGTGTTCCACATATCAATGGGGAACCTAGGAGGTCGCCAGCCCCGTCTTTCTAACCTTCCGATCCAGTTATCTTCAAAATAATCAATAACTTCTCGGAGGAGACTGGAATGCTCAGAATAAAACTGAAATTCGAGAAGTTCGTCAAAGGCGTCGATAACCTGTTCAGACGGAACATACGCTAAAGCACTTAACTGGCGAATGTACAACGCGATATCAGGAGTGTGTATGTAATTGTGCAGAACGTCTTTATGGGATTGTATGTTGCGCCAGACACATTGAGAAAAGTGAAAAAACAGCCTCGCAAAGACGCTGTAAGAAAACTTTGTTTTAAAGCTGAAATTGAGGCCTGTTCAAAATCAGTCAAAATAGATCATGGTTGCAAATCTGCTTCATGTGATTTTAAGCTCTCAAATACTTCAAGATAGGCTTCATAGGTCATTCGAGACATGAGTTTATAAATAACTGGTACCACCTCATTGTCATAAAGGCAATGTATAGTATACAGTTGTTTAAAAACAGATGGTGTAATTTTGAAAGTTCCATCGGCAAACCAATGGCGTAAAAATAAGGAATCTATCCTTTCTTGGACCAGTATCATACAATAAAAATGATTCATCACGACTGGTCGTAAACATACTCGTAGTTATCCAAAAATATGCAGAAGCTCATGAACACAGACTTCATCATCACGTGAATGTCGAGGCGATCCAACTCCTTGACAACACTGAATTAGTGCGAAGACTAAAAAGGGTAAAACCTTTTGAGTTAGTTTAGTGCAGTGTAAGTGACCAACTGTAGTGCAAGTGCTGAGTCTTATAAAGAACACGTGAATCAAGTGTCTTCCTCTTAACTTAGAGTGAATAAAAAAGACGTTATTGGACGATTTCTTAATTTTATAGTTACAGTTTAAGTTATATTTATATTACTTATTAGCTAATAGGCTAGATTGTAATGTAAATAAAGTATCACCAACTGTGCTACTTTAAAAAGGGAAAAAAACGACTGGCTTTGCTGTAAGTTTCAGGAATTTCGAGGGCTAGAAGCGAAAAGGGGTTCTCTGGGGCTGAAATATTTGCATTGCGATTCCTGTTTATGCACTTTTTCAAGGACGCAATTGTAGGCAATTTTACGGCTGCCTCAATTGATGCAGTGCTAATGGTATGATCTGCAATCATCTGCTGAGGTGCAGATTGTGTTCGGATTGCCTGATTTTTCATGTTGCATATAATATCCCTTTTGTCAATCGTTGCCCGACTGGGAACATGTTTGTGCTGGCATTTTAATGTTACTGAAACACCAGACAAGTGGCATCGACCCCGACACTTGCCACCTTTATCGTGCCGCCTATATCGTCAGTGCATCTCCAATATGTGTTTTCATTATTATTTTTATCAAAACAATATATACTACCTTTTTTTTTAGTATATGCGAAACCTGAATACCCCTTAAATATTTATTTTATTTTGTTTTTAGTATTTGTTGTTATAGCGGCAACAGAAATACATCATCTGTGAAAATTTCAACTGTCTAGCTACCGCGGTTCTTGAGATACAGCCTGGTGACAGACAGACGGACGGACGGACGGACAGAGAAGTCTTAGTAATAGGGTTCCGTTTTTACCCTTTGGGTACGGAACCCTAAAAAGGTTAAAAGTTGGACACCAAGCGACACTAAGTAGGTTATCCAATCTCCGCGCCGAACGGTTAGGTACCTAGGTACTGTAAAGATCCAGAGGGGACCTCTAGAATACATATGGGAGGAAGCTGATTGAAAAGCCATGGACTTGGAACTAATAAAAGAACATTACATTATTTTTCATTTTATGTTATGTATATGTTTTTGGCTTGCTGCGCGCTTTGGTGTCTTACTGTAAGTGCAGCATGCAATTGTTATATAAATAAATAAATTACAGCTTCACGTTAATTATATCACTGACTCTATAGAACATAGACAGACATAGCCGTTTTGTTCGCGCTACTTTCACTCTAGTCTTTCGCACTTTAGTGCTTTTTACACAAGTATCTTTCGCACAAATGTCTTACGCTAAAATGTCTTACGCGCAATTGTCTTTTGATGAATGGCACCCATGATAAAAAATTAGCATATTTTCGCGTCCGCCATATTGGATTTTCATTTTTATCGGCTTCAGCACCCTCGAAAACCATGAAAAAAACACCCATCACGAAAATTTTGAACATTTTCGCGTCCGCCATCTTGGATTTTCATTTTGACCTCACTATCGGCTTCAGCATTCTCGAAAACCATGGAAACGACACCCATGATGAAAAATTTGAAACTTTCACGTCCGCCATCTTAGATTTTCATTTTTGACCTCACTATTGGCTTCAGCACCCTAGAAAACCATAATAACGACACCCATGATGACAAATTTGAAAATCTTTTCAGCCGCCATCTTAGATTTTCATTTCGACCTTTCTATCGGCATTCAACTTTCGAAAACCATAAACGATATCCATGATGAAGCATTGGTGGATTGTGGGTGTACTATACACTCCTGCCCAACCCTTTGAAAGAATACACGCGTGATGTTATGGAAAAATCTCATTTCCCCAACTTTGTCGCATAACTGTCTCGTCGCGCAAGCGGATTCGTGCAAGTGTCTTTCGCGCAAGCGGATTCGTGCAAGTGTCTTTCGCGCAAGTGGATTCGCGCAAGTGTCCTTCGCACAAGTGTCTTTCGCGCAAGAGTATTTCGCGCCAACGACCATTCGCGCAAAAGTCCATTTGCGCAAAAGTCTATTCGCGCAAAAGTCCATTCGCGGAAACGTCTTTTGCGCAGGTGTCCCAGATCCGTTTCTGAACTGTTCGCCAAACGTGTCTTTTTATTGTTTTAACATTAATAAATATGTATTCTAAAAATATACAAAATAAATAAAAAAAAAACAATGAAAATATTCTAAATATATACAAAATAAATTAAAAAAAACAATTATAATATCCTAAAACTAAAAAAACCAATACAAATTCCCTGTTATGACTTAACTTGGTTTCGAACTCGATAACTCGCTATTCACAATCTATGCAAAAACCATTAGACCAACCAAGCCTTGTTAAAAGCGATGAATTTACGCTATGCGTTGTACAAAACAGCTTATAAGGAACTATTTGTTTAGAGTTTCATTATTTCTGTTCGTGTACTTGTTTCGTCAATATTACATTATAAAAATTACTGACTTTACTACTTCCATGAGATGAATAATAATATAAAACAGCGCCATCTATTGGTTCATTGTTAATTATTATTAACCGCGTCACCGTGCCTGACTCGGTAGTTCACTGTATCACCGCCCTTTAAGAATGGCGCTAGGATATCGGAGAAATAGTGGGCGTGGCTAAAAATACCGAAACATCGGAACTCAATTTCGGGTGACAGCCCCTTAAGTAGAAAATTTATTTACTCGGAATTATTATTTCCAACAAAATTATATTAAATACTAGCTGCGGCCCGCGGTTTCACCCGCATAAGTGTCGGTCCCGTGGAAATATCGGGATAAAAAGTAGCCTATAAGTAAATCCAGGGTATCAGCTACCTCCATACAAAATTTTATCAAAATTGGTCCATCGGTTTGAGCGTGAAGAAGTAACAAACATATAAACACACCCCCACACTCTATTATGTTTGTTACTTCTTCACGCTCAAACGGATGGACCAATTTTGATAAAATTTTGAATGCTTAACAATTCATCAGCATCAAAACAGGAAAACAATAAAACCCATACCAAGTCATCAAAACAAACAAAGTAAAGCCGACCCAAACATAGTTGAGAAAAATCTAGGCAGATGATAATGAATTAGATAGCTTTGCCACAAAACAGGAAATGCTTAACAATTCATCAGCATCAAAACAGGAAAACAATAAAACCCATACCAAGTCATCAAAACAAACAAAGTATCTACTTATTAACGATGACGTAACTAAAACAATTGCACTTTATGTTTTTTTATCTTGAAGTACCATTGTAAACAATCGTGAAGTACTCCCACTCGGTGCCGAGCGATAACAAAGAACATGGAATATTTCTACACATACACACATTGGGGTTGGCAGAAATACAGAACTCCAACTGCTGCGATCCTTACGTACTCATTTTGATTCGTTTCACATCACATCATCACTTCAGTCGAAAGACGTCCGATGCTGGACATAGGCCTCCCCCAAGCACCTCCACCTCGACGGGCTCTGCGCTTCCCGCATCCAACGGGTTCCTGCGGCCTTCACAAGGTCGTCCGGACCACCTTGTGGGAGGCCTTCCAACGCTACGTCTTCCGGTACGCGGTCGCCACTCCAGAACCTTTCGGCCCCATCGGCCATCTGTTCTACGAGCAATGTGCCCTGCCCACTGCCACTTAAGTTTGGCAATTCTTCGGGCTATGTCGGTTACCTTGGTTCTTCTGCGACAATCCAATGACAAGCATTGATGCGCTAGCGCTATCCTCTGTGAAGGCCGAATGCCAAGTTCCTTTTAACTGAATGTGCAGATGGCAGGAATCTTTCCGATCTAATTTTGTAAAAAGTTGTCAGTAATAAACATCATGCTCAGTGATGGAGACCAGGGGGCAATTCTCGTAATTTTAAGAACGTTCACAGTCTGATCTCAGTCTCAATCTGTCAATACCTCTAAGTTCCCTACATTTTTGACAAGGTT
This sequence comes from Oligia latruncula, assembly GCA_948474745.1. NCBI lineage: Eukaryota > Metazoa > Arthropoda > Insecta > Lepidoptera > Noctuidae > Oligia > Oligia latruncula. The sequence goes on from OX419685.1 coordinate 20,681,613, forward strand.
TGATTGTCGCTGTGATAAGATTGCGACTAGATTTTGAACATTTTAAATTACGAAAATTGGTCTTCAGATTTAAAATTGATCTGATTGGTGAGATATTATAACAGGTATTTGAACGAAATTATAATAAAAACCAGCTAATTTGAAGTGGATTTTCAGCTAAAATGATTGATCTCAATTTTTGTTCATTAAGCAAGGAAAGGCTCAACTCTTCATCGTTCCGTCATTATTTTCTCTAAAACCATGCTCCGTGTATTTCAAACTAAGGGTCCACCCTTTGTCCAATGGCCCTGTAAAACAAGTTAACGAGATAATCCAGGATTATCGTCACGCTGCCTTTCTAATAGGGATCGCTTAGCCGTCACTTGATTAGGCCCTTGCCTCATTAAATTGTTTTACATTTTAACGAAGATTGGGGTTTAAAAGTTTGCACAGGCTTAAATTACAACTGACTTGTGGAAATATTTTGGGAAGAATTTTGATGAATTTGTTTACTCTTAGTGTAGCGACCCAAAATAGCGGGCGATGAAGGAACCTTCGTGTAGATGAGGACGGCCGCTGGCTGAATATGATTAAGTTAAATGTAAAGCAAATTATTGTGAAATATTTTTTTGTAAATGTTAACTTAATTATCTACTAGAGTAGGGTTTTTGTTTGCTTCGGTTCGGCGGCGGCGCAGCAATGCATTAAATCAATGTTCAGTTGACAGGTCAGCTCTGGATTACTCATCATCATCGTATGCTTAGCCTTGTTGCCTGCAACTATGTTGGGGTCTCTGGAATACGAAATAATAATGGATGCTTCAAAAATTATTAGCTTTTCAAAAACAAAATAAAGTGTTACATTTTCCCTCACCATCTGCCTAGTCTTTTTCCAACTATGCTGGGGTCGGCTTCCAATCTAACCGGACGCAACTAAACGTATTTTCTTTCTTTCATTTCTTTAATACGCAACTCCCTTTACCTTTTAGGCCCGTATTACAAAACCTCACTCAATTACTTAGAACAAGTTTAGAGCCCTTTGATTGGTTAAAAAAAATGCTTGAGTGATGTTCTGTAACACGGGACTTAGAGGGCCTAGCAAAAAAGTGACAAGTCTATAATACTTTTTGGAATCTCGCCAACTGAGATAAAATGCTATACAGATAATAGTGTCGGGAGAACAGTGATGCGTTGATTTATGAGAAATTGTAAATAAAAACATATCTGAAGTCATGCTGATCTTGGAATATAGAGAGATAAATTGCTTGTCATCACATGTTAACGTTTTTTTCAAAATTATAACATTGTATTTACAAACAAAGACCTAACATATTTATATCTAGCTGTTCTAATCGTTTTTAATCCTATATGAGACTATTCCTGCCTTATCTACTCAGTTTGAACCACCGATCTTTTCACCAGTCCCATCTCAATGGAAATGGTTCTCCTCCCATCTCAATTCTGTAATGGTAAATGCAAGGTAATAAACAAATATAAAGTCTAAAGGTGTCGTGGGACACCCGGCTAGAACGGAGTTCCTGATGGTTTATAACGTGTGTTAAAAGACACTTATCGAAGTCGAGAGCCACTTGTACTCGCCGTCATTGTAATATTTTTTTATACTGGACCATACCTGAACCTTCCGGGCACGGGCTTTATGGGCACACCCATGCCCATACACAGTCAAGTTTACTGGACGCGGCTTCAAGTCCTCTGTCGACTTATCATGCATACCCATGCCCATACACGGTCAAGTTTACTGGACGCGGCTTCAAGTCCTCTGTCGACTTATCATGCATACCCATGCCCATACACGGTCAAGTTTACTGGACGCGGCTTCAAGTCCGCTGTAAACTTGACGGTGAACTTGATCGTGAGTGGCCCCGCATTAGATAAGGAATTTCGTTCCAAAAGACAAAGTAATTCGTCTCCAAAAAGTACAAATGACCAGTCATTCTCTCTTGATAAACTCAGCCTCATAACAAACATCCACTATTTGCCCCAAAAAATTCAATCCGTTATAGAAGCACTTTCTATGTTTTGTTACCTCAATAAACTAACTGCCGGCTAAGGGTTGCGTCGCCTTTTGCGGGTTGATGGTTACGCGGATAAAAGTCCGCAGAAATTTTACTAATGTGTTGACAATAGAACCCGACGTTCAACCAAAATTATTGGGGTACACCGGTAACCCAAAGTGAATCCGCAGTAACTGTTTGTAGTAGGAACTATATAATCTGTGTGATCCGGATTTTTATACGTGTTACTGTAAAGTAGAAGCTTAGGTGCGTTTTGTCATGGTTTCCTGAAAATACGCGAATATAAAACAATGTTGATTTTGCTTAGGTGACATTTTGAAACTATAATGAGAACTTGCTGACTTTAGTATTGTCATTACTTTCCTCTGCCCTGCTTCTAGATTTGGCAAGCTGATCAGAATTAATTTCTGTGGATTTATATTTACGAATTGACAAAACACACTAGGGACACTGAAAGTATCTAGAAAAAGCTACTAACCCAACACTACAGTGTACTTTCCTCATCTACTGTTGAATAACGAGGGTTTATACCAATAACTATACAGCCTCTCTTTGATTTATACTTGTGAGTGTAGGGGTCAAAACTGCGGCAGAGTTGCCTTGTCATTTAATACTGTCTTTATGAGATTTATTTCATTTTAATAACTCGGATTTTATTTGGTAAGCAAATTCTGGTAATAAACATAAAATCTAGGACCTCGTTTTGGAAAGGATATATTATCACCTTTCAGTATTTTTTTACCACTTAACTTCAAATTCTCAATTCAGAAACCAGCATAGCAGCACCCTAATTGGTTAACGTACTTCCAATCACAACCCAATTTAAGGATTTGAAGAAAATTCCTAATCCATTGCTTTGTAGCGGTATCTACAACGCCACATGCGAACAACGCGTCATACTGACGTCATGCAAAATCCTGCCTCTCGCAAGCAGAGTTTACCGCGCAACTAGCATAGATACGACGGCCCGACATGAATCATCGGGCAGTTGCCTGCCAGACACAACACCCGTTTGGTCGGAGGATCCTTCCTTTTCTATAGTTTATGAGTGAACTTTACACCCTGTTCCTCATACCTCTATAGCTTCATACTTAGGTTTGAAAAATTCGTCTGCTCAATAACGCAACGAACGTGGCTGAACTGTCAAAATAAAAGGAATTCAGATCAATTGGCAATTTATGTGTGTTACACAATTACCCCGCTTGTGTGTAAATAGTAATTTTCGCATTAGGTACTACGCATGTATCGCCATCTTGTATTGCCACAAAAATTCCCGCGATTCTATTATAATATTCTATTTATTTTCAGTTTTTATAGTTTTAAGGTGTATTTATTTTGCTGTAATGCCATTAAATGCATTTTTCTTTCTTTCTGTCTTTCCATTGTAAGCCACATAATAATAAGGTGCGGTCTTCCGTTCATATACCGATTTGTGGTTCGAATCATTTCAGGCCCTTTGAACGTACTCGCCAAATGAAATCCGTCCGAAAAAAGTGGCTCTCCGAGCTTTGAGTAGCCAGTTAGGAACAATTCCCACACATTAACTTATTCCGTGCTCTAGTGGGATCTAAACTGCTCAATTAGTCTGCCGTCGGGGCCGCCAGTACAAACGAGCTGTGGCCGGTCTGTGCTGTTTGAAGCGCTTTTTCTGCTCTTTTGTCTCGCTTATAGGACAATGTGTCAACTCGGAATTGTGTTCAGAAAAAGGGAAAGAAAAATTATTTATTGCAACTCGATCAGGAATAACAAAAACTCAATATTAAAACAAAAACATGGAAAAAAGAAGGGGCTCGTGGGTAAATAATAACAGTCGCATGGGTCGGTCTTCAAAGTTAAGCAATGCTTGCCGAAGTTGGTCCGTGGATGGGTGACCATCCATAACATACCGAGACCCCTCCATGCCTCGGAAAGCACGTGTTCCTGGCTGTCATTTGTAGATCTTCAACAGTCGTTACGGGTAATCAAAAGCCCGAAAGTCTGACAACCAGTCTTGTCAAGGGGTATCGTGTTACCCAGTAACTGGGTTGTGAAGGTCAGATAGGCAGGCGCTCCATATAAAATACTGATATCCAGCTGCATCCGGTTAGACTGGAAGCGGACCCCGACATAGTTGGCAAAAGGCTAGGCAGATTTATCTTGAAACAAAAAAAAAAAAATGACACGAAAATTACGACGATGTGCAAAATTCTAAAAAAAGCCCTGTCCAAGGCAAAAGGGCGTCTCAGGATGATGCTGCGACACAGAGCAGATGCGATTTAGAGGAATATACTATCGCGGACACTCCCGCCTGACCACCACTAAAGTCATTTTTGCTTGCACTCAAAAAATTGAAGCGCTCTCTAGTAAGTGATCAGGCGGAAAAGGTCTCGATGGTACGTGTGTGTATGTTATTGGGTTTTCCATTTCAAATTGCTTAGTACCCGTAGCAGCCGGAAGTCTAAATTCGTGACCATCATAGGCTCGCCTTCTGGGGCTTAAACATAACTGGTTTTTGGGCGCACCCCTACACTTCCGCCTATCCCTTTAAGGAATAAAGGCATGAAGAAGCATGATCACAAAAAAATGCATTAAAAAGTTTAAGTCCTGTATACACCCTACTACAAGTTTCATCATAGAACGTTTAAGCGCCAATTAAAATCCTTTCAAAAAATATCACAGATCGATCACCTTTACATGAAAAAACTGGCAGCAACAACGACAAAAGAGCTGAAATAAATAAAAAAGAGCGTTTGTAAACAATTTCACGTGGCGTGAAAGATGTCTGTTATGAAAAATGTACAACGTAATGGGAAAGCAAAAAGAATGTATAACAATTTTTGAATAAATTAAACTGACTATGCGGGTTCTGGATGTTGGTAGCCACTATAAAAACTTAATCGTGACTCTCAATCTCAATTTTATTTAATTTCGTATGAGCTATTTTATATTTTCAACTAGAATATTATCACCCACCCCGTCGCATCGCATCGCCTGCTCACGCTATTACTTTGCTTTAAACCCGTACGCAAAATACGCGCTTTGTCGTGGAGTTGCGGAAACCAGCCCGTATTACCTATTACCTACTTTGCTTTAGCATAATGTTCTTTTTGCTAGGCTCCTAAAGGTCCTAGCGTGGTGTTAAATAGCTAACCTATAGGGTCAGTTCACACCGAGACGCGACGCGACGCGCAGTTTTCAAGATAGGAATACAATTACAGACCTTATCTACTACACTAAAAGGTACACAATTCAGTATCTACCTACTACGTCGAGCTACGCAGCGCGGCGCCGCCGCTGCGCGGCTTAGCTCAATGAATCGTGTACCTTTTTGTGTAGTAGATAAGGTCTGTAATTGTATTTCTATCTTGAAAACTGCGCGTCGCGTCGCGTCTCGGTGTGAACTGACCCATATTCTTCCTCAAGAATTGGGCTATTTAAGGCAAAAATAATTTTTCAAATCTGACCGGTAATTGCAAAGGTTAGCGCATTCAAACAATAAAACAAACACTTCGGATTTGTTATTAGTAATTTATTAAGACAGACAACTGCACTTCCGTATAATATTAATATTTGAGCGTGTGGCAGCTGTAGGCTGTAGCTGAAAATCAGCGTCAGGTGGTATACCTTGTGTTGTCATCTGACATTATACTGAGCTGACGCCCTTTTGGCATTATAAGCTTTCTTTGTTGTTTTTTTTTTAATAATTTTAAGGTATTTTTAATTGTAATGCCAATAAACGCATTTTTCTTTCTGTACTTTCCAATAAATGTATTTTATTATCTGTAATTCTAACTTGATTGATTGGTCATCAATTACTGTTGTACACTTTAAATATATAACACCAATTCGACAAATGTGACCTTTAAAGCTTCTGTGTTGAAGGCACGTTTGAAAATGTGTATCAGCCAATTTATTCTGTAAAAATCTCACCATGAAAACTAAAGTGAAGTAAGCTATCAATAGTACCAATTCCTCAGCATCATTTCTTTCTTCTTTCTTTAATCAGGTGAAAAAACAGCTTACCTAAAGCTCACTTTATTAAAATTGTCACAGAATCTCTTTCGCTCTCCTTCTCTCCCTCAGCCTTTCACCACCCAATGGAGTGTAGGCATCCTACATTGCACGTCACTCTTCTCTGTCTCTAGCCTTCCTATGCCAGGGTTGCCCAGCAATCTTGACCATCTTGGTCGTCATCTTGGTCGTCGGTCCATCTCATCGGCTGTCTGCCCACACCTCTACTACAAGTTCTCGGTCTCCAGTCCAGCACTGTTCTACCCCATCTGCCATCTGTTCTACGCTCTATGTGGCCCGCCCATTTCCACTTTCTTCGCGCAATCACCACGGCTATGTCGGTTAGTACAGAATAGGCTGGCAGTATTCCATACTTGCCCAAATGTGTACAAAAAATCTGACGCATGTAATGTCAAATATTCCATTTTAGACCCTCCGTCTACTGAACCCCAAAAAGCGACGAAAAGTAAAATGTTGAATAATTCAGGCGATTCGGGTGACATCCACGAGATTGCGTGTTCGTTAACAATGTAAGCCAGTACTTATCATCGTTATTGCATCTAACCTTACTGAGTAAGCCGCCGCCGTAAGTAAGACATGTGAATAGAATGTTGACAACTTTAGCAACAGTAATCCAACCACGCGATGTGTTAAATACTTTCTTTTTTCTAAGTAAACTAATACGCAATGTGAATTACTTGAAAAAATTACATCGCCGTGCAGTACAAGGTCGACGCGGAGAAACAGGCTCCGTTCATCAGGAAATATCTGAAGAGCGCCGTGAGGGGGTGGAGGAGGGGTTCAGGGGATCAGACTTGAATAACTTCTCGAATCTGGGTTTCGACAAAATCAAGAGTTGTAGATTGTTCATAAAATACGAATTCAAAATATTTTGTTCTACTTAAACCTACATGGGCACTTATGAAACGTCAGAAACTATAAATGCAGGGTTTAAAATGGTCGTTTCCTATAATAATAATAATCATAATCTTTATTAAATCAGACTACAATGGTCTATAGTCTTAGTAACAAAAAATAGCTTAGCCTGTTAGTACTTAATAACTAAAACAGAACGGGTCCGGTTTGTAAGCGCCCACACTAGCGGGCTATCTGCCCGGGCGGCTATCGATTGCAGGATAGTGTTGGAACTGCCACGCAGCTTGCGGAGTAGCGAGGCGGATTTCTTACGCCACAGTGCATCAAATCCGTCAGTGCGTGCGTCTGCAAACATTGCCGAGGCACTACAAAAACGCGGCAATCGCAACAATACCCTGAATGCGTTATTATATTGGATACGCAGAGCATTGTAAGCTTATGGAGAAGAGCCAGCAATAAACTCCACGGTAACTCTTTTAAAAATAATTAATTATAATGATGCTTTTAAATTACACTGTTAATAGATATGGGAGGGCAGTGTTGGTCTGCCAACAAATTTTAGAGTTGTAGCGTAAACCGAACTTTATAGTGTAGTATTTAAAGTAATTTTTCCTTAAACTCATATTTGTTTACATTTTTGGCAAATAAATGTCGAATGCAGTATTAGTAAAAAGTTGTTTAGGCGGGAAAGGCCGGGTAGCCGGCGAAATTAAAATTTCTTACGAATTTTGTAATTTGCGGGTCAATATCAGATTCTATGTTGATGTAAATACGATTCATAGCCGTAACAAATATTTATTTATAGAATTATTAACTTTAGACTGCAAAGAAAAGAAAGAGAATCGCGATGACACAACGCGGTAATTTAATTACAAAAAATCTATAGATTGGACTAAAAAAATAAAACACTAGTGTTTTAGTATATTGCTTGTAGAATAATCTGACAAAAAATCAAAATGATTGTATGTAGGTATATTAGTATGGTTTTTATTGTAAAAATAAAGTTTTTAGAGATATTTTCATGATTTTTTTTCTATCGTATCAAATTAGTTGTATTATATTTTCAACACACTATCTACCTAGCATAGATCCTGAAGAATATCACATATTTTTCGGATTTTGTTTACTGTAGTCGATCATAAACTTTTATTGTTTGTAAAACTTGCGTTTTTTGTGTTTAGGTCATGTAAGCCCCTTAAAACTATTGTTACTAACCCAGATCTATTGGGTTAGTAACAATAGTTTTAAGAACTGGAGTTGTTAACTGAATAAATAAAAAAATCTAAATAATAGTGAATTAGGGCTCTGATCCAACAAGATGTAGGTGACCTTGACCTAGCCATTATTTCTTGAACAAATTTTAAACTACATACATGTACCAATGTAAGGAGACCTATTTTATCTTCAGGAACATCCAACCCATATCCAAAAAGGGCCAAATATTTCATTGTCCTCACTCGATCTATAAATCTATCCTTTACAAGATAGATAGATGTTAACAAATCCGATGTGGAATTACTGAATAGTTCTAATGTCTCTCTGAAACCCTGAAGCCATTCATTGGGCTGTTAAGGGATCCGTTCTGAAAAAGATTGATTGCTAGTCGTCATTGGCAAAGTTAGCTATTGACAGCCAATTGTCTCCCAAATTACAGAATTCGATTTTGCTCTGTCTGGATGATTTAACCGTTTTTTGTAATTATGTGTCTGTTAATGGCTTTTGTTGCTGTGGGGATTAATGATAACAATACCTCAATGTTTATTGTTATTAATTTTATGTAGCACACTGATACTACGAATATCTTTTTAAGAAACAAATACGTTGTGTAGTTTTCTGCTTGCGAATTGATAGTATCATTGTTTAAGTTTTTCACAGCAAATTGATGCATGATCAATAATTTACGTTGATACCAAACAACTCTATTAACGCATTCATAATACCTATACATAGTATATCTCTGCCCAGCTTTTCAGGGTCTAAAGACGTACTGTTGCGTTATGTAATAAATGTATAGTCTATGAAGTCAGCATTCCCTACAACCTTGTAAAAATAGTACCAAGTTTGTGGGTAGGTAAACATAAAAATACAACGTTATAATACTCGTAATGGTCCTTTCGTTTGCAGAAATTTGGGCACATTACAAAGAACTGTGGATAGGGATTGTTTTTCCAGCATTCTGTAAGGTCCGTTGGTTACTCGGCCCTTTTACGCTCCAGTGCACAACGATGTAAGCGACAAAAACAATTCGGTTTTTTTTCTGAAGACTATGCACAAACGAGATAATTGAAATAACAAATAAATGTTCAATTACTTGACTTATAGGACGAGCTTTTATACGTAAACGCGTTTTCTTGTTCAAATTCAGTAGGCAGTGATTGTCAGAGGCAGAAAGAAAGAATGAAACCTATTTGTCATCAGTTCATGAAACACAAAATACAAATAAAAAAAAGTGAAATGTTTTTGTCAGAAAGGACTGTTTCATTCTATAAAGATTAACAAGCCAAAGACAAAACACAACAGTTACACACACATACACGTTTTACATTCCGAAGGAAGTTTTTACTCTCAATAACAGCGAAAAAATCTCACAAAAACCTCATAATACCAACTCACATCCTCCTTACATAAAATGGGGTACAATTCACCCCAAAAAAAAGTTGTTCAATAAAAAATTTCCGACGAAAAATTTTTAAATAAATTCGTGTGATGGCTTCATTTAACTTTTCACATGTGGCTATTAAAACTCACGCGAACTTTCCCGACGAGTTGTAATTACAAAAACTGTGCATCGCATTGGTCAACACTGCCCACTATTTTGTGCTAATGTCCTACATTTTTGTTCTTTGTGGCATTTTGGGGTTATTTTTTTGTTGCTGACCGTTTTATCCCGTTTTGTGGCTTGGTGGGAAAAGGATTTGTCTTTTCTATGTTTAGATAGATCTCTGAATTGTATACATCATAAAACTTACAGACATAAATGTCTTAATATTTTTACCCGTACTTTATCAAAATCAAAATATTTTATTTCACTTATGCCTACATGGGCACTTATGAAACGTCAGAAGCGAGGTGCACGGTTCCAATATATTTTTATATTTTTATCTAGAATATAGAATATACACACATGATAACACGCCTGTAATCCCAGAAGGGGTAGGCTATAGTACACTCACATATCGCCAGTTATGTTTAACTCCCCTAAGATAGGCGAGCCTATTGCCAACCACCGGGCAGGAATTTGCTGATGAAAAAACCCAATTATACTTTGCCCAACCAGGGAATTGAACTTAGGACCTCATGCTCTGCAGTAGCGCTTGTGACCACTGGACCAACGAGGCACTACGAGAAAGGCACGTAAAATATAGTGGTATAAAAAGAAAGAACCCCTAAAAACAATAAGGCTTTGGAGTTTTTTCGTTGTTGCACTTTATTCACCGTTCTAAACCTACTTCATGATCCAGGTACTAAGTGCATGTACTCATTAAGGTTTTAACACTAGTGGTGAACAGCACTTGTCAGCTGTCAGAACGTCTAGTGAACTACTTAGCTCCATCATGCTCCATCCGAAGGCTGAAAGCATTTCGGACATTTCAGTCAGCTGGACAGCATTTGAGAATGCAGTCACACCTGTGCCCATTATCATTTGCAAGGCAGTTTAAGAGCATGGAAAGTCAAGGTAAAAGTTACCTAATAGTCCCACTAATCATGCTTTAAAATTACTTGATACTTTGTGTGACGCTTCATTTTTTGTCAAACCTGATTTGTACGCAATGTGTGGTGACGCACCAGATAATTTACACACAAAAATTAAAAGTAATTTATTCAAACTAGGCAGAGAATCAGCACTTTTTGAACGTCAAAATTACGTAAGACAGTCCCCCAAAATGCCCGCCCCGTTTGCTTTAGCTGGGAAGAAAAAGTGATGCAACAAACTCCCCATCAGCTGCCTATATATTTAAATAAAAGAACTTAATAATTCTAAGCAATAGTAAGTAATATGAAACCTTAAATTAAATTCTTTGCCATATGTCAGCTGGCACACGACAATATACGTACAAAAACATTGAAAACTATACTCAAGCAGAAATAAATAATAAAAACGTAAACAGAATACCTAATTATAAGCCTCCAGTACTAAAGGGCATGCCCGCTTACATATGCAATGCTGCATTATGCTGATATTGCTGTAACTTGAAGTCACAAATGACAAACTGGGACCTTCAAAGTAAAATAACTAAACAGTTAATTACTAATACCATTAACAAGACCATGGTTTGCAAGGCGATCTTCCACCACAAGTAGCACACGTTCACGAGCAGGACGCAAAGATCAGCCGTAGATATAGATCTTGAATAGTTCATGCCATGGTAAATATACCCTTTGTACAAGATGCGGATACGTACATGGCTGTTGATCACTTTCAACCTTATCACTAATAGTCATAAAGGTGAATAGTAGTCTTATCTCAATGCTGCATTTAAGTCACTCGCATATGCTATTTTAATGCACCTCACACATGGAATCTACAAGACTTAGGGCTGATTTTTCAATCATCTGATAACTTTATTCGAGGAATAATTTTGAATTTTTGACAGCTGTCTCTTACAAAAGCTGTCAAACGTCAATTTCATTCCACGAATAAAAGTTATCTGGATACACAGCTTATCGTCCAGTATCAACATCTGAAGACCTGATACCATCATCAATCATTGTAAATACGATAGTATTTCTATACGTAATCCAAGGATTCAAAGACGTATCCTACACGATGTTTGGGATACACAGGGATTCCGAAATGATGCAATAGCCTACTAAACTATGGCACACACTCAAGGTGCTTAGTTCCACATATAGTATAGTCATATTTAGGCGATTACCATGTTCTGATACTGTTTCGTTTGAGTATGAGTAATTATGGCCTTTATTACTAAGTCATCATCATTGAAGAAACATCTTAAGGGTACCCAAGTCGGTCATACTTCCATACAAACGTAGTTTGGCGATTACTCCACTGTTTGATGATGTACGTTCAAAATAAAAAATTAAACCAATTTGTCTTATAATTATCTAGCCATGTATGGAAACAAAAAAGTAAAAAAAAACATATATTTGAAAGTTATGAGCGTCGAAAATTCCATATTTCAACACTAATTTTAACGCATCTTTGGGCGGAAATAAATACCATAAGAAGAAAGAAAATTGCAAAATAGTTACCATACAGGGATAGATTAGTTGTTCAAAAATGCAAATAATGTTATTTTGAACAGATACATTCAATAGATTTTTCATGATATCCATATTCCCAAAGGTCTGTACCAAAAATTTGGCGCGCTCGTTTTCGTTGTAAATCAGTGTACTTAATCAATCACAGCAGTGTGTATGTGTACGCGCACAAGCGTCTTACTGCTCATCACAGCGTCTATCCCTTTCGCACGTGATGTCGGTTGAGATAGCATGCATTTTAACCCCGCCCACCAACTAGTTCGTGCCGCCGACTTGTGCACCCTTAAGTTTAAGAAGTCATTTGTCATAATTTTTAAGTTCTAGCCTTTAGATTTGTTATTATTATTTGTGATCAGTGATCACTTATTTCTGAGATTGCTGGTAAACCTATAACTGGCGACTGTGTAAGACCGAGACTACACACTAGCAGCGCCCCGCGGTTTCACGCGCGTAAGTTTCGATCCCGTGGGAATATCGGGATAAAAAGGATCCTATGTGTTAATGCAGGAAAAGGTCTATCTATATGCCAATTTTCATCCAAATCTGTTCAATGTTTTACGTGTAATTGAGTAACAAACATCCAAAAATCTTCACAAACCTTCACATTTATAATATTATACTAGCTGCGTCCCGCTGAACGGATTTTGATAAAATTTGGCAGAGAGATAGATTGCATCCTGGGGAAGGACATAGGATAGTTTTTATCAACATAGCTTGCGGGCTTAGCCGCGGGCGGAAGCTAGTCATTTATAATGTACTGGCGAAATGAGGGTTTACTATTAATGCACCTCTGCATACTCCTTTGGGAACGATATGTATGATCTCTTCTTCACGAAGTCTTCCTTTACTGTAAGAGAAAAATACTTTGTTCTAAATAATTAAAAAGTTTTCTCCTCGATATTTCGATGCAACAAACAATCCTTCTTGTTTTGCCGACACATACAGAGGTAGCAAACTTTTTTGTAATTTAGCTGTTTGCACGCAACAACGTGACGACGATGTTCCCGTATCGTGTGTACGCTGTAGCCCAGCCTATTGGGCGCCATAGAATATCAACAACAACTCATACGCCTCAGACAGACGACCTGCAACTTTATTCTCACCTCCACAAGGAGTTGGAGACTGTGTAGCTATTATTGCATCGTTCATTGACTCAATTTCTTGAGCAAACGAATCGTCGAGATATCTTCGACCTGACTACGGAGGGTGCGTGATTTCTGTATTACGTTTATCAGACATTGATTGTTGATTAGTTTATTTGGAGAGATGGTCTCACTATACGTTTGTAGAAGTGGAAATTTTATTAGAAGCTTTGCTGAAGAATCTCTAGTTGTGTTTCTGGAGGCATGGTTCAGAGCAAAATATGATATTATTATTATTACTCTTTAAAGTCAATTTTCTTTTTTTTTTAAGTTTTTATTTTTCACTTTTTAGTTATAGTACCTACCCCACACAAATTCAATTAACACTTGTGCATTAAAGAATTGAAGACTATCAAAATTCAATTCCAAATCATCAAAATAATAATAATAATCATCATCAAAATTCGCATAAAAAAGCCGGAGATGCAGTACATTTATGCATATAACTTCGTACATAAGAATAATTACCTAATGTATTATATACTAAAGCCTTCCTGAAAGTATGTAGATGACATTCATGAAAGATGTATCAAAATTCGTTCATAAGTCTTTAAGAAAATCGCGGACATAGAAACATACAGACGTAGCATAGGTACCTACATATATGTGTATGGGTCGAACACTGAACCTCCTTTTTTGAAGTCGGTTAATAAAAATGTTGGTAGATAGTGCCATTATGCATCTTTAGCCCATATTAAACCCGTAGAACAAACAATACTAAGTAAATTCTAGCGTGACCTCACTTCTAACTAGTTTGGGAGGTCCTAATTGATTTCCGATGTTTACTGAATTTGGTCCCCCAAACAATTGCGTTGGGCAAACAGTGGGTAGCGTTGGAGATCTCGCTTCGAGAATTTCATGTCTGGTTAATAGGGTACTGCTTTGTTTCGTTCTCTTTTGTTTTTTTTTAAATGTGAAACATCTATAGGCGCGCCTAGCGAGTAAAACCGACTCATATGGCGTGACGGCAAATGGCATGATGCTCTTTGCTGTCACTCGTTTTTGGTCTTGCCATCAAATTGTTTCACATCGGGCATCCCGTGACAGCTAACTTTTTTTTAAGGTTTCTGGAATATGGAGCGTAGGAAAGTGGTAAGCCAGATCAGAGGTATAGGCGTGTCGTAAAAACTTGGTACAAAATTGGCAGTCAGAAGTGTTTTGCCAGGTATTGGGTTGGCAAAAGATGTAGAAGAATATGTCATCGAAGAGGACATTTCCCAATGACACGTCAATGTCTTGCTGTTGTATATATCAAGCTATTTATATTTTAAAATAATTTAATTGAAACACGGTTTATTTCTAAAACTCAAAATGAGATTTAAAAAAAAACATCCGCAGAAGAATGAATGTTCAGCTAAACAAAAAATGACTTTATTTTTTGGGCGATAATCATTTAATAAAAAAACCGAATTTGTAAGTAATACGCCACCTGCTACGATAATTGTCATAACTGTGTGAGAGCAGTGGTGGCCAACGACTTACGAGTTGTAGGTCGTAAGTTCGAACCCAGACAGGCGCTTTACTTTGTGTAAATTATTTCATCACAACAATCAATTTCATCAATTTCAATATTTTTTCATCAATTTTATTTCTCAAAACGGTGAAGGAAAACATCGCGAGGAAGCCGGCATGTCCTAGAACCGAAAATTCTAAGACATGTCTGCCAATCCGCACTAGGCCCGCGTGGTGGATTCCGGCCCACTCCCTCTCACCGAGAGGAGGCCTGTGTCCCAGCAGTGGGAACATTATAGGCTGATTATGGTTATGGTAAATATCTACATACCTAATACTAACACGACCTGACCCTCCACCAAAGCTATACAAAATCCAATCAATCACAGAACGTCCTTTTCGCCGTACAATTTCAACGTAGCTGAATATTTTATTAGTATACTACTTAGCCGTGCAGAAAGTTTTATAATGGTTCTGGAGCTCTGCCAGATATGAAGCGAGCTTGCTATTATATTGTATAACATTCCCATTTTAACCCGGCCTGGTATTGTGAGCAAACTTGGTGCTATCGTCGTGTGATAGTTATGTGACTGTTATAAGACCTATTTGGAGGATTTCAAACAAAAGTTTTTCGACGGGTTGAAGATAATTAAAAGAAGTATTTTCTTTATTGGCAGACCATTATTTTTGTACGCTACTGTTGTTTTAAGAGTCCATTCCGCAATGAGTAGGCAACTTATTTGATGGTCTTGTCATTGACATGATTAAATTATCGCAGCACATAACAATGCTCTAGCGTCTCATTAACACAGTCAAAGCCTGGTTTAATTATCACAATGATAATGCAACATCAATGGTGAATCCAAAACTAAACTGAAAAGAAGTTGAAATTGTGAAAGTGAAAGTTGAAACAAAATGAAACAATTCACAGCCAGTCGACGTTATACCATCGAAACAAATCTGTAACGATGCAATGTAGCGTAGTACTATTAGCCGAGCTGAAATCGGAGAGATCAAAATACAAATGAACGTCTACGGATTCACGATATAAATACGGATTGGAGTTGAAGCAATATTCGGTCAAAATATTTTGGTCGAATCTGATTTTTACTATTAAGTTAGAGTTAAACTGCTTATGTTAGTCTATTATGCTAGATTGTAATCAATTACTAAGAACTTCAATTCTTATTAAGAAAGAAAAAAAAAAATTTTGACTTTAGGAATTGTAGTATTAGGTCTAACCGTTTATGAATGAAACTAATTATTTTACTATAGGATTAATTCTTTGATTATTTAAATTAACAGTACAGCAATGCAGTTTCATTAACTAAATAAAAAAAATGGTTATTAGAAAATAAGATTCCTAAAACTTATATGGATGGATAGTTGTTACTTTTATGGTTTTGAATTATATTCATAACTATGAAGGTATTGAAAGTAACTTGAAAATGAGATGTTTTCGGATACACTAGGGGACAAATTGTGCAACATGCCCCGAACATGTTGCTCGTCAACAACGTGAAAGAGCCTCGGGGACAAAATTGTCGTGTTACATTCTTATATCGGGAAAAAAAATTAAACGAAAGAAAAGGTGGTGGATGCGTAATTATTTACGTGAACGAGAAACAAGAGTCAATATTTTAAGTGATCTTCGGTTATCGGATGGATCATTTACAAGCGACAACCTGCGCGGCACTGATGCGCAACACGTGCACCCGCTCTCAGTACGGGAGCTGGCAACATGTCCCGCGTCACGTAAATGCTCCTCAAAATGTTGAGGGACAAAAGGGACAAAATGTTCCATATGTTCAGCGCTAGAGACTCACAAATTGCGAAAATAAAAACTATAGATATTATTTAAATTTTCATTTATTTAAAGATATGGTTTAGTAAACTCACAGAAACTATATAGGTTGTAACGTCTTTGCCTTTTCCTATTTTCCTTGTTCATGGAAACCAGGAGCTCTCCTGGAACTGATTGTTTTGATTAATGACGAAGGATCACGAGGACCCCCATGACGACTATTAACATATACGTGACGAAGTCCTTGGTCGCTTCGTCTGAGAGGTGGGAAGTTGTCGTCCTGACAATTGATTTCAGCCAGGCTTACTATGCAGACAAAAAGGACGAGTAGTTTAAACATCTTGCGTTTGCCTTCGAATTCCAAAAGCTTACTTAATTTTTAACAGGCTCTATATTTATACAAAGAAAATAAGACAAATCAATTAGTTACACCAACCAATTTGAATTTGCTTGTATTTTAATAATCGATATTTCCTTGTATTGAATAATTGAATTCAGTGTATCCAACTTGATAATTAAGTATTTTTTATTGACATGGATGCTTATTATAGAAAGAGACTGGACAAAATATGTATTACTGCAAACATAAAAATATACGTAATCAGCATATCATGTTCAATATAGTAGGTTAGGTGTAACCTCAGGCGTCCTATCTTACGTTTATCAATTCGTTCCATCGTCGCTCCACCGAGCGACGAACTTCGCAGTAGGTATAGCTGGTAGCAGCTGGATGAGAGTTGCCGAAAATCGAGTTGAATTGCGTGCAATAGGAGAGGCCTATGTCCGGCAGTGGACTGCTATAGGCTGATGATGATAGTAGGAACTGGTCCCACTGTTAGGCCGGCTCCTGCTCTGGGCACAGAAACATGCGTCTAAAAATTCCAAAGTCTCAATAGCATTGCACCGGCACTTCCGTGAATGAAATATTCATTTTTGCAACGATATATGTTTGCTATGCCTGGCCTGTGCAAATACGGATTAGACTCAATTTTCATAAATAAATACGACGCCTGAGCCTTCGCCAAACAAAGGCTTTGGCGTATTTTTTCAAAAGTCTGTCCGTAGAGCCCCTGTGAAGTTTTAGGGACATACATTTTGTTTAGATCTGTTGTTACTTAGGTTGTACGTAGACTGAGTCCGGATTGTCCATAAAACAGGCTGTAATTTTGCTTTATGAAAGCTATGAAGACTCACAAAGGAAAAGCTATTAAAAAACCGGTTTTGACGCAGAACAAATAATTGTTATATAGTGGACCAAACTTTTTTATATCTTGTCGTGTGTGCACTGTCTGACAATCGCATAGAGAAACAATGGTTAAAAATACCAGCAACCAATGCTGAAATGGTGACTCGAAAAACAAAAGCAAGAACTCTGTCATCAATGGAATATCAAGACGATATTGCATGCAACGGAATTGTGTGGAAAATCGCATGTCTATTGAAAATAATGCTGAATGCACTAAACTATAACTGCGTCATACGAATGAATAAAAAAAGCGAGTTCAAAACTATTGTTCGGTTGCACAAACTGTTTTACCTCACTGGTTGGTTTTATTGGTTTTTTTATGGTTCGTTATTGATTTTGAGGCATCACTTTGTTGCCTTTCAAATCATTAGAGATGTTGTGATTACTTCCGATTTTTAACATAAAGTTAGCTGTAATTTAAATATTTTCTGACGTTCCGTTGTCACAGTTACGGGGACAACCAGAATACACGAAATAATTTACACAAAAATCCATCATCTGCCTAGCCTTTTTTCTATTAGGTATGTTGGGTTCGGCTTCCAGTCTAACCCGATGCAGCTGAATACCAGTATTTTACACGGAGGGACTGCTTATAACTATGACCTCCACAATCCAGTTACTGGATAATGCGATACCCCTTGGTAAGATTGGTTGCCAGACTTTCGGGCTTCTGACTACCCATATCGACTGTCAAAGATCTATGAGTAATAATAGTAATAAATAATAATAAAGTATTTATTTCACAAAAACATAGAACTTTGCTCTGTAAATATTGTTTGAAAATGATATTTACATTATGCAATTGTAGACTCTATCTTTTAAACTAGGACTAGCCAGTATCTTAAATGATAGGGTTCAGCCAAATGGATTCTGTTAATTTCACAACAAAGACAGGTGAAGACAATGTAAAAGATTTGTACTAACAGGTGTACAAACTTGGTGCTATCGACGTGTGATAGTTAGGTATTGTGACTGTTATAAGACCTATTTGGAGGATTTCAAAGAAAAGTATTTGGACGGGTTGAAGATAATTAAAAGAAGTTTTTTCTATATTGGCGGACCATTATTTTTGTACGCTACTGTTTTAATGGTTATGTAGAATGGGCAAAACACTGTTATTTCTTTATTAAGAGTCCATTCCATAATGAGTAGGCAACTTATTTGATGCTCTTGTCATTGACATGACAGCACATAACAATACTCTAGCGTCTCATTAACACAGTCAAAGACTGGTTTCATTATCAAAATGATAATGCAACATCAATGGTGAAACCAAAACAAAACTGAAAAGAAGTTGTGAAACAAAATGAAACAATTCACAGCCAGTCGACGTTATACCATCGAAACAAATCTGTAACGATGCAATGTAGCGCGGTACTATTAGCCGAGCTGAAATCGGAGAGATCAAAATACAAATGAACATCGACGGATCCACGATGCAAATAAGGATTGGAGTTGAAGCAGTATTCGGTTTAAATGTTTTGGTCGAATCTGATTTTGTTGACTATAAAGTTATAGTTAAACTGCTCATGAGCTCATGTTAGTCTATTATGCTAGATTGTAATAAATTACTAAGAACTTTAGTTCTTAATAAGACAGAAAAAAAAACTTATTTTGACTTATGGAATGTAGTATTAGGTCTAACCGTTTATGAATGAAATTAATTATTTTACTATGGAATTAGTTCTCTGAATAATTAAATTAACAGTACAGCAATGCAAAAAAAATGGTTATTAGAAAATAAGATTCTTAAAACTTATATGGATGGATAGTTGGTACTTTTATGGTTTTGAATTATATTCATGACGTTAAAATATGAAGGTATAACTTGAATGAGATGTTTTCGACTAATAATTTTAACACTAAACGCGTGGATCTGCGAAAATAAAAACTATACATATTATTTAAATTTTCATTTATTTAAAGATACGGTTTAATAAACTCACAGAAACTCTATAGGTTGTAACCTTTTGGCCAACCATAGACATCTCTCCTGGAACTCATTGTTTTGATTAATGACGAAGGATCACGAGGACCCCCATGACGTCTATTAAGATATACGTGATGTACTCCTCGGGCGCTTCGTCTGAGAGGTGGGAAGTGGTCGTCCTGACAATTGATTTCAACCAGGCTTACTAAGCAGACAAAAAGGACGAGTAGTTTAAACATCTTGCGTTGGCCTTCGAATTCCAAAAGCTTACTGAATTTTTAACAGGCTCTGAAGATATATTTATACAAAGGAAATAAGACAAATCAATTAGTTACACCAACCAATTTAAATTTGTTTCTATTTTAATAATCGATATTTACTTTTATTAAATAAGTACAAAACAATTTTTATCGTTCAGTGTATCCAATTTGACAATTAAGTCAATTTTATTGACATGGATGCTTATTATAGAAAGAGACTGGACAAAATAAATTATGTATTACTGCAAACATAAAAATATACGTAATCAGGTGATCTCATGTAGAGCCAAGCTTCTGACTCTACACGCCCTAACTTCACAAACTCTACACCTTAGTCAAAATGTGTGGCTGGGCCGTTTCGCTACCATCACATTGGCGTAAGGTGAAAAATTTATTCACTGTTCATTACTTTTCTGTTATACAATAGTTTATGTAGTAACGAAACGGCCAAGTCTCATACTTTGACTAAGGTGTAGAGTTTGTGAAGTTAGGGCGTGTAGAGTCAGAAGCTTGGCTCTACATGAGATCTGGTAACTTTTTGACAGTGCGAGCCATATGTGGTCTCGTCTTGGCAACATTTTACATGAAAATGTTTTTGGTGGGATACAATATTCAGTGTTCAGACAAAATATTATACCTCACTGGTTGGTTGTGTTGGTTTTTTTATGGTTCGTTATTGATTTTGAGGCATCATTTTGTTGCCTTTCTAATCATTAGAAAAGACGTGTCTCGATTTTGTGATTACTTCCGATTTTTAACCGACTTCAAAAAAGGAGGAGGTTCTCAATTCGACGGTATTTTTTTTTTAACCAAAAAACACTACAAAGTGAAAAATAACTTTAATTTGGGAAGTCGGTGGCAAAAAACTAAAATACAGATCCAAAGACTCCGAGTTCCGAAATTAAAGTTATTTTTCACTTTGTAGTGTTTTTTGGAAGTCGGTTGTTTTTTTTTTGTAAAAAAGTTTTTATTTACATTAAATTAGCTGAAACTTATTTTTTTTTTTGAAATGCATTAACTATTATAATTGTGTATGAAGAGTCTTCTATACTTTTCAATAACATTGTGCTCAAAAATCTACAATAAAGTTAAATAAATTTACACAAAAATTCATCGTCCTCCCTATTATCATAATTTTCCCTATTAGGTATGTTGGGGTCAGCTTCCAGTCTAATCGGATGAAGCTGAATACCAGTATTTTACATGGAGGGACTGCCTATAACTATGACCTCCACAACTTAGTTACTGGATAATTCGATACCCCTTGGTAAGACTGGTTGTCAGACTTTCGGGCTTTTGACTACCTATAACGACTGTCAAAGATCTATGAATATGACAGCCAGGACCAACGGCTTAAGTGCTTTCCGAGGCATGGAGGGTCTCGGTATGTAAACATGGTCATCCATCCACAGACCAACCGCGGCAAGCGTAGCTTAACCTGATCAATCGACCTGTGCGGCTGTTATTATTTAGCCACGGGCCCCTCTATTAATTTACACAAAAATTGTTAACCCAAAACCGTGCAGTACAGCGTAACCACTAATTAACTATCGTCAGTGACACCGGGCCGAAATAAATCAAGTGACACTTGTCACGGACGTCCCATAACTTGTACGTTATGCGGCGATCGCGTGCGTCTGAACCCGCACATTCACGGAGACGTGTGACGCGCTGTGAGCGTTGCGCCTATTTGGCTCGATCGATGATTCGGTTTTGGTCATTAAGAATTGCATTTTATATACTATCTACTTATGTGTTTGTGGTTGTCAGAAAACCATTACTTGTATCTTTGAGTCTTTCATTGGTTTTTTCTTTCAGGCAATGTAGGTGCGGCAAGCAACCATTTGCCTATCAAACTCATTATGAAAGTTCTATTACTCTGCCTAGTGGAATGTACATGATCCGTGAACAGAAGGAAAAGCAAACAAATAATTGATGATAGACAAACAAATGTCTGGTACGTATCCTTTATCGATTTACTGCGCAAAAATAGCCCATTTGAATTTAAACCTAGAACGTGCCTAGATTGATTAATATCACGTCGCAAAATTATTATCCCGTGTTCAAACTAAATTCTAGAATATCGGTAAACAAAATTATGTCAGATTCAAATATCTGTCCAATCAACCATGGAACGCAATGCATCAATTAATCAGTATTTTGATATTATGTGTCCCAAATTATTGAGAATCAAACTACGTTTAGGCTATTTTATGAAATTGCAGTTCAGTGAATTCAAAATACATTAGAATTATGAATTTAGATATTATGAAGTTAGTAAATACAATTCTCAACTAATGTAGAGAACCATTTAGATTAGGTAGCTGTATTTACGCAATCATTCAATTATCCAATTCCAAGCAAATGTAGGTATAACAAAATTACATACCTACAAGCTAAACACAAATAAAAACCATGACATTTGTCACTTATAATGTCAATTGCAAAAAAGAACACTCAAATTACTTCATTATTAAATTATTATTTATTTCCAAGTAAGGAGATAGGAGGGAAATAGGCAGTCGCTCCATGTAAAATACTGGTACTCAGCTGCATTCGGTTAGACTGCAAGCCGACCCCAACATAGTTGGGAAAGGGCTAGGCAGATGACGATTTCCAAGTAAAGAAATGCTCGTGGTTAAATAATACCAGACGTATTGGGAGATCGAAGGATAAGCTACTACTGCGGCCATTTCGGGGATGGTTGACCATTCATTACATATTGAGATCACTCCTTGTCTTAGAAAGCACGTTAAGCCGTTGGTCCCGACTGACATTCGCAGATCTTGGTCAGTCGTAACGGGTAGTCAGAAGCCCAAAAGTCTGACAACCAATCTCACTTCAACCAGTCGCTCCATGTAAAATACTGGTATTAAGCTGCATCCGATTAGAAAAGGCTAGGCGGAATGATTGAACAAAAAGCAAAAGTACATACATACTTTCAAGATCAAATATAAAAAATATGATTAATATCAACTTATAAAAAACTCAGTGCTTAGAAACTAATTTAAACATACCTACCAACATAATTTTAAAACGCACATAATGTTAGTAGCAAACTGCACAGTTATTCATACATATAAACGACACGCTTTCCCCTGAAAAACGATTTTGACGTGACAACGTCTTAAATTAGGTTGCGGCTGGGAGTCACTTATGAAAAAGTGTAACGCTCGGTAACGTTACGATGAGTCACCGAACGAACAAAATATATTTCTATAGTTAAAATTTGTGCAATTCTTATTTTCATTCAATTCCTTGTTCCTATTGTGCAATTTAATTATATTCATATCAATAAATATTCTACCGAGAAAAAGACGTTGTCACGTAAAATCTTCGCCCGTAAAACCGACTTTACAGGCAACCATTTTTTTTTACAAGTTACATTTCATTTTTCATTTTGTTCTGTATCCGGTTTCGCGTATTTAAATTACGAGAATAATTTTTGGCAAATGATTCTTATTTTGTCGCTCTTTGTGGAAACTGCTTTGAGTTCCTCCTCTGGTTGTCTCCTCTGGTTTTGTCGCTTGTATGTAATGAGGTCTTTGAATATAATATGTTTCAAACGATGTGTTTTGAGGTCAAATTTCGTAAAGAATGGATGAAAATCAGAACGAGAATGTTATTATTTTACTCTATTTCATAATTTATAAAGGAGGTTCCAGATAACTTAATGTCCGCGAAACGATTGTTCAGCTTTCAGTACATCATCATCATCATCAACATTTCAGCCGAAAGACGTCCACTGCTGGACATACCCTCAAGCACCTCCACTTCGACCGGTTCTGTGGTTCTCGCATCCAACGGGTTCCTGCAGCCTTCACAAGATCGTCGGTCTACCTTGTGGGAGGCCTTCTAACGCTACGTCTTGCGGTATGCGGTCACCACTCCAAACCTTTCGGCCCCATCGACCATCTGTTCTGCGAGCAATGTGCCCTGCCTACTGCCACTTAAGTTTGGTAATTCTTCGGGCTATGTCGGTTACCTCGGTTCTCCTGTTGATTTCCTCATTTCTGATTTGATCACGCAGGGAAACTCCAAGCATAGCCCTCTCCATTGCCCTTTGGGTGATTTTAACCTTCTACTAAGGCCCATTGTAAACGACCACGTTTCAGTGCCATATGTCATCACTAGCAACAGGCACTGGTCAAAGACTTGACACACTGCGGTATGTGAGACGAGAAGATATTGCGTAGCTTCCCGAACGCTGCCCAGCCGAGTCAGATTCAACAATTAACCTCTTTCTCGAAGTTGGACCTACCTAACTGGACAGTTTGCCCGTAACTTTAGTACAATTAGGGCTTTTTTTTTTGGATGAGAAATTATCAAGTAACTTCTCCCGCTCTGGACGGAGTGGGAGGGCGTGTCAGACTTTTACTGACTAAAACTCACCCGTGTTCCTTCAGTTGCCTGTGCTAGGAGCCCACGGTATCTCTTTCGGATTTTTCAATCATCTGATAACTTTATTCGAGAAATAAAACACAGCACACAAAATACATAGCACAACACACAAAAGCACAGTTAAATAAAAAAAAAAAATAAAACAAGGTGCCAACAAACAAAAAATAAAAAATTAAAACGTACAAACGACAGCACATCAAGCTACCCGAAACTGTAAAATTTTCCCAATCAACTTTGAACCTAAAGTTGTAAAACGATTAAAGAAATTTGACAGATTTTCGTAGCTTGATGTGTCTGTACATTATACATTATGACAGTATGACATACTTTAAATAAAAACAACGCATATACAAAGTGCGGTTACGTCTCAAAGTTCAAAAATGCTCATCACCAAATGTGCAACTGCAGATGAGGATTTTTGCTGACATGCACTTTATACACTGTACATAGGTACTTATTTGCAGTCAAAGAAAAAAGTTCAATTTGTATTGAATTTATTACAAATAGAACTCTTTTGCAGTTTGATAAGTACTGAAAAATGTGTTACAGAAAGGCTGTTTGATAAATCAAAGGCAATATCAAATCGATAAAATCAATTTAGCCTCCAATATTCACACCAATCTATTCTATGACAAAACAACAAACACGTTAACACGGAATAGGTTTGCAAAAAAAAACTATTAAGGTGAAATGCGCAAACAAAAACTGACGTGACGTTATTATAGTATTGCGTGACGCACGGCTGTTCAGAGCTCTGAAGTTTAGCCTTTTTCTGTTTTCTAGGAATATGCTTGGATTTGTGCGATTACCCGGTATAGCCGATTTTTGTATTGTTTATTAGTGTTACAACTATTATAAGGCTAAGAATGTCTAACTTATTGGAGTTGACTAAAGGGCTGACGGTTTTATGTATTCGTGTTACTACTTACTCGTACCAAAATAGTAAGAAAGAAAATATTTTATTTGGGACATACAGAAAACACAAACAGTAAAAACTGGCCAAGTGCGAGTCGGACTCGCACACGAAGGGTTCCGTACCACAAGGCAAAAACGCCGAAAAAAACACGTTTGTTGTATGGGAGCCCCCCTTAAATATTTATTTTATTTTGTTTTTAGTAGGTATTTGTTGTTATAGCGGCAACAGAAATACATAATTTGTGAAAATTTCAACTGTCTAGCTACCGCGGTTCTTGAGATACAGCCTGGTGACAGACAGACGGACGGACGGACGGACGGACAGCGAAGTCTTAGTAATAGGGTTCCGTTTTTACCCTTTGGGTACGGAACCCTAAAAAGCAGCATTTAAAATAAATAAAGTTATATAAAAAAAACCGCAGCGCCGGTATTCTGATAGGGCCCGATGGTGGTATAGGTTGGAAAATCTTATCGTTGACACAAACAGCAGTTCTTATTATTCACATCATTCTTTGTCCTGTTTGATGTACACACGCCAGCATGTCAAGCTACTACAATCTGTCAAATTTCTTTAATAGATTTTCAACTTTATCGCTAAAGTACCTATAAGGTTCAAAGTTGATTGGGAAAATTTTACAGTTTCGGGTAGCTTAATAATTATGCTGGCGTCTGTACACCGGAATAACCACTTTAACCATTAAGAGGAAATGCGGGTGGTCTTTTCTCCATAGAAACTCTCTCGCATGTTTTCTTTCTGACTAATGACCATAAAGCAAGGATTTTTTAGAAAATATTAAATAATAACTATCTGCATATCCCTATGTTTTACTTTTTTATGATACATTATTTTTATAAGCACTAGAACCACAAAAAATGCCGATTTAAACCGCTGTCAACAGAGTAGGCCTCGCTGTCAACAGAGCAGGCCTCTCTGTGTACAAATTTGACAACTATTCATGAAAAAAGAAAAACCGAGATACAGTATATATCCTTCTTAATCAGTTTATGAAATATCTTTTAAATTGGTTCAATATTGGAGGAGGAAATAGGCGAGAGCCAAACCTCGAATTATGACTTTTTACTTAGGCGTTTTCAAAAGTCTCTCCAACAGCATTTTCTCTTAAAGCTTAAAATATTTCTATCTCACCATAAAGTGACAGGGACAACATAAGGCTTGACTGTGATTCTATATTAAGCATTCGGACGATTGGCTTTTGTAAACTATGAATACAGAGCTTGTCGCTTCAATATTACTAAAGAATCGACGATCTGGACCAAATGGGCAAAGATTTCGCCAGCCTTACTAAATTTCAAAAGGGAAATTTCCGGATCGCGTACATCAGAGGTCACTGTGACCTCGCATGAATCAAATTTTTCATCACAAAGGTATCCTAAAAGATTCATCAAAGAATTTATCTTGAAAAATCGTCACGTACCTTCAATTTTCAGAATATTTTAATTTCCGGTCGGACGGTCTGTGACATATTGGCTTTCAAACGACAGCCTGAAACCGTTTTCAGGGTGATTCAGGGGTTGTGAACACCTAAACGAGAATGCGTTGATGGCTCAAATAGATCGCTATTTTCGTATGAAATTGTATCAGGGTTTTTACAAAAAAAATTAAGACCACCTTTAATTTGGAGATATAGTAAAGAATTCTTTACTATATAGTAAAGAATTCTAGGCAAAAATAATAGGTATTTTAACAGTTTGGAAAATACATCGATTACGATAGTTTGCGTTACAACTACAATGGTACGGTGACGTACACACGACATAAGATATGCAACTATCAATTATTTTCTTGTCCGTTTTTACAATATGGTAAACATTTCATTTCGTAAAACTAAAGCAAGAACTATCAAAATGTAGTTAAGCGTAACAAACTATCAAATCACCTTCTGAGAGGGGAAACCAGATCTTTTTTTTTTCTAGTAAATATTGACATCCTTTTTTGTCTTCGTTTTGTTGGCACAACTGTACTTGTTCTGTGACTTGTTGGCCCAAAACTTGACCAAATACATGGCGTCGTAAAAAAAAAGTTGTTGTTTTGAAAAGTACCAATGGTCATAATGAAATAAACGAATTGACTTTAACTTAGTATTCTAAATAAAACTATCACAAAATACCGTTATATAATCGTTAGTTACAGACTGTTTCGAGCTTTATTTGCAAGGCTCGATGACTGAGAACGCACCATGATTGGCTCCACTGTACCGTTACGGTACAGAAACGGCGATTCTCTCGTAATCACTGTTGGGCATTGTTTATGAGTGTTTTCTTGCTCTTTTTTGCAGCTTTAGTTTCCTATCTCTTTTTAACCGACTTCAAAAAAGGTGGAGGTTCTCAATTCGGATGTTTATAGACGGATTTGCAAAATTATTTTTTTTGTATTCCGAAATAGTCCCATTTAAATTTCGTAAATATCTGTTGATGAGTTTCGGAGACAGACAACGGAA
Source organism: Oligia latruncula (assembly GCA_948474745.1). Taxonomy (NCBI): domain Eukaryota; kingdom Metazoa; phylum Arthropoda; class Insecta; order Lepidoptera; family Noctuidae; genus Oligia; species Oligia latruncula. The sequence continues at coordinate 20,709,325 of OX419685.1, forward strand.
CTCTTCAATACATGCCAGTAAATCAACCGCGATTACTGCTATAACATATGTATGCATTGTTTACGCAATCACACAACATCACATCACTGTAGGTACCATCTCTGTACCAGAGGGTACAGGCGTGATGTGATGTTGTGTGAAAGGGGCACGCAGCTGTGTTCAATTGCTTCCTGTCACTGATATTCACATAGCAAGTAGTGTTAAGTAAATTAATTTGTGTGGGGTGGTTGGGTTCTGGAGTGGCGACCACGTACCGGAAGACGTAGCGTTGGAAGGCCTCCCACAAGGTGGACCGACGACCTTGTGAAGGCCGCAGGAACCCGTTGGATGCGAGAAGCACAGAACCGGTCGAAGTGGAAGTGCTTGGGGGAGGCCTATGTCCAGCAGTGGACGTCTTTTGGCTGAAATGATGATGATGATGATGATGATGGGGTAGGTAGGTACAACTAAGAAGTGAAAAATAAAAACTTTTTTACAAAAAAAAACAACCGACTTCCAAAAAAAACACTACAAAGTGAAAAATAACTTTAATTTCGGAAGTCGGTGTCAAGAAACGAAAATGCGGAACCAACGACACCGACTTCCGAGATTAAAGTTATTTTTCACTTTTTTTTGTTTCAACTGTTTATGTTATTATGAATTAAGTAGGTGGCCATTGTTTTGCATTATTAGTATTTACAAGCCGTATGCCGATGGGATCTTCGTAATTATATGAAAACCTTTTGTGCAAAATTTCAAGCTTCGAGACTCCTGTTTAGTTCGTGCGTTGTCTATGTCAGTTTGACGTTCAAAAGTGCCTATAATGTGCCTATTTGAAATAAATGATTTGACTTTGACTATCAGTGAATTTAAGATATAAATTATTATAATAAACCTACTTCTTATTATCAACCTTGTTGGATGCGATGCGATGCAAAGAATTCTAATTCATAGTCATGTTTTGTATTGTTACTATGAGCAAACGCCAGCACATCAAGCTACCCGAAACTGTCAAATTTTCCCAATCAACTTTGAACCTTATGCTTTAGCGATAAAGTTGAAAATCTATTAAAGAAATTTGACAGATTGTAGTAGCTTGATGTGCTGGCGTCTGTACCATGGATCTGCTTCATGTAGCCTTCAGGGCTTAAACAACTGTTTAAGCCCTGAAGGCGAATATGAACACGGGGTGGCCGGAGAGTGCACTAATTGATGAAAATCGTTAAAGCCATACAGTTGCACCATTTCGTGTGAAGGATCTGGTCTGGTCAGACCGAACTAACCAGTTATTGGTCGTTCAAATAAGCCTCATGGGTGGTAGGCTTATAAAACCTGTGCGGTAGGGGAGACCCGTCAGGAATGAAGTTCGCCACACGATACTCGTACGCACACAAACTCGTATATTATAGAAAGAGACGGAGAGGGAGCGGTGGCGGAGGACAAGACAGGGTGTTTTGGCGCAGCATGGGAGAGGCCTATGTCCAGCAGTGGACAGCGATATGCTGAGTTACTTAATTGATTTCATTGAGAGAGAAATAAAGTGTGAATTTATTACGCGTTTTTAATACAGAGCCATCTAGTATAAGTTTTTAGAATAAGTGGTCGCCATATTGGATTTTAATTTTTACCTAGATAACGGCTTTAGCACTCTCAAAAATCAAGAAATCAATCTCACTCTGTTTAATTCTATAAAACAATCTCACTCTGTTTATTTATATAATTAAAAAGAAACAGAATAAGAGAAAGTTACATGTAGGGGTCGTATAACGCTTTTTCGGTACGTGACGGTTTTTGCCACTTCACTGCTACCGCAAGCTTCGTTCCAAAAAGTTAAAATCACTTCATAGTTCTAACCGATATTTCATTAAACTCATATTATTATCTCTGAACAAACAGGAAAATAAACTATACATAAAATAAGTCCGGTACGCCTAGCAGAATTAATGTATTCTGTATTTATTTTGCTAATCCCACCATGTCTGGGAACAGTAAATGAAAGCAAAATATTGTTTCAGGCCTGAAACCCGGGTTAGATTTTGTGAGAACAAGTTTCAACGATTCCGGTGAATACGGAATTCCGGCTTTGCTTCTAGTTATGTTCTGAATGAATTTTGGAAAATTTTGAAATGGAAGGCGACCCCAACATAGTTGGGAAAAGGCTAGGCAGATGATGATGATGTTCTGAATGAATTTTGAATAATTATCTTGTGTCGTTAGAGACTATGTCCCCCTTACTAATATTCGTTGTATAGCGTAGTTACAAGAAAAGGACCCGGGATAATCAACTTACTGAGAATTTTACTGAAAAGTGATTTTACTAAAATATCAAATAAACGGACAAAGGAAAATGTTATGAGAGACGAATTTATAATGTATTCACAAAATGATGTTAACTAATGAAGAATTGAATGTTGGATATTTTATAGAACGCCTAAAATTCAAATAGAAAAGAGTTTTTACTTTCATTATACTTTTTTTTTCTGTTTTTTTCCCAGCTATCAAATAAATCTGACCAATGGGAAAAAAAATCCCGTTGGAAAGACTAGTCTGACCATCAATCTGTCCACTGGGAAAAACTCTTCTTCTTTCGAAAGTCAAATTACTGACGACTGAAAGAGAGAAATCGGTGTGTAACTATTCATCTGATACGTTTATTAGTAAGGGGGGTCAAGTACATAGACAAAAGTACCGTAGAACCGTATTTATATGTATGTTAACTATACTGTATACTTCAAGACGCTGTACAAAGTTCTTGCCGTAATTGAATTGGTTGTTAATAGGCCAGCAATTTGCCTGAGTGCATCCATTGGCACGGGATGTGACTAAATCTGGCTACTTTTAGATCTTGTAGGAGTTTTCAGTATTGTATTGGAGTTGAGCTACTTAGATAAGTCTTTGTATTTTAGGTTTTCCTTTCATTTTGAAATGCAACGCGGTTTTTATATTCTGTAAGTTGGATAATTTTTACGTGTTTTTTTTTTTATTTGTTTTGTTTACTGTTTTAATAATACTAACAGGCAAAAATACATTAAGGATACACGACAATGCATCCTTCTGGGAAAACTAAATGTGCAATAACTTAGATGATTGAATGAAACCAAATTAATCTATATTGAACATTTCAATAAAAGTCTTGGAAACATCAACTCTCAGATGATCCACAATTTCAAGCAACAGGATATGAAACATATATCGTTTTTATTTTTATCTGAACATAGAAAATATTACCGGACCATTGAGAAAACCATAAGCTTTGAAATGTTGGCACCGCTAGCGTTTTATAAGGATTCCTTGTCTTCCGAATTATGAGTGTGTTATGCTTTCAGTTTTAGTTTATAGAATTATCCATACACCTGCACTTCTGAAGACCTAAAAACGCCACTGATGGCGCGATTGGCGTGACCACATCCTGGGCCAAACTCATTTCATAATTTACCATCTACTCGAAAAGAAGAAGTTAAAAATAATAGAATTTGTTTTTGAATAATAATTATTACTAAGTAGGTACAAACGCCAGCATATCAAGCTACTACAATATGTCAAATTTCTTTAATAGATTTTCAACTTTATTGCTAAATTGTAAGGTTCAAAGTTGATTGGGAAAATTTGACAGTTTCGGTAGCTTGATGTGCTGGCGTCTGTACTTGCCGTTTGTGTCCAACTACAGGGCAAAAACCTCCCTTCCCACCTTCCACTTATCCTTATCTACTGCTTTTTATGGTTTATCTTTATGGAAAAAGTTGAGCTCGTCCCGCCATCAACTCCTGCCACGTTGCCGTCTATTGCTGTTTGGGACCCAATGTGTGGTTAGTTTTGCCCATTTAATCTCCTCAGGATTGGAATATTATACGTATTTTTTTTTCTGAATACACTTTCGAATTACGGGCTCGAACCTTGTATTGTTTATGGTTAGGTATAGGCTTAGGTACTAAATATTTCATTATCATCACCATTTTTTTAGTGTCCATAGTGGCGCCGATTCTGTTGTGTCACGAACTAAACTAAATTTAAGTTCAGGCATCTTTTTCTTTCTATTTCATTAAGAAAAGGACAGAAGATAAATATTAGTTTAGTCCTGTCAAATTAGTCAGCGCCTGACGTAAATTGACGTATGTTTAATAGGCATTTTTTTAATCTCGTCTAAATTGTCTATGGAGTATCTTAATTTAACAGGACTAAACTAATATTTATCTTCTGTCCTAATAGCTCTCTTACTATTAAACGTTGTATAGTGTCTGTATAGTTACACAACGCTTTGTCTTCTTCTTTCGAAAGTCAAAATTAATGACGACTGAAAGACAGAAATCGGTGTGTAACTATTCATCTGATATAATACGTTTATTAGTAAGGGGGTAAGTAGTCAGCCCCTGTTATCTTGTTGACTGGCTGATATATTTGGCGCGTTACATGAGCTTATGCTACGGTTCTTTAATATTCAAACTGATAATATGAAAGATGAAAATAACAATAAATGCACCTATTGCTAATCAGTAATACTCTAAAATTGTAATTCATCTGTTCTTTTATTCTAGATTTCAACTTAATATAAGACTTATAATATTTTTCCATCATCTGAACTACTTTTGCACCTTATTCCATTCAACGACCATTACGATAAAAAATCTAAACTGCATTATTCATTGCTCCCCCTATCAGTATTTCACAGATATACATCGGAGCACAGTCATCGATGTACACTCACCAATGGCGTACAGGAAGTGGGAAGCGATAAATTCGTTGCGAAGTAAAATAAAACCTTTGGCTTCGCCCGTTTCGCTGTCTGCATTTATGATATATAGTCTGTACGATTCTGGTTGGAGTTTTTTTTATACATTTTAGATGCCAAAATATGGAGGAATTTAAGGTAGTTTAACTATTCAATGCGAATCTCTAAAAGTATTTTGTTTGAGAAGTTCAAAGAATGTATCAATACAAATAAAAAAAACTGGCCAAGTGCGAGTCGGACTTGCACACGAAGGGTTCCGTACCACAAGGCAAAAACACCGAAAAAAAAACCGTTTGTTGTATGGGAGCCCCCTTAAATATTTATTTTATTTTGTTTTTAGTATTTGTTGTTAAAGCGGCAACAGAAATACATAATTTGTGAAAATTTCAACTGTCTAGCTATCGCGGTTCTTGAGATACAGCCTGGTGACAGACAGACGGACGGACAGACAGCGAAGTCTTAGTAATAGCGTCCCGTTTTTACCCTTTGGGTACGGAACCCCAAAAAAGGAAAGAATAACTCACTGACTGACTCATCAACGCCCAACCCAAAATCTTAGACCTAGAAAACTGAAATTTGCACAGAGGACCAGGAATACTGATTTTTCCAAACTCTCATGAGAAATGGGAATATAAGGGTGAACGCTATAAGTTGTTGGTAAAGTGCTAGTCGTCGATAAGCTGATAGAAACAAGGTCAGCAATGTTTCTTCTCCAAAACCACTTTTGGGTTCGTAGTTAATTATTGTCAAAAAGACTCGGGTCCTAATTCTTTATTAAATTGTGTATACATAATTATACGTTAGGGGATGTATTTTTTTACCTATAGACTTTACCTAAATAAATAAAGCTCAATTTTGTTATATTCATCAATTTAATATTATTATAAGCTAGAGTGCTGTACTGGATTTAAAGAGTAATAATAGTGGAGTATAACGCAGGAACCCGTTGGATGCGAGAAGCACAGAACCGGTCGAAGTGGAAGTGCTTGGGGGAGGCCTATGTCCAGCAGTGGACGTCTTTCGGCTAAAATGATGATGATGATGAGTGGAGTATAATGATCATTCTTTTCCAAAGAAGTCTACGCTTTGGAATGATGAGGTAATTACAACTTTCTGATCAACTCATGTAGCCCCAGTAGACAAATCGATTTATGTACGTAAAGTAAAAAGAAATAACTGAGTATTTTTAGTTTATACTAGCTCACGCCGCCATCCTCGTAAAATCGTCGTACATGCGTTCCAATGCCATTTTCATTTTATTTTTGTTAGGAACCTTCTCCGGCAACAATTTACCAAAGTTTCATCGCAATCGGTCGAACCATTTTCGAGTTTTTGCGAGACTAATGCACGGCGATTGATTTTTATATAATAATATTATAGATTATGTTTTCCTTATAAAAGGTAATGCTTTATTTGACCAGTTTCAGATTCCCCTTTGCACAAGGATATAGTTGAGGTATCCCCACATAAATACCACTACAGTTTCGCTATTGGTTCATAGACCACTTTCCATACATTCTCCTTTGGCGTAAATAAATTGATTTTCGTTTATTACCCTTAACATCCAATTTATGTGCATTCATAATAAAATTTAAAGATGACATACCTTACGAAGCAAATCTAAAGTGAACTTTATAATATATTTTACGTTGTTTGATTGATATAATTTTGTAAAACGATGGAACACATCAATTTGACGCATATAAAGTAAGCCATCCAATACATAAAAATAAAATAAATAATTAAACTAAGGTTTTTTTTGTATGAGTAATTGAGTAGGTACCTCATCATATGCCTAGCCTTTTCCCAACTATGTACGGCTTCCAGTCTAACCGGATGCAGCTAAATACCAGTATTTTACATGGAGCGATTGCCTATCTAACTTCCACAACCCAGTTACCGGGTAATACGACACCCCATGGTAAGACTGGTTGTCAGACTTTCGGGCCTCTGACACATGAGTAGATAAACGCTTGCTCATGTGCTTCTGACGACCCGTAACTACTGTCAAAGATCCACGAATAAAAGCCGAGACCAATGTCGGTCCCGTGGGAATATCGGGATAAAAAGCCTATCCAGGGAGGCAGCTACCTCCATACAAAATTTTATCAAAATTGGTCCACCCGCTTGAGCGTGAAGAAGTAACAAACATTATGAACACACACACACACACCCCCACTCACTCACTCACAAACTTTCGCCTTTTTAATATTAGTGTGATGTGATATAACTTTTTTAATGATTATTAATTATTCATGACTATTTAATTAGGAACGATACATTTACTGGTATTAAATGTTACTAAACCGTCATTTTTAAACCAATTGCAAGTTGTAGTCATAATATAATTATTTTGAAATTGATTTAGCGACACATTTAGATACATTTAACGTGAAAAAATTGATTTGCGCTTATTACTCGTAAAATCCAATTTATGAGCATGAATAATTTAAAGAGAACATAACTAACGAAGCAAATCTAAAGTAAACATATGTGACGAATTAATTTAACCCTTAATAATTTACACTTTTTATAAATACGATACGTAGGATGTAAATAGTTGGCAGTGATCGTTTAAAATCTCAACAAGCAACATACAAAATGTTGAAGCTACTTGTCCTGTTAGTCTTAATGATCAACGTGGTTATGATCCAGTGTCAGGATGATGTAGAAAACCTCGGTCATTTTGATGGTCGGCGACAGTATGAGGATCTTGAGGACCTCCCTGATGGTAGGCGACAGTATGAGGATTTTGACGACCTCCCTGACGGTCGACGACGAGTCGGACCAATTGGTAAATGTGTGTGGAACGAATCACTTCAATATTGTGTGCCTGTGTAATCATAAATGGGAAAGTTGGCAATTTAGGTGGTTCCCCAAATTTATAGAATAAAAACATGTTTTATATAAATGGAAACGTTGTTTTATTAACCCAGACCATTTCTTATAGCACAACAAAGTGTTGGTTTGTAAAACTGGTTAATGACTATCAAAAACTCCTCATTTGTTTAACCACACCAAGTTTCCGAAAAGAAAATTATCGGAAAAATTTGGTGCCCAGGTAGTACAAACAAATTAATGCACTAATCATTTCAACTGGATTTTTAAAGATGAGGCCTTATGACTATGTATCAAAAGGCCTCATCTTTAAAACTTTAGTTCTTGTAAAAAACATAATTTTACTACCACCTAATTGTTTTCTTTTAAATAAAATTAACAAACAAAAATACATATTGTTAATAGCACATCAACAAGAAGTACAGTAAGAAGAAGTAATTATTGCTAATTCAAAATATAAAAATACGTTTAAAATAAAGGCATTTTGATACAGTTTTTCATAGCAACCATCCCTACAAATTGGAAAATACCTGAAGGTATTTATTTAACGCCTTCGAATTCTTCTAGGAGCTGTCAAAATGAATTCATGCTCAAGTAAATTGGAAGATGTCACATAGGAGTCCCAAAAGGCAGCGTGATGGGCCTACACTTTTCTAAATCTCCATTAATGATGTATACAGGCCGCTCCTGTATAAATCCTAGATCATATACGCTGCGACCATGGTATAACTTGGATCGACGCAATTCTGGGAAGCAGTAACTTTAAATCCGCAAGTGGCAGCGACTCATTCAACTTACCTTAAACATTGCTTGAACAACCTGCATTCCCTTCTTTATAAATTAAAGGACACCACAATATCACCTTCGTTTTGTCCATGTTCATTTTAAGACCCACTCTTTCGGAGGCTCTACTGAGGTCATCGAGCATTGAACTGAGGTCCTCCATAGTCTTAGCCATGACTACGATATCGTCGGCAAACCGAAGGTGAGTTATGTACTCGCCATTGATGTTGATGCCAGCCCCTTTCCAGTCCAGAACCTTGAAGACATCCTCCAGTGCAGCGGTGAACATTTTCGGAGAGATAACGTCTCCCTGTCTCACACCTCGCTGCAGAAGGATAGGTTTCGAGGTCTGATCCTAGAGTTGGACTGACATAGCAGCGTTTTCATACAGACACTTCAGCACCTCGACGTACCGATAATCGATCTGGCACCGTTGAAGAGACTGCAGCACAGCCCATGTCTCGATCGAATCAAAGGCTTTCTCGTAGTCCACAAACGCTAAGCAGAGAGGCAGGTTATATTCTTCGGTCTACTGTATAACCTGTCGCAGCGTATGTATGTGGTCTACTGTGCTAAAGCCTTTACGGAATCCGGCTTATTCGGGAGGCTGGAAATCGTCAAACCTGCGCGCGAGAATATACAATAACGGTGGACTTAAGAAAATGTATCGAAAGAACCATATTTAATAACACAATACTGTAACCTAAAGGTGTAGCGGTATCTACAACGCGTCATACTGACGCCACGCAAAAATCCTGCATCGCGCAAGCAGAGTTTACCGCGCAACTAGCATAGATACAACGGCCCGACATGAATCATCGGGCAGTTGCCCGCCAGACACAACTCCCGTCTGGTCGGAGGATCCTCCCTTTTCTATAGAGTATGTGTGAACTTTACACCCTGTTCCTCATACCTCTTTAAAGGCACAGAACCTACAATAGTACAAGTACAGAAGATTCAATGCACAAAAATATTTAAATAAATAGCGACTCTTGCTACGACACAATAAAGTGCTATTCAGGTCGCACAGCGCTAATTGCCTACAATTGTATTCACCTAGAAGTTGCCTCTCTTTCTATCGAGTAACTCTTATGTCTTCTGACTACTTAAGGGTTGTCTTCAAATAATTAAGATGGCCAGGTATGATCAACCAAAGTATTTCTATATAAATCTAACTTTTAAGTTGACAACTCGGTGAATAAGTTGATACTCGTTGGTAACCAACTTGACAAGTCTCTTAATACGCAAACCATGGAGAATTTCGTTTACTTATTGTCATCATTTTAAAGATGGCATAAAATAATCTTTTTATCACATCTATTCAAAAAGAGCTAGTGTATTCTTCGTAAACAGAGACTAAAATAGCTCTTTAATCCCTAGGGACTAAAAGTGATTTGAATTTGGAATGTGGATATTGTTAGTAAAAGTTCCAATCACCAAAGAGATCAATCCCGAACATTGTATGGACAAGTAACAGGCATCCAGATGAGGTTTCCCATACCAGACCCAATTGTTGAAATTATTTTTAGCCTCCTCATGTGCCTTCTATATGTGCTTATTCCAGTACCACCAAGTAAGGGCACTTAGCTGCATTAAGGCTGCTGCGCTGTGGTATGACGCTGCGAACAACGCCAATGTCCAGTAGTAGTAGCAGTGTAAGTACCTACTACTTGTATTTTTCCAATAGGACTGGATATGGGGTAGTGCTGACCGATTGATGTTGCACGATGCGAACAGAATAGGTTGCAAGCGCGAACACTGTTAGAGGCATAACGTGGTCGACTTCATTTACCCCAGAAGATGACTTATCCTTGTCTTTCTCGTTCGATTTTTGTTCGTCTCTTGTTTTAGTACCCTTGACGGTATCACTCACTGAGCAATACGTAGCTTCTTTCTGACAGTCTTTTTTCTATTTTAAAATAAAAAAGAAATATTTTCACATTTGTGATTGCTAAAATAATGAAATTGGCGTAACGATACAATTGCATACATTGGTAAATTGATCTCTAATCAATTAAGACTGCTTTATAAATGTGTAGAATAAATATTTTCGCCTGTGATGGCTAAAGTAATGAAATTGGCGTAAAAATTGGCGTAACGATACAAATTGCATACATTGGTAAATTGATCTATAATCAATTTAGACTGCTTTAAAAAACGTGTAGTATAGAAATCATCGTTATTGAAATAAATTTAAATAATTGCAAATTATAATGTAACGAATTGATTTAATTTTAAAAGGGTACCCTAGTTATATAAATATGCAAAACCGCCACCGAATTGTCAGAGATCTTTAAGAATCATTTGAAACGTTGTTAGTAGAAACTGAGAATGTTGAAGTTACTTGTTCTTCTTGTTGTAGTAGTCATCATAGGGGGCATCAATTGTCAGGATCACGACAGCGATGACCAACAGGACTACATTGGCAGACGCGGCTATAAATTGAAAGTAGAGTGGTGTCCTGCTGGCACAAGAATAAATGACGACACCGGTAAATGTGAGCCAACTTCTAGAAGATCTCTGCCGCCGGGTTACCTATAGGCACTGTGAGAGTTGGCACTGTTTGCGCTCCGGAGGATAGAAGGAGTTTCTACTAAAATAACATTTTAAATTTGACGTCTTTGGTGAAATATTAAAGAACAATTTAAAAAAACATGGTTTTAATCATAACCTAATATATTTTGTTCCGGCCGTTTAACGTAAGACATTTACAATAATATTTTTTCATCATTTATTCATTTGTACACTTGCGCATTTCGTTCGCATGGAAGTCACAAGACACCACAATTTACTAATATAACAGCCACACTTTTATAAAACTTTCCTGTATACTACGTTTATTATTTTGGTCTCAACAGCCAAAATATGGGACTGGTAACGCGGATGCAGCTCGTCTTGAGGGGATACCCGCAGCCTTCAGTAGTAATTTCCCATTGCTTGTGAAGTTTTTTGTTTTTAGTGAATTCATGAACGCCTGCGTTCCTCTCACTACCTAATGGCACACCACTGATACAGTGACTGATGCATTCTTACAGATTATTCCTGACGAACAGACTAAAATATTATAACAGGAGATTGCAAACACACGAGATTTCCCATTAACAGTTACTTAGAACATTGTCATGCATTAAAATAACGCCGGCGCCCACTCTTTGCGAAAATGGGATTACATGAGGTTGGATTACCCGCTGAACGTATCAGGTGGCGGTTACAGTACCTACCTTCATCCATTATTACCAGCACTGTTTCACCTACCAAGCTTATTCCCGTCTATACCATAACACTTGCACCCCCAAAACGGTCTGATCTATGGATGCTTGGTTCTATAAAATGTTCAACTTGTTTTCTCTACATCCACGTGTGGACTTGTTTATCATTACTGAAAAACTTGACCCTACAGTCGTCTGTAAAGAGTACAACTCTCCGGTTATCTATTGGCCACTTCAAATACTCGCGAGCGTACCTTAAGCGCACCCCGGGTGGGCCCTTGTCAGTTTGATTCGAACAACACGCACTCCCTCTCACAGAGAGGAGGCCCGTGTCCCAGCAGTGGGAACATTATAGGCTGATTATGTAACACGCACTCGGGAACTTTGACTGTCTTTGTGGAGACGATTATGCATGCTTCGATCACGGACTCTGTTACCGGTAGATTGCCGCAGCCGGTTTTGTACGACCTGCGCGGTTAGGGTACGCTCTCTTCGCGCAGTTAACCTGATGTACCGGTCTTCCTGGGTGATCGTGGCTCTAATTCTTCCTGATTCAGGCCTCCTAGCTACACTCTCGGTCTCCCGAAAGCATTTCCAAACGTGAGAAGATGTATTCCTGAAGTATAGCAACAGCTCTTGCTGCGTTTTCCAAGTCCATATGACGACGAAAACCAGGCATAGGAATCACGATGATCACCAAAATAAAATAAAGCTGTGACAGAACGTAATGGGTACCTAACGTCAACACTTTGAATTCGTACAAGTGCTTTTTCAAGCACTTCACATTCTTTGTCTACCCTCGTGGATTCGACGCTAAAATTGGCGTTCAAAACATATAGGTGGTGGTACTTCCGCTATCGGTGCGTGTGATTAAAATGACGATATCTCTAAATCTTTTTTATGGGAGCTGTATATAAAAATTATGTCATTGGAATCGTTATAAAACAAGCTAACATTTTAAAATATAATGTAATGTAATGTAATTCATTCTAATTGAAATCTAGCTGGAGCGACTTTTTTTCAGTTTATTTTACAAAAGACGCTATAATTAAAAAAAAATACCATCATCATCATCATCATTTCAGCCGAAAGACGTCCACTGCTGGACACAGGCCTCCCACTAGCACTTCGACCGGTTCTGTGCTTCTCGCACGCAACGGGTTCGTGCGGCCTTCACAAGGTCGTCGGACCACCTTGTGGGAGGCCTTCCAACGCTACGTCTTCCGGTACGCGGTCGCCACTCCAGAACCTCTCGGCCGCATCGGCCATCTGTTCTAAAAAAAAACCATTACCATTCTTTCAAAAAGTTATTGTTTTATTTACATAAATATACATTATTTCACATTAATCAATAAAAAGAACACACACAAAACACAATTTATATACAGCACAACCGTCCTCCGTGGAGCGTGCGCTCGCTGGGGCGCGTGCGCGCGAGTGCGGAAACACTGCGGCGACTGTAGAATCGTAATTCGTTCATTTTAAACACTATTGACAGAGGAAACATATCTTTCTTGTCTTGTCTCCTAGACTCTGTGCAAGTTTGAGCAGGATAGATACACTTTTTAGTAGGAACGTTTTGTCATAATCATTAGCAGTGACGCGCAGTCCGATTCGGAGTCCGACACAGATAAAAACATTTTCACCACACACACATTTGGTCAAGTTTTTCAGTGATGATAAACGAGTTCACATTGTTTTCTCCACACGTGGGTGTAGAGAAAACAAGTTGAACCTTTTACAGAACCAAGCATCCATAGATCAGACCGTTTTGGGGGTGCAAGTGTTATGGTATAGACGGGAACAAGCTTGGTAAGCAAAACAGAGCTGGTAATACTGGGTGAGGGTACTGTAACCGCCGCCGCGCCGCCTGATACGTTGAGAGGGTAATCCAACCTCATGTCATCCCATTTTTAACCGACTTCAAAAAACTGATTATTCTTTTTTTGTTGGAAAGGAGATATGCCAAGAGTGGTACCATGATAAGGAAACCAGGATCTGATGATGGCATCCCAGTGAAACCGAGGGGAACATTCGAAAATCGTAGGAGCGACTAGTGCGTTTGTTAATTTTTTCGTTAAGTATTTTAAAGCACTACAATTTAATGAAGGCCTGGAGTCGATCTGATGATGGAGCCGAAAGACAGTCGAGGGGACTCCTCAACGATTTACAGCAGTTACCTTGTGTTTGGGCTTGATTAATTTGTATGGATGTGAACTTTACACCTACATGGGTTGTGACTGTCATTAGGGATCTGATGATGAAGACGAAGGACATTTAAGGGAACTCCTCAACAGTTTACAGTAGCTACCTTCTGTTTGGAATTAATTCATTTATATTGATGAGAACTGTAATGGCACAGGAAACATTTCATGTGATAAATAAATAAAATAAATAAAAACTTTGCACCCATATGGGTTATAAGTGCTATTACAGGTCTGATGATCGAGACCATAGACAGTCGAGGGAATTCCGCAACGATTTACAGCAGTTACCTTTTGTTGGGCTTACTTCATACGGTTCAATATGCCAAAATGTTCAGTTCGTACAAAAATAATACCTAATTAAGATTGTAGTTTTACATAGGACGACCACTACCTACTAGTCATGCTGATGCGTCAATTTGAAACCGAATTTAAGTTGCGTAATCGCGTCATTTCTAGCAATGCTCTTTCGTCATGTGGCCTACTCAATAATTAATTAAAGTAACTTGAGCATTTGCTCTCGGAAATCATCATTTGGTAAAGTGGAGCTGATGATGAAGACCACAAGTGGCCATCAGAACTACTCAATGACAAATATTTCACAGGTTGCGATTCGATTACTTTAATATGGTTGCTAAGCAATTTATGCTCGTGGGGCTTTCCATCAGCTCCAGTTCTCCTGGTTCTTACTAAGAACTCCTCAACAATTAACGTCCCTGCATCGGGAAAAGCAATATTTTGTAAAAGGTGATTAGCAGTTGACGTTAGGCTATTGTAACTTAAATAAATTACAAACTGACCCACCAAAAAGTGAAAGCAAAGAGTAGGCGCCGGCGTTGTTTGAATGCATGACAATGCTCTAAGTAACTGTTAATGAGAAATCTCGTGTGTTTGCAATCTCCTGTTATAATATTATTTAAGTCTGTTCGTCAGGAATAATCTGTAAGAATGCATCGGTCACTGTATCCGTGGTGTGACATTAGGTAGTGAGGAACGCAGGCGTTGATGGCAATGGGAAATCACTACTGAAGGCTGCGGGTATCCACCTCAAGACGAGCTGCATCCGCGTCACTAGTCTCATATTTTGGCTGTTGAGACCAAAATAATAAACGTAGTATATAGGAAAGTTTTATAAAAGTGTGGCTGTTATTTTAGTAAATTGTGGTGTCTTGTAACTTCCATACGAGCAAAGTCATGGGCTGCTAATGTACAAATAAACAAATTATAAAAACATATTATTGTATGTGTCTTACATTAAACAATCGGGACAAAATATATTAGGTTAAGATTAAAACCATATTTTTTTAATTGTTCTTTAATATTTCACCAAAGAGGTCAATTTGAAAATTTTATGTTAGTAGAAACTCCTTCTATCCTTCGGAGCGCAAACAGTGCCAACAGTCACAGTGCCTAGAAATTCAGCCGCAGATGTCTTCTAGAAGTTGGCTCACATTTACCGGTGTCGTCATTTATTCTTGTGCCAGCAGGACACCAGTCTACTTTCAATTTATAGCCGCGTCTGCCAATGTAGTCTTGTTGGTCATCGCTGTCGTGATCCTGACAATTGATGCCCCCTATGATGACTACTACAACAAGAACAACAAGTAACTTCAACATTCTCAGTTTCTACTAACAACGATTCAAATGATTCTTAAAGATCACTGACGATTCGATGGCAGTTTTGCATATTTATATAGCTAGATTACCCATTTAAAATTAAATCAATTCGTTACATTATAATTTGCAATTATTTTAATTTATTTCAATAATGATGATTTCTATTGTACACATTTTTTTAAAGCAGTCTAAATTGATTAGAGATCAATTTACCAATGTATGCAATTGTATCGTTAAGCCAATTTCATTATTTAAAGACTGTCAGAAAGAAGCTACGTATTGCTCAGTGAGTGATACCGCCAAGAGTACTAAAACAAGAGACGAACAAAAATCTAACGAGAAAGACAAGGATAAGTCATTTTCTGGGGTAAATGAAGTCGACCTTTAACAGTGCCTTTAACAGTGTTGGTGCTTGCAACCTATTGTGTTCGCATCATGCAACACCAATCGGTCAGCACCACCCCATAACCAGTCCTATTGGAAAAATACTAGTAGTAGGTACTTACACTGCTACTACTACTGGATATTGGTGTTGTTCGCAGCGTCATACCACAACGCAGCAGCCTTACTGCAGCTAAGTGCCCTTACTTGGTGGTACTGGAATAAGCACATATAGAAGGCACATGAAGAGGCTAAAAATAATTTCAACAATTGGTTCTGGCATGGGAAACTCATCTGGATGTATTTACGACGCTATGTATAAAAGTAGAAAAATTTTCAAATCACGACTTAGGTGGTGTCAAGACCACGCAGAACAAATTAAAATGGTTATAACATTCCTAATAAAATTATATAAATTTAAATCTAATTTTATGGTAAGTCCACTTGTGTCTTCAGTAGTGACGCAATGCAGTCTCCAGCCAGATACTTCTACCAATATACAAATAAGACCTAAAGATGTTAAGAGTATTATTGACCATATGACTCGAAGTAAATTGCCTGGACAGCTTGAGCGTTGAACATTTACGGCACGCGGGCTGTCATTTAACCAGAGTATTGATCACAATTTTCTCCCTCTGCATGAGTCATAAGTATCTCTCTCAGGACCTCATGAGAGCAATAGTCATAACAATCGTTAAATGTAAAACAGCAGATATTTATTGTCGCTATCTTGGATTTTCATTATGACCTCACTGTTGGGTTTTTTATACATGTTCATTGTTCATCGATATTTTCATGAACTGTAGACCGATATTGACAATTATTTTTGACGTGAATACGTCTTTAAAATTGCTTTCATAGTGGGGAGCAAGTCAAAAAACCAATGGTAACAAAATCGGGGCATACAGTTTGGTGTTGCAGCTTCATATATATCATCTTCGTCCTAAATTCAATTACACCATAGGATAGCTAAAGAATCAAAGAGTTCATTACGCCAAGTGAGGACTGTGACGCATCGCGCTCGGTGGTGGGGTAAGCGCCGCCATTTTGAGGTAATTTTGCTGCGTATCGAGATTTCCACTTAGTATATATAACCTTTGGCTCGGAAAAGCTACAACGCTCGTTAAAAATTCAATCGTCAGCTCTTTTCAAAATCTATCGATTTTATACAAAATATTAGTGTAAAATAGTGACAGCGACTATAATTTGTTAAAATAAATAAAAAAGAGTATCAAAAATATATAATGTCGGCCTAAACGCGTCAAAAAGCCACATCGAAATACACAAATCCTATACGGTTGGAAAGGACAATCGAATGGTACCAATAAAACACCATAAGACATAGTCCAGTAGTGCCGGGAGCGTAAAAGAATAAATGCGGCCGAGCAGATCAATGACGGTGCTAGTACATCTGCAGCTGCCAGCTGGGGCGGTTGAAATTATGCAAGTGAATGATGAAATCAATACTATATCTCATCATCATCTGCCTAGCCATTTCCCAACTAAGTTGGGGTCAGCTTCCAGTCTAACCGGATGTAGCTAAATACCAGTACTTTACATGGAGCGACTGCCTATCTGACCTCCACAACTCAGTTACTGGGTAATACGATACCTCTTGCTAAGACTGGCAATCACTACTTTAACTATAATTAACCGGTTGAATGCCGGAATTACAGAAACAATTAAAAACCCATTGTGTCTCGCGTGTATATACGTTCCGGCTAAAGGTTAATGGAGTTATACTCGTATTATAACTCTGTAATAATTTGTTTACCTGATTTCATTCCTGAACCCGTTGAAAGGAAATAGTTGCCATCATAAATAAAACATGGAAACCCGGAGGACTTCCTATTGTTCAAACATGACTAAGTTATACATAAATAATAATATTCTAAATTAAAAATATTACCCGTTACGTGAACGTATTCACATAAAACACACGGCCGAGTCCATGACACGCCACACTCCATTTTTTTTTTTTTTTTTTGGTAGAGGAAGCTTACGCGATGCCGGTGATCCTACGAAATTATATTATTTTAGTGATAGCTGTTCCTTAGGAATAATTTGTAAGAGTGCATCAGTCAGTGTATCAATGTTGTGCCATTAGGTAGTATGTAAATACAGGAACGCAGGTGTTTATTAATTTACTAAAAACGAAAAACTGCTCAAACAATGGGAAATTACTACTGAAGGCTGCGGTTGTCGACCGTAGGACGAGCTGCTTCCTACACGAACCACTGTGCGTCGCTTGCTCCCACGTCTTCCGCTTCACTAATCCCGAATCTTTTTATATTTTAGCTGCTAAGACCAAACTACAAACGAAGTGTACAGAGAAGGTTAATAAAATGTGGTTGTTATTTTATTAAATTGTCGTATCTTACGACTTCCACACGAGCTAAGTCGCGGACAGAAGCTAGTAGAAACAATAAACATAAAGAATAAGTACAACTTTACTGTCAGTGTCCACGCCTCAGCACCGTATTTCGTAAATAATAGAACGCACTGTTTATGGAGACGTTCACAGGCCATTTGGGGGTGACAATCACATTTGGTTCACCAATTTCAGAAAGCACCCTGTGATAATCCTCCATTGAAACGGGACGGTCCTCCGACCAAAGGGGTGACAAGACAAGTCTGGGGGACTACGAACACAGCTCAAAGGTTGTTGTCGGGCTGACGTAAGCAAATTTCACGGTAAATACTGCTTGCGCGATTTAGGTTTCTGTGATGTCAGTGGTGTGTGCGGAGTTTGTGTGTGGTGAAATAGATATCGCAAAAAGCATTTTTTGTTTCAAAAGTTGCGTTAACAAGACAATATTTCGTTGGAAATGGTATAACGGTACAATTTGATACATCAAACGTTGATAAATTGATTTGCATTGTTTTAGTGCTCTAACGAGCAAAATTGTAATTATAATAATAAGCATAGCGCAATCTATAGAAACAAACTAAAACTGATTGGTGTAACCAACAGATTTATCTTACTTAGTATAAATAAGCATACGCGGCATAGATATCCGTGCAAATTCTCAGTCATCAAGTGCAAGTCAAAAAAGCATAAAGACGAAAGCAAAATGTACAAGTTATTCGTTTTCCTGGTTTTATTGATATGCGTGAGTGACATATAAAGTCAAAATGACATTATCAAAGAAGAAAATGACTGGTATAAACCTGGACGAAGATATTATAGACGAGATGCAGACCTAGATGTATTCAAAGCAGGCTGTCCCCCCCGCACGCAAAGAGATGCTACCACTGGTGAATGTGTCGTAGTCGTGAGACGACGAAGTGCTTATCCATATGCTGTCGCGATGCGACGAGATGCAGAACCAGATGTCTTCAAAGGAGGTTGTCCCACCGGCACGCAAAGAGATGCACGCACTGGTGAATGTAGGGTCGTGGACGTGCATAATGGGTAGGTGTTTTCACATTATACGTGAGGTATACTGAAAATTTCTGATCTCTCCACATCTGATCTGGCCACATCAATAAAATAATGAAAAAACAATAATAATGGAATTCGAAAATAGAACTTTTTGGGAACATGTTGCTTTTTAATTTGCGAGACTGTCATTTGTTTTTTCATTGTGGCGTCCTTTTGAAAATTGTGTGTCGCTGTTAAAATGAATTTAACTCGTGAACATTTTCGTTCAATAATTTTTTATGATTTTCGTTGTGGCTTGAATCAACAAGAGAGTTGCTAGAGACTTCAATTGGCATTTGGTGATGAAGCAGTTACATACTCTAATATTGACACCATACGACAACTTATTGAAACTGATAAAAAAATTACTTGCCAGCCAATTCGTGCTTTGTTAGGCATTGGAATGAGCCAAGTGCAAATCATTTTACATGCGCATCTGAAGGTTCGGAAGCTTTGCACTCGATGGATACCTCATGACTTAACGGAGGCCCACAAGCCTATTTGAAGGCTTCAAATGTGGAACTGATAACGAATCCGCCTTACAGCCCGGACCTCGCACTCTGCGACTTCTTTTTATGACCAAAAATTAAAGACAAACTTGGAGGCACACGTTTTACGAGCACTGAATCGGCGGTGAATGCGTTCCATGAAGCCATTGAAGAGGAAGCCCTAAGGAAGACCTCTATATATCTAAACTTATTTATCAGAATCCAGAAACTTTCAGTGTGCCCTGACTGAATCCATGACGAGTTTTTTTTCGGCAATTGATGTTATTATCGACTAGCGCCTACCTTTTATCCATATATTTTTCGTTTATTTGTGCATGTTTTTACTTCCATTTCCACTTTCGCCATTAATGTTTCGCCGACTTATACAGGTGATTTTTTTTACCGGTTCCAATTTTATATAGGGTATTCTACCCATAAATATGAACAACTTTCACTTTAGGACCGACTCTGAAATCACGAAAAAATATCATACAACAGTTCAATACCTACTTGACCAAAATGTATGAAACAGCTGATTTTTTTTCGTTATTTCAGAGTTGGTCCATAGTGAAAGTTGTTCATATTCATGGGTAGAATACCCTGTAAAAATTTGAAACCAGTACCTAATAAAAATCATCCTGTTTATAGACATTATACCACAGATTAAAGTGAGTTTTGCTTTGTATCTGCGCGCCACGCGGTTATTGTGAATTGCCAGGGCTGCCTCTTTCGATAAATATGTCAGTAGGTATTTGCAGTACATTTTATGAAATAAAATAAAATGCTTTTTAATGTTTTAGCATGTTTAATTGTTAAAAATACGTCTGAAATAAAGATAAATAAAAATAACTTACAGGTGTTTTTTTTTTATATACTTAATGTTTTTGAAGTGAAAACTTCTTTAGCGGCGTTGTACACTTTTTTTGTAATGGGTAAAAAATGTTAAACTCGCGTCAGGACACGTGACCTGATCGAAAATTCGTAAGACGGATGGAGAGTGCTACGGCGTAGGTCAAACTGTGCTACGGCGTAGCTCACACTATGCTACGGCGTAGTTCACCATACCAGCATACCAGCGAATATGGCTGTTTTTTGAATAAAATATTTCGTTTGACATTTTGAAGCTTTTTTGGATTCTATAATTAGACTCAAACTATTTTAAATAGATATTTAGTTAAGAGCGTTTACGCCGTGCGGCATTTTATACAAACTTTCCAGCCCTTATTTTTCGAAATGAATGAACCGATTTTAATGAAACTTCATACGCATAAGCAGGATACAAAGGTCTAAAAATACTAACTTTTTAGACTTTTGTATCCTGCCTAACTCGCGCCATTGTTACCGTAATCGACACCACGCGTGTTTTGTTTATAAGACGATTAAAAAAAATACCCGCTTCGGATGTGTTCGGCTGTCCTCGGGATGTACTCGGTTTTAATATATATCCGATATGTCAGTGAGTGATGGCAAAGTATTCTTTTTGTGTTTTGTTTTCACTTCTGTCGGCACTCCCGGAGTGCCACT
The DNA here is from genome assembly GCA_948474745.1 of Oligia latruncula. Classification (NCBI taxonomy): domain Eukaryota; kingdom Metazoa; phylum Arthropoda; class Insecta; order Lepidoptera; family Noctuidae; genus Oligia; species Oligia latruncula. The sequence goes on from OX419685.1 coordinate 20,730,498, forward strand.
GTTTTTTTATTTTCTATGGTTTGTGTAGAACATTCTCTTGTTTTTGTCTCGTTACTGGAGTTGGATGTGGTTGGTTGAGATGGGAGTAATTTTGTAGGCAAAGTAGGTTGTAATTGTGGTTTATATTTAATCACAGATGGGTCAAAATGTAGTGAACACACAAAATGCGATTTTCTTTCAGTTTGTGTTCTGGTCTTACTAAGTCCAGTCTGGCAATTAATTCTGTCAAAGTTTTGCGACTGAAAAGAAAAAACCGGGCAAGAGCGAGTCGGACTCGCGCACCGAGGGTTCCGTACCATCATATGTTTTTTAAATTTCCATCGGCGAGGCCTATATTCTCCATAAAATTTTAACACTGTGCACTGCGGTGTAGAATATTGAAGTATTATGTCAGCGCCATCTCTTGACCGATAGTGGAACTAATGTAACTGTTGTTGATGATTTCTAAAAAAGTGTGGTATTTAGAGACTTCGTTTTATTTTTCCTGTAATCTTTACATAAACTTCTATCACATAGAATAATTTCAGATTTTTCTCTTTGCAAACTTCGGAGATAAGGGGGAAACGGTTTTGTTTTTTACATTTTTCATCAAAAGTCTAAAACTACACGGCCTAAAAAAAAAAGAAAAAATGTTTGAGAATGCGCAAACTGCGTTCTTTCATATGATACCCCACATGCCCTAGTAGCACTTCGAATTTTTCAGACCCCCTTTCAGTCCCTGTTGCAAAAAATATACCTACATGTAACTATTTTTATTTATTTCTTATTTGAAAAATAGCAAACGTCATCTAAAACAATTCCGAATTTCAAGTTGATAGCATCAGTATTTCTTGAGATATCCAGCTGTGACAGACGGACAGACTTAGTCTCACCATAAGGGTTCCGTTTTTACCGTTTTGGTACGGAACCCTAAAAAGGAAGAAAATATAGTATACACGGCTACGCATCAACCTAGACTGTTTGGACTTTGACTAGAAGCTGAACGCTGCGAATCGGGCGAGAGGGTGCGATATGTTTTTATTATTTCGTCTTACTGGACTGCAGGAGCGCGTGCCACGCGCCGCTGCCACCACCATGCGCGCTTACTATACTATATTTATAGATACGTATCATGTATATTATTATTTTGTAAACAAGTTGAGCTCGTAGCGGTATCTATAATGCCACATGTGAACAACGCATGATACTGACGTCACGCAAAATACTGCATCTCGCAATCGGAGTTTACCGCGCAACTAGCATAGATACAACGGCCCAACATGAATCTTTGGGCAAAAAAACATTTAAACGACGAGCGCTTTAGGTATCCATACCTAAAGCGCTCGTCGAGAGAGTACGCGGTCGACGCGTCTGTATGAAAATTGAACCTAACTAAATGTCCTCAAATAGGATTAAACCCACGCTCAGCATTCCCGCTTGTGGGTAGTAAACCAGAGACTGACAATATTTATCAAGAGAAAAAAGTAACACTTGTCAATAATTCGATTTGTAACCAATATTATAAAGGTAATCTGATATATATTATACTTCATTGAGTATACAACGTATTGAGTGTTTTTTGTATTGAGTGTTTTATCTGCTATTATTTTCTTGAAAACGTTTACACACGTACATGAAATTTTTGGAATGCTCTAGTAGAAACTGAGAACATGAAGAAACTCCATGCAGCAGTCGCTCATGCAACGTTCTTATAATTTGCGAAGATGTTAAAAACACGTTGGATGGGTCTTGAGAAAGACCGGTACGTGCCATCGTGGTGAAAGGAATAGTCACCTAGACTCTGCGTTACCGAGTGCTAGGTGTCCAGGGTGCGCCGGACGTTTGGGGGATTGGGTACCGATTTCTAACGTCACCCGGGAAGGCTCCTTTCTTGCACCCCAAGTTCTCAGTCCCCAGTTCTCGGAATGACTTTTTATGATCCACATACGTAGAGAACAACTAACAGAGAGAGATAGAATTTTAATAACAGTATAATTTGATAAATGAATCGGCACGGGTGTCATTGAATAAGTAACTAACAGATTTACATTTTTAAACCAATTCCAAAAAAGAAAAAGGAGAGGTATGAGGAACAGTGTGTACAATTCACTCATCTTCCATAGAAAAGGGAGGATCTGACCAGACGGGTTTTGTGTCTAGCGGGCAACTGCCCGATGATTCATGTTGGGCCGTTGTATATGTTATTATATACATAATTAACTAGCATTATGCTAGTTGCGCGGTAAACTCTGCTTGCGACATGCAAAATTTTGCGTGACTTCAGTACGACGCGTGGTTCGCATGTGGCGTTGTAGATACAGCTACAGAGGTTATAAAAAGGTCAAAACAACAAAATGTTGTTATTTTCTAAAAAGAAGCACGTGTTTTAATCTCCAATTTATTAAAACATATAGTTAAGTGATTCCCAGTTGTAGAGAGCCGTTATTTATCTTTATCTTCTGGCACGCAAATGGTACCAAATCTTACAGTACCCGAAATACAACCGGCAGAAAATGATCTTCTATCAGGTTTATGTTCACAACTATCACAATCATCGTTGCCACTGCGACTGTCGATGCCGGGAGGATGCCAGTCTGCTTGCGGAACAACGCGCCTGTGAGGAATGTAGTCTTGCTGGTCATAGCCGTTGTAATCCTGACAGTCGATACACCCCATGTTGCCTACTACAACAAGAAGAACGAGTAACTTCAACATTCGCAGTTTCTACTAACAGTTCCTTGTGATTCTTGAACATCACTGACGATTTGATGATGGTGTTGTATAATTTATGCCATTCGAGTACCCGTTTAAAATTAAATCAGTTCGTTACATTTAATTTAGCAATTATTTGAATTTATTTCATTGATGTTGATTTCTATTATTATTCAAGCCAAGAAGCCCTCGTTAGAACACTAAGCACAAATCAATTTTTCATACTTTATTGTATGAAATTATATATTTAATCCAATTTCATTATTTCAAGCATTTGATTGCAGGTAAAATAAAGTTACTTACTGAAGGGGGCTCAGAATCTAGTCAGTGATACCATCAGAGGCGCAAACGCTAGACAAACAGGGACATGAGAAGCCTTTTTTTTTTAAATAATGTTTAGTACTGTCGGTGGCCAACATTATCTGACCCACCTTGAGTGATAGCGTATTAGAACCTTATCGTGAATATCTGGAATACTCCGTGCAAGCATTTCGATAAATCATGTTTTTAAGCGATTTTAATCATTATATCGACGCTTGAAAGATAAAAATTACCAAGCGACATGTTGGGCGATATTGAGTTTTAAACATCATTGAAATCAGGGAAAAATTCTGCGTCGATTGATCATACTCTCGTACAGCTAGGAAGAGATTTGTTGTCGCTTGGTTACTTTAAAAAAACACATTTTCACCGTTTTCGGCGACTAAGCGACTAAAATTTTAGGCTGGCGGCGGGTGTTGTCTGGCGGGCAACTGCCCGACGATTTTAGTTGCGCGGTAAACTCTGCTTGTGAGATTCAGGATTTTGCGTGACGTCACAATGACGCGAAGTTCGCATGTGGTGTTGTAGATACCGCTACATCACTCCCCTCCGTAGACCGGAGGTCGATAGTGGGCTGAGTCTTGTATCTTGCGATGCTTGCCAGGCCAGCTGAGGTTCCAGTGAGTCGGGGTGGGAGATGTGGTACAGCGCAGGGTTGAGGCTGACTGCTGGCGTCGATCAGAAGTGGATTTTTAAGGGCTCTGCTTGTGGATCGGCCGAAAGTGCCGAGGTTGCTGATGAGGCTGAAGGTGATGATCAGGTATGCGTGGTCGCTGTATGCTGGTGGTCAGGATACCCGTTGAAGCCGTGGATGCTGCCTGGCTGGGTGACTCGCCGCTCTAAAGCTTGCGGGAGTTATGATGACGTCACGCTGAAGTTGGTGCACGAAGGCTGCGCTGACGTTTATGTTCGGGGTCACCAGTATAAAGGTACGAGGAACTGGGTGTAAAGTTCACTGATCCTTCATAGAAAAGGAGGATCCTCCGACCAGACGGGGTTCTGTCTGGCAGGCAAATGCCCGATGATTTATGTCGGGTCGTTGTATATATGCTAGTTGCGCGGTAAACTCTGCTTGCGCGGTGCAGGATTTTGCGTGACGTCAGCATGACGCGTAGTTCGTATATGACACGATGGTATGTGGTGTTGTAGATACCGCTACAGAGGTTATAAAGAGGTCAAAACAACATTTTTTTTTTTTAAGAAACGGGTTTTAATCTCCAATTAAATAAATATAGTTAAGTGATTCACTGTTATGGAAAGCCATTATTTACTTTTATCTACTGGCCAGCAACTGTCACCAACTCTCACAGTACCCGGAGGACAACCACCTTTAAAGACATCAAATCTTCTAACATGTTTATATTCACAACCATCACAATCATCGTTGCCGCTGCGGCTGTTGGTGCGGGGAGGATACCAGTCTGCTTGCGGAACCACGCGCCTCTCAGGAATGTGGTCATGCTGGTCATAGCCGTCGTAATCCTGACAGTCGATACACCCCATGTTGACTACTACAACAAGAAGTACGAGTAACTTCAACATTCTTAGTTCCTACTAACAGTTGCTTGTGATTCTTGAAGCTCACTGACGATTTGATGATGGTGTTGTATATTTATACCATTCGAGTACCCATTTAAAATGAAATCAGTTCTTTACATTTCATTTAGCAATTACTTGAATTTATTTCAGTGATGCTCATTTGTATTATTAGTCAAACCAAGAACACTAAGCACAATCAATTTTTCATACTTTATTGTATGCAATTGTATCTTTAATCCAATTTCATTCTGTCGAGCATAGATTGCTGGTAAAATAAAGTTACTTACTGAAGGGGACTCAGCATCTGGTCAGTGATACCATCAGAGGCGCAAACGCGAAACAATCGAGAGACATAATAAGACTTTTTGTTTAAATTAAATAATAGTACCTAATGAAATGGCTGACAGCACTGGTGGCCCAGTGTAAAGGCCGCGCCTTAGGAGTTGTAGGTCGTAGATTCGAACCCTGCATGCAGGCACTTTTCTTTGTGTAATTAATTTCATCACCAGTGCAAAACGGTGAAGGAATGGAAATCACATCGTGAGGAAACCGGCACGTCCTAGAATCAAAAATCCTAAGACATGTGACATCTACCAACCAGCACTGGGTTAGCCGGTTAGTGCATATGAGCCCTTAGAAACATTAGACCCTGATAAATTGATTTGAGCTGATTTACTGCAGTCACAACCATAGTAAAAATATTGGTGAATAAATCATTACCTCCCACTGAAACTTGTTAAAATAAAATAAAAATTGGTGTAACCAACTGATTTATCACACTTACTTTGTATAAATATGCGACACGGCCTATTCAATTATTATTCACCCAGTTAATTTCAAAAGAACGAGGGAAAAATGTTTAAATTCTTCGTGTTGGTTCTCATGATGATCATGAGTGAAATCAAATGTCAATACGATGACTACCGTGATAATGGGGTTATACCTTCCCGGCGGAACAACGGCAATGAAGTCCTTTATGATCTTCCCCTGCCTTTAGGTAGACGATACCTGCAAGATGACTTTGAATACAACCATGAATCTGCTATGTTACCTCATCGACGGAGCGATCCCACCGTTCATAAATATCTACATTTCGGGAAATAATGTTTGCAAGCTACAGTATATTGTGTGTACGCTACATTCGTAAAATATGCTCCCTGTTATTCTAAAATGGCTTTTTCATTTTACTTAAACCTTTTAACCCAGAAAATAATTCACATTAAAAACATATGTGAAAAATGTCTCAATTAGGTACTAATAGTAGTAATAATAACTCCACCGCCGTATCTCTACGTTGAGGTCGTGGTGGGGCTTGCGCGCTCAGGAATCTGGGCCTGTGTCGGTGGAGTTTATCTTGCCGGAACAAGTCTAGGGAAGAGCCAGATCAAGAGAGATACAGGAACCCGCAGGGCAGCATGTGGCGAGCTATTGGGCAGTAGCGACCCCACGGACCCTATCTCCCGGGAGTAGCCGTGTTCCTCACCTCTGGTTAATTAATTGGCCGGCTGGAGTTAACCTGCCGCCAGGTCAGCGGGATTGTCCGAAAGGGTTACCGCTGGCCCGGAACATAAAGGGCTAAGGAAGGAACACGGGTGGGTTTTAGTCAGTAAGAGTCTGACACTCCCTTCCGCTCCACCCAGAGCGGGAGCTCATTTGATGATTTCCCATCCGCAAAAAAAAAGGGGTCATTGTTCTTATCATTATGAACAACTTTTACTACGGGACCGAACATGAAATCACGAAAAAAAATCAGCTTATGTTCGCATAACTCGTCAAAATGTAGGAAACAGGCAGCGGATTCTCTTTTCGCAGTTTCAGGTTTGGTCCCATAGTAGGTAATAGTTGTTCATATTGATGAGTACTATGACCTCTTAATCTAGGTTATCCATTAATTAAGGAAAACCCTGTATAGTATAGGTAATAGCGAGGGATGGGAGCACAGGTAGGAAGCAAAACTGGTTTTTAGGGTTCCGTTGCCTAGTGGCAAAAAACGGAACCCTTATAGATTCGTCATGTCTGTCTGTCTGTCCGTCTGTCCGTCCGTCTGTCCGTCCGTATGTCACAGCCACTTTTTTCCGAAACTATAAGAGCTACACTGTTGAAACTTGGTAAGTAGATGTATTCTGTGAACCGCATTAAGATTTTCACAAAAAAAAATTGAAAAAAACAATAAATTATGGGGGTTCCCCATAATTAAACTGAATCTCAAAAAATTTTTTTTCATCGAACCCATACGCGTGACGTATCTATGGATAGGTCTTCAAAAAAAAAACACTACAAACTGAAAAAAAAAAACACTACAAACTGAAAAATAACTTTAATTTCGGAAGTCGGTGTCTTAGGGATCAGTATTTTAGTTTTTGCCACCGACTTCCGTAATTAAAGTTATTTTTCAGTTTGTAGTGTTTTTTTTTTCAGTTTGTAGTGTTTTTTTTTGAAGTCGGTTTTTTTTCTTGTTAAAAAGTTTTTATTTCTCGCTTTTTAGTGGGTCTATTTATAATTTATCTAAGTTACAATAGCCTAATGTCAACTTGCCCATCGCCTTTTTATAAAATATTCCTTTTCTCGATGCAGGGACGTTAATTGTTGAGGAGTTCTCCTTTTATTAGTTTTTAGATTAGATGCTGATAATCCTGGCTGCAGCATCAGGCCAGACTTATGTCAACATTGCATTGAACTTAAAATTAGTCCTGTTTAAAATGAGCCCAAACACGACTACGGTGCTGTAATTTAAAGGTTTGTACTTTTTCTGATGCTCCTGGCTTCAGCATCAGGTCTTCAGTGTTCCTCAGTATCAGTACGTTTATCCACACATCGAGCCCTTTTCAATGAGCCTAAACACGATAATATATCTGCTGTTAGTTGTCGAGGAGTTAGGTACTCTGCAGACTATCCTGACTGCAGCATCAGGTCATGACTTGATGATCATGAGACCAAATGTGGCAAATGTCCTATCAAACATCAAAACAATTTACTAAAACAGTCCTTGCCTGTTCGAGTAACTTCTTACTGTTAAGGAGTTGTACCTTCCATCATCAGCCCAGCTACCTGAGATGGTGACAACCATACACAAATACACAAGATACTTCATAAAATATGCGAAAAACAATAAGTGAGCCTATAAAATTTGAGGGTTGCCCTGGATTTCTCTAAGATCCCATCATCAGATCCTAACTTGGTGACAATGGGACCACCTCAGAACTATCTACTTTCGAAAAAAAAAAGAATTTTGAAAATCCGTCGACAATTGGATTCGATGAACAAACATACAAAAAAAAAAAAAAAAAAACATACAAACACCCGAACATAGTACCTCCTCCTTTTTGTAAAGTCGGTAAAAAAATGATATTGCGCGAGAGACACTTCGAAAGTGGTAAAATGTGTGTGTCCCCCCCTGTAACTTCTAAATTATGAGAATGATAAAACTAAAAAAAATATATGATGTACATTATCATGTAAACTTCCATCTAAAATTGGTTTGAACGAGATCTAGTAAGTAGCTCGCCGGTGAAAATTTAAAAACATATGATGGTACGGACCCTCGGTGCGCGAGTCCGACTCGCTCATGCCCGGTTTTTTTGTTATTGTGACCGGGCTTAATTAATACTGTAATTAATATAATGTTTTTTTTAATTATTTTGAAGGTAACTTGTAACATTTTGTAAAGTATAAACGAAAATAAAACAAAATACATGTTACCTCATTTTCTCAGCATTCCCATAAGTAAGAAAAAAAAAACTTCACAGTGATAAAGCAAGTATGTAACTTATATAGATTTTTATTGGCGTCCGCGACTTTTCGAAAAGCGGGTCAGAAAGTTCCCTTTGGTCTAGTTTAGATGCATTTGTGACAAGAGAATCGACACTAATATCACTGTTTTTAGTTTGTAACTTAACGGAACAATTTGATTTATCAGACTCGAATAAATTGATTTTAACCAGATTTACTACAGTCACAAGCATAATGAAAATATTGGTGAAGAAATCATTACATAATATCACTAAAGCAAATTTAAAAAATAAAACGTGTGCGGCCGGATCCCTGTCAGGAACGAAGTTCCATGAGATACTTGCACGCAAACACACTCGTATATAATAGAAAGAGACCGAGAGAAAGTGGTTTCAGTGTGTTTAAGTTTTCATTTTGACCTCACTATCGGCTTGAGCACCCTCGAAAACTACACGACACGCATGAAGAAAAATTTAAAAAAATCACATTAGCAGGGAGATACTTTAAAACCATTAGAATTAGCATGACATACTCTCAGCCTCCAAGGCCATAAACGATATACATCGCACATTTAAAACCATTAGAATTAGCATGACATACTCTCAGCCTCCAAGGCCATAAACGATATACATCGCACATTTAAAACCATTAGAATTAGCATGACATACTCTCAGCCTCCAAGGCCATAAACGATATACATCGCACATTTAAAACCATTAGAATTAGCATGACATACTCTCAGCCTCCAAGGCCATAAACGATATACATCGCACATTAAAAACCATTAGAATTAGCATGACATACTCTCAGCCTCCAAGGCCATAAACGATATACATCGCACATTAAATCAACTTTGAACTGTTACACCGATATTGACAATTATTTTTTCACTAGCTTCTGCCCGTGGCTTCACCCGCGGGATATATCCGACAGGAATGTGCTACAGGGACAAAAACTACCCTATGTACTTTCCCGGGACTCAAACTATCTCTATACCAAATTTTATATAAATCGGTTCCGCGGTTTAAGCGTGACACACACTTTCGCATTAAAAAAAAAAAAAAAAACACTTTCGCATTTTAAAAAAAAAAAAAAAACACTTTCGCATTTATCATATTATATACTAGCTGCGCCTCGCGGTTTGCCCCGCATAAGTGTCGATCCCGTGGGAATATCAGGATAAAAAGTAGCCTATATGTTAATCCAGGGTGTCAGCTACCTCCATACAAATTTTATCAAAACTGGTCCAGCCGTTTGAGCGTGAAGAAATAACAAACATATAAACACACACACACCCCCACACACTCACAAACTTTCGCCTTTATTATATTAGTGTGAAGTATGGATATTAGTATGGATTTTGGTAGAGAAAGTTTACGCGGTGATCCTAATGATATTATTTAAGTGACAGCTGTTCCGTAGGAATAACTTGTAAAAGTGCATCAGTCAGTGTATCAATGATATGCTTTTAGGAAGTTTTTATATACAAGAACGCAGGCGTTCATTAATTTACTAAAAACGAAAAACTGCGCAAGCACTGGGAAATTACTACTGAAGGTTGCGGTTGTCGACCTTAGCTGTACGTGGCTTGCTCTTACATCTTCCGCTTCACGAATCATGACTCTCTTTATATTTTGGCTGCTGAGACCAAACTACAAACGAAGTGTACAATCACGAGCACTAATATGTCAACACTTGGCAAGTTTCAATGTCTATTTTTTCGTGAAATAACGAATGCTACGTTGAAATACGTACTTTACACAAACCTATGGGTTCGAAAATACTTCGTTCGTAATAACATAAAATTTCATTTAAAACTAAAGGAAAAAAACATCTTTGAATAAAGCCAAGTGTATACATACTTATGCTCGTGACTTTTCAGAGAAATTTAAATTGTGGTGTCTTACGAATTCCACACAAGCTAAGTCGCGGACAAGTCTGTTAGTAGAAACAATAAACATAAAGAATAAGTACAACTTTACTGTCAGTGTCCACGCCTCAGCACCGTATTTCGTAAATAACAGGATGCACTGTATAAGGATACGTTCACAGGCCATTTGGTTCACCAATTTCATAAAGAAACGTGAAGTTCCTCCAATTCAAATTCATTTATTTGTTTGTCAAAATGGGAGGGTCCTCCGACCAAACGGGTGACAAGATATAAGTCTGGGGGACTACAGACAAAGCTCAATGGTTGTTGTCGGGCTGACGTAAGCAAATTTCACGGTAAATACTGCTTGCGCGATGTAGGTTTCTGTGATGTCAGTGGTGTGTGCGTAGTTTGTATGTGGTGAAATAGATATAGCAAAAAGCATTTTTTGTTTTAAAGGTTGCGTTAACAAATCACTATTTCTTTGGAGTTGGTATAACGGTACGATTAGGTACATCAAACGTTGATAAATTGATTTGCATTGTTTTATTGATCTAACGAGCAAAATTAGAGTAATTATATTAATAAGCATAGAAATCACGATCTATAGAAACAAACTAAAACTGATTGGTGTAACCAACTGATTTATCTTACTTACTTTGTATAAATAAGCATACGCGGCATGCAAACTGTCAGTCATACAGTGCAAATCAAAGAAGCTTAAAGACGAAAGTAAAATGTTCAAGTTATTCGTTTTCCTGGTTTTATTGATATGCGTGAGTGACATAAAAAGTCAAAATGACGTTGTCGAAGAAGAAAATGACTTGTATGAACCTGGACGAAGATATTATAGACGAGATGCAGACCCAGATGTCTTCAAAGCAGGCTGTCCCCCCGGCACGCAAAGAGATGCTACCACTGGTGAATGTGTCGTAGTTGTGAGACGACGTAATGCTTATCCATATGCTGTCGCGATGCGACGAGATGCAGAACCAGATGTCTTCAAAGGAGGTTGTCCCACCGGCACGCAAAGAGACGCACGCACTGGTGAATGTAGGGTCGTGGACGTGCATAATGGGTAGGTGTTTTCACATAATTTACGTGAGGCATACTGAAAATTTCTGATCTCTCCACATCTGATCTGGCCACATCAATAAAATAATGAAAAAACAATAATAATGGAATTCGAAAATAGAACTTTTTGGGAACATGTTGCTTTTTAATTTGCGAGACTGTCATTTGTTTTTTCATTGTGGCGTCCTTTTGAAAATTGTGTGTCGCTGTTAAAATGAATTTAACTCGTGAACATTTTCGTTCAATAATTTTTTATGATTTTCGTTGTGGCTTGAATCAACAAGAGAGTTGCTAGAGACTTCAATTGGCATTTGGTGATGAAGCAGTTACATACTCTAATATTGACACCATACGACAACTTATTGAAACTGATAAAAAAATTACTTGCCAGTCAATTCGTGCTTTGTTAGGCATTGGAAAGAGCCAAGTGCAAATAATTTTACATGCGCATCAGAAGGTTCGGAAGCTTTGCACTCGATGGATACCTCATGACTTAACGGAGGCCCAGAAGCCTATTTGAAGGCTTCAAATGTGGAACTGATAACGCATCCGCCTTACAGCCCGGACCTCGCACCCTGCGACTTCTTTTTATGACCAAAAATTAAAGACAAACTTGGAGGCACACGTTTTACGAGCACTGAATCGGCGGTGAATGCGTTCCATGAAGCCATTGAAGAGGAAGCCCTAAGGAAGACCTCTATATATCTAAACTTATTTATCAGAATCCAGAAACTTTCAGTATGCCCTGACTGAATCCATGACGAGTTTTTTTTCGGCAATTGATGTTATTATCGACTAGCGCCTACCTTTTATCCATATATGTTTCGTTTATTTGTGCATGTTTTTACTTCCATTTCCACTTTCGCCATTAATGTTTCGCCGACTTATACAGGTGATTTTTTTTACCGGTTCCAATTTTTTATAGGGTTGAACACCCTGTAAAAATTTGAAACCAGTACCTAATAAAAATCATTCTGTTTATAGACATTATACCACAGATTACCAAATAAATCATTCCATACAAAATTTTCAATACCTACTGCTATAACAGCCTACACCACAACCACCTTCGAGTCGCTAGACGCTGCGAACGAAATTCTTACCTAACCTTATAAGCGTAAAGTGAGTTTTGCTTTGTATCTGCGCGCCACGCGGTTATTGTGAATTGCCAGGGCTGCCTCTTTCGATAAATATGTCAGTAGGTATTTGTAGTACATTTTATGAAATAAAATAAAATGCTTTTTAATGTTTTAGCATGTTTAATTGTTAAAAATACGTCTGAAATAAAGATAAATAAAAATAACCTACAGGTGTTTTTTTATATACCTACTTAATGTTTTTTTTTTTCAATGGTTTGTATAGAACATCCTCTTGTTTTTGTCTCGTTACTGGAGTTGGATGTTGTTGGTTCAGATGGGAGTAATTTTGTAGGCAAAGTAGGTTGTAATTGTGGTTTATATTTAATCACAGATGGGTCAAAATGTAGTGAACACACAAAATGCGATTTTCTTTCCGTTTCTGGTCTTACTTAGTCCAGTCTGGCAATTAATTCTATCAAAGTTTTGCGACTGAAAAGAAAAAACCGGGCAAGAGCGAGTCGGACTCGCGCACCGAGGGTTCCGTACCATCATGTTTTTTAAATTTCCATCGGCAAGGCCTATATTCTCCAGAAAATTTTAACACTGCACTGCGGTGTAGAATATTGAAGTTTTATGTCAGCGCCATCTCTTGACCGATAGTGGAACTAATGTAACTGTTGTTGATGATTTCTAAAAAAGTGTGCTATTTAGAGACTTCGTTTCATTTTTTCTGTAATCTTTACATAAACTTCTATCACATAGAATAATTTCAGATTTTTCTCTTTGCAAACTTCGGAGATAAGGGGAAACGGTTTTATTTTTTACATTTTTCATCAAAAGTCTAAAACTATGCGGTCTAAAAAATAAATAAAAAATGTTTGAGAATGTGGAAACTGCGTTCTTTCATATGATACCCCACATGTCCTAGTAGCACTTCGAATTTTTCAGACCCCCTTTCAGTCCCTGTTGCAAAAAATATACATATATTTTTATTTATTTCTTATTTGAAAAATAGCAAACGTCATCTAAAACAATTCCGAATTTCAAGTTGATAGCATCAGTATTTCTTGAGATATCCAGCTGTGACAGACGGACAGACTTAGTCTCACCATAAGGGTTCCGTTTTTACCGTTTTGGTACGGAACCCTAAAAAGGAAGAAAATATAGTATACACGGCTACGCATCAACCTAGACTGTTTGGACTTTGACTAGAAGCTGAACGCTGCGAATCGTGCGAGAGGGTCCGATATGTTTTTATTATTTCGTCTTACTGGACTGCAGGAGCGCGTGGCACGCGCCGCTGCCACCACCATGCTCGCTTACTATACTATATTTATAGATACATATCATGTATATTATTATTTTGTAAACAAGTTGAGCTCGTAGCGGTATCTATAATGCCACATGTGAACAACGCATGATACTGACGTCACGCAAAATACTGCATCTCGCAATCGGAGTTTACCGCGCAACTAGCATAGATACAACGGCCCGACATGAATCTTTGGGCAAAAAAACATTTAAACGAGAGAGTACGCGGTCGACGCGTCTGTATGAAAATTGAACCTAATTATATGTCCTCAAATAAAATTAAACCCACGCTCAGCATTCCCGCTTGTGGGTAGTAAACCAGAGACTGACAATATTTATCAAGAGAAAAAAGTAACACTTGTCAATAATTCGATTTGTGACCAATATACTTCATTGAGTATACAACGTATTGAGTGTTTTTTGTATTGAGTGTTTTATCTGCTATTATTTTCTTAAAAACGTTTACACACGTATATGAAATTTTTGGAATGCTCTAGTAGAAACTGAGAACATGAAGAAACTCCATGCAGCAGTCGCTCATGCAACGTTCTTATAATTTGCGAAGATGTTAAAAACACGTTGGATGGGTCTTGCGAAAGACCGGTACGTGCCATCGTGGTGAAAGGAATAGTTACCTAGACTCTGCGTTACCGAGTGCTAGGTGTCCAGGGTGCGCCGGACGTTTGGGGGATTGGGTACCGATTTCTAACGTCACCCGGGAAGGCTCCTTTCTTGCACCCCAAGTTCTCAGTCCCCAGTTCTCGGAATGACTTTTTATGATCCACATACGTAGAGAACAACTAACAGAGAGAGATAGAATTTTAATAACAGTATAATTTGATAAATGAATCGGCACGGGTGTCATTGAATAAGTAGCTAACAGATTTACATTTTTAAACCAATTCCAAAAAAGAAAAAGGAGAGGTATGAGGAACAGTGTGTACAATTCACTCATCTTCCATAGAAAAGGGAGGATCTGACCAGACGGGTTTTGTGTCTAGCGGGCAACTGCCCGATGATTCATGTTGGGCCGTTGTATATGTTATTATATACCTAATTAACTAGCATTATGCTAGTTGCGCGGTAAACTCTGCTTGCGACATGCAAAATTTTGCGTGACTTCAGTACGACGCGTGGTTCGCATGTGGCGTTGTAGATGCAGCTACAGAGGTTATAAAGAGGTCAAAACAACAAAATGTTGTTATTAAAAGAAGCATGTGTTTTAATCTCCAATTTATTAAAATATATAGTTAAGTGATTCACAGTTGTAGAGAGCCGTTATTTATCTTTATCTTCTGGCACGCAACTGTCACCAACTCTCACAGTACCCGGAGGACAACCACCTTTAAAGACATCAAATCTTCTAACATGTTTATATTCACAACCATCACAATCATCATTGCCGCTGCGGCTGTTGGTGCGGGGAGGATACCAGTCTGCTTGCGGAACCACGCGCCTCTCAGGAATGTGGTCATGCTGGTCATAGCCGTCGTAATCCTGACAGTCGATACACCCCATGTTGACTACTACAACAAGAAGAACGAGTAACTTCAACATTCTCAGTGTCTACTAACAGTTGCTTGTGATTCTTGAAGCTCACTGACGATTTGATGATGGTGTTGTATATTTATACCATTCGAGTACCCATTTAAAATGAAATCAGTTCTTTACATTTCATTTAGCAATTACTTGAATTTATTTCAGTGATGCTCATTTCTATTATAAGTCAAACCAAGAACACTAAGCACAATCAATTTTTCATACTTTATTGTATGCAATTGTATCTTTAATCCAATTTCATTCTGTCAAGCATAGATTGCTGGTAAAATAAAGTTACTTACTGAAGGGGACTCAGCATCTGGTCAGTGATACCATCAGAGGCGCAAACGCGAAACAATCGAGAGACATAATAAGACTTTTTGTTTAAATTAAATAATAGTACCTAATGAAATGGCTGACAGCACTGGTGGCCCAGTGTAAAGGCCGCGCCTTAGGAGTTGTAGGTCGTAGATTCGAACCCTGCATGCAGGCACTTTTCTTTGTGTAAATAATTTCATCACCAGTGCAAAACGGTGAAGGAATGGAAATCACATCGTGAGGAAACCGGCACGTCCTAGAATCAAAAATCCTAAGACATGTGACATCTACCAACCCGCACTGGGTTAGCCGGTTAGTGCATATGAGCCCTTAGAAACATTAGACCCTGATAAATTGATTTGAGCTGATTTACTGCAGTCACAACCATAGTAAAAATATTGGTGAATAAATCATTACCTCCCACTGAAACTTGTTAAAATAAAATAAAAATTGGTGTAACCAACTGATTTATCACACTTACTTTGTATAAATATGCGACACGGCCTATTCAATTATTATTCACCCAATTAATTTCAAAAGAACGAGGGAAAAATGTTTAAATTCTTCGTGTTGGTTCTCATGATGATCATGAGTGAAATCAAATGTCAATACGATGACTACCGTGATAATGGGGTTATACCTTCCCGGCGGAACAACGGCAATGAAGTCCTTTATGATCTTCCCCTGCCTTTAGGTAGACGATACCTGCAAGATGACTTTGAATACAACCATGAATCTGCTATGTTACCTCATCGACGGAGCGATCCCACCGTTCATAAGTATCTACATTTCGGGAAATAATGTTTGCAAGCTACAGTATATTGTGTGTACGCTACATTCGTAAAATATGCTCCCTGTTATTCTAAATTGGCTTTTTCATTTTACGTAAACCTTTTAACCCAGAAAATAATTCACATTAAAAACATATGTGAAAAATGTCTCAATTAGGTACTAATAGTAGTAATAATAACTCCACCGCCGTATCTCTACGTTGAGGTCGTGGTGGGGCTTGCGCGCTCAGGAATCTGGGCCTGTGTCGGTGGAGTTTATCTTGCCGGAACAAGTCTAGGGAAGAGCCAGATCAAGAGAGATACAGGAACCCGCAGGGCAGCATGTGGCGAGCTATTGGGCAGTAGCGACCCCACGGACCCTATCTCCCGGGAGTAGCCGTGTTCCTCACCTCTGGTTAATTAATTGGCCGGCTGGAGTTAACCTGCCGCCAGGTCAGCGGGATTGTCCGAAAGGGTTACCGCTGGCCCGGAACATAAAGGGCTAAGGAAGGAACACGGGTGGGTTTTAGTCAGTAAGAGTCTGACACTCCCTTCCGCTCCACCCAGAGCGGGAGGGGTCATATGATGATTTCCCATCCGCAAAAAAAAAGGGGTCATTGTTCTTATCATTATGAACAACTTTTACTACGGGACCGAACATGAAATCGCGAAAAAAAATCAGCTTATGTTCGCATAACTCGTCAAAATGTAGGAAACAGGCAGCGGATTCTCTTTTCGTAGTTTCAGGTTTGGTCCCATAGTAGGTAATAGTTGTTCATATTGATGAGTACTATGACCCCTTAATCTAGGTTATCCATTAATTAAGGAAAACCCTGTATAGTATAGGTAATAGCGAGGGATGGGAGCACAGGTAGGAAGCAAAACTGGTTTTTAGGGTTCCGTTGCCTAGTGGCAAAAAACGGAACCCTTATAGATTCTTCATGTCTGTCTGTCTGTCCGTCTGTCCGTCCCTATGTCACAGCCACTTTTTTCCGAAACTATAAGAGCTACACTGTTGAAACTTGGTAAGTAGATGTATTCTGTGAACCGCATTAAGATTTTCACAAAAAAAAATTGAAAAAAAACAATAAATTATGGGGGTTCCCCATAATTAGAACTGAATCTCAAAAATTTTTTTTTCATCAAACCCATACGCGTGACGTATCTATGGATAGGTCTTCAAAAATGATATTGAGGTTTCTAATATCATTTTTTTCTAAACTGAATAGTTTGCGCGAGAGACACTTCGAAAGTGGTAAAATGTGTGTCCCCCCCAGTAACTTCTAAAATAAGAGAATAATAAAACTAAAAAAAATATATGATGTACATTATCATGTAAACTTCCATCTAAAATTGGTTTGAACGAGATCTAGTAAGTAGCTCGCCGCTGAAAATTTAAAAACATATGATGGTACGGAACCCTCGGTGCGCGAGTCCGACTCGCTCATGCCCGGTTTTTTTGTTATTGTGGCCGGGCTTAATTAATACTGAAATTAATATAATGTTTTTTTTTAATTATTTTGAAGGTAACTTGTAACATTTTGTAAAGTATTAACGAAAAAAATTATCCCTACAAAAAGCATGAAATAAAAAAATAAATTTAAAAAAATCTTATGGAAGTCGGGGGACCTTAGAATAGAAGGTGTTCCACAGAACGGTCCCCCGACTTCCATAAGATTTTTTTAAATTTATTTTTTTATTTCATTCTTTTTGTAGGGACTCCTTAATTTTTGTATTTCATTTCTTTTATTTTTTCTGGTAATTTGGTGTTTCTGTTTAATCAGGTTTTTTATCCGTCAAAAAATATTGATTAATGCAATGTTGAAGAATAATTTTTAAGACCAAACAGATTTTTTTGTTTTATTATATTTTTCAAATTTTTAGTTTTCATTTCGTTAGGTAGTTAATATTCCTCATTCCCTTTCAATATAGTGTAAATTATTCTACTTGTCAAACCCTTGCATTTGATACCTATATTGAAGGAGTTGTGAAAAAAAATGTAATTCGCCATTTTGTGGTGGCGGCCATCTTGGATTTGAAATTTTTAATAGTGTATAGTATTCTACTAGTCAAGCCCTTTCATTTGATACCCATATTGAGGGAGTTGAGAAAAAAAAAAATGTAATTCGCCACTTTGTTGTGGCGGCCATCTTGGGTTTAAAATTTGTTATAGTGTATAGTATTTTACTATTGAAGCCCTTTCATTTGATACCCATATTGAGGGAATTGTGAAAAAATATGTTATCCGCCATTTTGTAGCGGCGGCCATCTTGGACCGATTTTCATCAAACATAGCTAAGAACACTCCCGACTAATACACCTTTCAAACAAAAAAAACTAAATCAAAATCGGTTCATCCGTTCGGGAGCTACGATGCCACAGACAGACACACACACACACACACACACAGACACGTCAAACTTATAACACCCCGTCGTTTTTGCGTCGGGGGTTAAAAATAAAACAAAATACATGTTACCTCATTTTCTCAGCATTCCCATAAGTAAGAAAAAAAAAACTTCACAGTGATAAAGCAAGTATGTAACTTATATAGATTTTATTGGCGTCCGCGACTTTTCGAAAAGCGGGTCAGAAAGTTCCCTTTGGTCTAGTTTAGATGCATTTGTGACAAGAGAGAATCGACACTAATATCACTGTTTTTAGTTTGTAACTTAACGGAACAATTTGATTCATCAGACTCGAATAAATTGATTTTAACCAGATTTACTACAGTCACAAGCATAATGAAAATATTGGTGAAGAAATCATTACATATCACTGAAGCAAATTTAAAATATAAAACGTGTGCGGCCGGATTCCTGTCAGGAACGAAGTTCCATGAGATACTTGCACGCAAACACACTCGTATATAGAGAAAGAGACAGAGAGAAAGTGGTTTCAGTGTGTTTAAGTTTTCATTTTGACCTCACTAATATCGGCTTGAGCACCCTCGAAAATTATACGACACGCATGAAGAAAAATTTTAAAAAATCACATTAGCAGGGACATACTTTAAAACCATTAGAATTAGCATGACATACTCTCAGCCTCCAAGGCCATAAACGATATACATCGCACATTTAAAACCATTAGAATTAGCATGACATACTCTCAGCCTCCAAGGCCATAAACGATATACATCGCACATTAAATCAACTTTGAACTGTTACACCGATATTGACAATTATTTTTTCACTAGCTTCTGCCCGTGGCTTCACCCGCGGGATATATCCGACAGGAATGTGCTACCGGGACAAAAACTACCCTATGTACTTTCCCGGGACTCAAACTATCTCTATACCAAATTTTATATAAATCGGTTCCGCGGTTTAAGCGTGACACACAGACAGACACACCCTTTCGCATTAAAAAAAAAAAAAAACACTTTCGCATTTATCATATATTATATACTAGCTGCGCCTCGCGGTTTGCCCCGCATAAGTGTCGATCCCGTGGGAATATCAGGATAAAAAGTAGCCTATATGTTAATCCAGGGTGTCAGCTACCTCCATACAAATTTTATCAAAACTGGTCCAGCCGTTTGAGCGTGAAGAAATAACAAACATATAAACACACCCTCACACTCACAAACTTTCGCCTTAATTATATTAGTGTGAAGTATGGATATTAGTATGGATTTTGGTAGAGAAAGTTTACGCGGTGATCCTAATGATATTATTTAAGTGACAGCTGTTCCGTAGGAATAACTTGTAAAAGTGCATCAGTCAGTGTATCAATGATATGCTTTTAGGAAGTTTTCATATACAAGAACGCAGGCGTTCATTAATTTACTAAAAACGAAAAACTGCGCAAGCAATGGGAAATTACTACTGAAGGTTGCGGTTGTCGACCTTAGCTGTGCGTGGCTTGCTCTTACATCTTCCGCTTCACGAATCATGACTCTCTTTATATTTTGGCTGCTGAGACCAAACTACAAACGAAGTGTACAATCACGAGCACTAATATGTCAACACTTGGCAAGTTTCAATGTCTATTTTTTCGTGAAATAACGAATGCTACGTTGAAATACGTACTTTACACAAACCTATGGGTTCGAAAATACTTCGTTCGTAATAACATAAAATTTCATTTAAAACTAAAGGAAAAAAACATCTTTGAATAAAGCCAAGTGTATACATACTTATTTATGCTCATGACTTTTCAGAGAAATTTAAATTGTGTTGTCTTACGAATTCCACACAAGCTAAGTCGCGGACAAGTCTGTTGGTAGAAACAATAAACATAAAGAATAAGTACAACTTTACTGTCAGTGTCCACGCCTCAGCACCGTATTTCGTAAATAACAGGATGCACTGTATACGGATACGTTCACAGGCCATTTGGTTCACCAATTTCATAAAGAAACGTGTGAAGTTCCTCCAATGAAATGGGAGGGTCCTCCGACCAAACGGGTGACAAGATATAAGTCTGGGGGACTACAGACAAAGCTCAATGGTTGTTGTCGGGCTGACGTAAGCAAATTTCACGGTAAATACTACTTGCGCGATGTAGGTTTCTGTGATCTCAGTGGTGTGTGCGTAGTTTGTATGTGGTGAAATAGATATAGCAAAAAGCATTTTTTGTTTTAAAGGTTGCGTTAACAAATCACTATTTCTTTGTAGTTGGTATAACGGTACGATTAGGTACATCAAACGTTGATAAATTGATTTGCATTGTTTTATTGCTCTAACGAGCAAAATTAGAGTAATTATATTAATAAGCATAGAAATCACAATCCATAGAAACAAACTAAAACTGATTGGTGTAACCAACTGATTTATCTTACTTACTTTGTATAAATAAGCATACGCGGCATGCAAACTGTCAGTCATACAGTGCAAATCAAAGAAGCTTAAAGACGAAAGTAAAATGTTCAAGTTATTCGTTTTCCTGGTTTTATTGATATGCGTGAGTGACATAAAAAGTCAAAATGACGTTGTCGAAGAAGAAAATGACTTGTATGAACCTGGACGAAGATATTATAGACGAGATGCAGACCCAGATGTCTTCAAAGCAGGCTGTCCCCCCGGCACGCAAAGAGATGCTACCACTGGTGAATGTGTCGTAGTCGTGAGACGACGTATTGCTTATCCATATGCTGTCGCGATGCGACGAGATGCAGATCCAGATGTCTTCAAAGCAGGGACAGCCTGCTTTGAAGACATCTGGATCTGCATCTCGTCGGCACAGAAAGAGATGCTACCACTGGTGAATGTGTCGTAGTCGAGGGAAGACGAAAATTTAAATTGAATGTAACATGTAATTTTTCGATCTCGTGTGGGTAGATGTTTCACATTATATAAGAATCCAGAACGAGTTTTTTTTTGTATATCCTCAGAAAAGGCGATAACAAGTATGTGGTATAGTTCTCTTAGGAGGAGTTCTCTTAGTATTCCACCATCAGCTCCATTTCACCATTCGCATTGTGACGAGCATAAATTGCTTAGCAACCATATTAAAGTAATCGAATCGCAACCCGTGAAATAATTGAATGAATATTGAGTAGTTCCGGTGGCTATCTGTGGTCTTCTTCATCAGTTCTACTTCGCCAAATCTGGGGGCACGGTAGTGCCCCCGCCAAGACGAGCCAAGCGAAGCGCAAGGGCACTACCTACCTTTTCTCAAAGCACTTCGTCGTATATTTGAACCTTCTTAACTTGGGTTTGGATTATACCAGATAAACAAAATTTTCGGGATATGATGTCAGTGGTTAACTTATTAAACCTATAAAGTTTCAATTGCATAGCTCTTATACTTTAGATTTTATTGATATCTAAAATACCGATTTCGACACTGACTCACTGACTCACTGATGATCATCAATATTCTAAGGGTCTTCCTCCTGAAGTCCTAGAAAGCTGAAATTTGGTATGTAAGCTAGTAATAGTACACAAACAATAAAAAAACTGTAAAACTTGGAACTTTTACCCTCCAACCCCTTAAACTAGGGGATGGAAGTTTGTACGAGACTTCCGCAAATTTTGATGCTAGAGTTCTGAAAATTGATATAGAGACTCCTTGTAATTAATAATAAAATATGTACGTTTCAGGATTTTTAGTAAAGAACCCCCAAAAAAAAAAATATATTTCATAAGGAACTTTCAAAAAGATGTGAAATCCCATCAAAAACATTTTCATGTAAAATGTTGCCAAGACGAGACCACATATGGCTCGCACTGCCAAAAAGTTATCAGATCAAGCTTCTAACTCTACACGCCCTAACTTCACAAACTCTACACCTCAGTCAAAATATGAGGCTTGGCCGTTTCGTTACTATCAGGTGGTCCCATTGTCACCAAGTTAGGATCTGATGATGGGATCTTAGAGAAATCGAGGGCAACCCTCAAATTTTATAGGCTCACTTATTGTTTTTCGCATATTTTATGAAGTATCTTGTGTATTTGTGTATGGTTGTCACCATCTCAGGTAGCTGGGCTGATGATGGAAGGTACAACTCCTTAACAGTAAGAAGTTACTGGAACAGGCAAGGACTGTTTTAGTAAATTGTTTTGATGTTTGATAGGGCATTTGCCACATTTGGTCTCATGACCTGATGCTACCTAACTCCTCGACAACTAACAGCAGATATATCGTGTTTAGGCTCATTGAAAAGGGCTCGATATGTGGATAAACGTACTGTTACTGAGGAACACCGAAGACCTGATGCTGAAGCCAGGAGCATCAGAAAAAGTTCAAACCTTGAAATTACAGCACCGTAGTCGTGTTTGGGCTCATTTTAAACAGGACTAATTTTAAGTTCAATGCAATGTTGACATAAGTCTGGCCTGATGCTGCAGCCAGAATTATCAGCATCTAATCTAAAAACTAATAAAAGGAGAACTCCTCAACAATTAACGTCCCTGCATCGAGAAAAGGAATATCCCACCAAAAACATTCTGTAAAAAACTAGCCAAGTCTCAATGGAGCTGCTTGTTTATCTCTAAAAAGTAATGAAATCTAGACAAAGTCGTACCAAGTCTAAGGTTCCTTACTGCGATTTCTTTATTATTATAGTTAATGTTGTGTGACTTGGCCGTTGAACATTCTTAATACGTTAGTGGGTACAAGTCAATTTTGTTTACACGCGTAATGTTATATCTGTTGTAACTACCTATGTTTGTTAAGCGAGATAACAGCCCATACTGGTATTGGTAATTGGACGCTAGTGTCTCATTTTAGGCTGTTGTTGATTGTGCAACACATGCATTCAGCATTGACAATGCTGACTTCTGCTCTCTTCTTTTTGGAGCGTCAAATCGACCACCGATCTAACATAAAATAGACGTACAGACGGACTTCTATCAATGATTATAAGTACGTCTGTACTGGAAATAATTTTTAATACTGTTTGTTTCAGGCTCGCCTATACATAAGTATTATTGAAATACGCAGCTTTATCAAGCCTACAATTGACTAGTTATTGAATTAACGTTTTCCAAGTGGCAATTTTCCATCGTCAATGGCTGGCAGTTCTGGCGACAGATTGGTGCAATGGTGTCATGGAGCACCTGGTTTTGTACCCTTGTGTACCCTTCAACGGCCAAGTCACACAACATTAACTATAATAATAAAGAAATCGCAGTAAGGAACCTTAGACTTGGTACGACTTTGTCTAGATTTCATTACTTTTTAGAGATAAACAAGCAGCTCCATTGAGACTTGGCTAGTTTTTTACAGAATGTTTTTGGTGGGATTTCACTTCTTTTTGTAGAAACGTATACGTATGTACGTATTCTTTTTGTGCGTATATTGATTTATTTTATTAGATTTTCTTATTAGACAGTTTTTTTCTTTTTAGGGGTAGTTTTTTTATTATTACAAATCTTTATTTTCTTTTTTTCGGTTCTGATTCTTGTACAGTAGCAACAGTTTTTCGTATTGCCCATTCGCGTTCATTATTTATTCTTTTAGACGGTTTAATTTCTGAAAGATCGGCGCGGTATTTACGCCTAAGCCGGTTGTATTCGGTGATCGCTGTAGCTTGAGCTTTTATACTCTTGAAGTCAACATTTATGATGTGCACCCCATGAATATTGGTTACTCGTGAATGCGCCACGTAGTCTTGGCCACAAGAGAATATGGAGGTGCCAATGTCCATGAGGGTATTTTTTAGACTTAGACCTTGGCTCTTGTGAATTGTTAGGGCATACGCCACACAGATTGGGAATTGTTCTCTGTACACGTATGCCCGGGGTATGATCTCAAATTTTGACTTAAAAGGCAATAATTCGTGAATCAAAGTATTATTAAAAGGTTATCGGAAAAACAAAAGTAAGCGCGTTTTAAAACACAGTCAGCGTCATCTAGCGACGTATGCGGGTATCACCGCCACTCTTAGTCCAATGCATTATGTTTTGACCAAATTTTGAGCGAAATTAATATTTTAGTGTAAGGAGGATGGGCGTTTTGGTACCCGAAAACTAATTACATCCAAACAAAATAATTTATATACAGATTGAAAGGTCTAATTATGTAGAACAATAGTTGTTATGGGGGATAGCCCCAGTTCGCTGTCCGTTCAGAGATATACAACCTTTAACACTATACATTTATGTTAGGTTTATGTTAGGTTAGGTTAGGGCGTTTTGGTACCCGAAAACTAATTACATCTAAACAAAATAATTTATATACAGATTGAAAGGTCTAATTATGTAGAACAATAGTTGTTATAAGGGATAGTCCCAGTTCGCTGTCCGTTCAGAGATATACAACCTTTAACACTATACATTTGTTAGGTTAGGTTAGGGCGTTGAAAACTAATTATATCCAATCAAAATAATTTATATACAGATTGAAAGGTCTAATTATGTAGAACAATAGTTGTTAAGGAGGATAGTCGCAGTTCGCTGTCCGTTCAGAGATATACAACCTTTAACATTATGTAGGTTAGGTTAAGGTTAGGTTAGGGCGTTGCGGAAGGATTGTACGTTCCCGCGACCCCCAGCGTAGTGTAAATGGAAAAACGGGGTAAAAAAAAAGGTAGATAAAATTCAGTCACGTCACGATAAAGCAAGAGTCTATTATTGTTACTTATGACCTAACCTAACGATAACCTAACCTAACCTTTGAAGGTTGTATATCTCTGAACGGACAGCGAACTGACACTATCCCCCCTAACGACTATTGCTCTATCTAATTAGATCTTTAAAACTGTATATAAATTATTTTGTTTGGTTGCCATGTTTTTCGGGTACCAGCTTCCATACATTTATGTCCATCCTCCTTTGTTTATTTAATTTGTGTAATGTTCGAGGAGAATAAAGTTAATCGTTCGACTATTTCTTCTTGTAAACTTGTAAGTATAAGTATAAAAGCCGGTCTAGTCTTATCCAGAGTTTTCCTTTAATTTTATTTATATGCGTATTAAAAGCAGAAGGGGAGGCATTCGCCCAGCAGTGGGACGCTATAGGCTAGATTAAATTAGAAGATGTGTGCCACTACGCTGGATTTTTGCAATGACAGTAGATTTTTATTTATTCGTCGTAGTTATACCAATAGTAGAAGGGGGCATTACCATATCTCTAATACAGCTGAGACCAGCTGAGGGTTCTTCATCAGATACTTCAGACCTTCGATTTTTAGGGTTCCGTACTCAAAGGGTAAAAACGGAACCCTATTACTAAGACTTCGCTGTCCGTCCGTCCGTCTGTCTGTGACCAGGCTGTATCTCAAGAACCGCGATAGCTAGACAGTTGAAATTTTCACAAATTATGTATTTCTGTTGCCGCTATAACAACAAATACTAAAAACAAAATAAAATAAATATTTAAGGGGGGCTCCCATACAACAAACGTGTTTTTTTCTGCGTTTTTGCCTTGTGGTACGGAACCCTTTGTGTGCGAGTCCGACTCGCACTTGGCCAGTTTTTTCACATCAAATGAAGCGGCCCACCAAGTTGAATATTTTTTGTAAAGGCGGTATGTCGATCTCTAATAGTTTGGTTGGGCTCTTGTGTTTTCTAATCATGGTCACCAGGTACTCCAGATTTTCGATTATCCTAATTTTTATAGTTTTCCCTTTATGTGGCCATTAAACCCTAACTCTGTACCAAATTTCAGCACTCTGAGTTTATGGGAAGTACTAGTTCTATTTTGATGATGAGTGAGTGAGTGTCGTAAATGCGAAACTTTGCTTTCGCTTAACTTCGGAACTAAATAACCTATAGACTTGAAAGTTTGGATTATAAGTATGTGATTATAGCTTACTGGATGACGAAAATTTCTGCGTTCTGGTCTTATCCAGAGGTTCTCAAATAGGGGCCTGAAAATGCGGCGAAATGGTTCCTGTAAAGGATGGTACGGCAGTGTTTGCTTCGCGCTCGACTTGGCGGGGGCACTGCCGTGCCCCCCGATTTTATAAAAAGGCGATGGGCAAGTTGACATTAGGCTATTGTAGCTTAGATAAATTATAAATAGACCCACTAAAAAGCGAGAAATAAAAACTTTTTAACAAAAAAAAAACCGACTTCCAAAAAAAACACTACAAACTGAAAAATAACTTTAATTTCGGAAGTCGGTGGCAAAAACTAAAATACTGATCCCTAAGACACCGACTTCCGAAATTAAAGTTATTTTTCAGTTTGTAGTGTTTTTTTTGGAAGTCGGTTTTTTTTTTTGTTAAAAAGTTTTAATGTTACCAGATCAGCGTCTAGATTGACAGACGAAAGACTGTGGGCAAAAACTGGTTGCCCTTAGCACAGAACAGGGAACTATGGAGAAGCATGGCACATAGGCCATTGAGACTTCATAGGAGGTGAGTGAAATGAAAGTGTCTGTGGAAAAGTCAGGTTGTCACATCATCCAAATTAAATACAAAGAATAAAGTAGTAGTAAAGTCAACCTATTTATTACTACGAAGTAAAATAACATAGTGAAAAGATTTCCTTCTTTAGCAATAAATTCTCTAAAGAAACACTTATGTCGGGACAAGATATTAGTTTTAATGAAACTCCTTAAGGTTCTCGTGGATTTTAATAAGCTTGTCGCATAATATGGCACTGAGTTGTCCATCCCATCATGACCTATGCTTGCGTCGTCTTCGCCCACGCTAAGCCTCACACCTGCATAGAATGCAGACCCTCCAGAACCGTTTCCTCAGAAAGGTCACAACCGGTGGTTCTATGTCCGCAATGAGAGTTTACACTTAGATCTCAGAAATCAGAATAACCACCGTCCCTCAGTTCATGAAACGCCTTTCCAAGCGTTTCTTTGATACTGCTATAAGGCACCCTAATCCCCTGATTGCGGCGGCCGCCCGATACACTCCCTCCCGCATAAGTAGGATTTGCCGACCGAGGAATACCCTTACCATCCCCGACGACGCCACGACCCTCCTACAGGAGAGTAGTAAGGCCACCAGTACTCTCAGAAAGTACAAGTCCCGGCAGCCGTCCTTCCGTCCTCCTTGTCGAGGCGACCCTTGCTCGAGCCTGCCCATGCCGCTGAACCTGTAGTTTCAAATTCGTCCCTAAAAAAATCCGATCCAGCCTGTCCCTTGTAGCCCTCTCCCAGCTACGCTCTAAGTGAGGCATCCACAGGCAAGCCTGGTTAAGCAGACGACAACCTCAGGTTGAACTGCGAATGGCCATTAAAAAAAAAAGGCGGCTTGAGATTCTTTCCAAGGCAGGAAGGGGACTGACCTTGGCAAGCGTACCTTAACATTTGATCGACTGGAAGCACTTTTATTATTTAGCCACGAGCCCTCTCCATTGTCAAACTCCTCTCTTTCTGTCAACTCTCCTCATACCTAACGCTTACAATATAAAAACGAAATGCAGCAATTTTCAATGTTGATGTGCCGTACTTAAACACTGAGACACAAATATTACATCGTGTGACGTAGATTGCATACAAAATGCGAGTAATCCATTATACGGCGATATTGTTTTATGGCAACTTTCTTTGTTTTTGTCAAAGTTCAATTTAGAACTTGGTCAATTTTGGTTTGCAAGTCATGATTGTTTTTAGTTTTGTGCACTTTGTTCTTGTTTATGGTTTTGTCATTTCTTTTTTATTTGGTGTAGGCTTAGGCATTTGCCGGTCTTTTAAAAAACAATAGTATCATCAGTGACAGTTTTTCTTTTTTGTACAGACGCGGACGCCAGCACATCAAGCTACTACAATCTGTCAAATTTCTTTAATAGATTTTGTGCTTTATCGCTAAAGTATAAGGTTCAAAGTTGATTGGGGAAATTTTACAGTTTCGGTTAGCTTGATGTGCTGGTGTCTGTACAATCATCATGGACCGCTATATTTACAGCGTTCGTTTTGTTATTTTTTTTGTTAATAGTTTTATTTCACATGAATTGATTTTATTAGCTGGAGTGGAAAATGACGCTGTAAGCTCATAGATATTCCGGTGTTTTAGAAATTAAATATTTACATATATTTGCTGAATACGGGGCTTTTGGCAAATTTGTATTAGTGTGTGTATTTTATGTCATGTTGTTTTAGGTCTTTAATGTACAGAATAAACATTTTTTTCTTTCTTTCTTGCACTACGTACATTACACAAATTCATGTTACATCATTTATTTTTGATATCAATCAGTTCACATCACCTTCCCTCCCCATCCAAAATGTTCTAACACGAATAACATCTTCCAAATTGCGTATTTCCAGGGAAAATATGAACGATTACACATGAAACGAGGCGCGCTTCTCACAGATAGAATTACTAAACGGGCACTTATGTATTGTACCAAATTCCCCGTTTCACGAAAAAAGGTAATGACAGGAAAAACTTGGAAATTCAACAGGTAAAAAATCATAGTGAAAAAAACAGCCGCAGGTAGGTAAATATAACGAGAAAATTATGAAAACTGTATTTGCATCCGGCGGGTGATTCATTCAGGAAGTGAGCGCCCTAAAGTCTTTCTCGCTCATTTCCGATTAGTTGCCCCATCGCGTTGGTAGATGGCGTTGTGCTTAAAACATGAAAAATCGTAATTGAGCATACCTAGGCTAAACTGTATCGAAGTGAGTAGTACAGTCAACAGCAAAAGTAGATGATGAAAATCAGAAATTCAATAGGAGTCAAAACTGATCACGAATATGTGGCTGCTGTACTAGTAGTAAATGTTTGGTATAATTTACAATCACATACTTTTGAATCACTTCGACGCCACACAGTTCTGACGCGAACTCCATTCATTAGTATTGAAATTCTGATTTTGATCATCTACTTTTGCTGTTGACTGTACTAGCAACTAAAAACGAGTTAGCGAGCAACTATCAGTAAGTGCACGACGGCAACGAGTGATTACTCGCTGGTATGTACAGACGCCAGCACATCAAGCTATCCGAAACTGTCAAATTTTCTCAATCAACTTTGAACCGTATACTTTAGCGATAAGGTTGAAAATTTATTATAGAAATTTGACAGTTTGTAGTAGCTTGATATGCTGGCGTCTGTACCAAGCGTGAGTCTCTCAGCGAGTGTTCAGTGTGTGTGTGGGGGTGTGTGTGTGTGTTGTTGTGGCAGAACAGCTGGTACTCTTTTTGATAACTCTTATCGCTGCGACAAACGAGTCCTCGCCAACGGTATGATCTACTAACTATTAACTTATGCAGGATGAAATTGAAAACATGCGACAAATCGAAATGGGAGATTGTACTCATCATTATGAACAACTTTTACGACCTGAAATCGCGAAAACAAAATGAGCTGTTCCCTACATTTATGTTCGCATAACTCGTTAAAATGTAGGGAACAGCTGATTTTTTTTTCGCGATTGCAGCTTTTGGGGTCTAAAAAGGCTACTTTGGAGAATCATAAAAGGATAACATTATGAATTATAAATGGCGAAGACAGTCCGTGTTTTTCTTTTTTTCGCTGCACTACGTAGGTATAATCAAAGAGATTGGGATTGGATTTGGATTGGATTGATTGGTATTTTAGCACAGCCAAGCAAGTAGCAAGCAGCATAATAATTAAGTAAGAGTCTGACAGACAAAGCCGCCCACCCCAGGGCGGCTTGTCTGTCAAACTCTTACTGACTAAAAACCACCCCGGAGTTCCATCTCACACCTACGCCGGAGGTTGTGGGAACATACGATCCACTGCGGGCCTCGTCGGGTCAGGGGGGGAGTGACGTGTTTGACTCCCCCGCGACATCTAAGAGGGGCGCGCGTGGAACACTACCCACCGCCACCTCAGGTCCTGCGGTGCTATTCTGTAAAAATCTCACCGTGAAAACTTAGGTGAAGTGAGCTGTCAATAGTGTCAATTCCTAGCAAAAACAAACTCACTTCTCCTAAGTTTTCACGGTGAGTTTTTTACAGAATCGACCGGCTGATGTGTGGGGGGTGACGAACGTCCCCGAGTCCGTCACCCCTGGACCCATTTAGGGGGGCTGGAAGAGGGCGTTTTCTATCGTTACTAAGCGACAGTTTTCCATGGGGAACATTAATTTAAATAGAAATGGTACATAATATATTATTATATATTTTTTTAATTTACTCGGAAGAACAAACAATTGCACATTTTAGTTCGCCCAAACATACAAAAAACTTTCTCCACATAAAGTCGGGTTACTCCCGTTTGGGAACGCTCCCGTTTGGTAACGCTACACACACTTACATAATCGGTGTATCGCATGCACCAGGCACAGTCAGTATGTTAAGTATAATATTTGTTTGAAATGAAATGAAATAAGTAATTTAAGATTTTTGTAGTGTATACCCATTTATTATGCTTTAGAGCATTCATGGACATACTTAAGATTTAGTTTAAAATTATTAATTAATTAATTTTTAATTTCATTGTTCGCAATTGCACTAACAAATATGGATGTAATCGTAGGATGAATCTGAAATAATTTATTATTATTTTACATAACTCGGGACCATGCGGTCCCGGTCCTTTGGAAGGCGTACGAGGGGCCGAAGCCAACTCGCAGAGGCCCCTTACGAAATTTTAATGAAATGCGGCACCAACCGACGATTATCCCTGTATGCACTATGCAAGTGCACCCAAGGATAACCCCCGGTTGGTGTAATTGCATTATAAGGAAAAATAAAAAGTTGGACTATTGGTTTGGGTGGCTAAAGTGGAGTGAAGAATCAGTTGGGAGCTCTGTTCCTCGTCATTGTTCACTCCAGCCGGCCAATAAAGGCAAGCCAGAGGTGAGGAACAAGACTTCTCCCGGGAGATAGGGTCTGTGGGGTCGCTACTGCCCAACAGCTCGCCACATGCTGCCCTGCGGGTTTATTATTATTGTTAAGTTAACTTAATTTTAATTTTTTTAGTTATTATACATTAAGAAAAAACAAAGATTCTATTCGTTGGAGGTGTCGCAATAGAAAACTAAATGCAGTGGTAGTTTAAGTACAACAATGAACAATACAATTTTTAATAAAACAAAACACTCGTCATATTGTATACCAGATTTTGAGTTACATAAAAAAGCTGAATTTGTTGAAAGCTGTAAAAAAACTGTACATGCAATGATTATGGTTCGGTTCCAAAGATAGTGGCCAATGCAATTTGCAAGGTTTGGGAAAACGAACCAAATGAAGTTAAAACACTGCCAGGTTTTAAAAATATTAAAAATGCGTTATACAAATCTAGAAACAAACACTTAAAAGTTAAGAAAACAGTGTTTGTGCGTGTGTCCGAAGTGGAAATTGCAGCAGATTAAAAAAAAAAACGTTTTATTTGATAGCAAAGGTGATAATTGTATTATTGTCTTCGCTGCAGAAAATATTAAAGAGATGACGAAAAATATTGATAATTTTTTTATGATTGCTGTGCAACTCTTTTGTGCAATTATACACCATACATGGAGACATTGGAAGTAGTAATCAAGGAACGAACATAATACCAATGTTTTATGTGCTTCTACCCAACAAGGAAAGAATGAACAAGGAGAAAATGGTAACAATTTCAGGTGCAATTTTATGGTCACGTAACTTCTGCCACAGCACTTCGTACGAAACCAGGTCAAACGCCCTGGACAAATCTAGGAAACTGGCGTATACAGCAGTATTACGGTCTGTGTAATACTTGACAGCATGCTTTAAACTCAGTATTGCACTCTCAGTGGACAGCTTGGACCTGAAACCAAACTGGTTGTCACGACCTTGCTTACTTTTGCTATCTGTGCTGCAGAAAAATTTGTACTAGGCTCTAAGGCACATTTAGATTCAGCATCGATCACCTTCACGGGCGAATTATGGATTGGCTTCACACAGAAATGATCTTTAAACATATTTGCAATATCCATATCATCAGACACGCCATCAACGCTCACCGGCAGGCCAGTTCTAGGATTGTGTTTTTGTATACCCTTCCAGAAGCCACGAAATGGTCCATCCGGAATGGAATGTGAAGAATATGATGCGCGACTGACCGTTGATCGTGAACGTCACACATTGTCTCGCGAGTCGGAGATGTTCACTGATAGAGAATTGCGCTTGAGTTCTCAGCGTATCTACGCATCTGCTTCTAGGTCTCTAGAGACAAGTCGGGAACGTGATGCGCGACTGTCCGCTGATCGTGAGCGACATGCATTGTCTCGGGAATCGGAAACGTTTACCGATACAGAATCACGCTTGAGTTCTCAGCGTATTCGCACATCTACTAACAGGTCTTTTGAAACGAGTGATGAACGTGATGCGCGATTAACTGCCGATCGAGATTATCATACATTGTCCCGAACACGCACACAACAAAATATTCATAATCAGTTAGAAAGTGAGAGAGAAAGAATTGCTGGAGTACGGCATGAAGAGACAGAAGAAGAGTGTAACGAACGTTTGAATTCTGATCGACTTCGACATTCTCTGAACAGAATGTCGATATCATCTGAAGAGTCGGATGTGTCTCAAGATATAGCCGTAGGGCATGGCGACCTTTCTTGGGTTGATAAGGAACGGAGTGCATTTACGTATACTCCTATGATTGACTACGCCACATATTCCACCATCGGAGGTATGGTTCAAAATTGTCGCTGGCATAAGCAACAGGATCCGCGTACGAAGTCGCGGGCAGAAGCTAGTATTAAATAAATTCGGCACACCAGAACTTTTCACTCTGACTGTACTGTAAGGTGTGTGTTAGGTAGCGTTACCAAACGGGAGCGTTCCCAAACGGGAGTAACCCATAAAGTCAGGGAAATTGATTGTTTAAAATTTCCGTATATTCAAACCACAAACTGTCATTATTTGACTGTTGTAGTTAATGCCTGTAATACGGCAAATAGGCATTGCGTTTAGTTATAAACGTTGCTTAGAGCAAAGTAATATCTTATTGACGATGTTCAATCGTCAAAACTATATTACTTTTTTCAATAAAGACCTTTTCCCTGACCAAACATAATGGTTAACAGCGATTAAAATCTTGAAAAAAATACCGCATGAATTGTGGCAGCACTGCCCACGGTGTCTTTGGAGCAATTCTTTGTGTTGCAAGAATGTCAGCACACATAATGCATGTTATATGAACGGAGGGAGCCTGAATGAGACGCCTCCAGGCACAGACCTGAACGAAAGGACACAATTGTTGGCGCTCCTAAAAGGAGATGTGGTGTTTTTGTGTATTTCGTCCCTTTTATGAGAAATTTCTAGTCTTTTCTGTGATGAAAAGGGCGAGTCACATAGATTTTAAAAAAGTATTAAAGCTTTTAACTGATTATAATAATTTTGATGGTAGTTTAACGAAAATCATAAATACCTACAGGAGAAAAAATACCTTTGTGGTCGGGATCCTTTGTTCGGAGCGAGATTCCTTGCGCGAAACATTTGAATGGCTATGTCAAATTGTTATAACTTATCGTACAGTATGGCAGAGTACTAGTTATGTAGTCATTTGTTTATCTTATCTACTGAGGGCTTGATAGCTATGTATAGTCATTCGATGCCAATTATTTTGTATGCTTTGATAAGGAAAAGAACCAAGCCTAGTTTGATATCGATCAGAGCTTTTTTTTTTTTTCCGGATGGGTAATCATCAAATGACCCCCTCCCGCTCTAGGTGGAGCGGAAGGGAGTGTCAGACTCTTACTGACTAAAACCCACCCATGTTCCTTCCTTAGCCCTTTATGTTCCGGGCCGGCGGCGGCGGTAACCCTTTCGGACAATCCCGCTGACCCGGCAGATCGATCAGAGCTTCATGTTACTTATATTGTTGCTTAGCACCTTATCTCTATCGCTGATACGTATATATATGTAGTCACTTGCGCATTTAGTGCGTGTAGTATATGTATCGACCTTAAAAAGTAAGTTTGTATTTCATAGTATTTTGCGAAAAAACTATGAAGAGTAAAGTTATTTCTGCGATTGTATCCAAATATACCCAAACCATTGACTTAAATATTCGCTATCTAATAGTTGTTTATCAAAATTTTAATTATGGGATCCAGCAACTTCACATGCTTATGTGCCGCTCGATCCTCTTTGCCTGTCCCGTAAAGGAAAGTGTGTAATAGTAGTAGGTACCTATACTCTTTGCACTGTAGCATAGTGCGGGTGACAGTTGCCCGTATGATTTTATTTGTAGACTAGAACATTCTGGTTAGGTTTAATTTAATTTAGTACAGTTATTAATTATTTAATATATTACGAATGTGGTACAGCTGAAATACTAAGTCATAATTTGTAAATCGCGGCAACATTCAAGAGTGAAACGAAATGTAACTGAAACTGTCACCCGCACCATGCTACAGCGCAAAGAGTATAGGTTTATGTGGTGGTCACACATCGACCCCCTATGACGGCCTGGCCGGTGACCACATGAAGCAAATCTTTGAAATCGTCGCTGTAGATAAAGCTTACGAGGTGGAACGGCGTCGCATGGCATTGCAAAGAATTTTTGTAAGCGATAATGATTGAGGATTTTATTTTCGTACTCTTAGCCCTCACTTTTCGTTGATATCGTCACAAGGGCACTCTTGCATACCGCGGGAGGTTGCAGTATTCTGTGGATGGCGTCGGCATATTAAGAGTGGGCCCAATGACAGGATAAAATCTGATTTCACCCGCGCGTCATATCGAGCGGTCAAATCATCTGTTTATTTTGCGTATACTATACGCATAAGTACCTTGATATAAATACAAACCTTCGACTTCGGCAATTAGCAATCATTTTAGTCTTCAAGTGTTTAAGTTCTCGCTTTTTCATTGTAGTTTTTTGTTTCCCATTTATTATTCAACAAAATGTCGATAATAATGATGGTTGCTAGGCGCGGAGAAAATTGTCATAGACTTCCCATCTCAACAGAGCGAGGGGTACTGACTGGTGAAACAAACTGATGCCTCAAGCTCGTGTCACGCGAGACGGAAGACAGCGTATCTCGTGGATTAAAAATCGCTTGGGTCATCGCTAGGTTATAATGAGTGTTATTATTTGTCTAATTTGTGGTTCAGTAATATGCACCAAAATAGAATGCAAACCAAATTAGTTGAAAATTAGAGGTAACTTTGTGATGGTTTTCTATCGAGAAAATTTTATCGTATCATGTTTTCGTCTGGGTCGACCCTCACATTTATAATGAAGTTTCCTGCCATATACTTTTTTTTCCAATTTGAACATGATTTACTACTGTTTAAATCTAATCTAAGATTGAAGATTTTCCTTTGGGCCTGCCCTTAATACTTTGCCGTGCCATGCCGTGTCGTGCCGCCTTACATAATCAGCCTATAATGTTCCCACTGCTGGGACACAGGCCTCCTCTCTGTGAGAGGGAGTGGGCCGTAATCCACCACGCGGGCCCAGTGCGGCTTGGTAGATGTCACATGTCTTCGAATTTTTGGTTTTAGGACATGCCGGTTTCCTCACGATGTTTTCCTTCACCGTTTTGAGAGCAGTGGTGATGATATAATTTACACAAAGTAAAGCGCTGGACTGGGTTCGAACTTACGACCTACAACTCGACATGCCGCCTTCATTAGTGGATATGTACCAGGTGAGATCGTTCATCTCTCCATGTAAGACCTTGACAACTTGCACAGCCATGAGCCAACAGATTTCATCTAGTTTACCTATAAATTCACTGCCGAGAAACCAGTGGGCAGCTAATCCAGAGTAAAATGGCAGTTTCACCTGTTTATTCTGTGGTTTCACACTGTACGACGGCAAGCCATATTGCAGTCGAAGCCTGTCTTGAATACTTATTATAACGAATGTTGGTGGAAATATTATTATTAAGGAAATATTAAAACAGCGCATGCAAATAAATAACCAATATCTCATAAACATATTCGTTCACAGTAAGTATATTAGTAATTCCCGTCCTTACAGATAGGTACATTCCAGCACATACACACACAATTACACTCGATTAAAACCGTTTAAAACCGGATTTTCCCCGGAGCCAGCAATAAAACTTCTGGGCAAGACACCAGTTCCGCCCATCTCTCATTTTGCCCTAGAAACCATTTAGATGGGAGGAGTTTGGGGAGCCTTAATTTTTGGCTCCCTGTTAATTTGGTCAGCTGAAATTATGGGCCGTGAAAGTGTGAAGACTATTGTACTTTAGTCAGCATTTAGAAAAGTGTTTGTAGGAAGTAATAGAGTTACATTCCAGCACATTAATTGAGTAACACACTATCAAGCACAACGAGAATTATTTAAACATATTGCTAATCCATTGCTTCATATATGTTCGAAAACTTTCTCTGCTCAACAACGCAAATAACGCAATGAATGTTGTTGAACTGTCAAAATGAAAGCCATTCCTATTGTTAGTGTGTTACGCAATTCCCCTGCTGGCCAGACCTAAATTCTAAAGTCCCACGTACGGAACCCTAAAAATAAAAGCAACTTCCGAAATTGTCATTTTTTTTCAATTTGTAGTTGCATAATTGAAATCGTTTTTTTTAAGGTTCCGTACCAAAATGGTAAAAACGGAACCCTTATGGTGAGACTAATTCTGTCTGTCTGTCTGTCACAGCTGGATATCTCAAGAACTACTAATGCTATCAACTTGAAATTAGGAACAGTTTTAGATGACGTTTGCCCAACTATTTTGAAAGGGGGTCTGAAAAATTCGAAGTGGGGCTACTATGGCATGTGGGGTATCATAATTATGAAAGAGCGCGGTTTGCACATTCTCAAACATTTTTTTTTTGGCTGCATATTTTTCGACTTTTAATGAAAAATGTAAAAAAAAAATACCGTTCACCCCTTATCTCCGAAGTTTGCAAAGAGAAAATTCTGAAATTATTCTATGTGATAGAAGTTTATGTAAAAATTACAGGAAAAATAAAACAAAGTCTCTAAATAACACACTTTTTCAGAAATCATCAACAAAAGTTACATTAGTTCCACTATCGGTCAAGAGATGGCGCTGACATAAAATTGCATTATTCTACACCGCAGTGCACACTGCACTGCATTCTATTCTATTCTATTCTATTCTATGGTACGGAACCCTCGGTGCGCGAGTCCGACTCGCTCTTGCCCGGTATTTTTTTGTAAAATTTTTGTTAATTGTGCTATCACATAATAACTTATTCATTATTTAGGTAAACCTGAGGTCACTTTTAAAGAAATACATATTATTATTATAATGCACAAGTTGTAGGTAGAGCTAATACACAAATAAATCAATTACCTTCTTACTTACAACTCAGTTAAAACCTACTTCATAAATCTCAGTCCAATCGCAACAACCTTTATGAAATTTCTCCGCTGGCTCATAAGCTCGATATTACTAATTAAACTCCATCAGCTATAGAACCACTTATATCGGCCGTAATATCCTTCTCGGCAGCTGGTAAACTAATGCACCTGCTGAAGCCAAGCATGGCAATAACGCGTTAGATTATAGACTGTAGATAATATTGCATAAGTGGTATTAGCTTGCTCACTCGAATGAATGTACCTACATAAATGCTAACGCGTCGACAGGTGACGCAACGTTTCTGGTAGGTTTCTGTTTAATTGAAACCACGTTTCTGTCTACATGTGACGACTTTGTTTGACTCATTTTGTTGTGTTAATGGGGGCATTATTTAGTGTATTTACGATTTCTCATACCTATTCTTAAATATAATTTCTCATGATAATTAAAGCGGTTGGCTGTAACCTTCTCACGATATTCAAAGTCATCCCTTACAAACCTATTTTTTATTTATGAGATTTCGTTTTTATGTTCAATAACTTACAGATTGTAATAAAACCAGAAAGCCCATCTATATTTTGTTTCATTTCTCCAACCTCAGCATTTCTTACGAAAACAATGAAATTCAAAAGGCGAACCCTAATCATCTAAAACCAAAACATAAATTAGGCCAAGAATTTCCGATCCCGCAATGATTTCCTGTAACTCCGGGAAAACAAAGAAACACTGGGCTCATACTTCACGAGCGATAACTTATTTACGATAAGACCTTAGCCAACAGCGCCATTTCCACGGAATGCAAAGAAAATTATATATAGAAAAATCGAAGGGTACCTACCGAACAAGACTATTCCATTTGGAAGAGAGTTGTAAGTCGTTCTTCATTACTTCAGATCTTTGGCCGCAAATCTTTGGAAGTTTAAACCGTCTTATTATGAGAAAGCAGATTATTGGTCGTTAGTGCCTTTTGCAATTTACGGGATCTTAGAAGAATTAGTATGTTTCAGAGATCTTCTACTTAATTTTTGCAAATTGTTTTAAGTCTATTTAAAATTACTCTCAGATTACATTTGAGAGCTGAAACAACACAAACTAATTAATTATATTGAACATGTGTAATGGATAACATTTTGGAGCCACAATTTTTATGGTATAAGAAGTTGTCCTCTTACAGAATTTTAGTTAGTTACTATTATTTCAGCCGAAAGACGTCCACTGCTGGACATAGGCCTCCCCCAAGCACCTCCACTTCGACCGGTTCTGTGCTTCTCGCCTCCAACGGGTTCCTGCGGCCTTCACAAGGTCGTCGGACCACCTTGTGGGAGGCCTTCCAACGCTACGTCTTCCGGTACGCGGTCGCCACTCCAGAACCTTTCGGCTCCATCGGGCATCTGTTCTGCGAGCAATGTGCCCTGCCCACTGCCACTTAAGTTTGGCAATTCCTCGGGCTATGTCGGTAACCGTGGTTCTCCTGCGGGTCTCCTCATTCCTGATTAGATCACGCATGGAAACTCCAAGCATAGCCCTCTCCATTGCCCTTTGGGTGACTTTTAGCCTTCATAAAAGGCCCATTGTGAGTTAGTACTACAGCAAAAGATTTTAACCAGTGCGCAAACTATAACAGTTAATTCAGCATATTATGATTCTAGACCCCCGAGCGTAGAAATATTTCGTCGGTTATAAAAAAAACCCGTTTCATAAAAAAGTAACACTCAAGGATAATGTAGCTTCTCATTAGTGAAAGAATTCTCGGAATCGGATCAGCAGTTCCCAAGATTACCCCCTACATACATTTACTCACAAAGGGCTTTCAAGGTCCGTGGCAAACCACCTTCCTGTCCACCATTTTTTTTTCAAAATGGCTGCCACGCATTTAACGCATAGAAATCGATAGCTTACATAAATGCAACAGAAAACATAAAAAAAAAACAAAATAGCGCGATAGTAAGTATGCCAGCCAGGCTCCATATAAAATCTTCAATCTTCTTTACCTCTTTATTATATTAGCAAAGATAAGAGATTCCGAAAATAACCACAACTTATAATAATGCAAACAAACACAGCGTTAAGTTAGCAACGATAAACATTGACTTTCGAGAAACTAGCCACAAGAGAAGATTGCTCAACAACCCGCAACGCGCTCCGGGTTATTTCGAAGATTAAACTCTCTATTGACTTTTCTGCTTGATACAACTTCAAAATTTGATTCATAGTAAATCGGTAAATAACAAACAAAGGTCAATTTTGGGATTATCGCTGCGAAATTGGGTGGAAATTACTTTGAAGGAAATTGGGGTAGGCAGAAATTATGTCGCCTTGACATCGTCGTAATTTTCTATTTTCTGAATGCAGTGTTTTGTCTTGTATTTTTCTAATTGATATTATTGTTTTAGGTTTTATCTTTTATGGTTCGTATTTCAACAATTTATTTTGTAGTACTTTCCGCTATGCTATTTCTGAAATATTTCCATGGTCAGGACAACAGGTTATACCAGAGCGCCGCCATTTTGTTTTCAGTTCAAATGGCGCAGTGCGAACATTATACTAACGCATAAAATAAAACATTATAAAACAACACTTAATGTTATTTCACTTTTATATCCTCCGCATATTTTTCACCGCTTAAGATTATTACGAGCCATATAAAATGATTAGTTCAGCAAATTATATTAACAAAACTAGTTCTGTAGCAGTTAGAAGAACCTAGGATAATGAATGTTCGACACGTATTTGGCCGATTTTTCGCTATACCTACCTCCGAGTCCGTAACTTTAAAAGGCAATTTCAAGGCATTAAGCAGTTTGTTTACCCCGTAAGAAATATGAAGGAAACAAAGAAAGTTAACAAAGTTTTGTAAGTAACCTTTTCCAAATATTTTTTTATGTTTTTCAATTTTAAGTTGCCGTTGGTCCATTTTCTTTCTCAGTAGAGCGTTCTCCATAGATTTTTAAAGGAAAGGAAGGTGTTTATGAAATAAAATAGTAACACACATAGTCACGACACGTCCTATCGTATGTGTTTTGGCCCTAAACTAGATTAAATTGTTTGGTCTTCGGACATAAAAGTTGAAACAAATGACAGCTTTCAACTACATATCCACGGCTATGTCTAAGATGATTTGATTGGTAATAACGTACCTACCTAAATGTGCAGATGTGAAAATATAATTGAAAACAAATAGTTAATTTATCAAATTAAATTTCAGTCGACAACATCCATCGGTTTCTTACTAAACTTCAAGTATATCCGACGATCCTGCATATTTATCTCTTTTGTTGACTGTAGATAATAAGAAGAAGAATATTCTATTATTTTTGCATTTGTTAACCCAATTCTCGATCAAGGCTATTTAACATCACGTTAGAACCCTTAGGAGCCCAGCAAAAGAGAAAAGGAAATTTCAAACGGACGAAGTCGCGGGCAGAAGCTAGTTATGTGAGTAATATTGTCACGTCGCGCGTCGTACTGCCAACTTCTACTTCATCATTAAAACTGGCCAACTGTCAGGGGATATTGTCAATTCCGACAGTTCATTAATACACTGATTCCAACAAATTAGATTTAAATGTCTTAGGGAGGGCGCCCACGAGGGACTTAGTTGCCCAGCAACTTTTTGTCTCTGTCGCTCTCTCCTTGCCGAGATTTGGACGATGCGCACACGGGAGCGACAGCAACGCTACTTTTGTGTTAAATATTTGGTTGAGCGCCAACTGGCTTATAGCCGGCAACTTTTTTGTCGCCGTGCGCGCACTTGCATTTCAACCAATAGACGGGCGACAGTTACGTCCAAACCCGCGGACAAAAATGTTTCCCAGCTGTCGCGTCGCTACATGTGTGCACTTTTATTCAAACCCGTAGACTTGATCATCATCACCATCTGCCTAGCCTTTTCCCAACTATTTTGGGGTCGGCTCCCAGTCTAACCGGATGCAGCTGAATACCAGTATTTTACATGGAGCGACTGCCATCTGACCTCCACAACCTAGTTACTGGGTAATACGATACCCCTTGGTAAGACTGGTTGTCAGACTTTCGGGCTTCTGACTACCCTTAACGACTGTCAAAGATCCACGAATGACAGCCGGGACCAACAGCTTAACGTGCTTTCCGAGGCACTGAGGGGTCTCCGTAGACTTGATATAAGAGACAAATTAGTTGTGGAGACAAAAGTTGTTCATGGGCGCCCTCCCTTATTTCCTTTGTACGGTTCCGTGCCAAAAAGGTGCTGTAAGGGTCCGTTATCCGTCCGTCCGTCCGTCTGTCCGTGCGTCTGTCACAGGGCTGTAACCGCAATAGGTAGATACCCGTACACAAAATACGCGCATTGACATGGACTTGCGGACGCCAGACGTATCTGGGGGCACGGGAGTGCCCCCGCTAAGACGAGCCAAGCGAAGCGCAAGGGCACTACCTACCTTTTCTCGAAGCACTTCATCGTATTTTTGAGCCTTCATAACTTGGGTTTGGATTATACCAGATAAACAAAATTTTCGGGATATGATGTCAGTGGTTGACTTATTAAACCTATAAAGTTTCATTTGCATAGCTCTTATACTTTAGATTTTATTGATATCTAAAATACCCCGATTTCGTCACTGACTCACTGATGATCATCAATATTCTAAGGGTCTTCCTGAAGTCCTAGAAAGCTGAAATTTGGTATGTAAGCTAGTAATAGTACACAAACAACAAAAAAACTCTAAAACTTGGAACTTTTACCCTCCAACCCCTTAAAATAGGGGATGAAAGTTTGTACGAGACTTCCGCAGATTTTGATGCTAGAGTTCTTAAAATTGATATAGGGACTCCTTGTTACAAATAATAAAATACGTATTTCAGGATTTTCAGTAAATAACCCCCCAACCCCCCAAAAAAATATTTTTTTATTTCATAAACATCAATATTCTAAGGTTCTTCCTGAAGTCCTAGAAAGTTGAAATTTGGTATGTAAGCTAGTAATAGTATACAAACAACAAAACAATTCTAAAACTTGGAACTTTTACCCTCCAACCCCTTAAACTAGGGGCTGGAAGTTTGTACGAGACTTCCGCAAATTTTGATGCTAGAGTTCTGAAAATTGATATAGGGACTCCTTGTAATAAATAATAAAATACATATTTCAGGATTTTCAGTAAAGAACACCCCAAAAAAAAATATTTCTTAGGCAACTTTCAAAAAGATGTGAAATCCCACCAAAAACATTTTCATGTAAAATGTTGCCAAGACGAGACCGCATATGGCTCGCGCTGCCAAAAAGTTATCAGATCTCAGGTAGAGCCAAGCTTCTAACTCTAAACGCCCTAACTTCACAAACTCTACACCTTAGTCAAAATATGTGGCTTGGCCGTTTCGCTTAAAGTGGGGATGTATTTTTTTTTCTCGTCTACCCCATAGTGTGGGGTATCGTTAAATATTGTGGATTAGTATAAACCATTTTTCGATTTAGGCATCCTTTTGTGAAATATTAAGCTTTTAAGTGCTAATTTTTATTAGAGTCAAGTGTCCCCCTCACCCTGCCCGCTAAATGGTTTCTTTTGGATATGTGAAAAAAAAATCACGACAATGAAACGACG
Organism: Oligia latruncula; assembly: GCA_948474745.1. Classification (NCBI taxonomy): domain Eukaryota; kingdom Metazoa; phylum Arthropoda; class Insecta; order Lepidoptera; family Noctuidae; genus Oligia; species Oligia latruncula. The sequence goes on from OX419685.1 coordinate 20,773,874, forward strand.
ACGACACAACGAAATTAAAAGGAAAACTATCACAGCTAAGTAGGCTTTACAAGTTTACGAGTACCTAATAGTCGACCAACTTAAATTTGCAGTTGCAATGTATGGGAGAACATGATTTTCAACTACTATGTTAAGTTTGTTCTTGAGATAAATTCATTCCAACTACGGAACCCTTCATTATGCGTGGTCCGACACGCACTTGGCCGGTTTTTAATCTCGTGTGGAAGCCATCTTGCCAATCAGTCCATCAACATCACACCGAAATCCCTTAAGAACAAAACGGTATAACGTGCACAAAAGTCAGTCCTCACGACCTTTCCGTCTCTCAGTTTGTCCTACTACTTCATGAGGTACAAAAACCCTGGCAGGTCATTAGGTAGTTTTTCTAGCACCGTTTGCGGCGACAATGATGAATTAGCTGGTTTCTAGCAAACTGAACACTCTTAGATACTTTTTATTGGACTTTTCATGTTTGTTGCAAAGCTTGATATCTTCATTTATACAAATAATAAAGCTGAAGAGTTTCTTTGAACGCGTTAATCTCTGGAACTATGGTGTAAGGTAAATGGATGGTGGTAGACCGCGAAATTCAAATTTTCTTACATTTTTTGCAATTTGCAGGTCAGTGTCAGATTGTATCTTGATCAAAATATGATTCGCGACAATAACAGGTACACACACATACATACGGTACATATCTAAAGAATTATAATCATTAGAATCATTAATATATCTTTCTAAGTTAGATTTCTACCACCAACCACCAATCTCATAAGGAAAAGTGTTAATGTAGGCGTTCTGTAGTTTCTACCTACCCCCATGGTAAAAAAGCGTGAGTTTATGAATATACCTATAGTAAAAGTGCGCAGTGCTGCACACCCCTACCCTATTTCAAGTTAATGAAATATCAACTTCATTTCAATGATTATTAAGTGTATTTCGGAGGGACTGGAAAAAAATTATTAAAAAAGGAATAAAAATGCTAAAGTTTTTTTTTTTAACTTTGTCGCCCACTAGGAGTTTCTCCTGTATTGTGGGTGCGTTTACAAACATTTAAACTCACATACACAAACAGCCAGAGTGCCAGACCCGGAACAACTACTTGTAGGTCATACAAATATTTGTTCCGTGCGGGAATCGAACCCGCGACACGCAGCGTAGCAGTGCGCTTAACCACTGCGCCAACCGTGCCGTCAAAGTCAGTTGTAGCGTAAAATGAACTTTATTTGCGTAGGAATTATAGTGTTTTTTCCATTCATTCATATTTATTTACATTTTTGGCAAATAAATTGCGAACGCAGATTATTTAGATACCTACATAACATTCATGCTATACATTACACGGATACATAATGTACCTATAGCATAGAAATCTCGATGTTCTGACATGTCGTCACATGATTAGATCGGGTTCGTGCGAAGCAGGGGCGTGTCGCTAGTATGGAGGTATATAACGCGATGTGCGACTCCAATTGTATGAAGTTTTGGAGAGAATACTCGTAATCGAAGTTTCCGAATCAGGAATGAAGTGAGATTCGTCTTTGGAATGAAGGTGAATTATTCAAGGATCGGATTCATTTGGAGCTGAAAGTTCGCGGGTTTTGTTCGTAAGCTGTGTTTTATGTCATCTTTGTGGCTTTTTTTTTCTTGTTCTGAAATACCAATTAAAATTGAGTAGGTATTGAGTTAAAAGCACAATACAAAGACCAAAACTTAATTTATTTAAAGCTTACAATTTTTATCGTGTTGACCTGACGTTACTTTATGCATTTAAAATTAAGTCTTATTTCCAGGAAATAAGGTTTAATTTTCTTTGTCTCAACGGCGCGCGCGGCGGTCAGTGTGGCAAATTACATAATTTTTGAAATAGGTATATGTATACCTGTTAAACTTTTATTTTCTTTTGACTGTACTTACCTGTCAAAAAGAGTAAACAACTTACATAATGTGGAAAAGACAGATTAAAACAGAAGACGAACTAGCAGGGATCGAGGAGGGGGGGGTGGAGGGGGTTCAGGGATCAGACCGGAATAACTATAATATAAATCACTGAAATCGATTCTGTAGTCAATTATGAATGAACTATTTTGAGGACTTGCGTTTATTCTGTTACACCTTGTACCTATATCAGCTGATCAACTGAACCTATATTTATAATCACGGATATACTTATCTATGTTTATGAACAAAATCTGTGCTTAACCTGCCTATTGAAGTTATTCAGGGAAATCAATTGCTAAGCATGTCATTCTTTGACAGTTGTATGAAATATAAATATATACAGGAGCACCGTAAGCATATACACCTAGATAACGCAAGAGCAGCTATTTCGCGTGACAAAAATCGCAACAGTTTACGTCGTCGTCGTCGTCGTAAATCGTAAGCCGTTGAATCGATTTGATTTTCCCACCACTAAATAGTACTTGTGACGTCATAGTAGTAGACATAGTAGTAGTAAAAAAAATGACACGCTTGGTTTTCATACACATCGTGATACTTGCGTTATCTAGCTCTATCTAAGTATATCTGTGACCGTAAGTTTCACTTCACCCCGATCGATACAAGCGTAAGTGAAGCATGTCCTAAATGTTTCATACAGTAATAAAAGCCGACATTACCTCCTTATTGCGTAGCCCATTAATCAAACACAGCCACTTCCATACCGTAATGGAACAGGTAACAGACGAAAGCTGCTGATGAATTTACGAAGAACGTACGGCCTACTTACATTTAATTACACTACGTAACACTTCTACGGGAGGGGCCCGTGGCTAAATAATAACAGCCGCACAGGTCGATCGATCAGGTTAAGCTACGCTTGCCGCGGTTGGTCTGTGGATGGGTGACCATCTTTACATACCGTGACCCCTCCGTGCCTTGGAAAGCACGTTAAGCCGTTGGTCTCGGCTGTCATTTGTGGATCTTTGACAGTCGTTACGGGTCGTCAGAAGCCCGAAAGTCTGACAACCAGTCTTACCAAGGGGTATCGTATTGCCCAGTAACTGGGTTGTGGAGGTCAGATAGGGAGTCGCTCCATGTAAAATACTGGTATTCTGCTGCATCCGGTTAGACTGGAAGCCGACCCCAACATAGTTGGGAAAAGGCTAGGCAGATCGGGGGGCACGGCAGTGCCCCCGCCAAGTCGAGCGCGAAGCAAACACTGCCGTACCATCCTTTACAGGAACCATTTCGCCGCATTTTCAGGCCCCTATTTGAGAACCTCTGGATAAGACCAGAACGCAGAAATTTTCGTCATCCAGTAAGCTATAATCACATACTTATAATCCAAACTTTCAAGTCTATAGGTTATTTAGTTCCGAAGTTAAGCGAAAGCAAAGTTTCGCATTTACGACACTCACTCACTCATCATCAAAATAGAACTAGTACTTCCCATAAACTCAGAGTGCTGAAATTTGGTACAGAGTTAGGGTTTAATGGCCACATAAAGGGAAAACTATAAAAATTAGGATAATCGAAAATCTGGAGTACCTGGTGACCATGATTAGAAAACACAAGAGCCCAACCAAACTATTAGAGATCGACATACCGCCTTTACAAAAAATATTCAACTTGGTGGGCCGCTTCATTTGATGTGAAAAAACTGGCCAAGTGCGAGTCGGACTCGCACACAAAGGGTTCCGTACCACAAGGCAAAAACGCAGAAAAAAACACGTTTGTTGTATGGGAGCCCCCCTTAAATATTTATTTTATTTTGTTTTTAGTATTTGTTGTTATAGCGGCAACAGAAATACATAATTTGTGAAAATTTCAACTGTCTAGCTATCGCGGTTCTTGAGATACAGCCTGGTCACAGACAGACGGACGGACGGACAGCGAAGTCTTAGTAATAGGGTTCCGTTTTTACCCTTTGAGTACGGAACCCTAAAAATCGAAGGTCTGAAGTATCTGATGAAGAACCCTCAGCTGGTCTCAGCTGTATTAGAGATATGGTAATGCCCCCTTCTACTATTGGTATAACTACGACGAATAAATAAAAATCTACTGTCATTGCAAAAATCCAGCGTAGTGGCACACATCTTCTAATTTAATCTAGCCTATAGCGTCCCACTGCTGGGCGAATGCCTCCCCTTCTGCTTTTAATACGCATATAAATAAAATTAAAGGAAAACTCTGGATAAGACTAGACCGGCTTTTATACTTATACTTACAAGTTTACAAGAAGAAATAGTCGAACGATTAACTTTATTCTCCTCGAACATTACACAAATTAAATAAACAAAGGAGGATGGACATAAATGTATGGAAGCTGGTACCCGAAAAACATGGCAACCAAACAAAATAATTTATATACAGTTTTAAAGATCTAATTAGATAGAGCAATAGTCGTTAGGGGGGATAGTGTCAGTTCGCTGTCCGTTCAGAGATATACAACCTTCAAAGGTTAGGTTAGGTTATCGTTAGGTTAGGTCATAAGTAACAATAATAGACTCTTGCTTTATCGTGACGTGACTGAATTTTATCTACCTTTTTTTTTACCCCGTTTTTCCATTTACACTACGCTGGGGGTCGCGGGAACGTACAATCCTTCCGCAACGCCCTAACCTAACCTTAACCTAACCTACATAATGTTAAAGGTTGTATATCTCTGAACGGACAGCGAACTGCGACTATCCTCCTTAACAACTATTGTTCTACATAATTAGACCTTTCAATCTGTATATAAATTATTTTGATTGGATATAATTAGTTTTCAACGCCCTAACCTAACCTAACAAATGTATAGTGTTAAAGGTTGTATATCTCTGAACGGACAGCGAACTGGGACTATCCCTTATAACAACTATTGTTCTACATAATTAGACCTTTCAATCTGTATATAAATTATTTTGTTTAGATGTAATTAGTTTTCGGGTACCAAAACGCCCTAACCTAACCTAACATAAACCTAACATAAATGTATAGTGTTAAAGGTTGTATATCTCTGAACGGACAGCGAACTGGGGCTATCCCCCATAACAACTATTGTTCTACATAATTAGACCTTTCAATCTGTATATAAATTATTTTGTTTGGATGTAATTAGTTTTCGGGTACCAAAACGCCCATCCTCCTTACACTAAAATATTAATTTCGCTCAAAATTTGGTCAAAACATAATGCATTGGACTAAGAGTGGCGGTGATACCCGCATACGTCGCTAGATGACGCTGACTGTGTTTTAAAACGCGCTTACTTTTGTTTTTCCGATAACCTTTTAATAATACTTTGATTCACGAATTATTGCCTTTTAAGTCAAAATTTGAGATCATACCCCGGGCATACGTGTACAGAGAACAATTCCCAATCTGTGTGGCGTATGCCCTAACAATTCACAAGAGCCAAGGTCTAAGTCTAAAAAATACCCTCATGGACATTGGCACCTCCATATTCTCTTGTGGCCAAGACTACGTGGCGCATTCACGAGTAACCAATATTCATGGGGTGCACATCATAAATGTTGACTTCAAGAGTATAAAAGCTCAAGCTACAGCGATCACCGAATACAACCGGCTTAGGCGTAAATACCGCGCCGATCTTTCAGAAATTAAACCGTCTAAAAGAATAAATAATGAACGCGAATGGGCAATACGAAAAACTGTTGCTACTGTACAAGAATCAGAACCGAAAAAAAGAAAATAAAGATTTGTAATAATAAAAAAACTACCCCTAAAAAGAAAAAAACTGTCTAATAAGAAAATCTAATAAAATAAATCAATATACGCACAAAAAGAATACGTACATACGTATACGTTTCTACAAAAAGAAGTGAAATCCCACCAAAAACATTCTGTAAAAAACTAGCCAAGTCTCAATGGAGCTGCTTGTTTATCTCTAAAAAGTAATGAAATCTAGACAAAGTCGTACCAAGTCTAAGGTTCCTTACTGCGATTTCTTTATTATTATAGTTAATGTTGTGTGACTTGGCCGTTGAAGGGTACACAAGGGTACAAAACCAGGTGCTCCATGACACCATTGCACCAATCTGTCGCCAGAACTGCCAGCCATTGACGATGGAAAATTGCCACTTGGAAAACGTTAATTCAATAACTAGTCAATTGTAGGCTTGATAAAGCTGCGTATTTCAATAATACTTATGTATAGGCGAGCCTGAAACAAACAGTATTAAAAATTATTTCCAGTACAGACGTACTTATAATCATTGATAGAAGTCCGTCTGTACGTCTATTTTATGTTAGATCGGTGGTCGATTTGACGCTCCAAAAAGAAGAGAGCAGAAGTCAGCATTGTCAATGCTGAATGCATGTGTTGCACAATCAACAACAGCCTAAAATGAGACACTAGCGTCCAATTACCAATACCAGTATGGGCTGTTATCTCGCTTAACAAACATAGGTAGTTACAACAGATATAACATTACGCGTGTAAACAAAATTGACTTGTACCCACTAACGTATTAAGAATGTTCAACGGCCAAGTCACACAACATTAACTATAATAATAAAGAAATCGCAGTAAGGAACCTTAGACTTGGTACGACTTTGTCTAGATTTCATTACTTTTTAGAGATAAACAAGCAGCTCCATTGAGACTTGGCTAGTTTTTTACAGAATGTTTTTGGTGGGATGATACATTACACTTTACACATTTTGCTAGTAGGTGTAGAAGTTTATAACTGAGAACATACTCGTACAGACGCCTGCACATCAAGCTACCTACTAGGTAGAATCTGTCAAATTTCTTTAACACATTTTCAACTTTATCGCTAAATTATAAGGTTCAAAGTTGATTGGGAAAATTTGACAGTATCGGGTAGCTTGATGTGCTGGAGTCTGTAGGTACCTTAAAGCAGTCTTTTGTTCAATATCGTTTCTAGTTATCACCATCTACCTAGCCTTTTCCCAACTATGTTGGGGTCGGCTTCCAGTCTAACCGGATGCAGCTGAATACCAGTATTTTACATGGAGCGACTGCCTATCTGACCTCCACAACCCAGTTACTGGGTAATACGATACCCCTTGGTAAGACTGATTGTCAGACTTTCGGGCTTCTGACTACCCGTAACGACTGTCAAAGATCCACGAATGACAGCCGGGACCAACGGCTTAACGTGCTTTCCGAGGCACGGAGGGGTAACGGTATGTAAAGATGGTCACCCATCCACAGACCAACCGGGGCAAGCGTAGCGATCGACCTGTGCGGCTGTTATTATTTAGCCACGGGCCCCTCTGCCTTTTCCTAACAATGTCAACTACCTATGTGACCTCGACAACCACGTTACTAGGTAACACGTTACCATTTGGTAAGATTACTTGTCGCCTGTCGGACTTTTGGGCAATTTAGAAAAACATTTGTGTATAATTTTATTTAAAAAGGTGCTTATACAATTATTACGATAATCCTTCAAAAGAAAAAAACAAACAAATGCGAGTCGGACTCGCACACGAAGGGTTCCGTACCACAAAGCAAAAATGCCGAAAAAACACGTTTGTTGTATTCGAGCCCCCCTTAAATATTTGTCGGATTGGCCCAGACATCAGAAGTAAAACACAAGTTTATTCAATTGAACAATCAGTTATTTTAAATCTAGAAAATACAGAAATGAAATACTAAAACTAATAACGGCAAAAGGCGGTCACATAGGGCAGTACTGACTGTCAGGGACAGTGGTCCATGCACCCACCGCAATAAGGATAGTACTAATTGTCAGAGACAGCGTTCCACATCCAATAATCGGGCAGTACTGACTGTCGAGAGACAGTGGTCCGTGCACCACGACGCAACCGTTGGAAATGCGTACCGATCAAACAGCGCAGCTCCTTATAAAGGCGATCGCTAGTGGGGGGGAAACCGTTACAATATTTTACTGGATTGGATACCAAGTCCTTTAGGCCAAATGATCGATAGAGTGAATGATTTGCGTCTGGTGCACGTTCCACTAGCGCCATCTAGTCGCCGTCTCTCACAGCTGCTAATCAATGTGTCTGCCGACACGGCCATCCTGATAAATCACTCGTTCTCGAGTGCATTCATTCGTCATCAATTCACATCGTCATCATCGTTACATATCAAATATCACTGGTCTAGGTATTTCTTTACAATAGAAAACCCCTACAGTTCAAACATGCTGGTCTAAATCGTCACCCACTAAAGCAGGTGAGATTCCTGCAGCTACAACTGGACTAGGTCACAACTCTTGTAACCCCTACAGTGCATATTTGCTGGTCTAGATAATCATCCCATGGATGAGATCCCTGCAGCTCACTGGACTAGGTCACAATACTCTTGTAACCCCTACAGTGCACATTTGCTGGTCTAGATAATCATCCCATGGATGAGATCCCTGCAGCTCACTGGACTAGGTCACAATATTCTTGTAACCCCTACAGTACATATTTGCTGGTCTAGATAATCATCCCATGGATGAAATCCCTGCAGCTCACTGGACTAGGTCACAATACTCTTGCAACCCCTACAGTACATATTTGCTGGTCTAGATAATCATCCCATGGATGATATCCCTTCAGCTCACAAAGCGCTGGACTAGGTTATCAACCCACAAAAGCAGGTGAAACCCCTTCAGCTACAACTGGGCTAGGTTACAATTCTTGCAACCCCTACAGTGTAAACTAATTTAGTCATCCAGCAAGGAACCTTGTTCCGGTACTGGGCTATACAGAACTGAATCACAGGATACAGTCGCCTCAGAATCGATAGATAAAGTATCTTCAGAATTAATAGGTGCTGTTTGTGAACCAATAGATAATGTTTCTTCGGATTCTGAGACTCGACTGACATTTAAGTTTTGAGAACTATGATCTCCTAAATATGGCAAAGAGTTTTCCACTAATTCGCCTGAAACAGCATTATGTAAATCATCATTTATATTACTAGATACATTATCCATTATCACCGTTCATTGTCATCAGACTCATAATTTTCAGAAATTTCAAGAAAACTTTGTTGACCTCTAGGTACTTCTCTCAAATTTACATGTGCGTACTTGTAAGCCTATAGAGCCATTAATAACGATCGTTATCTAAAACTTGTCATTTTGAAAGGTCCCTTATTATTTTTTTTCATCTAATTTTCTTTGGTGTCGTTCCTCGCATTTTACAAAAACTAATTAACCAACTGCAAAAGGTTTAATCCGGGCTTTTCCCTTATTAAACCGTACAGTGTCAGCGTTTACTAGAATGTCACAATGTGCTGGAACGGGTAACTGTATCAAACCGCAATACAGTGACACTACAATGAATAAAAGGACACAGTGGATCACTAGGCAACGACTCAGCTGACGAGCTGCCCAGAAGGGCATCCAGTATATCAGTTTGTGGTCCGGCACCTATCGTGCCCATCCCCTTCAACCAACTATGCAGGTGGCTACAGGAGCACACCCACACACAAGCAGAAAGCTCGTAGATATCGTCACCAGGCTGCAGGCAGTCCAAAGAAGCTACGCCGTCATTGGATGGCAGGCTAACCAGGCGCTCACCACGACTGGACAGGAAAGGCCCGCGCCCGGCGACGGGGACCACCACGAGACACCGCTCGCCAATAAAACACTTTAACAAAACAGGCACAACGGACAGTCCCCTGTGCAGGGCTCGCATGGAGGCCGATGAAACCACCGCACATGTGCTCCTTGAGTGCAGAGGTCTCACCCAGGCAAGGTCAGAAACCCTCGGGACACCCAGACCGCACACAGAAACTCTCAGCAGACCAGGAGAGCCAATCAGCCTCCGGAGGGAGGTGGGCTAGCTGGAACAACCACCGACGACCGCCACGGCCCAGGCACAATGGTCCATTTGAAGGACTAAGTGCGGAAGCCAAACCCATAGAACATAGTGTCAGCGTTAGAGGGGCCCGTGGTCAAGGAAACAACAGCCGCACGGGCCAACCGACCAGGCCAAGTCACGCCCGCCGCGGCCGGCCCCAGCCGCCACCCGCGGATCCCCGACAGCCGCCACGGGGCGCCCGAAGCCCGAAAATCCGACAACCAGTCCCACCAAGGGGCACCGCACCACCCAGCAACCGGGGCGCGGGGGCCAGACAGGCCGCCGCCCCACGCAAAACACCGGCACCCAGCCGCACCCGACCAGACCGGAAGCCAACCCCAACACAGTCGGGAAAAGGCCAGGCAGATGATAGTGTCAGCGTTAGCCACTCTTTGAATTTTTTTTTTTTTTAATGCAGATGAACGAGCCGTTTCAACATTAATTACAGTTGGTTCAAAAGAACTAGGAGTTATTTTAGCTAGATTAACTGAGGAACCTTTGATGCCAAACATCAGTTCCATAGGCGTAAAACCTGTGGTCCTGGAACGTGTATTATTAAGAGCAAGTTGAATCTCTCCTAGTTCATCCTTCCAGGCAACATTGGAAGAATATTCTTTACATGACTTTCTCAACCTGTCTGTTAGCTCTACTAGAAGCAGTTGCTATTAAATGGAGCTCTATTCTATTATCATTACAAAATTGTTCAACTCACTGCAGTCTTAACCACGTCCTTTACCTGCGATAATGCGCAGTTATAACAACGTCCTTTACCTGCGATAATCAAATGCGCTTCAGAGCACCAAATAAGTTTACAGGATTTTTAATTGCTCTTACAGCGTGTGAAGAACTTAAGGCCGGAGTATTTTCAAGCAGTACAAACTTTGTAAAGGCGTCTATTAAAACTAAGCAATATTCTTTTCTATCATTTTTCCCGAAAGTTTGATCTAAATGAATTGTGTGCCAAACGAATTGAATGCATTGCATTTGCTATGCACCTGAAGGGCCTTTAAAAGTTTTACATACCTCACAACAATTAATCTTCCTCTAAAATATTCCTTGTCTTAAATCATATCTACATACGTACGCAATATGTCTTCAGGTAAATGATTATTACGGAATTTTGATATTATTTCAGAAAGTTACGAATTGCGTTCTTGTTCTATAATTAACCAACCTTTATCTAATTCAAGATAATTAATTTTACGGGGTTCAGAATAATTTGTGTTTGACAAATCGCGAGACAAGAAATCTGCATGAGCCAGCCATCTCCAGTTCCTAAGAGTGATATCGTGTCTCTGCATCTATGGTCTTCCTACTATAATACGCTACTACATGAAGGGTATCATTATGTTTTTTTTTGGATAAGAATTGCATTAAATCCCTCACTACGAGTACTTGCATCGGTATGGAGTTCAATGGGCAAGGAAGGGTCAATCACATTTTTTTTTTTTTTTTTTAATTTGCATTAATCTCCCCAGCTGGAACTAGGTTTGGACATTCAGAAACTGAACACTTATTTAAATTAAACGAGAACCCTGCATTGGGCAGAGTTTTATGTAATTTGTCTAAACGGTTAAGCCCTTCATGAATATCTTTTGAAACAGTACATCCATGAAAACTAAAAATCTTTTCATCATTCATCGGCTTTAAAGCAATATTAATAGAAAAATGGGAGAGGCATTGCGTAAGCCAAAGGGCGAGAGAACTGAGCTTTCAAAGTCTCCCGTATATCTTCCCATTGATAATGACTGAGAGGCATCTTAATCAGTAATGTGGCTGCGCCGCCTCGAAGGCAAGGTCAGCGTCATGATTAAATTGACACCTTTCAAATTTTTGCTTTTAATTATGGTGTCTGACAGCCCTCTACGTATGAATTGGGGTAATCAGGATCAAATGGTACCAACACTGTGAATGGTTGTGGTGGCGCATTGGACCGGGTAGTAGAGCATCAGTTAATTATGAAAGAAATGCTTCTAAATTATTTGAGGGTAGCGGAATATTTTTCTGGCCATTTTGTGATAATGAAGTGCCAGAGGTGGGCGGACAATCCGATCCCACTTCTGATGTCGGATTGGCCCAGACATCAGAAGTAAAACACAAGTTTATTCAATTGAACAATCAGTTATTTTAAATCTAGAAAATACAGAAATGAAATACTAAAACTAATAACGGCAAAAGGCGGTCACATAGGGCAGTACTGACTGTCAGGGACAGTGGTCCATGCACCCACCGCAATAAGGATAGTACTAATTGTCAGAGACAGCGTTCCACATCCAATAATCGGGCAGTACTGACTGTCGAGAGACAGTGGTCCGTGCACCACGACGCAACCGTTGGAAATGCGTACCGATCAAACAGCGCAGCTCCTTATAAAGGCGATCGCTAGTGGGGGGGAAACCGTTACAATATTTTACTGGATTGGATACCAAGTCCTTTAGGCCAAATGATCGATAGAGTGAATGATTTGCGTCTGGTGCACGTTCCACTAGCGCCATCTAGTCGCCGTCTCTCACAGCTGCTAATCAATGTGTCTGCCGACATATTTATTTTATTTTGTTTTTAGTATTAGTTGTTATAGCGGCAACAGAAATACATAATTTGTGAAAACTGCTATTGTCTAGCTATCGTGGTTCTTGAGATACAGCCTGATGACAGACAGACGGACGGACAGAAAGCGAAGTCTTAGTAATAGGGTCCCGTTTTTACCCTTTGGGTACGGAACCCTAAAAAAGACATCGAAACCGTTGTCGTTGACTAGTCTTTAAAGACGCTTTTAGCGATAAGACTGCCCATTGTGTCACCCCCACTCACCCCTTGTAAAATTTCTACATAATTATATCTGCAATATTTATGGTACACACAAACAGCACATCAAGCTACTACAATCTGTTAAATTTCATTAATAGATTTTCAACTTTATCGCTTATGCATAAGGTTCAAAGTTGATTGGGAAAATTTGACAGTTTCGGGTAGCTTGATGAGCTGCCGTCTGTACATAATAAAAGTATTCTATTCTATCCTTACTTCAGAAGGCCTCCCTGGAACACGAATCATTATAAAAAAATCAAGTCGAGGTAATAAAAAACATACGACATTATGCTGAATTTCGATAAAACATACTCAAAAGCGTTGAAGAGCTCGTTAAACGTATATTTTATATGAAAACTCGAAACCAATTTGTTGCAGTCAGCAAAATAAGTGAATGGTTCTTGAAAATAACGGGTCGGGGGAAACGTGACTTCGGTATGTACCTATTGATATACACACGTTATACTTGAGTGGATCAAATAACTTAAGTAGGTATGTCTTGAATACTGAAACTCGGCTCTGTAATGTGTTGATAGGAAAGAACCTTTCTCAATTTGTAAGGTGTTGATTTAGTTATAATCAAAATTGTACATACGTAAAATGGTAACAGTTATTTATAACTAACATCCTCAAGTTCTTATAAATGTCGCATAATCAGAAGGGACAAATAATACCTACATCTGATTTTACAAAGTAAAAATAAAACCGGGCCAGGGCGAGTCGGTCTCGCGCACCGAGGGTTCCGTGCATATATGTTTTTAAATTTTCATCGACGAGGCCTATATTCATCAGAGAATTTTAACACTGTGCACCGCGGTGTAGAATATTGCAGTTTTATGTCAGCGCCATCTCTTGACCGATAGTGGAACTAATGTAATTTTGTTGATGATTTCTGAAAAAATGTGCTATTTAGAGACTTCGTTTTCTTTTTCCTGTAATCTTTACATAAATTTCTATCACATATAATAATTTCAGATTTTTCTCTTGGCAAACTTCGGAGATAAGGTGGGAACGGTATTTTTTTTTTACATTTTTCACCAAAAGTCGAAAACTATGAGGCCTAAAAAAAAAAAATTGGTTTGAGAATGTGCAAACTGCGCTCTTTCATATGACATTCCCTAGTAGCCCCACTTCTAATTTTTCAGACCCCCTTTCAGTCCCTGTTGCAAAAAATATACATAAATATTTATATTTCTTTCTTATTTGCAAAATAGTTGGACAAACGTCATCTAAAACTATTCCAAATTTCAAGTTGATAGCATTAGTAGTTCTTGAGATATCCAGCTGTGACAAGACAGACAGACAGACTTAAGGGTTCCGTATTACCATTTTGGTACGGAACCCTAAAAAGACAAGAAAATAATCTACCGTTTTCTCTCAAAAAACTACCTCATAATTATGTCACACTTTTGCGCAAATACTGAACCGGTTTTTATTTTAGCTATTGGCAACTACATAACAAATATCCAAAAGAAGTGAATAAGTACAAAATATTGTTTTATTCAAAGTCCCTAGTCGCTTAACAACATAGAAAGCTTATAATGGACCTGTCAACTTCAATTCCTTCACAATTGCCTTAAAAGCGACGGGAAACGTTTTACTCGTGGAACCGAGGCTGACGGCATCGGTAATAGTGCCTGTTATAGGAAAACATTTCTCCTTTTTAGCTAATGATACAATTTTAATGACAGGCCAACTCAAGGTCAAGGTCAGAGAGGGTTGGAAGCTGTTTATTGAAAACCGTCGGAAAAGGAAAATGAAGCCAGCCCACATAGGTAAAATACTGTGGCGCATTTTTATGTGGATTTCTTGAGATTGAGATGTGGCTTTGTAATAAATTTATGATTTTATAAATTTATATGGATCCTTTTTGGTGCATTTCATAATTTGAATCAGGAACTGTGAATCAAATTCGAGTAAAAGATGAAAATCAGCTGTCAATATTTTCCCTATAAAAACATACAACGCATTGAAGACATTATTAGTGCTACTGTTTCCCTACTACTGATTAAAACCAACGTTATTATGGAGCGGCGACGTCATTTAAGCAGGGAAGAAATGCTCAGAGCCGTGGGAATGATAGAAGCTGGTTCCCGGCAACGTACTGTGGCTTTAGCTCTGAATACAAGTCAGAGTGTTATCAGTCGACTTTGGACACGTTACCGAAGCACTGGTACCGTGGCTGAGCGCCATGGAGGACGGTATCGCTGCATCACACGGAGACAAGACCGATACATTCAAATCTTAACTCGAAGAGCTCCAACAATAACCGCCATGATGTTAGCCGTGAGGCTTCATCACTCTTCAGGGAACTTAATTAGCGACCAAACAGTCAGAAACCGCTTGCATGAAGTGAACCTTCATTCCCGAAGACCGCTACGGGTACCACCTATAGCAATGCACAATCGTAGGATTCGATATCAATGGGCTCTTGAACACAGAAATTGGGCAGAAGAACAATGGCGTTTCGTGTGCTTTTCTGATCAGTCTCGTTTTGGTATGAGACCGGATACAAGACGTATACGACACTTGAGAACCCCTGGACGCCAACAGCGATTAAAATCCTGCCAGGAAGTCCATCCTTATAGTGGTGGAACCATCATGGTATGGGCGGGTATTTGGATCGGCGGAAGAACTGAGTTGATTTGGATCAGAGGCAACCTCAACGCTCAAATTTATGCTGAGACGATTGTATCAAACGTCATCGTTCCTCTACAAGTGCAAATCGGTCCCTTATTTCAGTTAATGCATGATAATGCACGACCGCACACCGCAAGAGTTGTAAGACAGACTCTCGCCGCAGCTAACATCAATGTCCTGCCCTGGCCTGCTCAGTCGCCAGACTTGAACCCGATTGAGCATGCATGGGATATGCTACAGAGAAGAGCTCTGCCGAATATGGAGGGTATCCAGTCGCAAGAAGACCTTTTTTTGTTGTTGCAACGAACATGGGCGGCCATTCCACAGCGTGATTTGCATGAACTCATTTTGAGTATGCCAAACCGATGTTCTTGTGTTGTTAGTGTTCGCGGTAGAAACACGGATTATTAATTGTTTAAGTTACCCAATAAAATTTTAAAGAAAACTGTTATTTCAGTCTTTTTTTCGAACTTTTGTGTTAGTGGTTCAAATGTCAAAAATCCCTTTATTAGGAAAATGGCAAATTTCTTTATTAATGCAAAGGTGACTTGGTTTATCGTTACTGTGACAAACGAAAACACTTTATTTGATGAATCCTTAAAGAAAATTTTAATTAATATCAATCAGGAGAAAAGTTATTGCAAAAATATATGTTGAACCCTAGACACTTTTGATGTGTGTATATACAAAGATATTGTTCCAGACTTCCCAAAGAAAGTTAATTAATAATTTATTAATGTCTTAATAAAAAAATTAAAAAAAAATTGTTTATTCACAGACAACTACAGTCCACAGAAGAGGTCCAGAGAATTTTATTATCTTTGCAATTTTTTTGTATTGAGAAAAATTAATTATTTACACTAGATACTAAATTAAATGACTAACTAACTTGCTACAAATAAATACAAAAACAAAGGACACTTAGGCGTCGAAGTACTCGCCCGCATGTCTGTCATCCGGAAACGTGCCCAGAAGACTGGCAGCATTGCCACGTTGAATGGCAATGCTAATTCTTTGGCCAAAGAACGACCCAGCCCTCTGGTCACGCGAAATGTCGACCAGCCGGTGAGAAATTTCCTTAAAAAGGAGACGCGCACTCGGGCCCCATGACCCGAGCGTTTCGACCCCAAACGACTCAACGCTGTAGTTGCCCATAAGGTTACAGTATTATTAATTAACTTTCTTTGGGAAGTCTAGTGCTTTTTCATACATTCCCATGCCATGTTGTCATCATCTGCCTAGCTTTTTCCAAACTATGTTGGGGTTGGCTTCCAGTCTAACAGGATGCAGCTGAATACCAGTATTTTACATGGAGCGACTGCCTATCTAACCTCCACAACCCAGTTACTGGGTAACACGATATCCCTTGGTAAGACTGGTTGTCAGACTTTCGGGCTTCTGACTACCCGAAACAATTGTCAAAAATCCACGAATGACAGCCGGGACTAACTGCTTAACGTGATCTCCGAGGCACGAAGGGATTTCGGTATGTAAAGATGGTCACCCATCCACGAACCAACCGCGGCAAACGTAGCTTAAACTGTTCGATCGACTTGTCCTGCTGTTATTACATAACCACGGGCCCCGGTTTTGTTTTACTAAACTTTATTAATTAGTTTGGAGGTCATCTAAAGCCAATTTTAAGGTGGTTAGAAAGTTCAAGCTTCAAAGAATGTAGCAGAGTTTTCTTTACCTACCTTTGTTTAATTTTATCGCATTTTTTGCCATTTTCCAGAATCTACTATAATAACTTTACCAGTCGTTTATATTTTTGTCAACACACTAGCTCGTAAAGTGGCTCTTAATGAACCGCTTTTAGGTCCATAATGCAGTGTATTTAACACGCGTGCTTTTTAGTTTATGTTATCGCACCAGTGCGGTACCGCCACAGAAAACTATTTACTAGTCGGAGATGTGCGCTTTTTTTTAATCTCATCAATGGCACTTCATGCCAAAAGGAATCCGCGGGCCATATTTCACATTTATTTTTTAAATAGTCTTAATTGTCCTTGGTTTCAAAATGAACTAAAATTTATTTACGTTAAATTGTATGTGGTCCCTCCCGGAACCAAACGGAAAAGACCCTGACTGGCGTTCTATTATTGCGGATTCTCACTGAACTAATGTATATTTATCTATGCCAATAGTACTTTCTAATTCTATACTAACTAAACTACAATTTGACATGCGACAACACTACGATCAGTCTAAACATTTAAAACAAAACCAGCGCGCCATTTTTCATAAAATTTAATAACAATACAAGTCTGTTTTTTTCTTCGCAAGTGCGTTAAAAACGTCGTATGAAACGCGTGTGCATTGATCATTATACACTCGGCTTCCTTAAATACCGCCTCAGGTACAGACGCCTGCCAGCACATCAAGCTACTACAATCCGTCAAATTTCTTTAATAGATTTTCAACTTTATCGCTAAAGCATAAAGTTCAAGATTGATTGGGAAAGTTTGACAGTTTTAGGTAGCTTGATGTGCTGGCGTCTGTACAATGATCAACATAGGACACATGCATCATAATATCCTATTTTCACAGCTAAAACTCTTGAAACAGAAAAGGAGCAGACAGTAATAACCACGGTTGTTCAGTGCCGGTTGGCATTTTCAGGCAATATTTATCAAGTCAAGTTTTCCTCATGACTCCATTAAGTTTAAAATCTCATAATATTGAAAAATGTCTCATTGTTCTTGCTAAATTTGAATCCACAACCGCATGTTTGAGAAGCGTACCTCTCAAACTCTGAGCCATCACAACATCCATGTCCTAGCGTTATAAATATTATATTAGGCTAATAATTCTGATGCATGCAGAGGGTTGGCGCGTGACACCGCAATATTCCCCGCGACATTAGCTCATCATGGTGTTAAGCAGCAAAATATTTTGTTTTATTTATTACTAGCTTTTGCCCGCGGCTTCAGCCGCGTGTAGGTCGGAAATTATACCACGGAAACGTATTACCGGGATAAAAGTATCCTTGTTAATCAAGGTTATAATAAACTATCTGAGTGCCAAATTTCATCCAAATCCTATTAAAAGCGTAATACTAATGATTGAAATACTATCGTGAATTCATGCAAGCCTAGTACATAGAGAAAAGAAAAAAGAGTATTCCAAAGAGTAAAGAGTATTTCTATTCTATTCTTATTGTTAGAACACTGCTCAGAAAGACGGGTCATATTTCAATCGTGATTCGAAAACACGTAGCTATCTAGCGTTGTTCTTTTCTTCGGGAACAGTATTTTTTTTCTGGATGAAAGGGTCCTTTTCTATCCCCTGACAACGTATCAAAATTTCATCATGATCGGTTCAGTGGATTAGGCGTGAAAAGGTAACAAGCAAACATACTTACTTTCGCATTTCTATTATTAGTTAGGATTTTGAAGAGACACTTTCGTTGAAAATCTGTTGGTACGAGTGGTGTTGGAAAAATAAGGCTGAATAAATAGGTAAGCTTGAGCAGTCGTGGCGCATTGGTGACGGTCGCGACTTTCAAGATGAGGTCGTAGGTTCATATTGAGACAGGCGCTTTCTTCATCACCATCATTTCAGCCGAAAGACGTCCACTGCTGGATATAAGCCTCTCCCAAGCATCTCCACTTCGACCGGTTCTGTACTTCTCCCATCTAACGGGTTCCTGCGGCCTTCACAAGGTCATCGGTCCGCCTTGTGTGAGGTCTTCTACGGTACGCGGTCGCCACTCCAATCACCTTTCGGCCCCATCGGCCATCTGTTCTGCGAGCAATGTGCCCTGCCCACTACCACTTAAGTTTGGCAATTCTTCGGGCTATGTCGGTTACCATGGTTTTCCTGCACTTGGTTGGATAGGCGCTTTACTTTTTGTAAATTATTTCATCAAAACTGCTCTCAAAAACGGTGGAGAAAAATTCGTGAGGAAACTGGCATGGCCTAGAAGCAAAAATTCAAGTACATGTGACATATCTACCAACCCACACTAGGGCCACGTGGTGGATTACTGCCCACTTTCTCTCACTTAGAGGAGGCCTGTGTCCCAGCAGCGGGAACATTATAGGCTGATCATGTTCGTATATCTGGGTCGCCATCTTGTTTTCCTTGGTCCAATATTCTTGGGGTAGGTGGAGTATGTATTAATCTTCTTGATCACATGCTTTATTTTGCTACTATAAAGCAGGATGCGTCGTAATGGTAAGATAAAATTAGCCGGTTAGACAAGTTATAAATTAATATAATATCTTAATTATATTTTCCTAAATTAATTTCTGCTGGGATTCGGCGCCGAGTTCTTAAAATTAAGACAAGGCGTTATTTAAAGTAAAGTGAATAAAATATAATTTTTCACTTTTGCTATAGGTACATTTATGTAGGTATGATTTTGAAGTTATTAACGAACTTTGTCCATTTTCAAAAATCATATCAATAATTTTTCGTTTTCACTTGAAAACAAGAAAAAGTAGTTTTTGCTATTAATAAACTGTGTTAGAATTAGATTACCGTTTTAAGGAGGTTTTAAGTCTAAAGACTTGTTTCTAAAGAAAGCAAAACTATCACTATCTAAACTAAAACGAGCAAAGTCGCGGTAAAAGCCAGTCTAGGATCAAAATTTAGATATTTATCGAGGCGGAGGCGTGGTGGTTCATGTAGAAAATTACTAGTCTCAACGCTAAGTTAAAGGTATAAGTTACACGCCACAGAGGGTGAGTGGTAACTTAAATCTGTTACTTGTCGACACCTTCGTGGAGTCAGATTACGTCGGTATTTTAGAGAATGCTTGAAGTAAATAATTTATTTAATGAAAATGTAATGTTAGCACCATGTATAATGGTAGTGTAGGTGTAAGTACGTAAATAATTGTGTATTAGTATGTAATTGAGTTATTTTATTTTAAATGTGTGTCTGTGGTTTCGACACCACTAACTTTATTATTATTTGTATGCTCTCGAGTAAAATGTAGCGAAGTGACCATCATATTTTAACATCTTATTGTAATGAAACCTACATTTAATAATAAATTTGATTTGATTTAGTGTCATTTTCGGTTGTGATTGTAGATACTGGTTTTTTGTTGCGTTTGTGCGTATCTAAAATAGCCAATAAAGTCACTATAATTATGTCAAGTGTTGTTTCTATGTGATTCTGCTTATAGATTATAATGCTACTATAATTATTATAGTGCCATTGCTGTCGCGAATTGAGGTGGAACTCTATTTGTTTTTGTTGAATTATATTTAACCAGTGACCCTCTTCGCACGTTTTTACCACTTTCAGATATTTTTTTATTATTATGAGGTTATTTGTATCCCACTGCAGGGCAAAGGCCATCTTTAAATTTTCGCTCTGTTTCACAATTTGATCCCAATCCTTTAGGTAGGAGCATAGATATATGAATTTACATTTCTATGGGTAAGGAGTCTAACTCGTCACGCCATCTCCTTCTGGGCCCACTGAGTCGCCCGCCGGCCGGTTCATGTTGTTCAAAAGCCAATCTTAGATTTTTTTTTTCTTTTATTATTTATAAAAAGTAATTTTAATATTAATCTATACTAATATTATAATAAAGAGGTAAAGTTTGTGAGGTTGTAGGGGGTAATCTCTGGATCTACTGAACCGATTTTGAAAATTCTTTTACCAATAGAAAGCCACAATATTTGTCATGGGCTTCATATTATTATTATTTATATAAATGAATATCTTAGAAGATATCAGAGATTTAAAAAGTGGGGGCGGAGCGCCTGGCAGTGCGGTACGAAGTTCGCCGGGTCAGCTAGTCTATTATACAGGGTTATGGGTAAAACACCAGCAACCTCTTAAGAGGTCATTGTACTCATCATTATGAACAACTTTTAGTATGGGTCCAAACCAGAAATCGCGAAAAAAAAAAACAGCTGTTCCCTACATTTACTGCCCAATGATTCGCGTTGTTCGCATGTGGCGTTGTAGATACCGCTACAACCTCTTAAGAGGTTGCTGGTGTTTTACCAATAACCCTGTATACATACACTTTTCGGAATAAATGTTTGAATGCTACGTATACATTGTCACGATAAAGCAAAGTACCTACACTTCGCGCGCTCTAGGTATGTTTATAGTTAGACGTCGAGTGGTGTGCCAGAGGGAGCGCGAAGTTTGTTCGCCTTATCGCGACAATGTGGTAAAAATCGTATCAAAAATCATTACGTAATTTAAAAAAATAACGCCGTCATACAGACACGAAAGCGACTTCAATTTATAATAATTGAAGTCGCTTTCGAAATATTTGTCTGTCCGTCCGTCAGACTGTCTGTCACCAGGCTGTACCTCAAGAACCGCGATAGCTAGACAGTTGAATTTTTCACAAATTATGTATTTCTATTGCCGCTATAACAACAAATACTAAAAACAAAATTAAATAAATATGTCGGCGCAACACATGACATTCGCTGTGGTACGTCGGATCAGAGTGACAGGAATTGGCAGGCTGTCATTCTGACGGAGCGTCGCATCTGTGGTGGCGAGGCGGCCCACGGACTGGTCGAGGGTACCTCTTTTTCTTAGTCTGTGGCATAGACTATAGCTACTAGTCTGTGGACTGCGATCAAGAGGTACTCTGTGGACTGTTCGTTCAGAAGAACCGCGTCTCGCACCACGCCCACGACGAATCGTCTCTAAATCCGGCAGGATCCTAAGTGTTTTTGATGATGGATCCGTTCACTGATATAGGCCATCCTGAGCCTATAAATATTAAAGGGGGGCTCCGATACAACAAATACGATTTTTTTGCCCTTTTTTGCTCGATATCAATAATGGCAACAGGTAGGCAATTGAAATATTCACAAAATACTCAGTTGTATTTATGTCGAAGATCGCATTTTTAGTGAAAAGTGTAAGTACTTACAAAACCTACAAACGTACGTTATAATAGCGCAATTATAATAATACCTTTAACCTACTCCATTTATGAACTTGACATTTCAAAAAATCCTTACACATCAAGCACGAATACTAAAATTAAAGCTATTCACACAAAAATCTGTGAGGAGTGCGCTCTTCAGAAAGGAGCCACTCCTACGACTCTTTTGACCTCTCACAAAGGCCCGATTAATTGTTTAATTCGTTTTGGGGACACGTTCTGACCTAAAATCGTAGAAATGAGAAATAGGAATAAAGGACATAATGTTTCTATAGTTATTTATTTATTTATTGAAAATACACTTCAACGACTTATTCACTAAGACATACACAAACAACAATCACGTACAGTTTTAGGAATTGTGAATTCGTCACCTACAAGTTGCACGGCACTAGCAGAGAAACCAATAGTACGTACAAGATATTGTTAAATTACGTATAATTTTATATAAACGAATAAAAAATGAGCTATGTTCACAATTACTATCGGAAATACAGAAATAGGTACTTAAAACAAAACAACAAAAAAGGAGGACGATGAAGGAGGATGTCCAGCCTTTGCCCATGGCCGGATGTTGGAACAACGCTTATGCTATTTCAAGCATTGCCACATCGACCAGTCTGTCGCTTCCTACAACAAAATGTGTTGTCCAACTACAAAATGTGTTGTCCCACAACAAAATTTAATGTTGCTGTACAAATTGGTCTAATTTAAAGCGTCAACATTATCTCTCGTTTATTTTAATATGATCCAAGTGTAACGAACCCTGGAAAGAACGGATGTAATGTTATTTAATTTAATATTTGCACAAGACATTAATTATACAGTATGGAGAGCGCTGATAAGTTTGCTTGCCTTTGTTGATCCATGGTGTTAACTGTACGAAGTAATGTAGGTGCTTCGTTTGTTAAAAACACGTTTGGTCTGTTATATAAATCACTAACAGTACCTGCGATTTCACCGAATTACCCAGTAATTGGGTTTTGAAGGTCAGTTAAGCAGTCGCTCCATGTAAAATACTGGTATTCAGCTGCATCCGGTCAAATTCGTATACCACTACTTGCAATATAAACGACGTGAATATATTTACGCCGAAGATGACACCAGGCCATCATACTCATCATGACCCAGACTTTATCAAGTACCTAATACTACTCTGTCAAAAAAGCACCGGGAAAAGATCAATAATACACAAAATGTTAGTTGTAGGCGTGATATTATGTACCTACTAAATATAGTCTCATGTTGGAGCGCGTACAAAATAAATTTATTAGATATAAATATATGATGGAATACGTGGTGTATCCATTTTATCCGTTGAGGTATCCAACACTATTTATCTTAGGTATGGTCGGATACGATGAACTGAGGCTCAGGAGGCAATTCACACTAGTTACCTACTTATATATTTAAGATAATTAGAGAGAAGATACACAATGCTGATATATTGCGAAGGGTGGAACTAGTCGTGCCAAACGGGTATGTAGGTCGTCGTCGTCAGCCGTGGTTGCTGGAGGTACCGCGCGCGCGAACTAACTTGCTGCGTGAGGCGCCGCTGACGAGCGCGCTCCGCACTCTCAACCTCATTGCTGATAACGTACACATACTCTGTTGCGCTTTGGGTGAATTTGAAAGAATGGCTACCTATAGAATTTGTTAGGGTACAAGCACTGGAACTATTTAATTTTTAAGTGTACTACAATATCGCATTGGGTCTAGCCTGTAAGGATATTTGTTAGCATAAGAATTCTCAAATCTTACCCAAAACCAAAGCAGTTGTTAATATTTACCGTCTAAATAGTACTAGTTGTTATAGCAAGTCTCCAAGGCGCTCCACCTAGAATACTAACTGCCTATTATAAGCACTAACAATGTACTGTTTACTTTGGGGCTTCGTGGTTGCCAACCGAATAGGTTCCGTTGCTTGTGCAACCAGATTTCTTATGGTTACGTTAAGTTTATTAATGTTTTGATTCGAAGCAAAGTGATGTGATGTGTTGTGTGTGTGTGATTAATTTTTTACAGCAATCTTCAATGGCCTCCAAAAGTTTGTTGACATTTTTCCACTTTAGCTATGTCCTAGGCACACAGGCAAGCTAGGTCAGAGGTGACAGAGACAAAGTCGACAATGGAGTTAGTTTAGCCGTTTTCGCGTCAGTCCGGAACATACATTCAGACAAATGGACAAACATTCTAAAAACTTTATTTTTGGCATCAGGCCTCACCTCGTAGCGATTACATTTTTTTTATATTCAAATATTACTAATAACAATAAAATTTTCCAACCGCTCCCTTTGAATGTTTTTTTATTAAAATAAAAAAAAAAATGTATAAAAAATCCAATTCGAAATAATAAATGAGAATTGTAAAACAATGAAAAAGTTCGGTTGAAACGAACACTATAAAATTCACATTTTAGTCGAGTTTCAATGAGATTTTGATCCTATGGGATTTGCAGTTTTAGCCGAGGTTAAAACTTTATTACCTGCTATCAAGATTGGTTTGAATGGTCCAATGAAAAGCGGGATAACGAGCAGATAGACCATTAATATGACCAACAAGGCAGCGTCAGTCAGTAAGTCTTTGTATTTCAGGTTTCCTCATTACTTTATATTTTCCTTTATCATTAACTCCTTAAACTCAAACTCAAAGCATTTATTTCAATTGAACCATGTACAGGCACTTTTGAATTGTCAAAATTAAATAGTCTGTCAATTAGTCAGAAAGTTGAAGCTAGTTGCCCAATCCAAAACGTACTCTAAACTCCATGGGCACTCTTTTAAATCAAGATATTACAAAATCCTTGGTACGTTATTCTTGTTGCTTCTTTAAGTGAGAACAATGTAAAAAAAAGTAAAAAAAAGACAGAAATGACGTAACAATAAAATTTAAAAGTGTCAACCGACGGCGCCTGCGTGTTCACGAACATGACGATATGATAAATCAATCTGCCTAACCTTTTCCCAACTATGATCGGCTTCCAGTCTAACCGGATGCAGCTGAATACCAGCATTTTAAATGGAGCGACTGCCTATCTGACCTCCACAATCCGGTCATTTCGTGTATCCACCAAAAAAATCCACCCTAAGCTACGCGGAAACTCATGTCCGAGAATCCACCCCAAGCTTATGAATTCCGTTTACTAACTAGGCCTAGGGTGGATTCTTGGACATACGTTTCCGCGTATCCACCTCAGGGTGGACTTTTCGGGGTGGATAAACGGAATACCTCCCACAATCCAGTAACTGGGTAACACAATACCCCTTGGTAAGACTGGTTGTCAGATTATATTTACATTTATACTAAAGAGATCTCGCTGTTTTGTAAACTTTTTTTTTTTGTTTAAGCTTGAGTTCTAGGCTTTTGACTACGGCGTGTGTGTACATTTATCTTTTTTTATTTTTTTATATGCAATGTGCGTTTTGTTTGTGCAGAATAAACAGTTTTTCTTTCTCTCTTTCTTTTTCTTTCCTAAAAACCGTTTGAAGCAGGGGCGGGTTGCTAGTTGTTGATATTACTTTTACTGTCCGCCTCGGTATAAGTTTATGCCTTGCATCAAGACTTATAAAGCCTCGAGGCAGCAGGATATGCAGCCGTGCCACAGTGTATCGTCTCTATTCAAATGATTGCGGCTGCTCTGTAATGTTAGCCAGCGCTTGGGGAATCCCGACCAGCTCTGTTTACATCTTATTGACTCAGAGAATTGATAATATTGAGGAGTTTCTGTAACAGATATATACAATACATACATCATCTGCATCATCTGCCTAGCCTTATTTAATATGTAGATACCTGTTTTATATCTCATCATCTGCCTAGACTTTTCCCCAACTATGTAGAGGTCGGATTCCAGTCTCACCGGATGCAGCTGAATACTAGTATTTTACATAGAGCGACTGCCTATCTGACCTCCACAACCCAGTTACTGGGTAATACGATACCCTCTGTAGAACTGGTTGTCAGACTTTCAAGCTTCTGACGACCCATAACGACTGCCAATGACATCCAGGACCAACTTCCGAGACACGGAGGAGTCTTAATAAACCGCGGCAAGGGTAGCTTTACCTGATCGATCGACCTGTGCGGCTGTTATTACTTAGCCACATACAATACATACTTCTATAAAAATCTGACACAACAGCTTACCAAATAATATTTATCGTAATTTCGACGTATTAAAACGTTGCCCCACACTAGGAATTTCTCCTGTATTGTGGGTGCGTTTACAAACATTTAAACTCACATACACAAACACCCAGACCCGGAACGACTACTTGTAGGTCATACAAATATTTGTTCCGTGCGGGAATCGAACCCGCGACACGCAGCGCAGCAGCCAATCGCTTAACCACTGCGCCAACCGTGCTACAATAATAGATATTATTGTAGCATTTTATCGCTCCGTCGCAGTATATGATATTCTCTATACATCATAATAGCAGGACATTATATTCTCATATAGTATTTATCAATCCTAAAGGTGCACATAGGTGCTGCAAACGTTACTAAAAAAGCAATAGAAAAATGTTCATAATATTAAAAATAAAAAGGTAATTGCTGTTTAAATTTCACGTTCTTAGTACCAAATTACCCCAATTTCATAATAAATTAGCAACTTTTCAGCAGAGGTCATGAGTTATGACATGTAGACACCCGCTACACGACGCGACAGCCGCCCGGGGCCCTCGTTTACCAAGGTGAAATTCGCTATTTAAAAAAAATTGCGAGATATTTTTTATTTTTCTGAAAATTACCACTTAAATAGACTTTGACGAGTCTTCACAACACCCTCACGGATCGGACATGTTTTTTAAATGCTGTATGACATGTTATATTATTGGTTGGTAAATTGTATTCTAGATTTACAACAACGATTATTACAATGATAATTATTATCTGGCTAGTTAAATAGATAGACTAAGATCCACAGTTCAACAAACATTTCATATTTTTTTTAGGGTTCCGTACCTTAAGGTTGCCAACGGAACACTATTGCTAAGCTTCCTCTTTCCGTCGATGAACCGTAATAGATAGATAGTTGAAATTTTCACAGAGTATGTATTTCTATTGCCGCTATAACAACACAATAAAATAATAAAAATAAAAAGTAATTTAAATAATTAAATTGACTTCAAAAAGAAATTAACCCAAAATTATGAAAAAACTTTAATTTAAGTCCATATCTTGAAAATTACTGAATCGATTTTAATGAAATTTGCACTGTTCCCTAAGTTGAAGTAAATGTAAAAAAAAGTCACGATACGATTAATAGTTGCGGAGAAATGCGTGGACAAACATACATCTATAAAATTTTGTATATTTGTTTGGAAGCCCTAATATATTGTCATAATGTGAATATAATGCAGTTCCTATAATATTACATAAATTAAAGTAAAAATTAAAGGGGGCCAAGAAAAGTGTTTAAAAAATATGTTTAGTGTTATGTTTGGTGGTACGGAATACTTTTTGTGCGAGTCTTCGACGCACTTGGCCGGCTTTTTATACTTAATAATTTATATAAACTGTTGTTTACCATCGTAATTCCTCGATAATTGTAAGCGAATAAGCAAACAAGAACAACACAAAGCTATGCACTAGGTATATGTGGATTTTGTTATTTCTAAAAACTTACATGGCCTTATCGTACTCGTACCAGTCTGTCGACAACATCGGTACAGCGTATCCTTTGTGCTGTCAGATACCTATGAAATCACTGAGGTTGATGTCATCGGTTATAGAGCTACCGGTCCGGCTTCTCACTGATGTTCGGTGTAGAGATATAACTCGAGATACCATTATGTGTATATGTCACGGCTAATAGCCGAAGTGCGGCTACACCTAGTTTTAGCGGGGTACAACTAGGTGCAGCCGGTCACATGCGGTTCGCGTGTACTTCGGGTGATATTGGTTGCATGGTTGCGGTCGGTCGATAGGCGACGTAGGATGCAAGAGCGACCGAAGGGTACCCCGAAGTTAGGTTAGGTTAGTTTGGTTAGGTTACTTTAAATCCTTTACACAGAAATAAGAGCCCCGCAAGGCGGGGGGGCTCCGTCGATGTAGGATTCACCTAGTTGTACCCGGCTAAAACTAGGTGTAGCCGCACTTCGGCTATTAGCCGTAACATATATACCATTATGTGATACCATACCATACCATGTGATACCTAGGAATAAAGTTGCAATAATAGATAATAATGACCACAACGTCACTTGCATCAATCAGCGTCTTGGTACAAGATATAGAATAGATTGTGTCATTTTCGGAATTTTCGCATAAAGTGAATTTCTGCGTCCTTCACCAGGGCATCGGTCCACCTTATTCCAACGCTACGTCTTCCGGTCCAAACCAGTCGAAGTGGCAGTACTTGGGGAGGTCTATGTCCAGCAGTGGAAGTCTTTTTAGGTCCATAAGTCTCTAAGTATGTATAGTGTAAATTGTAAAAAATGTAGTGAAATGTTGAGTGAATACTTAGCGACATTTAATTACTCAGACACTGAAAAATTGCTAGAAGTAATGCAATATTATGACAATTTATTTTAAAATATAATTATTATGTATCAATGCTAGCTCTATGTTCAGTAACAGAATAGTCCACTACAGCACTCAGCGTTGTTAAGTAATGGCCTGAAACACAGGTTTGAATAAACCTACTCTTACATCAGGCAGGTCGCTATTGAATTCAGTAGGCTTTTAACCAATATAATATAAGTTATATACTAGATTTATTTTAGGTATAGTTTAATATTTTCCTCATAATATTAATATGTAACTTTGTAATGATGTAACTTCTATATAATTTATAATTATGTGAACTTATGAATAAAAAAAAAAGCTGAAATGATGATGATGGTGATGATTTTCAGAATTCCGTTCTCTTCTCAATCTATAACTTACATGTTGCTGCAACTTCTATATGGCATCATTATCTAGCTCCATAGATCATATTATAAAACAAGTGCCACTTCGTAGAATGCACCACGTGTGTCATAATGCCATAAATACGAACAAAACAAGCCAACAGTTCGCAGTTACAATAGTAACGTATTTGCAAAATAAATCATAAGTCAAGCAGTGCATGAAAGCTGTGCTAAGGGACATAGAGTAAGTCAGAAGGGAGAAGGTTCAAGTCTATTGACCTACACGTGAGTCCTATAGTCCGCGCGGAACTAGATAACCGCGCCTTAGGTATGTGAGCAGTGCACGGTGGGACGGAGGGGCATTACTCAGTACGTGTGTTGTGAATAATAGGTACCCCGCCGCCCGCACCCCCGTCCCCACCCAAGGCGCGGCCAACTAGTTCCGCGCGGACTATAGTCACCACGCTTGCTTACTGAAAGTTGTGTGGCCCAGTAGTTAAAGGCCTCGCATCTCATGAACAAGGTTGTGGGTTCAAATCCGGGTAAGTGCCAATGTGACTTGTTTAATTCATAATGTAAATAATGTTGAGTTTAGCTTGGGCATTACCGACTTCGGTGAAGAAAATCATCGTGTACTTCTAGTTAAGCAAGCGTGGTGATCAATGCTCGTGCCTTCTCACTATATGAAGAGGCCTTTACCCTGCAGTGGGACTATAATTGGTTGGTAATAATACCACTGTAGCGGTATCTACAACGCCAGATGCGAACAACGCGTCATTCTGACGTCACGCAAAATCCTACATGTCGCAAGCAGAGTTTACCGCGCAACTAGCATAGATACAACGGCCCGACATAAATCACCGGGCAGTTGCCCGCCAGACACAACACCCGTCTGGTCGGAGAATCCTCCCTTTTCTATGGAGGATGAGTGAACCTTACACTCTGTTCCTCGTACCTCTATACCACCATTATTGTTTACTTTGTGTGGCCGCATTAACGCCCGTATCACAGAACCTAGTTCTAGTTTAGTAGCTAGAACTGTTACGTGTTATTGCCTTTAAATTCCTAATGCTAAATTAGGAATTTCATTTAAATTAATTCCCGATCTTTGGCATTACTCTCACCCCCTTAAACAGAACTGGCGAATTTATTTATTTAAACATAATGCATACGTAAAAAAATACTGTACACACGACGACATATCAAGCTGTACTTTTCCAGTTTTAGCTGACCTCGCATCGTATAGACTTTTCGTACAATGAGAAGTCAGCTTATACTGGAAATATCTAGCTTGGTTATGTCACTGTGCGAACAAAGGCGGACATAATGGATGAGATATAATCCACCAGTCATCCTTAGGGTGATGCAGAGACAAAACTATGGCAGGTGCAAGATGAGGGATAGATAGCTCGACGATAACTATAAAATATACTAGGGTAAACATGTGTGTAGGTACTACTCTACCTACTTCGACAAAATAAATAACGCACAAAAAGCCAGAAAAGTCCCGTAAAAACAGTCAAAATTCGCAATCTCATCTCAGCGACAATCAATGTCAAAAAATTAGAGGTATTTTTGACATATTGAATGTCAAACAAAAATACCCTGTAATTTCCCTACATTTTTGACAAGTTCAGACTATGAGCGTTCAGTTCAGACTGAGATCAGACTGTGAACGTTCTTAAAATTACGAGAATTGATGCTATTTTTTTACGTATGTTTTTTGATGTCAAAGTTGTCTCCTCTGTACATTATATTCTGTGTCCACTGCCGGCAAGCTGGGAATTGGGTCAAACGTTCCAGAAATTAACAATTTACTTACACCCCTTACTGCGTAGCCAACGTAACGCTTAACAAATGTCTTAGCTCAGTAAATGTAGCTGTGATAGACTCAGGATAAGATGTCTTGTCTTTAACATTTAAGTTTAGATGCTACCTCTGGGAAGTTACTTAACTACTATCATTTTTTTTTTTCTAAATTTCATACTATTAAACGGGTTAACTATTAGGGCCCTATATACCTTCCTAGTTGGCTCAGCAGGATTTTCTAAAAGTCCTACTAACACTGTATTTTGAAAAGATTGTGAAAGCCAAATTATTTTTAAAAGAGTAACGGTGGAGTTTCTTGCCAGCTATTCTCCATATGAAACGACCAACTGGAACCATGCACCTAGCTTCTGATGTTTTATAAGTGTCCATGTTTATGTGACATAAAATATTTAGGTTTTGATTTTGAAAGCCTGCTTGGAAACCTTCCGGTGTATTCTGTAAAAATATTACGTGAAAACTTAGGTGAAGTGATCTTGAAGTGAGCTGTCGTTCCACCTCATGCTAGGGATTGACACTATTGACAGCTCACTTCACGCTTACTTCACTTAAGTTCTCACGGTTAGATTTTTACAGAATAGATCGGCCGTACTCTGAAATTGACAACCCAAACTGCATTTCTATATTGTTTTATTTCTTCTGGGTATGAGAAGAACCCTTTTATAGCATAGAATTCAGAAGACAATTCTCGTAATTTAAAACGTTCAAAATCTAGTCGCAGTCTCATCTCGGCGACAAAAAACATGTCAAAATGTAGGGAAATTAGAGGTATTTATGACAGATTAAGACTGAGGTCAGACTGTGAACGTTCTTAAAACGAGAATTGCCCCTCAGGTCTATTTCTCTTTGATAGTTTTACTTTTCAAGAGGGCTTATCTACTCTAGGTCAGTGGAACCGGACAACATGAGTAGTCCCGAAACTAAAATGAGTACTGACAAGCACATTAGTTTTATGTGCTAAGTGCCACAAATACTTCTGGTGAAATTGTTCGAGGGTATATTCACAAAATAAATAGATACAGAAGGCCGGCTCCATACAACAAGTCCAGTTGCACGCACACAGCTAAGACGAGTGCGTACATGGTACGTTCGCTTTCAATTTTATAACGTTTGAACGTTTGAATAGCATTATTTATGTAATTGAAAATACTTCGACAAAAAGTTAGGTTATAAAATTAACTTTATCTATCAAATGAAAAACGCTTGAAGTAATGAAGTAATGTCAAATTAGAAAACCCCTTTAATTATAAAGGTTGCAAGTTAAATAATGATAAGCATCCGTTAAACCATTTTTATACGTTTAATTATCTCTTAACTATAAGCAACGTTAAATGATTGTGTTTGTGTTGTCACAATATAATTTAAGTAAGTGTAACGTGTTGTAAATAGCACTACAAACTGGCATTTACTTTTTCTGATCCATTTATTTACATTTTCATCAGATACTTTTCGAACAGACCATAGTCGTGACTCCGAGTACACTTAGCACTTGCTGTATGTGAAGCGTGTCTATGTGTGCGCGCGTTTTCGCTCATTGTATGGAGCCGACCTTCTGTACCTATCTATTTTGTGGTACAGTCATGTACAGTCGTTAACATAATTGTTACCAATTTTGTGGAATGTTTTTAATTACGGACGGTTTAGTGATGTCTAATAGACAAGCGTTGGATAGTTTTAAGTGTTACCGTTAACTTTGTTGAGTGCCCGAGGGCTGCAAATTGAAGGGCTGTTAAGTAGTTTATATGTAACGAAGTGTTTATTTTTAAGAACATCTCATACGATTGGATACTAACTACGTTTTGTGACTCGTTAATACGATTTTATCTCAATTATTCATAGAATTATTGAATCAGTGTGCGCAATCAGGGGCCCGTGGCTAACTTATAACAGCCGCACAGGTCGATCGATCAGGTTAAGCTACGCTTACCGCGGTTGGTCTGTGGATGGGTTTGGGGATCTTTACACACCGAGACCCTTCCGTGCCTTGGGAAGCATGATAAGCCGTTGGTCCCGGCTGTCATTCGTGGATCTTTGACAGTCGTTACGGGTAGTCAGAAGCCCAAAAGTCTGACAACCAGTCTTACCAAGGGGTATTGTATTACCCAGTAACTGGGTTGTGGAGGTCTGATAGGCAGTCGCTCCATGTAAAACACTGGTATTCAGCTGTATCCGGTAAGACTGGAAGCCGACCCCAACATAGTTGGGAAAAGGCTAGGCAGATGATGTGCGCAGTGCACACACTAGAAAGGCCACAAAAAGTTATTTTTCATAATGTACTGTAGAGACTATAGCCTATTTGGTGCTTACACGCAACCTGCTTACACGCAACCTGCTTACACACAACCTGCTTACACACAACCTGCTTACACGCAACCTGCTTACACACAACCTGCTTACACGCAACCTCCGCGAATTCGTTAAAAGTTATTAGCATGAAATACGAGACAAATATTATAATTTAGAATTAGAAGAGATTAGGCGTCTTATTAGGCTGACAAGCAAAATAATTAAGATGTAAAATATAGTATATTTTATAGGAATAATTATTGAACATAAGAGATAAGGCGAAGGTGGCGTGACGATCTAATATCATTCGCAGGACCAACATGGCCAGAGATCGCACAAGACAGGGAGGTTTGGAAGGAAAAAGGGGAGGCCTTTGCCCAGCAGTGGGACACAAAATAGGCTAACAAAAAAAAAAGAGATAAACCGTCGTTTGAATTCATTCCTTTGCGTCAACTTTGGGCAACAGTAAATCTTTCTTCAAATTTGAGGAAAAATAAAAGATGACGTTCACAGTCATACCACCTACTTTCATCTTAAATGGCATTGCTTTAGCCAGACTATGAGTATTGAGAGTACACATTACCTACAGTGCTTTCGCCAATCGGCTGTACCGACGACCCCAAGATACCAAACTTCAGATAAACTCCACATTTCCACCCCACTACCCGAGCAGCATACAAATACGCCATAACTACGCATAAATAACGGACAATACGAATAATATTGAATCGCCGATCCCCAATCCATATTTAACTTCAAGATAATCAGATTATCATAAATTCATCTTGAGCTTCCTCCCATGCCGGATCAGACCTTAAAAGGACGGTAACAATAGAATTAATTCTATTCGAGCGAAGTAAAGAAAGATAATTAATTTCTCATATCTTTATGTAGGTATATGAAAAGGTTTTTGTGAGTCGTTTTATGAATAAAATAGATTTACTTTAGTCCCTTCTATTTTAAGCGCTGTGTATATAGATTTTTTAACCGATGAAAAAACGAAGGTGGTTCTCAAGTCGCGCTATCATCTTTAAATTAATTAAAATCTTAAAAATAATTAACATCTTTAAATTAAATTCAGTATGAATTAAAATCAAGAAATATAAACATTACACATTTTGACGGCACGGTTGGCGCAGTGGTTAAGCGATTGACTGCTGCGCTGCGTGTCGCGGGTTCGATTCCCGCACGGAACAAATATTTGTATGACCTACAAGTAGTTGTTCCGGGTCTGGCTGTTTGTGTATGTGAGTTTAAATGTTTGTAAACGCACCCACAAATTCCTAGTGTGTGGCAAAGTTTAAAAAAAAATAATAATTTTTGATTACTTTTTCAGAAGATATGATGTTCTAGGATACCTACCTAAATTGATGTATTAAATGTCTGTTGTTTGTATTAATTACCTTTCTTAGTATCGAGATATAAGTGATTCTTGGTACAGGATTAATTTTCAAATACTCGTATCTCTTTAAAATAATTATATTCGAGTTCATTGTACAGTCGAAGATAAAAGCTTTTTAAAATATTAAATAAACATTTCGTAGTAATGCGGCCCATTAGAGTGATTATACTGTTCTTGTTACTTTACTGTTTTTATTTTATTCTCTTTGTTAAGTATTTTTCATAATAATTTAAGTACATCTATACTTAAATTATTATGAAAAAATGCTTGGCCGGCAAGACGAGGATCCATTCCACGACTTGCCATAAGTTGTACATAAATATAATTATTCAGGATAATTATTAATGCATTTATTTATATTTTCTTATGAACAAGGTTATTTATATAATTAGACACCGAGAAAAAAATTATAATTTTCAAGAATTCATAATTTTACGTCCTCCCTGTCCAAGGTTGCTAAGCGCCACGTTTATTTCGTAGATTTTTGTATCTTCTCTAGCTCAATATTGTGTAAATCATCAATGACCCTCAGCATAAAAAGCACATCACGCATTTCCATACAAATTTCCTAAAAGCGCGGACAAATACATTTTTTTCACAGCACACACATGTTTATGTTTTTACTCAAAGAAAGATAGCCGGAAAAAATTCAGAAAAGGCTATCACGGTCCGATTCTTTGCTCACTCCCAACTAGACTTCCTCCAACACAAGTGAAAATCAACCTTGAAAGCAACAACATAAAGTCTTACTAAAACGTAAAAATAACGTGGTCTGACCATGTAACTGTGTACCCATAAAAACAGCGTTCCGTTTACGAGCGACCGATGATAACCGAAGACGCCCGAACTTAGCCGAACGGCCATAGAGTCAACAGCCTCCGGTTTTCGCTGACTTTGGGTTCGAAGCGAAAACTTTTTCAGTAAGGCAATTTGGAGTGGAACCAAATTTACATATGTGATTAGATAGTAAAAGGAAATTTCTCTTCAGTTCGGTCGGGGAACTTGGGATTTGGATAATACGGATTGAATCTTTGATCAGTGACAGTAGTTTGTGTAGCGGTTGTGCTGGCTGGTT
The DNA here is from genome assembly GCA_948474745.1 of Oligia latruncula. NCBI lineage: Eukaryota > Metazoa > Arthropoda > Insecta > Lepidoptera > Noctuidae > Oligia > Oligia latruncula. The sequence continues at coordinate 20,809,385 of OX419685.1, forward strand.
TTCAACTGGAGGGCTATTTGCTCACCTTTTTAGGACAGACATGATGATGATAATTTTTACTATCTTTACCATATAACTAACATGATGCTAAGGTAAAGTTTTCAATCATAAATATAGTACTGCTTTATCTTGGGAGGAAAATCATGCGCCAGTCCGCCCGCGTTGTTCGTAAAATTTCGTCAGAGGAAACCGGCGCGTTTTAATTTACCTCAACGAAAAAAGGTAACGTTGTGTGTTCTCATAAAATTACACAACGCCATTATAAAGCAATACGTATTCAAAATAAGCCAACATACCCATAAATCCGTAACACAATAACAGAATTAACTGCGATTTATCGCCGTACGACGTTACGGAGGTACCGTTAACGAGGGCCGCGTCACGGCAGCTGAGAAATATTCGTCACAATTCGGCGTCCGTTCGCTAACAATCGGCACGCGCCATTTTCATCCCTTTTCAGACGAGGCTGCGCGGGCAGGCATGCGCAGTGCCCAGTCCCCGTCAAACGCCGTCAGTGGAGCGGCGCGCCTTGCCGCACCGCGTTATAGCCGCGCCCTCGATATTACCGATGTAAAAATTAACAATAATATTTTAAATTATAACACGTTCCCCATCCCGCGTGAGTGTACCGAAATCGATGTAAAAAAATATTTCCCAATTTTATTGAAACAGTTTTCTGCGCGATCAACTCTTCGCGTAGTGTATACGATAATTCGAATTTGTAGTATAAGTGAGTTACTGTGTATGTAAAAGTGCAATGGAGTATGCCGGTTTAGTGTGTGTGTTTAGACTTTTGACGATTGTGTGTTTGATTGTACTGGGACTATCTCGATGGTAAGTTTTGAAAACGTTTCGTTCAATTTTGACTAGTAGTAATAATAAAAAAAAAAGAAATATTAAAAGGCTCATTAAGGTAATTGGAATACTCAGTGTATTTGATAAAGAAAGTTTTTTGCGCCTCGTGTTTCTTATTTTCGGGATTTATGGAGGTTTGACATATATATAAACTCGCTACTCGGTGATAAAGATTCTGCGAAGAATTTTTACGATCCATAAATTTAATCATACCTACTACGAAGCATTTCGTAGATTTTTTCGATGAAATCGAGTATTTATGGAGGATTTACGTCACGTTTCGATGGATGTCTAACAATTTTGTTAGTTTTACATTACGTCCGCGAGTGTTAAACCATTGTAGGTACCAACAGTTTAATTATTTTCTTTATTTCATGAAAAAATATATATTTACAAGCTTTTTAAAGCAAAACTTACTACTGAAAGGTACCTAAATCATATTTTTTGTAGGTTTCTTTAAAGCTATACCACTATTATTATCAACCTAATGTAGGTTACACTCCATTTAAGCTGTCCGACATTCGCGACTTTTCTGGGTAGCCCCACAAAATCACCAATTTACACGATATGCGACAGCTCCACATTTAAGTATGAAAAATGGTTTCCTAAGCAATCAATCCTTTTAATGTAGTAGGCACAAACTTGTAAAGTAACTTATACCTCGTACTTCATAAATAAACATTAATCATTCCTCCTTTGAAAGTTAATCAACCTATTTAAATTTAAAAAGTAATTAAAATGTCGATGGTACGGTGCGATAACATTCTTTATTTGAAAGGGGTGACGCCTTATTCTCGTCACTCGGGTATTATGTAGGGATATTTATTTTCGTCAGGTAATGGATGGCGCTCATTTATGAAACAAAACAATTTTGCCTATCATCGACAGTAGGTACTGAGGGGCAATTCTCGTAATTTTGAGAACGTTCACAATCTGAACTCAGTCTCAATCTGTCAAAAATATCTCTAATTTCCCTAAATTTTTTTACTTTTATTGTCGCTGCGAAGAGATTGTTACTTGCTTTTGACCGTTTTTAATTACGTGAATTGGTCATCTGTTCTATCTACATTTTGACAACTTTGAGTATAAAGGCTCCTTCAAGCAGGCGCGATACGCGATAAAATCGCGCGCGACACAAAGACACCGCAAGTCGCGCTACGAGCGGGGCCTTTGTGTCGCGCGCGATTATATCGCGTGTCGCGCCTGTTTGTAGAAGCCTTATGACTTTTTTGTTGCATATCATTGTTTTTATAGAACCATGGTCTGTATTTTATAGGATTGTTTAACTCAGTTTGTGCACAGCCTTAAGGAGTTTATGGGACTTAGGGCCATAATTTTACCGAACTCCTAATGAAGGACAATGAAATAAAACTGGCAAAGTGCGAGTCGTACTCGCACACGAAGGGTTCCGTACCACAAGGCAAATACGCAGAAAAAAACACGTTTGTTGTATGGGAGCCCCCCTAAAATATTTATTTTGTTTTGTTTTTAGTATTTGTTGTTATAGCGACAACAGAAATACATAATTTGTGAAAATTTCAACTGTCTAGCTATCGCAGTTCTTGAGATACAGCCTGGTGACAAACAGACGGACGTACAGACAGCGAAGTCTTAGTAATAGGGTCTCGTTTTTACCCTTTGGGTACGGAACCCTAAAAATGGACTAAAGCTGCCAACCTCACAAATATAGCCAAGCGTTCACCGTTTTAGCGACAATTTCGTACATACCCGTTGACACCTATTCTTGATGATGGTATCAGATGAAGGCTTCCACGGGAACTTTTTAACGTTCCAGGGCTGTAAGTTACAACAACTGAAAAGACCCTCCACAATCGATGGCACACCCTGGACAGCCTATAGTCTGATCCTAATTTATCCAATGAAAATGTATACAAACCCTGATCAGCTTTAAATCCTAAGCAAACACTCTCTAAAACAAATTAGTAACTTTCAACTTTATAACGTACTAATGTTTCCAACAATTCATCATCTGCCTAGCCTTTTCCCAACTATGTTGGGGTCGGCTTCCAGTCTAACTGGATGCAGCTGATTACCAGTATTTTACATGGAGCTACTGCCTATCTGATCTCCACCACTCAGTTACTGGGTAATACGATACCCCTTGGTAAGGTAATGTTTCCAACAATTATAGTTTGGATAGCATTATTACATTGTAACTGAACTCAAACTTATAGCAATTATTTCAAATAAACCGCCCATTCCAAACCGTAGTACCTAGATGAAAAATCATCAACGAAAATTGAGGTTATAAAATTAGCCGCAATTAATAATAATAACTTTATTGATACTAAATACCTTCGTTACAAAAAGTAGTACAAAACAACGGTAACAAAAACAATTTATTGTAAAAAGGTGTCTGGAATTCAATCTGCCGAGCCTTTTCCCAACAATGTTAGGGTCAGCTTCCAGTCTAACCGGATGCAGCAGTATTCTACATAGAGCGACTGCCTACCTGACCACCACAACTCTGTTACTGGGAACACGATACCTTTTGGAAAGACTGGTTGTCACACTTTCGGGTTTCTGACGTCCCGTATCGACTGTCAAAAATCCACGAATGACAGCCGGAACAAACGGCTTAACGTGCTTTCCGAGCCAATTGTCAAATGAAAAACATCTTCCAATTGATTTAAAATAAGAATTACGGGCTTAAGTGTCCAAAGAATCAAATCAGACAATTTGTAAGTGGCACCTCAAATTTACATTTGTTAACATTTTCATCCAATGATAATAAAAAGGAAAGATACGCTACGTTCATACTGAGCGACGTTCTGTACCTGTTGTTGCGTTGTTATTACAAAGTACTTACTGCGATAGATACGGAACATATGACACAGAAAGAGATAGCTATCTGTAGTGTGTTGCTCACTGCTATTAGCGGACTAAATGAAACTACAACAATTGTCTGAATTTGTCTGCAATAATTTGCGCGCGCTAGGGCCATATCTACCTCTTTAGTATAATATTATTGTTTTCATCTGATACTTTTGGTACAGACTATACTAAGCTAATAATCTTTCCCAAATAGCTTAGACACGAGCTTAGATACAAAGCAGTTCACGAAACGAAGTAGTTGTAGCATCATGTAGCACCAAATACTGTGCTGATGAGTTCCGTCACAATAATTATAATAGAAGCTTGTTTGACGTGTCGTTAACTTGTTTGAGTTTCGTGGCATAGTTTGAAAACGTTATTACAGTTCAATCTTTAGGGGGAACAGGGGGGCAGCGGTTTGAAGAAGTTTCGGAAGCGATCCCTGTAATTATGTAAGGTTCTAAATTGGAGCGTGTCGTAAAGGGTGAACTTTGCAACCTAAGAATACCTTTAAGCGTGAGAAGGAAAAGGTATAAATTATAATTTGCATATGGTTATTTCATCATCATTCGTCCTTTATCCCAATTTCATTGGTGCAGGCGAAGCATGGCATGTGACGACGGCTGAAATGGCTGTATGGAAGAAGACAATTGAATAGAATACTTTTTATTATGGACTCCATACGAATTACAGACGTAAATAAATAATAACAGCCGCACAGATCGATCGATCAGGTTAAGCTACGCTTGCCGCGGTTGGTCTGTGGATGGGTGACCATCTTTACATACCGAGACCCCTCCGTAACTGATTTTTGTCGTCCGTACCCACAAAGCTTAGTTACCGAAGAGGTCAATAAACTTTATTTGTAATTGATTTATGCAATGGTTTTTTCATAGAACTCTGTTTTTGTGCGTGAGAACTAGACGTTGTTCGTGTACACCAGCGTCTAACTGCTCATCACTGATACTAGCGCTGTCGGACACGAAGCCAGGTGAGACAGCGTGCTTTTTGGCCATTACCACCAGTGAGTACTATACTAATTAGGCCACTATGTCTTTCTAGGGCTTCACCTCCCGGCGTTTCCATTTAAATATATCTTTTATTGATCGCCTTTTATTCATCCTCCCAACATGACCAAACCATCTAAGCATACTCTTTGCAATTGTTGCCACTTCATCTTCTTTTAAACCTCAACGTTGCCTTATCATTCCTCGGCCCATCTTTCACAATTACACCACATGCTTCGTCAGGAATGCATTTCCAGAGCATTTATTCTACTATCAAGTCTCTTGAAATTCACTTCAATACATATGCGTGAACACCAGCAACGTTATTAAATAATTTGCTAATTTCCAACCAGACGGAAAGTAAAGTTGATAATGCTGTCATGTAGTGAAAGAAGAAGATGTGCGTTTTGGGGGACTGTGTTATGTAATTTTGAAGTTCAAAACGCGCAGATTCTCAACCTAATTTGAATAAATGTCTTTTGATTTTGATTTTGTGCGCATCACTTCACTCAAGTTGTAACCACATAGGTACTTACGAGTACATTTAAGCTCGAGAGACAATTCCGTAGTGACATTAACTAATTGAATCGTTCATTGGTAATGTTCCAACAATATTGTCACCATTAATATGTTCTAGCCTATGTATGTGTCGAGCTTAACACAAACCGAATCATATCTTATTTCATAGAACCTTTTGATGTAAAGTCAAACTCGTAATTCATTTACAGCCTTTGACAAAAACTTCCAGTTGATTGAAATTACACTAGGGTTACGGTTAAGGATATTTATTTCGCTAAAGAATTACGAATTCACTTAGGGCCGATTCAGAGAGTTAAGAGATTTCCAGGAGAATACAGCTTGGGTGCGGCATTTGGTAAGCTGGAACATATTTTTCGGCCCAAAAAGGTTCCTTTTCAACAAATGTGTCCTGCCAACAATGACCTACGGTGCCGAAACATGGACTCTCACAAAGGACCCTACCGCATACGACTAGCACAAAGGGCCATGGAGTAAGCCATGTTTGGCATAACCCATAACGGATTTTGGTATTACGCACTCGGTCTAGTAAGATCGAGTGCGTAATACCAAAATCCGTCATCGGTCGAAAGTCTACGACGTCGTGGATAGGGCGATGCGCCTCAAGTGGAGTTGAGCAAGACATCTAGCTAGACAAAGAGATGGCCGATGAGAGACGCATGGAACCGGAAAGTATGGCTGAAGAAAGAGGAGACAAGAGGAGTGGGTGATTCCGGGCTGAAATGACGATGATTCTTTTTGATAAGCATCGAAATAAAACTACCCTAGGGAACGTCTACGCTTGACTCATTTGCTGAATCCACGGTAACAGTTTGCACGTCGGTGTCCCTACCACCCTGATTATGTCATATTATACTTATCCATACTAATGTATATCTGCGAAAGTGTATCTGTCTGTCTGTTTGTTACCTCTTCACGTTTAAACCGCTGACCCGATTTAGATGAAATTTGGTATAGAGATAGTTTGAATCCCGGGAAAGGACATAGTATTTTCCCCGATATTCCCACGGGATCGAAACTTATGCGGGTGAAACCGCGGGGCGCTGCTAGTTTTATATAAGAATAGCTTATAACCAGTACCCAAGGGGGAAGCAGCGTTGTCTGCCCAAAGTACGACGCTCATTTAAGTAATTAGTATGGCCACTCATAGAGGCAATGTAGTATGTTTTTGCAATATAACAAAAGCAGCAAAACACTTTTGGTTTATATTTCAACCGGAATATGTAACTGCTGATCGACATGATCATGTCGGGCACACGGTGCTTGAGCCACTTTTGTTTGATAGGTAATTCTGGTTTCTATGATAGTGCCTAATAGAGTCTATTTTTGCTTGCTCTCACCACAAAAAAAAACAGCCTAATGTATGCATGTGTTTTTAAATTCATAAGGGATGATGATCTAGCAGTGGCGAAGGGTGAATATATGACAGAGGTAAGCCGGAGCAAAAATAAATGTCAATAAACCGTTTCATTAAATTCCTGGTTCGATCTACTTTCCTATCTGCTTCATGTGAATTAGTGAAAAATGACAGTACCAAATTCATGTAAAGTTAAACAACTCTTTAAAAAATATGAATTCGTCAGATTCTCAATATCTGTAAAACCCCCTTTATTCCATAAACTACTAGAATCTGAGAAAAGTTTAATAAACACGGCACGGCCTAACTCAATTATGTGTTTCTTATTTTAAAAACTTAACCATGAAAAGCATGTTTCCTCACAAAGCAAATAATTTGTCAAACAACAATCTACTGCAAATAATGCCATCGTAATGATCATAAAAAATCTACGCTAAATAAGTGATTTCAACTTAATTAACTATCTACTTACCCTAATACCTAATTACAACGTACTTTCACTACACAGACACACAAAACAAACTTCAACTATAATCACACTATAATATTGTAGGGGCGAAAGTTTGTGAGTGTGTGTGTGTTTTTATGCTTGTTACTTCTTCACGCTCAAACGGCTGGACCAATTTTGACAAAAAAATTTACAGAGGTAGCTGACACCCTGGATTAATATATAGGCTACTTTTTATCCCAATATTCCCACAGGATTGACATTTACGCGGGTGAAACCGTGGGGCGCAGCTAGTTTTCATACTAAATAGTAATACTACACACTAATCACCAATAATAAATTCAATAAATACAACGAACAAAATGCAAATTAACTACAAGTGTAAACAAATGAATGAATTTTCATGATGATGTCCTATGTCCGAACTCCGTCCGTATTACGAAATTTCACGAAACCGACCGAATGGCGATACTGCTCCATCTCATTCACGCGCACGCATTTGCACTCATAATAAAAGCCGATCTTTTCCGGCTTGCTGGCGCTCAAAAATTAGCAAGCCTCGTGACCTGAAGTGATGTCATGACTCGTTTATTTTCTATAGAAATTGAATTCACAAGCCGCGCGCGCCTACGAATTGTATTAGAGCAAAATTTTTTGTTGTCGGGAAAGAAAGACAAAACATTTAATGTAGGCGTTTTGTAATGTTTTAATTTTATGGTGTATTAAATATACATTATTTACATGAAATAGAGGTTTGTTTTTTTTAAAACATGCTTACCAACCCACACTCACACACATAGGGAATGAGCTTAACGCCATTAACCGATCACGAAAACCGGCTACGAGATGTTACTGAGAATTTCCTAATGGAAAACCCAATTATACTGTCCAACCCGGGGTTCGAACCTACGACCACCCGTCCAGCAGTGACACTTGCGACTAGACCAACAAGGCTGTCTGATCTACTTTGTCTTACTACGACCCGCGTTGTAGAGCTGTCAGTGTTAATTTTCCGTAACAGTGATAACCCTGACAGCTCTTGAACACGGTTTAGATGTCCTAATCGCGCGTTCAGTTTCATTGGTGAAATTCGCCCTAACGTGGTGTCGTGACAGATGGTGGACCCGATACCTTAACAAAGTAGAAAAAAAAAATGGCAGCCATTTTTTTTTGAAAAAGCGATTGAAAAAGGATTTTCAATCGCAAAACATGCAACATTTTTGTTGAAATGCTATACAGGTTTACAGTGAATAATACGTGCCAAAGCGAACGAACACCACTTGAAACAAAACGTACAAAACCTCCACGCAAATATTGACTCGTATCAAGCGCGTTACTACTACCAAACATCGGCGTTTTACAACTACCTACGCCATTTTAATCTCGTACCTACTGGGAAACAACGATTAACTATTACAAAGGATTTGATATTACTTTTCAGTTAGTAAAATTTTACACTATTTTCACTTTACATTATCCAAGTTAAACTGAATGATTTGTATTTTCAGAGTTCAGGTTCAAAACTAAAGGTTAAAATTCGTCTTGAATGATCTCAAGAGCATTAACCTTTTGACCGCCACACGTCAGAAAATCAAAAACGTGCGCTCGACGTGAAACTCTGTCATGTAGTCGAACCGTGGCGTGCTGGGTACATTTTGGTTTGTCATCTATACATGACTGCGACGGTCAAAAGGTTAAAGAAAAATTTTACTAACAAGAAATAAAACTATCACTACATCTAAATAATTTAAAACTAAAAAATGACTATTTTTTTGTTTTTATTTAATGCCTGCTGAAAAGCCCATAAGCAAATTAAGCAATTGCTTAACCGGTTGAATGTCGTAATTACAGAAACAATTAAAAAGCCATTGTGTCTCGCGTGGATCTACGTTCCGACATACTACGGGTTAAGGCATCACGTCTCGGGGGGCACCATAAGGGAGAAACAGCACCAAAACAGTATTTGCTAGGACATGAAAGCCAAGGCTGTTTATTAGCAAGATATTATAAGACCCAAAAGTCACTCTAGCTAGAGATGTGCGCCAATCTTTACAAATCGCTCGTCGATGTTTTGTAAAAACACGAGGCCACTAGTCGATAGGAGGGCCTTCAGGCGTGGATTGCTTAGGGCATCAAGTAGTCTTAATCCGGCACTGCTGCTGAATGAAAACACATGCAAGATAAAGAAGCAATGAACACAAACATCCCTAACAACGCACAAGTTTTCAAACCACAAACAATTACGATACCACTCCAAAACTGCAGCCAGTCCTCTTCACCTGTTAGACAAATCGCCGCCCGCCAGCCGTTCGAATTTCTGCCAACAATTTCGCGGTCGTAATCGATTCGAGGGCGTCGGTTATTTGCGTTAAAAGCGATACATCCGGCCCCGACGGTCCATTAGCAGGGCGACGATGCGATAAGTGTTCCCATTCTCTGTAAATATAGACAGGTTTGATGCGACCCTCCAACAAATTTTCGAATTATTTTTCCCTGTGAAATGTTTTTTTTTATGGGGTTTGATTGTCGGAATGTAAGTGGAATTGGTATACTAAGGGTCAAGTATGGATCTCGATTTAAGTGTAGGTCTGAGTAAAGTTTAGTAAGAAATCCATGAGTCAAATATCACTTGGTACATACAAGCATTCTAGTTCCAGATTGATCATAGCAAATCAATACAAAAAATTGGAAGGCAAGGCAAGGTAACATAATGCTGACACTTGTGTACGACTCAGAAGAATTTCCGGCAAAAAATAAACAATGTACTTACCATTGGTAAATATATTGACTCGATTCTGCATTTAATAAACTACAGCTGCGGTATATAAGCGGACTTAACGACAAGGCAGATGCCATAGGGCGTAATGTCCGCTTATGTACCTACATGAAGTTTAACTATATAAATAACAATAATAATCCCCCATTAGTCTTCATTTAAAACTCCAGTAACCACAGCACAAATAGAAAACAATAGTAGCAAGTACAATGATTACCAGTATATTTTTTCCATGAACAGAGAATAATACTTTCGAGACAAAAAACTACACTTGAATTTTGTGCCTTTTTACTGAATATTTTATTGTAGCTGAAATAAAAGAAAGTGCGATTAAAAATTCTGAATTCAGTACGCATTTTGAAGCGTGAGTAATAGTGATTTACATTTTTACTTGAGTAATACATGCAAAAGACTGGAAACGTAATGCATGCAAAGCTTTATCCTTCATAGAAAATAAAGTATATGTAGGTACAGAAACTACCGATGAACTAGGTAGGTACATACATAGAATTTCTCACACAGAGAAATAAAGTATTCAATGTCAATTAAATAACCAACCGTCTTGATAAAGAACTCAACTTGCTAGAAAATGGTATCCGAGTACAAAGCAAGTGAAGTTGTGTAGTCAAGAGTAACAGCCAGTGTTTTAAGTTAATTTTCCACCTATTATTACTTTGTTTCAGAAACCCTAACTTACCAGCAGCTTATGAGCAAAAATCACGAAAAGTACACAGTAGAATTCTTCATTGGGACTTGAATGAGTTTATGCCATAAGTACAATAGTTATGTCTAAGGATATATTTTGCAAAACATATAAAAAAGTAGCAGAAAATTACTCGAACATATTTAATACAAACAAATTCTCTCAGGTTTTTCTCCCGACAGTTTGACTATGAATAAACCCATTCTTTAGTGACAACGAGAAGTATTCGTAATCAAAATCACAAGACCAAGAAGGTAGATCTATGTCACGGAATTATAATAATGCTTGCTTCGCTTACACAACTTGAACAAATGATTGACCGACAAGCGACACAAACTAACAAGAGGGATACTGTCGTTGAGTGCTTGCCGGACGACCCGAAATGGTCTCAAAGGCGTTCTTAGATTTAGACTTTCTGTTCCAACTATAACTGGAAATGAACAAGGTGTTTTACTGGTTTCATGTAATTCGTCATCATAACTATAACCATTCTGTTTCCATCATCCATCATGGAGTTTAATTAGTTTATTAATAATTTTATTACCATCAGTTTTGATTGGTTTTGTAAACTTTGCGTTATCATCGTCTCTATGCAGCTTACACAGTTCTATATTTATCGAATAATTTTCATTAGGGTTTAAGCCACTTCACACACACCCGTGTGTGTATCATTATCATAATATATATAAATCTTCTGTACCTGTGTTTGTCACCTAACTCCTCCTAAATGGCTGGACCGATTTGGATGAATTTTTGTGTGTACGTATATTTCAATGGGTTGCTAGATGGTTTGAAAACACAATTGGACCGGGTAGGTTGCGCTGCTGTCGGTACCAGTACGAAATCAAAAAAATATGACTCAACCGTAGATTCGCTAGAAATAGGTAATTATGGAAATGCAAAATTAAAAAAATGTAAATGTTAAATTTCAAATATCAAATGTGGCGCTGCTTTTCCAGGCAGGACGACGTCTGCCGGGTCCGCTAGTATATATTATTTTACATTATTTCATTACATTATTTCAGCTATGGAAAACAAACATCGTTCTTGAAAGATTTTTAAAACGTTAATCACAAGGGCAGAGATTTTAGATTAGGTACTAATGCTTATAGATCCCACATATTTTTCTCGTTTACGTTTCACAGTAAAAAGTCTATAATAAAAGTACTACCTGGCAAACTCTTTCAGTAAAACACATGAATTCATACCCATTACTCTTCGTTCACTTCCAGATCACCACACGCATCTACATACGTATTCTGAAATAAATAAAAAAAAAAACTCACAAAGCATTTTCACGTTTTAACTCGAGCGGTATTCCTGCCTTTAAGCGTACTGTAATTGTTTTGAACGAGAAACATGTGTCCCTAGAGGGTTGCGAACACAAATAAAATTGTGTAAAAGCCTACAAAAAATTCGCTGGGGAGTGTTTTAAAGACATCCACCACGTCAATAGTCTGCTTCACTTGGCTGACTTCATGTTGAATATCGTTTGTGTGTATTATCGCTGAAGGAGTGAGCAAAATAATCACTTAGCTTCAATATCGTATTAACGCAATATTTGTAACGATGCTAGCAGTCTGTGGGAATTAAAACAAATTATGCAAAAAATATGTCTCTAATGCGGGAGATTGACTGGAGAGAGCAACTCACAAAGAGCTGTGGAAAGCTAAGGGCGAGACCTTTGTGTCCATTTGTGGAGCATTACAGGTTGATTAAAAAAAATACAAAAAAACTGATGATATAAAAGTTGAATGACATAACGAATTTTTATTTTTAGATTTGCCTATACAAATGATTACTACTAATACATTAAAGGATTAGATAATAACAACAATGGAGGTAGTCAAATGGAACAATAGGTATAAAAGGATGGTACTAAGTTGACATGGGTCAATAGTTGATCCATTTAATAACTTATAGGGAACGCCAATGAAAACAGAAAGCTTTTACTTCAATTAGTTTTTGTTATGTCAGTTCTGAACTGTAGCATTTTTCGACACATCTTTCTATAATTTTTGTGAGAACTTTCAAGACTTAGTATTGATTTTGATTGAGCTATTTATATGAATGTAATTTCTTTCACTCACTCACTGACTCATTCATCATGAGTCCAGACCATTGGATCTAGAAAGCTAAAAGTTTGCACAACATTGAATATTGACAAGGAAAAAGGTGGATTTTTCTAAATTTCCATAGGTAAGGGTATGTAAGGCGAATGAAGTCACTGATAAGTGCCAGATACTCCAAAAATCTGATTAGGTAACTGACATAACGTACGCGTACTTTGACACTTATAATTTTCATAAAGTTCCACGAATCCAGAAACAAACTTGAGAGTACCTACGCGATAGGATTTATCTCTTTGATACACGTACGAGTTCTTTACTTTAGTCCCTTGGAAATTTTACACACATTTCATCTCTCAACCTTTAGGAAGTTTTACTTTAGGATAATAATACGTCTTAATCTTTTTTTTAAGACGTAACCTTTGGTCGGTCTATATAATACTAGCTTCTGCCCGCGACTTCGTCTGCGTGAGATTTCACCCTCTCCCTATTCACCGCCTTAGGGGTTGAATTTCGAAAATTCCTTCCTTATTCCTTGTCTACATTATAACGGGAACCTCTGTGCATAATTTCAGCTTTATAGGTCCAAGGGTTTGGGCTGGGCGTTGATGAGTCAGTCAGTCAGTCAGGACTTTTCTTTTTATTTATATAAATTACATTAGTATTATATTTATTTCATAATGGAATACCTACCATTATAATATGTTTGTATCTATTTAGCTATAGGTGCCTACTATCAATTACTTTTTCATTTGAAAATAAGCCTTTGCCCTAAATAATGGGCACTTAGAAGTTCATTATCTAATTACTTATATATTTATTGTGTACGAGAACCAATTACAACGCTTAAAAGGGCACTTTTAGTACATCACATTGAACGAATAAAATTGGTTATTCTATAAATAACATTATGTACATTATAAATGAATGTAGAATATTTATTTATAGACAGTTTTCTTCATAGAAGAGAATACTCATAAACGAAATAACGATTTCATGTGTTGGCAGGCCATTCGATAAATCAAGTGTAATGCTCTACCAAGCTTGAAAAATTTATGGCCATCCGGATGGTTCTATTTTGTCGACTTCTTCCTTACGGTAATGCTATGTGGTGTAATATTAAACAAAGTGTTTTATAGTCAAGAAATGAAATAGCCGAAAACCTTTAGTAACATCATCCGAATTCAGTAACATGGCTAGTAATTGATTCATCAGTATCTCAGTTCGGAGTGCTTGAGTGCCTGAGGCCCTCCCCAGACGGCCGTAACAATGACGTAGAATTAATGGTCCCTCACCCCTTGTAATTCGTTTCTTGCGAATAAAGTCGCAAAGTTGCGGTTTTGATGTCTGTTGTTGAGATTTTAGTCTTTATCTACAGTGCTGGCATCGTCTTTAAAGTTATATTAAATTCTGCTTTAGTTAAAATTTCTTCATTAATTCATATCTCGATAGATAACATGTTTTAGTTTTTAATTTAACAAAGTTACTCTATTAACTACATTCATTTTAAATCCATACTAATATTATAAATTCGAAAGTAACTCTGTCTGTCTGTCTGTATGTTACCTTTTCACGCCTAAACCACTGAACGGATTTCGATAAAATTTGGCAGACAGATAGATTGCATCCCGGGGAAGGACATAGCATAGTTTTTATCCCGATATTCACACGGGTGGAATGTCTTATATGGATGAAACCGCGGGGCGCAGCTAGTCTGGTATAATTCATACAATAACTAATATATCATCCAAAAAAACCAACTACGTTAATATAAATATAAAGTCCCGTACTACAATGTTTATTGTCCCATAAGTTTGATATTAATGTGTTATAATAATATTCCCCAGATGCTATAATTATACCAAAATATTTTAGCTTAAATTAACAAACAAAATGTTAATCGTGATTTGACGGTATCCGACAAGCATTGCTATGATATATCTGGTTACACAGCGGAACAGACGTCCAATGCGGGATTAATCTGTTATCAGTACAGCGCATAACGTTCAGCTTTATTAATATATTACCGATTGAATAGGATTGTCACTAAATAGGCTGGTTTACTGTTAGGTTGGCATAGTTTAGTAGGTAATAGTTCGTATTTGTTGAGTAAAAATCACGTGCTTTGACATGATGATTCTTCAAAATACAGCTGCCATGGACATTAACTTTATGGTCACAAAATGATTCGTTTTGTAAGGGAAATTGTTCAAGTCGAATTTATTATTTTCTGAAAACTACAGATCTCACAGGTTCTTAAAGTAGAATCTAACATAATCCGAATATCTTGCTTTGCAACTTTCTATTTTAGATGATTAATCCCGTTAAGTAAGAATTACAAGGTTTATCCAAACACCTATCAAATCTTTATCTACCTTTGGCGTGATGTTTAGCGTCTTTTCTTTTTGTTTGTTTTCGTAATAATGTACAATTGTTTGTTTTCCCTAACAAAATAAATAAACCTATAAGCATTTCACAACAGATAAGGATGAAATCCAATGGATCACTGTTGGTATCTTTGTTGTTCGTCTACTGTCCACTGACAAATCTCTAACTATTTACCATTATAATATTCTATAATACACGTAAAATAGCAATTAAATAATCTGGGATATTCCTCCTAAGAGAGAAAAGCATGAGGGATTACTACCAGTAATTTCATTACCTACCATCTAAGTAAGCAGCTTACTTACAGCCACTGCAGAGAATGTTAATACTACTGAAATATTTATCAGTCATAAAATGTTTCAGTGTCTCCTAAAACTAAGAAGGTTATTGTGCTTATGCAAGAGGGTAGCACCTATATTTTTACACTAGCGTAGTTTTACTTTGGTCAATTTTCAAGTTATTTATTTTCATTTATTTATTTTTTTCTTTTTTTTTTATTATACCTGGGTTTGCTTTTTGGTGAAGACTAGGACCTTTCAGCTGTATGCTGATAATAACTTAATCTGTGCGCGATGGAGTGAATAATAATTATGATAATGCAACTCGATTTCTTGGTATCCTGGTAACGTAAGCCAGATAGCAAGATTTGTTTACGGAGTGACTAACAAGAATGCGTCACGCGTGAAAGTTCTCTTGATACACCCTTTCATATGGCTAAGATTCCGATTATAACACTACTAGCAGCGCCCCGCGGTTTCATCCGCATAAGTGTCGATCCCGTAAGAATATCGGGATAAAAACTATCCTATGTCCTTTCCCGGGACTCAAACTATCTCCGTACCAAATTTTAAATCAGTTCAGCGGTTAAAGCGTGAAGAGGTAACAGACAGACAGACACGCTTTGGCATTTATAATATTATTATGGATTTTTAGCCTAAAATCCGAAATGACATCATCAAAAATCATCATCATTCTCCTGCCCTTATCCCAATTTATTTCTGGTCGGCGCAACATGTCTTTTCTTCCATACTTCTGTATTAGTCGTCATCTCGGTAGTCACCCCCTTTCTAATCATAATTATCATCATTCACACCAAACAAAACAATGGGCTATCCATCGATTCTTTGGTCTTCCCCTACTATTTATTATTCTACTATATTATATCTACTATATTATAGCCGTCGAACTTTATACTCAAAATTGTCCTCACGACATTATCCTCGTTCCCCCGTATTACATACCTATACCATGACAGCCAATTTTCACATGAGTTTTCAGTTACCGGTGCCACTTTCAGAATTCGTCTTATTAATGAAATCATCAAAAAAAAGGTTCTATAAAAATCAGTGCAAATCTACTCCCACATTCACTCTCCCAATTAAAGCCAGCCAACCATATCATTCTCAGTTCTTAATATTAATATACAGGTAATCCGGTTATTATGTCAGCTATCACTGATGAATGGGCGGCCCATTTCAACTATTACACCAGTAATAGGATTACATGGCCTTAATTGAAATGTGGGCAACCTTAGGAAGCAATGGGGCTTAGCACCGGACGAATATAATTATGTTATTTGATATTTTGAAGACGTTATATTTTAGGTATATTAAGGATTTTGACTTGTTCAGGATAACCAAAGAATCATTGTTTTGAATTTAATGAACATTAGGGTTGACTGAATATAATTACATGCCTATATTTTTTCTACGAATGTTTACTGTTACGGCTACACGCGGCGTTCATAGATACAACTTTGTACAAAATATTTAGATTCCTAGAATTTCGACAAACTCAATTAAAATGTACGACTTTTTATTTTTCATCTCAGTACCGAACGGTTTGGCTTTGAACAGAGAAAGTTCATTTACGACATGAAAAATCTAAATGAGTTTCACTACAAAATGAATTGCAGTTTTACCATTTTGCAGTGTAATAAATATACATTCATCGTGGCTATGAACGAAACAGTGCTTCGCGCAAGAGACATAATGAAAGTAAACTGAGTTTAGACTCTTACCAGTTTACAGCAGAATTATAAAAAATGTACGCCTTACAAATCGTCAAACACAACGTAATTGTTGATACCATTTGCGATTTCGACCTTATTTTTGTCAAAAAGACCGTCACTCTCACATGCTATATAACTCAAAATGATAAATTGTTTGCATCTCGGACAGTTTGTCGACTCATCCTACGCACTGCTTGTACCTATGGGGCTCTCTGGCTATGGCGGCCGCCTGTCATCTGTATCTACCTATATATTTAGCTCCTATCTGTCTCGAGGGCCACTTATCATTACTGTAATTAATTAGCTCTGTGTATAATAGGGGGTTTAATTCATTCAGAGTTAATTGCGTATTGCTTTGTGGGGGGACTATGTTTAGATATAACTTAATTATGTTATAAGGTCTATAATTATGGGACTATAGTCGGTGAACACTTTTGCTAGTCAGCGTATAGAAGTATATATCTACTTTGATTCGTAGAAGACCTATGTCTAAGTTACTTTGATTTCTTTAAAGAAAAATGTGTTGGTACTGATTATTATTAATTTTATTAAGTTTGGAAGACATGTTGCTATCATTATTATATTTTTTTTTATAATTTATGTACACACAGTAAAATACATAAGGATATGACATAATTATAATTTGAGTCTATTGAGAATTCTATAGTAAATATCTTTTTTACTACCTATATTTTTAGGGTTCCGTACCTCAAAAGGAAAAACGGAACCCTTATAAGATCACTTAGTTGCTGGTCCGTCTGTACGTCTGTCAAGACCTTTTTTCTCAGGAACGCGTGGAGTTACCAAGTTGAAATTAATATCATTACTGAGGGCTATAAGCCCTTGAAGCAGTGACAAAATCAAATTCTAAGTCAACGCAATAAAAAGATACGGGCGTTTATGTTCCGTTAATTTCACATATTCTGACACTCGCAAGGGCAATCAAAACCTATAACCCTATAGGTTTTGATTCCCTTGCGATCTTCAGAATATGCGGAAACATCCCGTTGACCTAGAATAATCATGAAATTTGGCAAGACGCAATCATGTAGCACAAGTAAAGGAAAAAATCCGAATTTGTAGTAACATACCTACCAATTTATACGGAACCCTCAGTGCGCGAGTCCGACTCGCACTTGTTTATTGAAGTATATCCACTTCGAAGGAATATAATCCGAATGACATCGGATCCAGTTCAGAATACGAATCTGTTTCAACTACAACTCTTCATCAGACGATCTAATCATGTGCCTGAATACTAGTCGAAATCGAATTCCAATTGACATTTTCTGTGTCCCTCACGTGAAATGAAACAGGTCTCAATTGCCACTAAAGTTACACTGTATCGTCACAAAATAGATAGTTACAAAAGGTCAGCTCCATGCTGTGAGCAAAATAGCACGCACACATAGATACTCTCACATGTACGTATAGCGCTCTCGGTTGAACGCCAGTCGGGAGTACACTTGCACTCGCTGTATGTGAAGCGTGTCTATGTGTGCGTGCATTTTCGCTCGTTGTATGAAACCAACCTTCTGTAGGTAGGTACTATTCTGTGGTTGATTGGGTAATATTGTGCTAGGACAAACTTGTTTTGAGACTGAACAAGATGTTAATGAACGAATAACAGGATTGTTGGGGTTAATTTCGAAAACAAATGTTTTTATAAAAAATCAGTCAAAGTGCGAAATCCACGTTCTTCTTTATCATCGGCATGAACTAATCTCATTCCAGAGTTATAATATTGTTCAGTCAGTTTTAAAATATCCTACATAATGTCTTTTACATTGTGTAGGATATTTTTAACATTTAACATAAAAATAATGATTAAATCTCGTCGTCTTACAGGGGACCTAAAAAGGCCACTTTGGCAGAATCATAAACGTATTTTGCTTTTTTTCGTTGCAAGAGATTGGGATTGGATTTGGATTGGTATTTAAGCACAGACAAAAAAAAAATAACTGAAAAATCCTTCACCAATGGGATTTGATACGATTAAGTTAACAGTTAACTGTCTATTATGATTTATAATGATTTGATGAATTCCTTTTATGATTCTGCAAAAGTGGCCTTTTTAGGCCCCCTGGTCAATATAATAATCCATTTAAAAATATTGACATCTTTGCTCTTCCAACCAATAAATTCAGAGGCCTTATTCGTGACACTGTTTTGGATATTGTTCCGTAATATTAATAACTCTTACACTGTTTTATAACTTCTTGTCTATCTTTTTTTTTTTTTTCTTAGCATGCCTGTTTAGTGTTTAGTTTTATCATTAGCACTGTAATTTTATTGTAACTATCTCATTGTAAGCGCACATCGTATTAGTTTTATAACTTTTCTTTATAATATGCGGAAAATGTCGTGGGTTATACATTTACTCACTCTGTAGCTCATATTTTATGTAATACTGTATGTGTGTAACTACTACTGTACTACTGTGTACTAAATGTGAAACCGTTTATTTTCCCAAATAAATAAATAAAAAAATAAAAAAAACTCGATTATGATTGTAAATATATGCTTGGTCAATCTGTAGTATCAGGTGGGATGAAACAGATTGCACTGCGGTTTATCGTCTATCGGTTTTATTGCCATGTTGCCTTCAAAATAACAAGAAATCTAAAGAAAAACATATTTCTTCGTTAATCTTTGTTGAAAATAAAACACAATAATAATGTAGCCATGGTAACGCTCGTTTTATTATGAAGGAAGCGAATAGGTGCTTTCCAGAATTTATTAAGCAATATATTCAGTTTTGAGAAAGTACCGAGAAGTCGTTATGGTAGATTTCTTAATGTAGCTATGTGTTCATTTCTAGAAGGAAAATTTTTTTTTTTATATAAATACCTTGATCCCTAGACACTTTTGATGTGTGTTTTACATTAAACTAGTTGCGCCCCGCGGTTTCACCTGCATAAGTGTCGATCCCGTGGGAATTTCGAGATATAAAGTAGCCTATATGTTAATCAAGCGTGTCAGCTACCTCCTTACAAAATTTAATCAAAATTGGTTCAGCCGTTTGAGCGTAACAAAAAAAAAACACACACTCACTCACAAAATTTCGCCTTTATAATATTAGTGTGATTATAAAAATGTCGTTACTTCAAGATTAGTGATACTAAAGCATCAGATATCTAATTTTCTTGGATGACTCATGCAGTTTCATTTTATCGTTAGTAATAGCTGTGCCACAATTTTCTTCGCATTTTATACTCGAGAGGTCTAATAACTGTGTTTTATTATGCAATCTCTTAGATTACTGACAAAAAGTAGGTAATTTCACCTTTTATGACTACTATTATTATTTTTAACAAACAAAATAAGCAATTTCTACTTACCACAACATACACTAAAAAATATCTATAAAAGCAGACGAATTGAGAACCACCTCTTTTTTGAAGTCGGTTAAAAATGTAATGCAAGTTATGAGACCAGATTTAGCAAACCAGCACGGGGCCCATATATGTTGGATTGTCTGTGATAGAGCGGAGCCTTGTGTCCCAGCAGTGGAAACAATATAGGGTGATTATTATGCTATCTTAGTTAATAACTATCACAATAAAATTATAAAGGCGGTTTGTTTGTTTGTTACCTTTTCACGCCTAAACCACTGAACCGATCATCCTGAAATTTTGCATATACGTTGTCAGGTGAAACCCACATAGGGTACCTTTCAACCCGAAAAAAAGTGCTGTTCCCGAGGAAAACAGCAATAACGTTATTATGATAATAGATGGCGCCACGTGTCTTTCGAATCATGATTTAATTATATTAAAAACCAGAGTACAACCCGAATTGACTAAATTAACACGAGCGAAACCGCGGGAAAAAGCTAGTAAGACTATAAATTTAGACTTTTACTTTTCTTTTTCAATTTATGCAACTAATTTCAGACTAATTAGGCTGCTTATAACTGATCCCCAGCCAGCACAGAGATGTAACTAAGTGAATACGCAGAAATTGCACCGAGAATTTCAGTTTCTCTCATTATTTGGCTTCAGTTCAAAATGCGGATAGCTAGCTAGGAAAAAGTTTCTTTTGTAGGTTATTTTTTAACAAAAAGTAAGTTTAACTTATTTTTTTTATAATTACCTACTAGTACGGACTGACTGGCAAAGACTTTTAGATTTTAGTTCTTAATGAACCGGTTCTATGTAAGTACCTTACAGACAGACCTACTATTTTAAAGGTCATGAATGTAATGTCCCTCTCACCGAGAGGAGGCCTGTGTCCCAGCAGTGGGAACATTATAGGCTGGTAATGTAATGAATGTAATTACTATTAGCTGAAGTGTACATGTTCTTGAGTGGAGACCGCAAATCGGCAAACGTAAGGTAGAATGCCCTCAGGCTAGGTGTATCGACGATCTTCGCAGGGTGGCTGGTAGCTACTGAATGAGAGTTGCTGAGAATCGAGTTAAATTGCGTGCAATGTTAGAGACCTATGTCCAGTAGTGAACTGCTGTAATATAATAATGCATGTCATTTTATCCTTATCTGCCTAGTCAATCTCATATGACGTAGGTTCAAGCGCTTAGAAACGCGCTATTTTAGAAATACCCATTTAGGAATCCCAGACTTTTCCACACGATATTTAACTTTAAAATGTTCTCAAAAGTGTTTCTGTCTGCCCTCTGTGCCCCAAATATTATGCAGCCATAGAGATTTCTGCGCTGCCACCGACAATGCCATCAAAGTGGCGTTTGAAGTAATACACTGTCGTGCCATCGACATGCCGAAGAATAAGAAGACCTTGAAATGACAAAGACAGTGAAGCTTAAAATTGGGTTGGGTTTGTGAATTTGACCGATCGACTAGGGTAACGCTCTTCAGGTGAACATAATTTGACATTAAAATGCCCTTACCAACCAAAATCGATGCTACAAGAAATCAATTTAGTCCAAACCTCTATCAATTAGCTGAAGTTGTAGCAGATTCAAATTACGTTGATATCTGTGCCGTCCTCTGGGTCATGCAATAAGGCGTTCATTTCCGCAATATATATCAACTAACGAGATAGTTTCAGTTGACGCGGGACGGCGCGCAGCCATGAAATTACTTTCAAAGGATTTATGGCCTAAATAGTTTGCGCTGGTTTAAGTTTTTGTTTATTGTTTTAGATGTGAGTTTTGAAAGTTTGCCATTTGAAATTGAGGCTTAAAGTATTTTAAATCTTTGGAGGTTTAGTGTCGTTTAAGTGGGTTACTTGGAGCTTGGAGGACTTAGCAATTAAGTTTGAAGTTTATTAGTATATTTTGAGTTTGCAGTGATTTGATTTGTTTGTTGCTTTGAATTGATTTACAGTAGAATAGATGGTTAAATCATTAATATTTGTACAGTAGAAACGTTTACTTTGGACTCATTCATAGCGAATTATCATCATCTGCCCAGCCAACTATGTTTTTTACGGCAATTCAATCGATTTCAAATCAATGCTATATAATAAATGCAGCTGAATACCAGTATTTTATTGCCTATTGGACCTTCACTACCTATTCACTCTTAACGCATTGTGCTCAAATTAATAAATTACAACAGATTTTTTTTTAGAATAGACTTTAAAAGTTCAATGAAGTCGATATGAAATAAAACTGGTTTCTGTTATTAGAATATATAAAAAAAATTATAAGCTAGATGAATCGACATTTCGTATCTGACTACTCCTGAAAAGAAATCAAACTCAACTCAACTCAAGAAAAAAAAAACTCAGGCTCTTTTAAAGTCCAGACATAATTTTGGTCAGATGGGAGGGTCCCGTGGCTATATAATAACAGCCGCACAGGTCGATCGATCAGATTAAGCTACGCTTGCCGCGGTTAGTCTGTGGATGGGTGACCATCTTTACATACCGTGACCCCTCCGTGCCTCGGAAAGCACGTTATGCCGTTGGTCCCGGCTGTCATTCGTGGATCTTTGACAGTCGTTACGGGTAGTCAGAAGCCCGAAAGTCTGACAACCAGTCTAACCAAGGGGTCGTATTACCCAGTAACTGGGTTGTGGAGATCAGATGGGAAAAGGCTAGGCAGATGATGATATTCACGTGTATCGATTTCAATCATGTCAGTGTTTCAAAATCAACGCTTATTTCTTAAGCTTATCACATGACTGATCTATTATTGTATTGTGATAACCTGCATGCTCTGTATGTATACTCATGTTTCCACAAATAAAGACTCTTGAATCTTGAATCTGAACTTCGACTATAAGCGTCAATAAAAACCTTACAAGTAATCTATCTAACTATACTAATTATACAGCTGTAGAGTTTGTTTGTTTGAACGCGATAATCTCTAGAACTACCAGTCAGATTTGAAAAAAATTTTTTGCATCTGATAGCCCAATTCTTGAGGAAGGCTATAGGCTATTTAATATCACGCTATGACCCTTAGGAGCCGAGCAAAAAGAAAAAAAAGTCAGAATAAACGCTAAGCGAACACGACGTGTTGCGACGGGGTGCGGGTACAAGAAATTTCACGCGGACGACGTCGCGGGCAGAAGCTAGTGTTCGTTATTCTAAGGATACTTTTCAACATGCAAACATTAGAAGGCGATCACTCTAACAAGTTTTGTGAGTTTTCTAAAATAACAGCGGAAAATTGGAACGGTCTTAGATTAGGAAGCGAACCGTCTAAACTGCAGAAGGAAGATTACACAAAATTATACGTTCAGAACGCGAGTGTTTGTTTGGAGAGAAAGCCAAGTTTGTATTTCTGCCGGTTTTCTGGTACGTACCTAACCATAACAAATTAATAAAAGATAAAGAAACCGTTAGAGTTTACTCAAATCTACCGTATTTTTATTATGTTCGCCTTCATTTGTTTTTTTATGTCTGTGTCTATTCAGGGTCAAATTAAATTAGCTAGCGAAACTGCAGATGTGATAGGTATCGATAACTAAACACGATAAAATAAAAAATAAAAATATTTGTTGTTTTTTTGGGGGTCAACGACCGCTGGTACTGTTGTTACTTTGAAGTGTAAATTGAGAAAATCTGTTTTCTTTTGTTTTCTCGTATTTAGATTTTGATACTCACCACGTCTATGAAGTTTACACACAATAAACTGATTTTCTAAACTGATATTTCAACTTTTCACGTGATTACACTAACTGCGGTCAATGACCCGACAAAACAATCATCAAACTAATTTGTGTTTCGTTTAATCTTGTTTAGATATCGCTACCATCACGTCTGCGGAGTTTCTCTAGGTAATTCAATTTTACCCTGGATAAGCATAATTATGTATTTATTCGTATCATTTAATCAAGTATAATTTTTAAAGGAAAAAAAAACAATTAAAATAATGTTCCTTCATGTTATGTTAAAAAAGGCATTCATTTTTGAGCCTTTTCTTATTGAAAAATATAAGTGTTTTTTTTAACAAAAAAGGGCAGTTTGAGGTGAGGCATTGTGAGGCGTAAGTGACAATGGATTAAATCAGACTTCAAAAATAATACGTTTACTTGAAATTTTGCAAACACTTAATCTCCTCGTACAGTGAGGCACGTGGAGTGACGTCAGCTTAAGATACGTCCGCACGGCACACCCCGCATGTAGCATGGACACGTTTTCACACTACTTTATCTTTTCATCGTGGCATAAATAACTCGCGCGGTAGTTTTCTTGGTTTTCGTTCAAGTATAAGGTTGAAACTGTCTGTATGAGAATCAGAGAACAGTGACACATCTCTGAAGATGCGTTCAGACAGTGCAATGCTTTACATTTCTTTTTATGCCCGATTCCTCAGCCTGGGGCATGGTTACAAGCGTGGTTTACCATTTGAAGAACATGCCTCACACTGTGGACGCAACTTTAGAGACTTCGAAACTTATCAAGAACTTCGTCTTCAATAATTACTGCCACGTTGCGTTGGTCTAGTGGTTTTAAGCGTGACTGCTGAGCATGGTGTTCTGGTTTCGATCCATATGTCGTGCAAAGTGTTTTTGGTTATTTCTAAAGAGATTATCCACTTCAGAAAAAAAAACACTGGCACTCCGGGAGTGCCGACAGAAGTAAAAACAAAACACAAACAGAATACTTTGCCATCATTCACTGTCATATCGGATATCATTAAAACCGAGTACATACATCCCGAGGACAGCCGAACACATCCGAAGCGGATACATTTTAAATAGTCTTAAAAAAACACGCGCGGTGTCGCTTACGGTAACAGTGGCGCGAGTTCAATGCTTTTTTCCCATCTCAAAAAATGAAAAATGTCCAACGCCTAAAGAAGTTTTCACTTCAAAAATGACATGTTATGTCACTATCTCTAAACAATCTTTGACGCTTCAAACGTAACTACAATGAGAGGTTTTCTTAAAAAAAAATTGTTTCAAAGAACTCGGTAGATGGCGTTGTACTGACTATGTTACTAGGTGCCAAAACCAAAACGCTTGGAAAAAAAACATTGCGTCGCGTCAAATACGCTCGTTGACTGACACTTTTGTTCGCTTTCGTTTTACGATCTCAAAATTACATCCAAGTGAAATAATCAAAAAATGATGTGAAGTTCCGTTCCTTGCAGTAACTTACCAAGGTCAGCGCCATCTATCCAGCGACTAGGGAAGAGTTAAAAAAAAAGGAAAATCCCTCATAAGAAATCTCGTTAGATTTTTTTTTCTACCCACGTTCCAAACAAAAGCGAACACAAAGATAAATAAACAGTGGGCGAAAATTAACACACCACTTCATCACTGCTGACCCAGAAATGAAAGCAAAACGTCAGAGTGACTGGCCATTCCCAAAACAACAAGGGCAAACTAAAAATATATAAAAAAAGAAGCCTTTCTATTTCTGGTTCAGGACTCCTTTTTGAACACGTTGTGTTTCAGAGCTATTGTAGGGTTAAATTAAAAATATTTAGGTAGGCACATTTATCTATAACTAGCTGCGCCCCGCGGTTTCACCCGCGTCAATCCCGTGGGAATATCGGGATAAAAAGTAGCCTATATGTTAATCCAGGGCATCAGCTACCATTATACTTTGAGTAAATGCATGACAGATATGGTAAGCGCCTGTGTCTCATTTGAAGTGCATACATACGAAAGATCCGACAGACATATACCTACATTAAAAAAAAAACACAAACTTAACTAAAACTTACAAAAAAATCATTGATTGCAGCCAATGAGGTAACAGAAATAAAGGTTTTCTTATTTCTTTCCAAGTCAATAAAAGCAAGCTGTGTTGCACAGACAATGTCTATTGTACTTATTGTTGAATGGGATGAAATTATTTCCTCTCGTCGAGAGCAGTCTCAGTGGGAGAGTAAACTTGAGCAGTAACTGTTCTGTACATAGAGAGCAAAGTGGAATAGAATTATGAATAACTAGCTGTGTCTATATGTTAATCCAGGGTGTCAGCTACCTCCATACAAAATTTTTGTCAAAATTGGTAGCGCCGTTTGAGCGTGAAGAAGTGCTGCTGTACAACCATCAAATACCTTATTTAAATTGAACCTTATTAAATAGATGTTTTTGTTGTACTCTGAGAGCGAAATAAATTATTATTATTATTATTACACAAACTTTCGCCTTTATAATATTATTGTGATTAAGTGTATTATTGAAATAATTTTTTCTCTCTTTTACCGCTGCTTACTTTGATTCGCCTATACAACAATATCTATCTTACCATATTATAATCAGCCTATAATGTTCCCACTGCTGGGACACAGGCCTCCTCTCAATGAGAGGGAGTGGGCCGTAATCCACCACGTGGGCCCAGTGCGGGTTGATGGATGTCACATGTCTTCGAATTTTTGGTTCTAGGACATGCCGGTTTCCTCACGATGTTTTCCTTCACCGTTTTGAGAGCAGTGGCGATGAAATTATTTACACAAAGTAAAGCGCCTGTGTGGGTTAAGAAGGTTAAATTTTGCAGTAAATCATAATTTACGAAATAAATTCGATACTAGCTGCCCGAAAGCCGCTAACCGTAGCAAAACGTTCAGGTAATGATGTCTACTGCCAGTTACTAACAGTTAGTAACTGTAACCCGGCACTGCCCATAAATCATGGTACGCCACGGATCGTTACTCTCCCGTTTCCTGCCAATCGATATTTACGAGCATTGAGTTATCCTCGCGGTGGATAATGTTTTCTGCTATTTATGTATATCAGTATGACCTAGTGAGCGGGTTGTTAATGTATGAGCCTGGAAGATGGTTTTACCATGTTTTGGTGATACGAACGGTGAGTATTGTTCGTCGAATCGTTGAGCTCCTCAAGTTCTGAGTTGAGCCGCACGATTTTTGACAAATGCGTGCACTGATTGGACAGGTCCGCTCAATCTGTGTGGTTCTTTCCTCAAAAGACCATTTCAGACACCAATCTACATGGTCTTCACACGATCTGACCAAGATTTTGTCTGGACTTTAAAAGAGACTGTGACTTCTGAGTTTGTATCGGCCTTTCTTCTCAGAATAGTCAGTTAGGAAACGCCGACCTCATCTAGTTTAAAAAAAAATATGATTGACGTGTAAAAGTGTTTGTACAAACCTACTTACAGAAATAAAAATCATTTATCATATACGGGAGAACGTAACGAAAAACTTTTGCAGTGACATTCTGCACCTGAACCCAATATTGTTGCCGGACGGCGCGTACGTGTTCCACGCGCGCTTCAAAGAGATGTCAGCATCGAGGAGGGGCCCAATAGGGCCGAAGCCTGCCGGGTCAGCGGGATTGTCCGAAAGGGTTACCGCTGGCCCGGAACATAAAGAGCTAAGGAAGGAACACGGGTGGGTTTAGTCAGTAAGAGCCTGACACTCCCTTCCGCTCCACCCAGAGCGGGAGGGGTCATTTGATGATTTACCATCCGCAAAAAAAAACCCATCATTGTGGAATTTTACGTGGATTTGAACTGTAAATTTCGAACTTTATTGCAAGTTTATTTATTGGAAAACAAAACTTATTATGGCCTTCTCTTGCCTATAATATCATGATTTTTAAACTGGAATCAATTTTAGAGTTGACAAAACCCTTGGGAAAGCCTGGACTAGTTTAAAATCTCCAACACGTAATAGATAAGTATAGTTTTCAATATGTTTTGTTCCAAAAACTACTTCTTATAACTATATAGAGGGTGTCCGATAAAATGGGTAACCTCTTCAGGGGTCATTGTACTTATCATTATGAACAACTATTACTATGGGGCCAAACCTGAAATCGCGAAAAAAGAATCTGCAGTTTCTTATAGTTTGACGAGTTATGCGAACATAAATTTAAGGAACAGCTGATTTTTTTTCGCGATTTCATGTTTGGTTTCGTCGTAAAAGTTATTCACAATAATAAGTTCAATGACCCCTTATGAGGTTATTCATTAATTACCGGACAGCCTGTATATAAAATTCAAAGTCCTGACTCACTGTTATATCAACGCACAGCCTTAACCGCTGGTCCTAGAGACATAAAATTTGGAGGGAGTGTTTTTTGTGAAGAGTTGGTATCCACTAAGAAAGGGTTTTTTGAAAACCCCTAAGAGGGTGAATGGGGGGAGGATGAAAATTCACGCGGACGAAGTCGGATGCAGAAGCTAGTAATGAAAAAAATATAAAAGAAGTAGTTTTTGGCTTTCAGTTTAATAGGACTATATTACAGGCTAAAAATATAAATTAAAATCGTACAACTACATTCACAAACAAATTACCTATTGTTTTCCGAATTACAAATGTTTCAATTGCAGGCTTGCCCCAAGCGGTGTTGTCGTTTCCCATACAATTTGTTCAGTGAGTCGACAAAGTGCAACTGTACATTATAATATCATATTCATAACAATGGCCACGACACAATCGTCGAGTGGCGGCTAAAATGGCGCATTTGTGGGTTGTAGCACGCACCTATTTACCCGCCATTTACATCTGGTTGGAGTTTGGTTTGCGGAGTGATGTGGAATGATGCTTGTGCTGATAAAGTCATGTTTTGGATTTTTATGATATCTGAACTGAGTGTGGCTTTCAAACTCAATCTTATTTTAAATGTTAGCTTAAAGTATGTAAAATTATTATATTGATTTTGTGTAAGTTAATTATATAAATTAATGTAGATACTTCCATATTTTCCACAAAAGCTGAAAACTTATTACCTACATTTTAAAATGTTTATTTCAATTAAATGACACACCACAGGCACTTTTGAATTGTCAAGGAGTCAGTCAGTCAGAAAGATGAAGCTATAGTTGCCCATTCCAAAAGCGTAGTGGGTACCTATGGAGAGGAACGAGCATTAAACTCCATGGACACTGTTTTAAATCAAAATATTGTTACATCTATAGAGGTATGAGGAACAGTATTAACGAGTCGTGGTGGTTTGAGTGACCAAGTGAGTGTCGTTGGTTCCACATTTAAGTTTTTTGACACTGATTTCCGAAATTAAAGTTATTTTTCACTTTGTTGTTGTTTTTTTTTTTGTAAAAAGGTTTTTATTTTTCACTTTTTAATTACAGTTACTTGCTATGTAAATATCAGTGACAGGAAGTTATTAAAACATCATCAATATAAACTAAGTGGAAAAAAAAACATATTATTGAATCTAACTTAAAAACTACCGAAAAAAAAATAATTATGCAAATCCGTGTATATATAACGGAGGTAGGTATGCATGAAAATACATTAAAAAATATATAAACATCGAAATTGAAACCGCCTGCATTTTCGAAGTCTCTTAGTAAATAAATAAAAGATAAGAACAGGCAAATGATTTGAATGGAGAGCAGTGGTGGCCACGGAAAAACCTTAAGAGTTCTAGGTCGTAGGTTTTAACCCAGACAGGCACTTTACTTTGTGTAAATTATTTCATCACCACTGCTATCAAAACGCGAACCAAAAATTCGAAGACATGTGACATCTACCAACCCGCACTGGGCCCGCTTGGTGGGTTACGGCCCACTTCCTCTAACTGAGAGGAGGGCTGTGTCCCAGCAATGGGAACATTATAGGCTGATTATGATTCAATGATTTTAGTTCAATAACCCTGCACAGGTATTATTTATCGCCTATTTCATTCTTGTTGATCAGATTTCGTACAGAAGAGATTAAACGATATCGGATTACCGAAGCCTGTTAACGAAATACCATCGGCAATTATAAAGCTATTTAGAATTTAGATTGCGGTTTAATTGTTGTTTAATTCTATTGTTAGGGTATTTGTAATTTGTTTGGCATAAATTTACAGGCACCGGCAAAGTTTACAAATTACAAAAAAAATTGTCGCCAGATTAGTTTTGTGTTAAATTAAAATTAGTTTTGGTTATAGGTTTTAATTTAAGAGTACTTACGACGTACGGCGTTTCATTTCAAACTTTCAAGCAGTTTTTTTTCGAAATGAATGAAACGATTTTAATGAAACTTCATACGCATAAGCAGGATACGAAGGTCTAAAAAGTTAGTGAAGACCATTTTCGAAATGTCTTATTTAAAAAAAGATAACTGAAAATCTCTGTTTCTATGGAAAATTTAAAATCGGTGTAATTTGGCTGTCACACTAACTTTTTAGACCTTGGTATCCTGCTTATGCGTATGAAGTTTTATTAAAATCGGTTTATACATTTCGAAAAACAAGGGCTTGAAGATTTGTATGAAATGCGGGACTTCGTAAACCCTCTTAATCAGTGAGGTACTTTAAAACCAATTAAGCCACCTAAAGTTGTATTTAAACACAAAACTTATTTATGCATTAAATTATTCCAAAATATACAGGAGTATCATGAGAATTGTTTAAATTATGGTAACTTAATCATTTTTAGACAATAATTAAAACCATTGTTTATGAACTCAGCTAAAACACCATTTAAAATTTTTTGTCTGTGGCATACCAACAGTAAGATTGAAGCATCGAATAGCTTGTTTCGTCTAAATACTGTTTAGACCATAGATATCCGGTTTAGATGGTTCAACTTTTATTTATATTGTCGCCTGGGATATAAATGGATACATCCCAAAATCAAATTCATTTTCTAATTTAACCGTGCTTATTCCGTAGGAGTTACTAGCGTAGCATACAGTTAAGGCTCAAATTTAACACAATTCGGACAATAGTTCCACAAATTCTCACTACATTTAGGTTGAACAAAATTTTGGGCACAGCCTACATTGCGGTTCGGCGCGTGCTACATATCGGCTACGACGTAGCACGTAGATATCCGCTACGAGCCTACGAGACACGTAGCATGTTGAGCGCAGCAGTGTAACAAATGTACAGATTTTATTTGACGGGATTTTGTTTCCAGTTCGCGTAGAATAATGATGATTTAACACCTTACTTGAACACTTATAGGTAGGTTGAATATGATCCTATTACAGTTCAAAAGCCCACACAGCCGTGTCAGATAGAAGGATGGTTAGTAATAGGGCTCTGTTGGCACCCTTTGAGTACGGGCCCTAAAAATAGTTTTATTTACCATCTTGGAGTTTGTCCATCGTCAGTAATCTGCCTTCATTAAAGTCCTATATGTTAATGAATTTCAACCACAAGTCCGACCTTACCACCTCAAAAGCAGCATAGCGACCTTTCTTTATCCCCATACATGCGCATAAGTACCACTTATCTTATCGGTAAAACATTTCACCTTAACAAGGTGCAGTCCAAAAATAGGACCCATCTAATTCTACCTTAAGACGTTTTCTAATTAAAGGACCTCCATTGAGTTCCATAGAAGGGCGACCGTTTTACGAATTAATCTGCCCTGTTCGGGTCCGGACATAAAATATTCGTGGGTGATCCGTCCTGGGGCGTGGGGTGTGTCGTGGGTGTTCGATGAATCAGGTCTTAGGGTGATTTCCAGAGGGGAGGTTTGAACGCTCTGTCAAAAAAAAAGCGCATTATGTTCTTTTTTGTTCGATTTACATTAGAATAAGTGATGGTCAACTCAAACCTATTAATTATTAAGAAAAAGCGCAGAATTGATTGGTCAAAACTAAGGGCGGATTTCATCATTGAACCTGAACGTGATCAACACTCCTAAACAGCGTTCAAGAGCTGTCAGTAACATCATTATTTTGTAGTATTGACAGTGACAGCTCTTGAACGCACGTTAGATGTGTTGATCGCGTTCCTCCTTCTCTTAAGGCTACACCAACGGCCTAGTGGCGCCCTCATCGTTTGTTTGGTTGTTTCTTTTATTTTAGAATGAAAATGCAGAAAATAAGCACGTTAAGTGGTGCTCCACAATATTATACCTTAATATTATTATAAAAACGGTAGTTTTACATTGTTTAGTTTTATAATAATCACTAAAACGGAAAATAGTGGCCACTATTATCCGTTTTAGATTATCATGCTTTCGTGATCATACGGATTGATGGTCTTACTAAAGCTTAGCGTTGCCCCATACTAGGATATTCTCCAGAACTATGTTCGAGCGATGTAGGCTATACAAATATTTGGGTCTGTTCAGGAATAATCCGTAAACTTCAAAAGCTAGTGCATCATGAAGCCGTCAAGTGGCTGATTGAAGGAAAGGAGAATGCAGGGACGCGGGCGCGGGGCGTACATCGAGAACATTCGAGCAAGATCGACCGCCTGCCGACCGTGTCGACAGCGCGGCCGACGCGCGTCCACCGCGCGGTTAGTTAATTACAAAAAATTTCAACGTTGTGACCTAGTTAATAAAACATAAATTCCTATGACTGAACACATAGCACGCGGCAACCGCGCGGTGGCCGCAAGAAATTTTTCACGCCGTCTAACTGAGCGTCTTTTTAGATCAGTTACATCTCTACCTACTCTTTGGGGAATACAGGCGAAATGATGCTATGTTATGTAAATATTGTTAATAGAAGCCATGACGTAACATGAGAGTCGTGAACTTAAAAGGGAACCTTCGGGCCGGTTTAAAAGGTCCTGTAATTAAGCATTAGAGTAATGGCGGCTTAAGCAACTAGAACATTACTTAGCCACTCAAAATTGATTTAATTAAACCGCAGGAGACCTGAGTTTGGTGTACTGGGAATTTAAAATAAATTGAATATACAGTTTCGTTTCATTTCTAAATAATTTTATCGACTACAAAATGTTCAGCCTCTGTTACTACTGGGACTCTATAGAGAGGATTCTGTGATGTAGAAAATCTATTTTGTTCTGCTTATGTTTTATTATTCAAATATGGTAGGCTCCAGTGGCGAAGGTTCCATATAAGCTGATTCCCCTTGGCTTCCCTTCTAAAATTCATAACACAACCACTCTATACTCAATTCATCATTGAAATATAATCACATCATACTGTAGGTATTTAATACACAATAAAATTAAAAGTTAAAATTAAAAGAGTTCCTGGAAGGACTTGGGGGAGGCCTTTGCCCAGCAGTGGGACAAT
This sequence comes from Oligia latruncula, assembly GCA_948474745.1. Taxonomy (NCBI): domain Eukaryota; kingdom Metazoa; phylum Arthropoda; class Insecta; order Lepidoptera; family Noctuidae; genus Oligia; species Oligia latruncula. The sequence goes on from OX419685.1 coordinate 20,842,685, forward strand.
ATAGGCTAAACAAAAAAAAAAAAGATGGCCGGTCATGAGGGGGTGGAATATTTTTATCCGGATATTCCCACGGCATTGACATTTACGCGGGTGAAAACGCGGGGCGCAGCTAGTAATTTATAATATTTATCGATTTTACTCCGACATGCGACAGTGCAGATTTTGTTCTTATAATTGCAATTTTTCTGACACATCATAAGCCAATCATTTATTCATTTTCGGTCATATTAAGCTTCGCTTTCAAATTATTAACTTAGGAAGGTACATGGGAAGTGCTATTTGATAGTCACATTAGCATAATACCTACATAACAGCCAAATAAGCAACAGTTGTCCAACTTAGCCGGAACCTGGTCAAACCATAAAATTTTACTGAACACATCGTTATTGGAGCAATTCGCTTACACGCCGTAATGCACGTTTTAATAGTACACTATACAATGTATAACAATGTTCTAATAGTGTTTAAAGTAACTGGACAAGCAATAAACAGTTTGTTTATAACATAGGTTTGTTAGAATCCATGGGGAAATTGAAAATTTAACGATGGGATGTTTTTAGGGTTCCGTACCTCAAAAGGAAAAAAACGGAACCCACTTTGACCGTCTGTCTGTCTGTCAAGAACCTTTATCTAAGGAACGCGTGGAGGTATCGATTATTTATAAATTCCAAATTGGTAGGTACAGTCAACAGCAAAAGTATCTACTTTTGCTGTTGACTGTACCTACCAATTTGGAATCATTCTCGTTCAATCATTATCGTTCATTAGTATTGAATTTCTGACTTTGATCATCTGATCAAAGTCAGAAATTCAATACTAATGAACGGAGTTCGCATCAGAACTGTGTGGCGTCGAAGTGATTCAAAAGTATTCTACGTAGTAAGTATTCTAAGTAGTAGTACTTCGACGCCACACAGTTCTGACGCGAACTCCGTTCATTAGTATTGAATTTCTGACTTTGATCATCTACTTTTGCTGTTGACTGTACCTATTTTTTTTTTTTTTTTTTTTTTTTTGAAAATGGCATCTCGCAGTTCAACCATAGGGGTTGTCGACTGCTCAACCGGACTTTCCTGTGGATGCCACAATAAATTGGGCCTCCAGCCAGGGCATAAAAACTTAAAAACTAAGCGACTACACGCTAAGGGCACCCCCCCGGGGGGTTCGGACCTCGGCTTAGGGCGTCGCTGGGAGAGGACAGCAAGGGACAGGCTGGATCGGAATTATTATTTAATGGGGGCGAATTTAAAGCTACAGGCTCAGCGGCGCGGGCTGGCTCGAGCAAGGGTCGGGGTGGACATGGTACGGGGTGTCGCGACGGGCCTCGACGGCGAGGACGGAACGACGGATGTCGGGACTTGTACTTCTTGAGAGTACTGGTAGATTTACTACTCTCCTGGAGGAGAGTAGTGGCGTCGTCGGGGGTGGTGAGGGTATGCCTTGGTCGGCGAATCCTACTTATACGGGAGGGAGTGTAACGGGAGGCCGCCGCAATCAGGGGATTGGGATGCTTTATAGCAGAATCGAAGTAGCGCTTGGAGAGGCGCTTCATGAACTGCTGGACGGTGGGGAGTTTGAGATCGACGTGGAGATTCACGTTTCGGACATAGAAGGGGGCACCCGTGACCTTTCTGAGGAAACGGTTTTGGAGGGTCTGCATTTTATGCAGGAAGCGAGGGTTGGCGTGCGCGAAGATTACGCAAGCGTACGTCATGATGGGACGGATGACCGCGGTGTAGAGGCGCAATTTGCACCTGAGGGACAATTTGCTGCGGGCGGTCAATAAGGAGTGGAGCCTACCGAGAGCGAAAGCAGCGCGCGAACGCGCCGTCTTTATGTGCTCTTTGAAGTTGAGACGGTGATCGAGAATTACGCCTAGGTACTTGGCTTGCTTACCCCAAGGGATCGGCTTGCCATACATAGAGATCGGGCTGGGGAGGGGGGTGAATTTACGCGGCTTTGAGAAAAGTACCGCCTGACTCTTGTCGGGATTAACCTCGATTCTCCATTTCCGGAACCAATCGCCTAAGGCGTTTGCGGAGGTTTGGAGCTTGCGAGCGATAGAGCCCTGATTGGGACCTGAGCAGTAAACGGCAGTGTCGTCGGCGAAGAGAGCCAACTGTGCCGAATTACTTTTGGGGATGTCACTGGTGAACAGCGTGAAAATGAGGGGGGATACTACGGAGCCCTGGGGGACTCCGGCGCGGATCGGGTGGGGGGGGGAGAGAGCACCCTCGATGCGGTAGCGGAAAGTGCGATCCGACAGAAAGTCTCGAAGGATGAGTACGAGACGGTCTGGCACACCGAGAAGGTAGAGCTTATATAATAAGCCATTGTGCCAGACTTTGTCGAATGCTTTCGCTATGTCAAAGAACAGAGCGCCCGTTGACGCACCGCGCTGAAAGGCAGCGCTAATGTGCTCAACGATGCGGTGGACCTGATGGATGCATGAGTGTTTAGTTCGAAAACCAAACTGCTCGTTAGGGATAAGGCTCTTTGCTTCGGCGTAGTCCTTGAGACGCTTATAGATAAGCCTCTCGTAGATTTTGCCAAAGACATTGAGCAGACTGATGGGGCGGTAACTGGAGGGCTCAGACTTGGGCTTGCCTGGCTTTGGGATACCGATGACCGTGGCTTCTTTCCACGCTTGGGGGAAGATGTTATTGCTCAGAGCGCCATTGAAGATGGCGGTCATGAGTAGAATGAGTGGAGCGGGGAGGAGTTTGTACACCCTATTGGTGATACCGTCCGAACCGGGGGCTTTGCGGGTTTCGAGCCCTTTAACGATGTCTTGCACTTCGTCAGGAGTGACGGGAGGCAGAGGATCATCAGGGTCTTCGACTGGTGGTAGGGAGGCTCTACGTTCGACCTCAGCGTTCACCTTATCGATGTGCGCTTGATCTACTAGTTGAGAGCTGGGGGAGCACTGGGACTCTAAGCTGGCGGCGAGGCATTCGGCTTTGTCGGGGTTGTCAAAAGCTACGGACTTGTCGGGGCGTATGAGAGGAGGTACAGTGGCCTCTTCGGGGGAGCGAAGCTTCCTCTGAAGCTGCCAGAAGGCTAAGTGATTGGGCTCTAGTTCGCCGAGCAATTTGGCCCATCCCTCGGAACGCAGCTCCGCTATGCGTTTCTTTACAGCACGCTGTAAATGGCGCATATGGGCTTTGTTCGCGTCACAGGGAAAAGAGTCGTAGGCACGAATGGACGCGTTCTTCTCGGTTATCAGATCACGTACGTCAGCGGGTAATTTCCAGCGATGGTCTTCCATCACTGGCACTTCCCGTGAGCAATCCGTCAATACGGATTGAACGTGATCTGTAAACGAGGCGATCGCTCCCGTTGTGTCCGCAACTGAGACAATTTGCTCGGGAATAGAGTCTAAGTGAGGTGACGTGGTGGATTTCAGTCTTTCGCTTACTTTCCTCCAGTCGGTTACTATCTTGGTCGGAGGGGGCTGGTTGGGATCACGGGGGCCCGAATAGGGGGCTAGGTGAATAGTGACGGGACGGTGGTCGGAGTTGAGCTCTTGGTGCGTCTCGATAGATTGCAAACGGAGGTTTACATTCTTGAGTAGCGCTACGTCGAGCACGTCAGGAAGATGGGTGGGATCACCGGGATAGTGAGTGGGATGCATCGGAGCGATGACATCGAAGTTAAGGGTGGCGCCTAGGTTGAACAGGATTCTACCTCTGGTAGAAGTCGTGCTACTGTTCCAGGCGGGATGTTTGGCATTGAGATCCCCCGCCATGATGACGGAGTCGCTCATACCGAAGAGGGCAGTGAAGTCTTTGGTGAGAGAGATGGGATCCTCTGCACCAGCCGTGGGCGGGATATAAGCCGAGATGATTAATAAGGATTGGTGGCCGGTCATGCCAAGCCGACAGATAGAGACCTCCAGGTGAGATAGGAGAGGAGGAGGGTCTATAGGGGAGCAGTGAAGGGACTTTTTGAAGTAGATAAGGGTACCACCCTTGTGACACCGAGACCTGTCATTGCGAACTATTTTAAAGTTGGCAATGTTCGGGTTACGGTGATGGGGCTTCAGGAAGGTTTCCTGGACTAAAAGGACGTCTAGTTGATGGTCGCGGAGGAAAGTGGCGATCTCATCACGCTGGCCAGAAATGCCGTTGGCATTGAAGAAACCTATTTTAAGGGATCGGGGTTTGGTAACACCTATTCTTTGTATATCCATTGGAGTAGCTAGAATTTTAGGGTTTGCAGGACTTGCGTAATCTCGGGATACGCATTGAAAATCTCGGCAATACGCCGGGGATTGCCATTGCAGGCTTGAATTTCCGCTGCCATCGCGTTAGCTGGGGCGATAAACGATGCATAAGCACCGATTATAACCTCCATGCTGCTGGGCTGAGGGCCGGAGACGGGGGATTGAGTGAACCTACTGGGGCGCGGGGCAGCGGTAGTGGGGTAGACTACTGGAGCGGCAACTGGGGCCGAGGGGACTGAAGGGGCTACTGCTGGCGGTGGGACGGGGATTGCCATCAGAGCTGGGGGGGTCGGGGGTTGGGCGGGCACCGAAGCTGCGGGAGCTTTCTGGTGGAAGAGGTTTGCCCAAGGAGAGGGTCGCTGGGGACTGAGCCTATCGGGCATTTGTGAAGATGGAATCTTCACAGAAGAAGGACTTTCTCTATGCTGACGATCGCTTGCGCGCTTCGCCAGTTTAGAGGAGGGGGCTTTCGGGGCTTTAGGGCAGCCCCGGTAGTTAGCCGGGTGCCCGGATTGGCCGCAAAGAACGCAGCTCGGTGGCTCTGTGCACAGAGTGCGGTCCTTGGGGCGGGAACATTCAGCTGTTCCGTGATCGCCTAGACACTTGACGCATCTAGGCGTCGCGTAACAGTGGGACTGTGAGTGGCCGTATAATTGGCACCTATGGCATTGTCCAATGAGGTTGGACTTTCGGGGCTTTTCGATGGAGATTCCCGAGAGGGAACAGACTGACCTAACCTTAAAAATGGGATGGTGACCGTCAGTGGGGTCGCATACGACAAGGACCATGTCGTAGACTAAGCCTTTTTTCGCTCTGTGTAAGCGATGGACGGCTGAAACGGGAATGCCTTGTGAAGCAAGGTCTTCTTTGATCTCCTCGGTGGAGATTTCTTTGGGGATGCGCCTAATGATGACGCGGGTGGGAGCTTCCTCCGGAAGGGAGTAGGTATGGAACGAGTAGTTCCTTGCTTGGAGGAGTCGGGTAAATTCCCTGTAGTCCGAGGACGAGGGAACCGTTACCTTGATACCCTGTTGGGTAGATCGGGCGTTGGTGTAGTTGATCTTGCGATCAACACACATTTTAGAGATCTCGGTCCATTTGGACTTCTCCTGAATGTAAACAGGGGGAGGGGGCCGTTGCTTCTTAGCAGCGGGAGGGATAGCACTAGGGCTAGAAGTGGGGGCGGCCTGAGAGGTGGGGGCGGCCTGAGAAGTGGGGGCGGTCTGAGAGGTGGGGGCGGCCTGAGAAGCGGCGGGGGAGGCGGCGGAGGGCGGGGTGGGGGGGCGGGGGGACAGGGTAGCCGCTACTGGCTTTTTGGCTATGCTGGAGTGGGAGGATGAGCCCTTCTTTCTCTTGCCTCCCTTTCCGACGACTTCGTAGTCGTCTTCGGAGGAGGAAGAGGCGGATAGTGCATCATCCGAGTCTGGCTGAGGAACGGACGTATCCATGTCCTCGGGTTGGGAGGCGTCTATTGTCTGAGAGACAATAGGGGCTGGCACAATAGGTACCGAAAGGGGGGCTGCGGCGACCTTAGTCGGAGAAGTGACAGAGGGCTTAGTGGGTTTGGCGGAATCCATTGTTGGGACGGACAATGGCGCCGGCATGGGATTAGCCGCGACGGAGGGGGCTGAGCCTTTGTCGGCCGTAGGCGGCGGCGACGGGCAATCGAAAAAGTCGCAAAAATCTTCGACATTGACGTTCGGGAGGGTTGGCTTCCGGAAACCAATTAGATGGGCGCCATATTTGGCGATAAACGATTCATCTTTGAAGAGAACCTCCTTGACGAATGCCAATATTACGGCATCCGCCATGGTGGCTCTATCGGAGGGAAGGGGCCGGGAGAAGAATTTGCATAGGGGCGTGAAACCCTAGGGATCCTAACGAGAACCTAGCCCCGGGTGGGAATGCCCGGGGGTGAGTGGATCCTACCCTCCCTGTCGGGTGAAGACAGGGAGGTGAGTACCTAAGGTGAGCCCTAAGCTTGTAACCCGTCGCTAATCTTATTGCGCGGACGGGGTCCTAACCAGTCAAGTGAAATGGGTGTAGAGACACCCAGACTGGTTCTAGTACGAAGGGGTTGACACACCCAACCGTACTAGATGCAAAGCTGTTGAGAAAAGGATTAGTTACAAAGCTAGGCTTGACTAGGAGACCCCCCAAGGCCAAGATTCTAGCTCCCGATTCCAATTGACTGCCTCACCCTGAAGGGGCGAGGCTGGTGGATTGGGGCACCACCCACTTGGCTTCGTTGACACCGTGAGGTTTCCACCAAGGACCACGAAACTGTGGTTTTACCCAGAAGGGGCCACAACAATCGACGAACGTTTTATTTGACGTTAAACTGTTAAGAAATACTCTATCAACAGTGCCTTGAAAAAGGCAGCTATTGATAGAAAACGGGTCGTAGTCGAAGACTACGGAACTCGTTACGGCAAGCGTAACGAAACCGGGCGGCGAGAGCAGCGAAACACGATGCAGCGGCGGAGAGCGGCACGTCAATGTTGACTGTACCTACCAATTTGGAATTTATAAATAATAATCGATACCTATTATCGATATTTTATAAACATTACGGTCGCTAATCATATTTGAATCAACATACAACCTGACATTCACCTGCAAATTGCAAAACACTTAAGAAAATTTGAATATAAGGCTTTATAAGGATACCGCACCCCTCTTAAAATGATACTTTAATAGCAGAGCGTTCGTAACGAGTGTCGTCCTCTATATCTACAAGCAAGAGAAGATAGAAACTCAATAAATACAAGCTTACGATACATTATTACGTTTCGGTAGGCGTGGTAATTATACCCGCATCACACGAAGCAGGAGATTATTATCTAAATAGTTCATAATTAATACTACCTACAACCACAGCGCTGGAGTTGGTATAACAATAAATTAATAATTATCAGTTTCACTGTGGGATCGTGTTTGTGTAAGGTTTTGTAAAAAGTGAATGTTAGAGAGATTTATTTAATGAAGGTTTTATTCTGCCTAGCCTTTTCCCAACTATGTTGGGGTCGGCTTCCAGTCTAACAGGATGCAGCTGAATACCAGTATTTTACATGGAGCGACTGCCTACCTGAACTCCACAACCCAGTTACTGGGTAATACGATACCCCTTGGTAAGACTGGTTCTCAGACTTTCGGGCTTCTGACTACCCGTAACGACTGTCAAAGATCCACGAATGATAGCCGGGACCAATGGCTTAACGTGACGCATCCACAGACCAACCGCGGCAAGCATAGCTTAACCTGATCGATCGACCTGTGCGGCTGTTATTATTTAGCCACGGGCCCCTCTTTTCAAGGTTTATTTCTCAATAATATTTCGATTCAAAAGATCATTACCCGTTCTTCTCTATAGGAACCAATTATTGCACTTTGAAAATAGCAACTAGCTGTATTATTCTGACTGACTGACTCCTTGACAATTTAAAAGTACCTGCTCCAGTTCAAGATTTTTGAGTTTTACGTGAAACTGCACAATAAAAAACTGGTACTTTTTGAGTTTTACGTGAAACTGCACAATAAAAAACTGGTACTTTTTGAGTTTTACGTGAAACTGCACAATAAAAAACTGGTACTTTTTTACTAGCGTTTGGACACAACTACACTCTACTCAACTTGAACTAAACTCGTTACGTAACTAATACAAACAGTAATCAGCCATTATGTCAAGTAATTTCAGTCAAGTGTTGTTATTTCAGTCCGACCAGTCAACATAAGTTTGACAGTCAAACTAAATGTTGTGTTAATAAACCTTGCCGAGACCTAATGTAGGATTAATTTACTTTGAAATTCCACATAGTACCAAAACACTACAAAAACCAATTTCATTTTTTTGCCCCAACTTGAGAACAAAGCTAATAAAATATTTCACCCTAAATATAAAGGAGGATGTTAGGAACAAAGCATCGGCTTCGCACAGTAACACGCGATTTTTCATACAAACGATAATCTAATTACTGATGTGACAGCTGATACTGGCATGTGTTTTATTTGACATTGGATATATAATTTTTTGTAAGGAAATAAAAGAAAACACATCTTGTTAGGTACCTCCATCCACCTTCTTAGATGTCAATCAGAATTTAATGAGTTTACTTAGGCTGTGTGGGAGCAGTGGCATTGTAGGTCATAGGTACGAATCCTGTCAGGCACTTTACTTTGTGTAAATTATTTCATCACCACTGCTCTCAAAACGGTGAAGGAAAATTGTGAGTAAACCGGAATGTCCTAGAACCAAAATTCTAAGATATATGACCTTTACCAACCTGCACTGAGGCCACCCGGTGGTTTACGACCCAGTCTCTCTCACTGAGAGGAGGCCTGTGTCCCAGCAGTGGGAACATTATAGGCTGATTATGCTATGCTTTATGCTGCGTGATGTCCCACATAATTGCAACAAAACAGTCACATAGTCAAAGTTGTCAAAATGTAGATAGTGTAGGTACCGAAAAAATATACTGACGACACAAAACTGTACTGTCACTAAAAGACAAAAAGGTTCTTTTTTTTGCAGTGTGTGCACTGTTTTATGTCATCACTAGCTGCGTCCCGCGGTTTCACCCGCATAAGTTTCGATCCCGTGGGAATATCGGGATAAAAAGTAGCCTATATGTTAATCCAGGGTGTCGGCTACCTCCACACAAAATTTTATCAAAATTGGTCCGGCCGTTTGAGCGTGAAGAAGTATCAAACATATAAACACACACACGCTCACACACTCACAAACTTTCGCCTTTATAATTTTAGTGTGATCATCGGCAGCCTTGTTCCATCCACTGTGAGTCTGCCTCAACCTTTTTGTGCTCAGCACCCTTATTGCGTAACACACAATCAATCGGAATCTAAATCTGAATCATTTTGAAGCAAATTGCTAATCCATTGCTTCATAAGTTCGAAAAATTTGTCTGATCAACACGTAAATAACGCAATGAATGTTGTTGTATTGTCAAAATGAAACCGATTCCGATTGATAATGTGTTACGCAATTGCCCCGCTGCTTCCCTGGTATGTGCGACTCTTATCCAGGTCTTCCCACGATCTTCTATAGGTCGCCCATTGCCTGGCTACTGATCTGCTAATGTCAATATTTTTTTAGGAGGTTCTTAATTCGACTGTATTTTTTTTACATGTTACGCCACACCTCCGAAAATTAAATCGATTTCAAAAATTATTTTTTTAATTGATAGGGTTTGCCTCGGGAGAGAATTTATATGGGTCCACACATAGATTTTTTTTTTTGTCAAATATTTTTGGGTTAGCAGCGATAATACGTATTTAATCCACTTTGTATAAGTAGGAAGAATTATAACACCATCAAAGATCCACTTTTTGTATCTTTGATTATGTTATAATACTTCCTGTCACTGTTGTTTACATAGCAAGTGAAAAATAAAAACAACTTTTTAACAATTACATACATACACTCGAAAAACATAACCCTCCTTCTGGTGCAGTCGGGTAAAAAAATAAAACCGACTTTCAGAAAAAAACGTGAAAAGTGTTTTATTAAACCGTTTGGTTAATGTTTTAGAAGACCAATAATTTAAAGATATCAACCAATTCTGTATTTGGAACAATTTACATGAAAATTAAAAGGGACCTATTTCACTGTGTCGTATTCATTATTTTATACTCACGTGTATAATATTAACGGAAACGAAACAACTCTTAAATTAATAATGTATGTCCCTCGGAATCCACAAACCGACTAGAATTGAGAATATTAACAAAAAAATCCTTTCCAAACCTATTTGGAACGAATATTTTAGCTTAACTCTTGCAAAAAAGCCTCATTCATCCCATTTGATCCAACAAAGGCCGGGCGGCTTTATAAATTCAATTAATAATAACCGGATCGCCAGCCGTGTATGGAAGATCAAACCGGGCCGAATTAAAATCAATACCCGGATGAGATTGTGTCACCCGGATAAACTTGGGACGTTTATAGGCGAACTAATTCGGACGGCTATTTCTATTGTGGTTTTTTATCGGATTAATCGAGCATAATTGTCATTGTGAGTTGTTGTTCGGAATCAGTCCATTTTTGTGTATTTTGTTTTTGTTATTGAGGATAGCTAGACACAAAAATGGATTCCTGAAATTCGTAGGTATCAGGCTTGTCGAAATGATTCGATATGACAATAGTTATCTAAATTAACATTAATAAATCCCACTAATATTATACTTAAAGGCGAAAGTTTGTGAGTGTGTGTGGGGGTGTGTTGATATGTTTGTTACTTCTTCACGCTCAAAGGGCTGGACCAATTTTGATAAAATTTTGTATGGAGTTAGCTGACACCCTGGATTAACATAGGCTACTTTTTATCCCGATATTTCCACGGGATCAACATTTTCACGGGTGAAACCGCGGGGCGCAGTTAGTTAGTAGCTTTTTTTTTTTGTAAGCCTTTTCGTTTTTATAAATAAAATACAGGCACGCGTTTGTGAAGGAAAATTATTATCAATGCCCGCCTAGATTGAATTGTGCTCATAAACTTAGAATAGGGAGGTTCCACTTGAATTAATTCAATACCGAGTTATTTCTGTTCAGGCGTGGTGAGATTCATTTTGGCGTATAGCTCTGCACAGACGTAGACAAAACTGTCTGAAGATTGCCCAATGTCAGCATTCTGATTTCCTGACCCAATTGGTGCTAAACACGGATTCTGTAATTAAAGCTTTGAAGAGACTTGGCCTGACGGACTGCCTTCCATTTTAGCAATTAAATATTGTGACTTTTTGAGGAAGCCTCTCTCTATGATTTATAATAAATCATTGAGCACAGCTTGTTTTCCGAAAACTTGGACAGATGCACGAGTAGTGTCGGGTGACAAGTCCGCCGCGAATAACTATAGACGAGTATCTATTTTGTCTGTTTTTGTCAAGGTGTTCGAAGCTTTAGTATGCCCTATACTTTCGTGGCATGTGAGACAAACATTGATGCCTGAGCAACACGGCTTCATGAAAGGCCGTTCGACTGGAACCAATCTTGCATCCTTTATATATCGGATTTAGTCAACGCCGTAGACAGTGGATCACCTGTAGATGTAGGTAATCTACACCGACTTCAGCAAGGCCTTTTACAAGATGGTGTTTCTGACACCCTCAGGCGTACCTCAAGGCTCCCATTTGGGTGTGCCAACTACTCTGATAACGAGGAAATGGAACTGCCTTCGTTATACAACGTTATTTTTAGTATATGCGAAACCTGAATAAAGTTTGTTCAGAATAAGTAACTGAATCGATTCCAATAATTTTTACCCCATGTTATATTTTGTCCCAAAAATATTTAAAAAAGGTTAAAAGTTGGACACCGAGCGACACTAAGTAGGTTATCCAATCTCTGCGCCGAACGGTTAGGTACCTAGGTACTATTAGCAATGAGTGCAAGACAGCGCAGCGCGAGCATGTTTTTGTACGGACCAACAGGTAACTTTGTGATTTTTCATGATACAGGTTTGAAATTTTGTACATAGATTTTTTTCATAAAAATACTAGACACGTGTTTCGGGTTTCGCATATATACTAAAAATAGTATTGTTTATGTGTAGAAACAAAAATAATGTTGTATATGTGTACAAAGGGTGACGCAATCTAGCAAAGATCAAAGACTGACAGTTGTAATTTGAATTTACTGTCAATTTATGATGGCTGTAGATAAACAATGAATTCCCCTGAGTTCACATGATATTCTGCCAGTTGGCAGTTTACAAAATATATATTATAAAATAAAATATTCAACCAATCGAACTGACTAATCACAAATTAATTAGTTTGCTAGTTGGTTAATTAACTCATAGATTGATTCTCTCAACGCGTTGATTGATTCAACAAACGCTTGATTTATTACTCGTCTGTGAAAAGCTGTAATTGTCTTCAAGATAAATCCCAGTGTTATTAACTACATAGGTACTTTGGTATTGGTACCATTTTCATCGTCGGTATTCAAATATTTGCGAGGAAAGGAAATGCTGCTAAAACCTTCGTCGAGTTCTATAAAAGTGCGGAGCAAGATGATAACTTGTTAATATTTGCGTAACGCAAGATCTACAAGCGATAACATCTGTATTTGTCAAGTTATAAAAAATACGACCGCAACCTTCCCACTTTTATATGTATATCGTAAATTCGCTCTAACTCTTATTACTTTACTTAGCAAAGTAACACCAACTCTGAAACAAAGAAGATAAAGTTTATTTCTGCTCGTGCTGTAACCGTTCTTTTGCTTATTCCACGTTTGGAACTGGACTACGAGTGTGACGTCAGTGACCCCGATCTGTCGTGCACTAACAATACACGCTGGTATTCGCCTTAATCGTTTTTAATTAACCTGCACGTTGACGTGTCAGCCCGTATGTCAGGGTGCAATTATTTTCGACTTACGATCAAGTGCTGATTATGAATGTAAATTTTTGTTTCGGTTCAGGAAAAATTCTCACAAAAGAGGGTAAGGTTCGCTTTTGTTTCGTCAAATACAGGTTTTTAATGACCTGTTTTTTTTTGTACAAAAGTTACGAAACTGTAATAATTGAATACTTGGAAGTTTTCAAATGTGAGTAGTGAATGGAGAATGTTGAATATTTATTAGCGTGTACACGAAAACGTAATTTACAGAATGTTTTATTGCAAAAAAAATACTGTGACCTCACATTTAAAGAACCCTATATTTTGCTGTGGGGCGTACCTAGGCGAAGTTTGTTATTTCATTGATTGATTCATTCATTTAGCGTGATTTATGATTGATTGAAGAAGCTAATCAAAATCTATTTCTTACCTTTAGAAATTGCTTCTAACATTATAATTATTTACATGACCGGTAAAATCTCAAGTACTAGTTGCCTTTCACAAGTCGTTGAGGTATTAAATACTGAACAAAGAGACATTGAGTGCCACTTGGCACTTCATAGTATCCTAGTTAAAGTCCTCACTTTACCTTGGGAATTAATATTGAAACTCTAACTTTAATACGAGTCCCCACTTAATGTTTACACAAAACTTAATGCTAAAAGCGACAATTATGTTTCAAACAACTTAGGAATTTGAATAGTTACAAAAGACGAAATGTTAAAGCATATCTCAGAGACGGCTTAAAATGACTGACATCGTCATATCTAAAACTTAGGCAACTAATTGGGTAAACATCCAGCAAACTAACTAAAACATTTTCTACGTTGAAAACTCGAAAATGTTTTTGAAACGTTTTCAAAGCTTAAAATAGCGACCCGAACCAAAAATTTAGCTTTCAGCTCTACTAAAAGCGTCTCAAACACATTTTATCTGACCGTACCGAGTGCACATCTCTATCCCCATGGTATTTCGCCCAATTTCTGCACTTCATTATAAATGTATGTGCTGAAATCCTGATATTTCAGGATTTCCGCATCGGCTTGAAAATTTAATATTTACGCCCCAAGTTTTTTATTCGTACCGAATTTATTGAGGACTCCTGTTATTTGCTTTAATAACATGTTTTTTGCACTTGAATATCGGGAGGATTAATTTGACGCGTGATTTTCGTTCAAAGTGTCACTTTCGTGAATGTATTCACGTGTGTAGGTATTTATGTAGTGTAAATGTATTTTTAATGTAGCTAGGTACAGACGCCAGCACATCAAGCTACTACAATCTGTCAAATTTCTTTAATAGATTTTCAATTTTATCGCTACAGAACAAGGTTCAAAGTTGATTGGGAAAATTTGACAGTTTCGGGTAGCTTGATGTGCTGGTGTCTGTACAATGGTAGTCTTTTTTTGTTGCTGTCAGTTTAAGTGATAAGTTAAAATTTATTTTAATAAAATAATTAATGATCAGACACAATAGTGTTTAAATTAAGTAACAATTTCATTTTTTATAGAACTTAATTGAATTATACGAAAAACGAGTTCCGAAAACATTCATTATCATGCAACAACAGAACACAACAACACAACACAACAACAGAAACACAACACAACAGAATCATCGGAATCGCGTTTCTCGTTGCGACAACACATTCTGTTTCATATCATTAGTATTAATCCGCTTAAAAATTCGTCGAGTTTGTTCGTTATAATTGAGACGAACGTTAATAAGTTTTAATAACAGCACGGGATCCAATCAGAGGGTACCCGTAAGTGGAAACATTGGAAAAATGTTTTCAGATGAGAAAAGAAATGGGAAAAAACGGTTATTTTGATAACGATGCAGATCGGGAATTTGAAGGATAAACGTTAAGGCCCAATTAATTTCACCAAACTCTGTTAGAAATTATCTCATGTTAAGCATTTTGGTGGATTTATAATAGTGAGGCAGTATTGTTCGCCTACCATTTATAGGCAACGAATTTTATTTGATGAAATTGGATGAAAATTACTAGGTTTTTTTTACGATAGACGTTATTTGTGTTACAGAACTTTTTATACAAACGGGTTATGAGGATTTATTTACACATCACAAATTTTTGTCCAGCGACTTTCTTTTCTAGAAATGCAAAGAAGAAGATGCATTTTCGTTAGAATAGGTCTTCAGTTTAGAGAATTATCAAACATAGCAAAACAATCAGTCTCAGGCATCTTTGAATGCTGTGCTGTGATCCATACTAATATTATAAATTCGAAAGTAACTCTGTCTGTCTGTATGTTACCTTTTCATGCCTAAACCACTAAACGGATTTCGAAAAAATCTGGCAGAGAGATAGATTGCATCCCGGGGAAGGACATAGGATAGTTTTTATCCCAATATTCCCACGGGATCGACACTTATGCGGGTGAAACCGCGTTCTATGAAAAATTAAATTATATTATAACTAAAGTTAGTCTGTCTTCAAATAAGAAAATCGTTTTGTGTGGAGATTTTAATATTGACGTCTTGAAAAAAAACAAAACTAATAAAAAAAAAAAAAATAATTGGAAAACTAAAAAGCCGGGGCATAAGCATGGCAAACATAATTACTTTTAAAACGCATCTAAGTTGTCTATCTTATATGAAAGTACACGATGCTACAGACGTTAACGAACCTATTGCCAATTTTATGGAAGGATTTTCTCTTTTATAATAGACGCTGCAACCCGCGGTTTCACCCGCGTAAGTGTCAATCCCGTGGGAATATCGGCATAAAAAAGTAGCCTATATGTTAATCCAGGGTGTCAGCTACCTCCATACAAAATTTTATCAAAATTGGTCCGGCCGTTTGAGCGTGAAGAAGTAACAAACATATAAACACACACACACACACCCCCACAAACTTTCACCTTTATAATATGTTTTCCGGAAAAGTTATAGGTAAGTATAAAAACAAGCAAATACTTGACAACGGCCACTGTTATATTGACATTCGCCGACTTAATTCAATGAACAGTTAAAGTGTTTAAAAGGTTTGCTTTGGCATTTAAAGGTCGATCAAAAAGCCCTTACACTTATTGTTTATGTAGGTAAGGGTTTTAGAGTTAGTTAGAATTTTAAATAGTTTGTAATGATAATGTTTATTTGCTAAAAACAGTGCTTTACATTTTCCTATAGTCTACATTAATAGCTAGGATTACATTAAAAACCGGTCAAGTGCGCGTCGGACTGGCGCATCGAGGGTTCCGTACGAATTTGTAGGTATGTAACTACAAATTTACGGTTTTCAGATTTTCTTCACTTGTGCTTTATGACATTGCTTCTTGCCAAATTTCATGATTCTAGGTCAATGGGAAGTACCCTGTAGGTTTTTATTCCCTTGCGAGTGTCAAAATATGCGGCATAACCGGAACACAAACGCCTGTAGGTATACGTTGATTGCGTTGACTTAGAAGTTGGACTTTTTCATTACTTCAAGGGATTGCAGCCCTAAGTATTTGATATTAATTTCAACTGTATAACTCCACGCGTTCCTGAGAAAAAAGTGCCTTGACATACGGACAGACAGACGAACAACGAAATGATCTTATAAGGGTTTCGTTTTTCCTTTTGAGGTACGGAAAAACTAAAAAAAAATAACCTAAAAAGACAAAGGAAGCATTTTGCTTATGAACTCCGCACTAGGTCAAGCCTGTTTCGGGGAGTCCTTGGGTGGTATTACCGTATGAAAAGCGTAGCTAATAGAAATAACTGTCGGCTTAACTGTCCTTATTATTGTTGTTTGTTACAAAAGTAGTTATTTTCCCACTCTGCAATTGGCATTTTGTTTTTGATTTGATTGTTGTTGTTTTTACGTTGTTTTGTTGTGATATTTATGTCAGTCGCGGGCGCATCACGGATTGATTTGTATTGTCAATCTCAAATTGTCAATGTCAATTAATAATGTGTGTTGTCTTTGGTCCGTGGCCCTGACATCGAGCAATGGACAAACTTGTCAACATTTTTTAAGTTTGAGTAGGTACGAGGCTTTTGACTATGTTGTGTGCATATTTTGTCTTTTTTTTTTAAATTGCAATGTGCGTTTTGTTTGTGCAGAATAAACAATGTTTCTTTCTTTCTTTAAATCGTATAGCTACATCGAATAATAGTATATTTCATTACAAGTGCGGAAAGGCTGTCATTGCAAAGAGTTCCGACAAATGTCTACCCGAGCCGAGGCGCAGCCGAAGGCGAGGGTTGACAGTCGGAACAAGTTGCAATGACGGTTCCGCAGGTGTACTGAACGACTATTTTTAATACAGTTGCGAAAAAATAAAGCAATTTAATAAAATAATAAAAACACAATATTGCTTTTTTCTCTTCTCTCTACGCAATAAATTAGTCGTATGTGGATATGTAACGACTTTTTGACTTTTCCGGTAAAATTTTCTCCGAAGCATTTTGTGCAATTATAGGTAATGAGTTCCGGTGGCGTTAATTAAAAAAAAATAGGGTCGGAATTACTCATTTTGTGCAACAAACAACTAAACTCGCAAAGAAAATTTCTGGAAAATGGCGCCAACCGTAGAATATAAGCAGAGTTTTTTTTCTTCACCCATTTTGGTAGGCAAAGGGAACTATCCATACAGCTTAGTCTTTATAATATTTTTTTTATTGATATGAAATGAAAATGAAATTTTATGAGATGAAATGAAATGAAACCTAACCTAACTCATTCAATTAAATCTGATATTGAAATAAATTAGTAGCTTCTTTTTAGAAATATACCGTATTTGTATGAATCACAAAAACTCTTTAGTAAAAACTTCATGGTTGGTTTTGGTTTTTCTTTTTAATAGACATTATTTTGACAGTTGGGAAAGAGAACGCACGAGTTCGGGAAAGGTAAAAAAAAAGCACTAGTATGTAATAGCCCACATCCCGAACGCTATACGTCCCTGCAATACACCACTTTTTGAGCAACTGTATTAAAAAATACATTAAGGTGGGGTCTCCATCAACCGAAATCATAAATGCATTAAGATACGCAGCACATTGTTATCGTATATATCGAAAAGCCAGTGCAGCGAGTTGGTTGAATCCAAATACATTTGATTAACGATCGCAACGTTAATCGTCAGCGGCTCGATTAATGACTCGATACTACTCGATACTGAGTAATGGACTTTCGGCTCGACTGAGATCCGACCATCTATTATGGTAGTAGCTTAGTATTGGTTTAATGCTGGGGTAGGGATTTAGCGTAGCGTGGATGTGTATTGTATCTAAAGTCTTGTCTTTTGTGATGGTTTTTGAAGTGTCTTTAGCGACATAATGGCTCTAAGGTTGACCGGGGGGAGGGGTAATTGCGTAACACACTGTCAGTAGCAATAGCTAAATTACTTTGACAATTATTGAACAACATTCATTGCATATTTACGTTGTTGAGCGGACAATTTTTTCGAACAATGGATTAGCATTCTTCAATATGATTCAGATTGAAATTAATAGTGTGTTACGTAATTAGGGTGCTGGTCTAATTCTTATGTACAGACGCCAGCACATCAAGCTACTACAATCTGTCAAATTTCTTTAATAGATTTTCAACTTTATCGTGAAAGCGTAAGGTTCAAAGTTGATTGGAAAAAATTGGCAGTTTTGGGTAGCTTGATGGCGTTTGTACCTAATGTAGATATAAATCATAGCTACCATGCCACCATTACCATGGAATAGGCTCCCGAAAAATATTGCTACGGTTGCCACACTGAACTGCGTCAAGAATCGACTGGACAGACTAAATATCTCCAAGCTATACGATACACACGCATCAGCTAATTAGCTGCTTGTGTGTCCAACCAAATTATAAATAATAATAATAGAGCCTCGACCAACACCTGAGGAGGCTCTCGTTGGGCAGCTGGATCATGGGCTTGATCCAGAAAGCGGTACTTCTGGGCACGGCCCGCATTGTTAGGAGGTTCCTCTCTCTGGAGCCCTGACCGCCGGTAGCTTGGACCCTGTCCCGACACCGGTGGGCTACTATTTTTTATATTTTTAAATGTTTTTATATTCTAATATTTTAAAATATAATTTATATGTAGTTAGTTAAATAAAGGAAATAATAATAATGAATTGTGACCTTTTTAAACGTCAACATGAGACACTACTTATTATTTAAGCTAAAGATATTATGATGAAACTAGAACTGACGTTTGCAGAACTCTTCCCTATTCTTAGATAGAAATATAAAAGGCTTTGCAGTAGGAAAAAAAAGTGACAAGCGATAGAATGAAAGAAACATTCATATAGCGCCAAAAATATTGTGAAAATCATTTTATATTACAATTCGACATGACAATATAAACGCTGCCCTCAAGCTCTCCTAAAACAAAAAATTCGAGGACATGTGACATCTACAAACCCGCACTGGACCCGCGTGGCGGACACCTTTTACAAAATATTGCTTTTCCCGATGCGGGGATGTTAGTTGTTGAGGACTTCTCCTGGTACTTCAGCATCAGCTCCACTTTACCATAGCATTCAGTACTGTTGAGGTGGCAAGTGACTTTGTCTAGCAGAGAATTACATTAATTATTATAAAGTCAGAAATACCCGTTAAAACGTTTAAAAAAAAAATATATATTGTAAAATATTATATTTGTCAAAGATTATGTTATGCTATGACAATATAAACATCAAGAAATAGGCCAGTTACGACTAAATCCGACACAATTATTGTCATATATATAAGGGTCTTAAATGCCTGAATGTCCTAACTCTAATGTGGGATTAAGGGTATTTTGGTGACCTTTTAGCCCGAGAATAACCCAGCTTAAATAATGTCGTTATCCACCTAAACTTAAGTCTATTAACAGATACCCAGCCCGTTGCCTAGCAACAGCACAGTTCGCCCGGAAAGACAGCCCGTTAAATAATTAAGCACCATTTACTTCTCTAATGTAATTGACCTCATTTAGTATATTTTCTTGTACAATCACAGAGCACCTAACTCGTTTGTTCTTAGTGAAACTTTGTGGGTTACAGGTTAGGTAAGAAATAAGTGCGTACTTACTCGGTTCTTTAGGATCTAGTTTTGGTTTCAAATCTGGTGCATAAATCTATAATTGTATTTACACACAGTTGACCCCACTTTGATGGTAGTACCTTAAGAGGAAATGTGGTCGGAGAGACTTTTTGAAAAAGCCTAAGTAAATAGTCATAATTGGAGGTTTGGCTCTCGCCTATTTTCTCCTCCAATATTGGACTGATTTAAAAGATATTTCAAAAACATTATTTTTATAAGCACTAGAACCCCCAAAAAATGCTCAAAATTGCCGCTGGCAACAGAAGCCTAGTGTACAAAGACATTAATAAAAAAAAAGAATGTGAATTTTATTCTTACATAATTATTTTACTGAATTTTGGCCAATTTTGAACAATTTTTTTATTCTATAAACGCAGATTTTCTTAGTTTGCTTAAAAACCTAAAAATAGCCTCTTTTAATACAACAAAAAGCCATGACTTATTTCGTATGACGTCATAATTTTAAATGAAAAATGTAAAAGGTTATAATTAAAAACTTTACCGGTTTGAATGTGGGGCGAGCACGCCATTATAATATTGTAAGATTACATGCACATTATATGGTTGGCGAAGTTTAAAGAGATAAGTAACGCAGAATTCTGTCGCAAAAATTAATTTCGGCCCAATTTCGTAACAGGAAAATTGTTTGCTTCGTCAATGTTTACAAAATAAATAAAATTTCATTAAGTACGTAATTTATAGGCGTTTTGTCGAAAAACGGAGCCTATATAAGACCACTTTTTTGTTGTCTGTCACAGAGGTTTTATTGTAAACAAAACTGAAGTTCTGAAAGAAAAAATATGGAAAATATTAGTGATTCCGAGCTGTAGTTGAAGATAAAGATGACCTACTTGTTGTGAACGCCTAAGGGATTAAATCAGATGGATGAATCGTCTTATTCACAGTGAAGGGGTTCCTGGTTTTACAAAGACCTGTAGTATCTTAGTGCTGTCTTAATGCAGAATAAACATGATCTGAATGCATTTTCTTTAAGATTATTTACATAAGTGTAATTTTTTTTTTTAAACGGAAAAATAGACAAGTAGTACCTAATAGTAGTTGTAATAGTGATTTGGACATTACTTACTAGTAATAATTACAAATTACTTGCTAGTAATAGTAATGTCAATACCAACTGGTATTGACATTACTTTAACTACTACTTTACTAACCTAACCTAACCAAGATGATGACTAAAGGCTCCTACGAACAGGCGCGACACGCGATATAATCGCGCGCGACATAAAGGAACCGCTCGTTGCGCGACTTGCGGTGCCTTTGTGTCGCGCGCAATTAAATCGCGTGTCGCGCCTGTTTGAAGGAGTCTTAATAGAGAAGTATGGAAGAAAAATTGCTTCATTAGTTTTTGAGAAAATCGTGGACATACATACATACACACGTAACACATACGGGTCGAATACAGAACCTCCTTTTTTGAAGTCCGTTAAAAAGACATGTTGCACTGACGCTAAACAAATTGGGCTAGGGGCAGGAGCAATGATGATGATGATGATAAAATACGAATGATCTACTGATTAGTGATTACATGATCATCATACAAAATCAGCCTATAATGTTCCCACTGCTGGGACACAGGCCTCCTCTCAGTGAGAAGGAATGGGCCATAATCCACCATGCGGGCCCAGGCGGGTTGGTGGATGTCACATGTCTTCGAATTTTTAGTTCTCGGACATGCCGGTTTCCTCGCGGTGTCATCCTTCACCGTTTTGAGAGCAGTGGTGATGAAACGAAATACACAAAGTAAAGTGCCTGCCCTAGGTACGAACTCACGACCTACATCTCGTAGGTCGGGGCCGATAACACTAAGCCGCACTGCTCTCAACTGGTGCAACTGTAGTTATATTTTTTGTGTTAAATGTGTATAATATATTTCGTTCGATAAAGTAGGGAAATAATACGTTAGCATCTTTTACATAATAATAGCGTCCCCGACCGTTTTCGGTCACGGTGGCCAATCTCTATGGAGATTAGCCAGGTACGCAGGAGATATTATAGTGCACAAGTGTGTGCGCAAACACAGGTGCACTCTCTGTTGCTTTACTCTCATAGTCCGAGGGACGACAATCCGACACGACCGGGGAGAGTTCAGGCGCAGGACCAACGGCTTTATGTGCTTTCCGAGGCACGGGGGTATTAAACCGCCAACTTCCAAAATTCGGACTGTTACTAAGAAATCCTAATGGAAAACCCAATAACACTATGTCCGACCCGGGAATCAAACTCAGGACCCCACGCTCAGCAGTCGCGCTTGCAACCACGAAACCAAGCAACGGAGCAGTCAAATCTTTTACATAAAGACCTCCTTATTCAAATCGATACGAACATGAAAACAAGCCTCAAACTCGCGAGGGAAAATATCCATAATCACTACAACGGAGAATGAATTAATGATCAAAGTATGTTGTTATTACCCCAAAAGCGAATACTCCTGGGTCACAGACGACATGCTAAAACCTACCTTGTTAACTGACAAATAAGGTATAAAATTGCGGTGAACAGAACCCGCCACGCCTATCTGAAAACGTGCGGCAGTAACATCGCGTGACTATCATTCTCAGTTTCATTTTTAATTATTCCATTCAAAATATAACTCAGTAATGAAGTTATCATTTAATGTTTTAACACCATCCACCCTGGGAGTGATTACTTTTCAAGCTACAGTAAAATACTCGTAAAACTCGTAACTACGAGTTTGCTAATTAATTTGTTAGAAGCAACTTTGCCGTGACTTTGTCCGATGTTAAATATTTTATGTTTATTGCCCAGTTTTGATATAATTTGTAAATTAAGTGGTCATTGTTGCTATGTGACCGGGATTTAATTAAATATGGATTGTGTTTTCGTTTTGGACACGTCTATACATAGAGGTAAGGTAGGTGGTTTTACTTGTGTAAAATACAGGGTGGTATTAACTTTATTGTCAATGTTTCAGGTAATAAAGGTCACCAACTTTCACTGGGACCTTTGAGTAAAAATATCACGTCATAAAAGCTCAAACTTCATAAAAAAAGAACAATAATTGTAACAGAAACAAAAATAAAAACCACACGTTCCATTAAAAAAGAGTTACGATTCGCGAAATTTCATTAAGCATACGACGGCGCTGCCATTCTAAAGCTTAGTTTACACTCGCAACGTATCGCTTGGAGTTGTTTCGCGATAACAAAAACTTTGACTTTGAAACTCTACACAATTTGTTTCAAGGGTTATTTCGCACAATAATTCTGTTGTTTTGTCGCTGTTATACAACACTCTTCATAGTCACAACCGATACCTACGTTAGTCAACAGACAGAAAAATAAAACGGCAAAGATGATACAATAATTTGATTTGTTATTTACTTTAGTTTGGTTTTATCCTTGTAAATAACTGCTGTATTCTTGTTTTTGTATAACTTATTTTGGATGGATACTTGCTCATACCTAACCCTAAGCAATCTGAAAAATAGAAAAAACAAAAATGGTCATATTGACATTGCCCCAAACGATGTGAGACTAATATAAGTATGTTGAACACACGTATACATTTAATGAAAAAAATGGTAAAGGAATACACGATTCAATAATTTTTTCTCGATACAAAAAATATATCAAAGTTATATCAATTTTTTTACTTTTCTCGACATCACGGCGTAACGCCTAAGAGTTACTCAATGGAACTTACTTTAAACATAGAGAACTGTCTTATCAAAGTTTACTCAAAGTAGTTTTAAATTTAATTCATTTATTTTGTTAAAAAAGGAGTAAATTCGTTTTGGCACATACTTCGTTTTATTCCGAGCGCACGCACATTATAGACATCTCTCTACTTTTGCTTTTCAAAAGTAATTGTATCACTTTCCCTCGCTTAGTAGATCTGTCGCTACGATTTATTTTCGAGGTAGTTAAAGTATTCCCACATATCGCCAGTTATTTTTAAGTCCCATGTAATAGTCAACCGGACACAAATCCAGACAACGGGCTTCTGAGAAAATCCAGATTTAAAACTCAATAACACTTGGCCCTCCTCGTGCTCAGCAGTAGAGCTTGCAACTACCAGACCAACGAGGCAGATGTACAATAGTATTCTATTCCCAATTAAGTAATGAGGTTACGCCTGGCGCATAGTGTAAAATGAATTTATTTTATTTATTTGCTTTTTGTTTTTATTTGCTAATATTTTACATATTTATTTATATCTGTAACTGCCCGTGATATCACAGCGGGCCCTATCAGAATACCAGCGCTGCGACCTTTATTTTTTTTAAATGTCGCAGCATCATGCTGAGATAGGAGCCTTTTGGCCTCGTATAGGACTTTATTTCATTTTCCTTTTGTTACTTTTTTTTTTTATATAACTTGGATTTTTATTTTAATGTGTTTAGTTTTAGTTTGTGATCTTCCTGTACGAGTCGCAATAAATACTTCTTTCTTTCTTTTCAATTAATTTCTATTGTTAGCATAATTAGGAGCACTAATTACATAGCTAACAGTTTTATTATATAGAAATCCAATATACTAAGCCCGGCTTTTAACAGGTATGTACTCAATTAAGTGCCGCCCGCCGCTTTTGTCAAGGGACACGGAGCTATAAAACTTTTCTAATTTCGATTTGCCAATCAATATCTCGGTTTCTTCTTAATGTCTTACTAACTTTGTATTGTGCCTGTCAGCTTTAGAAATAAATGGATTTTATATAAAGACCATCTTTGTTGAAAGATGGGCTTTTGGCTAAGTAATGACAGCTGCAAGGATCGATCGATCAGGTTAAGCTACGCTTGCCGCGGTTGGTCCGTGGATGGGTGATCATACTGATCATCTTTACATACCAAGACCCTCCATGCCTCGAAAAGCACGTTAAGCTTTTGGTCCCGGCTGTCATTCGTGGATGTTTCACAGTCGTTACACCCGTCGAGTCCAAAATCTGACAACCAGTCCAACCAGACTTACCAAGGGGTATCGTATTACCCAGTAACTGGGTTTAGGAGGTCAGATAGGCAGTAGCGACATGTAAAATACTGGTATTTAGCTGCATCCAGTTAGAATTGAAGCCGACCCCAACATAGTTGGGAAAAGGCTCGGTAGATGATGATGATGACCATTTTTGTTGAAGGTTTTAATATTTAACATTACATAACGCGCTTGTCTCCCCATGTACCCCCGTAGTACGCCTGTGCCCTGGAGGGTTAGGCAGGCGTGTACCTCTAGTACCAACATTTCCCCAGTTAGGTATGTTTTAGTCTCAACCCCTAAGATTCCGTTTTTGATAAAGCAAGTTCTGTTTAGATGTTATGATCTAAAAATTGTGTTAATTTTCATAATAGTGTAACACTTATAGGCTAGGGACAAATATAAGCTAAAACATGCTAATAACGTAGCGTATTAAAATGTTCCTATAGTGCCATGTCATGGCGGCGGAAACTCATGTCTGTGACGTTGACACGATCAGCGGGATTACTCGGCAACAGCCTGTAAATGTTATGGCCTCCCTTAAAAATTTACCACAGCTAGAGCTATAAAAGGTAATCACGAGGTTTCACAAAGGGCCACAAGAACAATGCAGCCTGTTTGCCCATCTCAATATACTATTCTTGAATGTACGAGTCTACATTCTCATTTATCTTGAGACGCGACAAATTGTTAACAACAAAGTCCTCATCACTAAGACAAACAATTAATCTCAACCCCCATTACGAAATTAAACAAAGTGTCACTTTACTTAACATACTAAGCACTTTAAACTGTATCAAAGCATTATCAATTCGGGGCAGGTACAGGTGTGTCAACCTCAGAACGCACATAGCGATTACGCGATACGTCGCCCGTGCATACTAAGCTTAACTGTCAGAGTCGGGTCGTGGCGTGGGGCCGCAATTTCCTGTAACAGAACCCAGTCGACGCGACCGCTTCCTGTTGGGGCGGACAATACGTTGCGGTTTTAAATTAAAAGCAGTTTTTAGGAACGTCACTTACCCCGCAATGGTGAGGCTACATTGCAAACTTTTAGTGCGCGTTGTAATTTTCCTCGGAGGTATTATGGTAATGCAGTTTCTCGTTTTTGCAGTAATAAAAGGAGTTATGAATGAGATGTTTTATATGGGTTTTAAGTAGTTTGTTTTTTTTTGTTGGTGCACACACAATTTATTTTGTTGTAACGTGTGTGTTTTATGTTCTGCTTGTGTATTTTTTTTGCGAATTTATTTCGTGCTTTAAATTTATAACGCGAAGGTTGTTTTTTGTCTTTTTCATAACTACTTTGGCAATGTGTATACATAATTAAATACGTAATATAATGTTCTAAAGATGCAACCATAGACCTAGTTTGCCCAAATCTTATTAAGACACCATATTATCAAACTTAAATACGTTCTCATATAACAAAAGACAACCCTCAAAAGCGATCAACCTTCCAAGCGAACCTCTTACATGTAAGATGCCTAACTACATACACTTAAAGCATCTAAAGAACATCATTTTCCAATCCCAGACGGTTTTAACCAACCCTTAATATCTTCTGCTCAAATACAACTGGATCTTTTTCACTTATACCTAATGCTATTGAAGCAAGTCATTTGTCAGGCAACTATAGCCCTATAGCAATGACTATAGGAGTGAATAGACACGTCTGGCGGGAAATTGCAGTCTCATGGTCCGTGTAGGCGCATTGAATGGTACTACTGACGTCAGAACTCAGGGTGAAATGACGGGCGCTGAATTAGAATACAGCGCTTTAAAGAGCTTTGTGCTGAGTGGAAAAAATGTAATTGTGAGTTACTTATTCATTATTTCTATTGATTTAGTTTTTCAATCTTTCGTATTTTGAAATCTTAGAGAATGGCAATGGGGTATACAGTATTGTAAAAAATTAAATAGGCGGTTTTTTACTCGCAATATAATCTCAAAGAACGTAACGTATAAAATCACAGTGTTCCCTTTCAAATTACATAAAGTTTACCGTCTCAACCTTTTACTCATGAATATATTAATATTTTACTCATGAATTTGAACCACCAAAAAATTATATCTACCTCCCCAATCCTCAATGAAAATTTATAATTCAGCTGTTTTCTTTTATATTTCATACTTGGCCCCTTACAACAGTTGTTCATATTCATAAGCACCTACCCTAAAAATATTATTTTACACTATTGTACAACAAATTTAATAAAAAAACCTACTTCATTACCCGCTCCAAACTATAGACTCTCTATTCCCCAGAAGAAGTTAACAAAGATATGGATTGCATTGCTTCCAAGTGAATCCCAGTTCTGTAAACGTATCAGTTGCTTATTGTTCTGCAACTTGCGTTTAATTGGAGAACAGATCCCTAAGGTGTGCAGCTATTGACTTACAAACCGACTACGTTTGCAACCATTGGCTTGCATACTGACTCCGTTTGCAAAGCTGCAGTTACCACGTAATATTGTGCCTCGAGTGAATAGCAATGTGCTTTTAATCGAAGTGTTTGTGTTTTGTTTTGAGGTTATTGTTCTTGTCTTTACGTGCAATGGGATGGTCAGTGGGTAGCTCACCGTCCGATCAGGACCAGGCCCGTGCCGGACGGCGCGTACGTGTTCCACGCGCGCCTCAAAGAGATGTCAGCATCGAGGAGCCAGGGCCGAAGCCTGCCGGGTCAGCGGGATTGTCCGAAAGGGTTACCGCTGGCTCGGAACATAAAGGGCTAAGGAAGGAATATGGGTGGGTTTTAGTTAGTAAGAGTCTAACACTCCCTTCCGCTCCACCCAGAGCGGGAAGGGTCATTTGACGATTTCCCAACCGCAAAAAAAAAAAAAAATGCGATGGTCAGTATCGTATTTCTGAAACAATTATAATGTAGCTGATTTTTTTGTATTCCGTACCTAAAGGGTGCTAACAATAGGACCTTATTGCTAGGCTCCGCTGTCCGTCGGTCGCAGAGGTGTATCTTTTGAACCGTAATAGGGATACACTTCCATTTTCACAGAATGTGTACTATTATGACCGCTATAAAAATAAAAAGATCATCATCTGCCTAGTAGTCGGCTTCCAGTCTAACTGGATGCAGCTAAATACCAGTATTTTACATGGAGCGACTGCCTATCTGGCCTCCATAACCCAGTTACTGGGTAATACGATACCCCTTGGTAAGACTGGTTGTCAGACTTTCGGGCTTCTGACTACCCGCAACGACTGTCAAAGATCCACGAATGACAGCCGGGACCAACTGCTTAACGTACTCTCCGAGGCATGGAGGGTTCTTGGTATGTAAAGATGGTAACCCATCCACGGACAAACCACGGCAAGCGTAGCTTAACCTTATCGCTCGACCCGTGCTGCTGTTATTTCTTAGCCACAAGCCCCTCCATAAAAATAAAAAAGATAAAAATAGAAAAGTTAAATATTATCTGGTGGTACGGAACCCTTTGTGTGCGAGTCCGACTTGGACATGGCTGCTATTTTTTCGGATGATCTTGATGTTAAAATATTGTTAAAGTTTGTTCCGAGATCACGATATACCTATAACTAGTAACTGACACTGTCGTCCAACCGTGAGGTATCATAATGTTATCCTAAACATTGATATCAATATTGCAAAGCGAACAGGTTGACTTGTAATGTCAAAATTGTTTGTCTGTCTGCTGAAGCGTTTAAAATACTCTGTTAATCGCCTGAGAAAGCAAACATTATAGGTATACGTACTGAATTCTTAACCCAATCATTTAAAATTCCAATAAAATTATCTTTTATATTTTGTAAAAATCTTTCATATTTTCTAGAACAAACAAATTCAAATATTCGTCCCAACTTAATCTTTTACATCACAGTGCATGAGCCATGTTGAAAGGTCGACGGCCATTCGGCAGAATTTTATTGCAGATTGTCCTATTTGACCTCTAGAATGGTCCTGGACTATTTTATATAGCCGTTTTATGGGGTCGAAACATGCTACAAGGACATATTAAAGCGTCGATACTATCTAAGAAAATTGTACAAAGAATATATTTTACATATTTCTGTCTTATCTAAATTTTGTTGTGTTATAACAAAAATAAAAACGTGGTTTTAGTAAGATTAGGAGACAGACACAAAAACGCGAAGCTTTGACGCTTAAAATTATTAAAAAGGGTTTGTAAAAAACCTTTTTTCACGCTCTTTTGTTTTATTTTTCCCATTACATTTTGTAAATTCCTTTCGTCAGAATAAACCCGTTCAATGGCCAAAATGTAAATCTACGCGAGACACATTGGAGGTTTTATTATGACTATCACCATCAAACACCAGAATAAGACCAAAAATGGGGTGTGGCTGTGTCATGGACACGGCCGTGTGTTGTACGTGAATACGTTTACGTAAAGGGATTGATCCAGTGTCGATATAGAAGTGATTTCATCACCCACTTGCATAATTTCAACCGCCCCAGCTACAGATGTACTGGCACCGTTGTTGATCCGTTCGGCCACATTCATTCTTTTACGCTCCCGGCACTGCTGGACTCGGTCTTATGGTGTTTTATTGGTACTATTCGATTGCTCTTGAAAAGCCCTTTCCAACCGTATGGGCCGACATTATATATTTTTGATACCTACTCTTTTTTATTTATTTTAACAAATTATATTCACTGTCACTATTTTTTTGTATAAAATCGATAGAATTTGACAAAGCTGACGATTGAAATTTAAACAAGCGTCCTAGCTTTTCCAAGTCAAAAGTTATACTAAGTGGAAATCTCGATACGCAGCAAAAAGAACTCAAAATGGCGGCGCTTCCCCCTCCACCGCGCGCAATGCGTCACAATCCTCACTTGGCGTAATGAATTCTTTGATCCTTTAGCTATCCAATGGTTTAATTGAATTTAGAATGGAGATGATAGATATTAAGCTGCAACACCAAACTGTATGCCCCGATTTTGTTACCATGGTTTTTTTTACTTGCCCTTTGCCATTGCACTATGGAAGCAATTTTAAAGACGTATTCACGTCAAAAAGTCAAAATAGCGTTCAAGAAAAAGGTTTGCTTTAACGAAGCTAAAGACGTGCGAAACACGACCTTAAATATATCGGACATTAGAATAGATAAACCACGTAGTGCCTGAACTAGCGCACCAGTCTTCAAGGATCGTTAACTCCCAAACACTAAGTAAATTTCATTTTCACAAGCCATTTGTCACCTTATCCTGACGAACATAACTCTAGAACATGATTTGGAAACCTTTGATATATTTTTAGAAAAATCTTTTCCAGTATTCTTTAGTACTGGTTATTATTTTTGATGTAAATGATAAGTCAACAAGCTAAGTTAATCTTCACAGAATATCTATGAGAATTACGATGCGAAACTATTCTTATTAAATGGTTCAAAGAAATATGAGTTTTCTGTTATAAACTTAGTAACACGCTAGAGTCTGGGACTGTGTCCTATAATTATTGGCGTTAGGTTTATCAATATTATTACAATATTTTTCATGTGTTTTTGTAAAATGTAGGTAGTACAGAATTCGTTTTCGATTGAAGTCAAATCATTTATTTTAATTACACGATTTACAGGCACGACTGCGCACGTAAGACATAAAAGCCGAAGCACATAAAAAGGTGGTTGCATCAAATATCCGAGCAAGTGGAGGCTCCACACTCCAGTTTGAAACGGAGTCACGATTCTCAGTGGTGAGAAAGCAATTCTGAAGAAGAACTGCGGGGTAATTGCGTAACACACTAACACTAGAAATGGCTTTCATTTTGGCAGTTCAACAACATTCATTGCGTTATTTACATTGTGAGCATACAAATTTTTCGAACTTATGAAACTATGGATTAGCAATATCCTTCAAAATAATTTAGATTGTGATTGACCCAAGTGTGTGTCTAGTGTCTTACCTAATTAGGGTGCAGGCACATTTATAGTAATAATATAACTATTGATTTTTTACACAAAACAGAAGTTTTATTATAAATAAGTAAGTCAATAAAACAATTTATCATCGACCTAAGTCAATAAAATAATTTAGCAACAAATAAAGTTGACATTTCGTTTCGTTTGACAGCTTCAATGGCCTACTTCTCACAATAAAAAACAAACCATTACCCTCAATTTACATTGACCTTAATCACTGCCCAACAGGGTTGGTCATCAATATAATGTTAGTAAACAGGTTAACGAACCTGTTTACTATGGGCTTTATTAGAACGCTAAAGCATTTTCTTCTAGTACGAAATAGAGATGGAGCTATAAACAGCGTATAGCGCCATCCCTACCTTGCACTGGATGACTTTGACAGTTCGATAAGTAAAGGTCTTCTAACTTAACAGACAGATATATGCTGTTGGGGAGTTTCCTGCGCTACTTATTCCTAGCTAAAGTACTAGGAAGTGGCGAGGGTCGGGCGATTTGAAGGATCGTCTAATGTAATTTTGAATTTGACATAATATTAAATCTTCTTCGCTGAAATCGTAGACAGAGTAAACTATAGACTGCTGCATATCTTCTTTTTCATTCGCACAAGAAAAAGAGAAATATATTTAACGTCACTAGCAAAGAAAAGAGACAGAGTAAGAATATTTCTGTCCCTTACTGCGTGTCGGCTAAGCACATTAATGTGCACAAGAAGTTTGACGTTTGTCAAGGAATAATAAAATAATACACCGCGATTAAGCGAAATATAAGATCTTTTTCGTGCATAATTCAATAATACATTTGCGCAACTGTGAAAATGGTAAGGTGCAGTGTAATAAGCTGTAAAAATGATTTTGTCCCTTTCGGTGACACGGATACCATGAGTCTATAGATTACTCTGTCTGCGGCTGAAATGCTTATATGCTTTAAAGTTTATATAGTCCAGCCTTTAAGGTTGCAGAATTCAACTTCATACCAGCTGTCCACACAAACTATACGAAAATAGCTCAGAATTATAAACCAACTGTTAGTCTCGGGGGATTCTAGTCCACCTGTGTCGGCATTAGCTAAATGGAAATAGCTGGCGTTGTGGTGAATAGATTAGCCAAGCCAGTCGGCCATGTTGATAGCGGAGCTGACTTAGAGTGCCGGATGAATATTGTGACGTGTCAAGATTTATGATCTGATTGTATATCTTTGAAGTATCATTTCACTTTTTGGTAATTTATTTAGCATCTTCAACAAAAGATATTCACAAAGATACATGACACATAAATAAAGCACAAACTAGGAGACCACAGCATTCCCAATAAAGTTAACAAATCAGCTGACAAAGTAATAAAATATAATTATAGTTAATTAAAACGTCAAAAAGAAGTTAAATGATAAATGATTTCATTTTTGTAAGTAGGTTTTCACAAACACTTTTACACGTCAATCATATGTTTTTTAAACTCGATGAGGTCAGCGTTTCCTATCTGACTACTCTGAGAAGGAAGGCTGAAACAAACTCAGAGGTCACAGTCTCTTTTAAAGTCCAGACATAATCTTGGTCAGGTTTTATGAAGACCATGCAGATCAATGTCTGAGGTGGTCTTTTGAATTGAATTGTATAAGATGATGTTAATTTTTAAATAGAATTGAATTGTATAAAATGATGTTAATTTTTAAATAGTTTCAACTACAGTTTCCCTTGTAATTTTTTTATGTTTCATTTCTGGAAGACTGATACAACTACAGTTAAGAAATATATTATTCATTCATTTATATTCAAAAAAATACAGGTTGGCTTAATGTATGAGAATAAACAAGTGTCGGAACAAAAACATATTCATATATTCATAAAAACACAGTGTGAAAATATTAGGTAAGGGGGTAGTAATCATCTACATGGTACCGTAAATCTTTGAAGATAGAATGATAAATAAATACTTAGCGGTGACAATAATACATTTTGTGTAGAAAAAATTAATATCATAATCGTAATTATCATTTAACATGAAGCAGTTGACATGTCCCATGCAAGTGAATGTAGTGAAAGTATTAACTCCGCAAGTGATGGTTGTACATCTACCTACCTACACACACAAACAAAACACAAGCTGCCCCGCAAACGGTCCAGTCGCATTCAATAAAACCGTATTTCCGATAGCTAAACGTTCCGTCGAACTTGATTGCGAATAACGAAAAATATAAGCGAATTCCGTCGTTCAGAAGCTAAGCTGCTTTATGTGGAATTGGCTTACATGGACCTACCGCATCTATGCTCACGTGAACCTACCGCGTCTTTATACTTACGAGTTACCGCATTTTGGCTTATATGGACCCTACCTACTGTGGTATGGCTTATGTGGCATCCTGGCTTTTGTGAACCAATTTCTTGCTTCCCATCTAGACTAGACAGCTTTCTAGCGAGACACAGGTTTGCTGTAGGCGCCAGGAATGAACCGTAGATAAGACTCTAAGAAATATTTATTGCAAAGGCACCGCAAGTCGCGCAACGAGCGGTGCGGTGCCTTTGTGTCGCGCGCGATTATATCGTGTTCGCGCCTGTTTGTAGGAGCCTTTAGTATAATTTACAAATACTGTGACATCTGAGTTTGTTTCGTTCTTTCTTTTCAGAGTAGTCACATAGGAATTACCGAACTAATCTAATTTCAAAACGTAATATAATGAGACGTGTAAAATGTAATATATAAAATTCAAAGTCCTGACTGACTAATATATCAACGCACAGCCTAAATCGCTGGTCCTAGAGACATGAAATTTGGAGGGCGTATTCTTTGTGAAGAGTCCACCCCTAAGAGGGTGAGTGGGGAAGAGTGAAATTTCACGCGGACGAAGTCACGGGCAGAAGCTAATCATTAATAATTTATCAAAGAACTGTTTGTTCTCTACTGTATACCGTTTTTTTTAAGCCTATTCGAGTTCCTTTTAATTATTATTAGGTAATTGTG
Source organism: Oligia latruncula (assembly GCA_948474745.1). Classification (NCBI taxonomy): domain Eukaryota; kingdom Metazoa; phylum Arthropoda; class Insecta; order Lepidoptera; family Noctuidae; genus Oligia; species Oligia latruncula. Next base: position 20,876,132 of record OX419685.1, read on the forward strand.
ATCTCAAGTAACCGTTGACCAAATCGTAATTCATTCTTGGTTGGAAGTATCAGGGACGACAAAAGGTTTCAAGAAACGTAAGTCTATATCTCATCAACATAGAGCAAAGTCAAGAAATAATCGCCAATTTTTATTTACCTACAAAAAATTCGGATGAAGAGTATATGTGGGTCCTGCCTAAAGGCATCTGTATCGCGTTCCATCCATTGTGTCTCTCGCCTTATCTGTTGGTGTAAACCGGGCACATTGTCCGATCGTGTACAATGGCCGCTGATACGCTTCAGAAGTAAGGTCGTGTTTACAATATACATTGTTGGCCATATAATGCGAGCTTCTTAATCACGCCTCGGTAAAAATGTTGGTGATTTAGACGTATCTTGTGGGAAGTGAGAATGTTTACGATGTATCAGACTGATGGCCTTACAGGGTTTAGAATGTATTTCAATTCCGTTTTACAGTTTCTTGGTGTTTTGTCAATATTTTTATCTCGCAGATGTTATCAGCTGGACATTGCTATCATCATCGTCCTAGCCTTTATGCCAACTATACATCTGTGTGATTTTCCAGTATAATTGGATGCAGTTAAATATCAGTATTGTACATGGAGCGAATGCCTATCTGAGAAACCCTTTGATAAGACTGGTTGTCAGACTTTCGGGACATTACTATCATTGACCGAGTATTCACAGGCCTACGACGGGGCAAGCTGTAAACATTTTACATTTAAAAACAATCTTGCAACCACAAGAAAACCCGACGTCACTACACGATCAGAAAAATAAATCATTCAACACCGAATTTTATTACGGAACCCAAACTATCCATCTGGTTGTCCACTCGCTATAAATATTCAAAGAATACATATCACGCGTTTTATGTTCGGTAAGGAAGCGATTCCTTTGGCAGAGGACACTTTACGACTACTGTTTACACTCTGGCTTGTTTATCTGGAATGTATTTATTGTACCAATAACTCAGAGTACGTGGCATCTGATCAGCACGAATAGGGTTAACAAATACGTTTGGTGAGGAGATAAATAGGGGATTGAAAGAAGGTTGCTGGAATAGTGATATTGTGGTGGAGGCTGAATGGCTGAATAGTGCTTGCATTTAAGGAGAATGGAAACTTATTGTTGTTTTTTATTGGTAGAAGAAGAGGTTTGAAACAGTATCTACGAATGGTGAGACTTTAATTTGCGTGTATCGCACCATTCGTGGTCACCATCGTTTTCCACGGCGTAGTCCGTGGCAGCGCAGAGGTCATTTTGACTGCATGTTTTGGGACACAGAGGGCAGGATAGGAGGAGGAACATAGTTTGCGACATAGCTACACCTTACTGCCGTTTTGTCGAGGTAGCCCCCTTTACCAGGTTGGAGTTACGTCTTCCACCACGCCGTGAAAGTGACGAAGTTTTGGGACAACAATATTTGAAATACACTCGTGCCAGCGACACGAGGAAAAAAGAAGTATCGTTTTCATCTTTCTGACTGGCTATTATTACACAGAGTTATTCTATGTTCATATTAGAGAAAAACCTCGACTGCTGAAGAAATGCCTTGAAGCCTCACTTATTTCAGCTCTAGAGCTGGATTTGGTGAAGCTTCTGACATTTTTACCCAAATGATAAATGATTTTATTTCTGTAAGTAGGTTTGTACAAACACTTCGACTACACGTCAAATTATATTTTTTTAAACTAGATGAGGTCGGAAAAGATATAAATCTATGCTTTTACCTAGGATGTGTGTTCATTGTAACAGAAATTGTTGAAAGTAAACATACGTCTATCATTTCGAATATTAATTAGTAGCTTCTCTTCGCGCCTTTATCCACGTTAACACGGATCCTATAGATCCTAGCGTGACGTTAATTTCCCTTTCTCGAGAATTAGGCTATCAAATGCAAAAATATTTTTTCAAATGCGACTGAAAGTTCCAGAGATTAGCGAGTTCAAATAAACAAAAAAACTGCAGCTTTATTGTTAGTATACATAGGTCTTTTTACATTATGAATTAAAATGGGAAAACGTCTCTCCGATGAAACCTCACATAACTGGATACTACATAATTATTTTTGCTTTAATTCTAGTTTGTGGTTATTTAATCATTAATTTGGGAATATGCTGCTCTGTAATTCTGACCGTTAACAAGCGTATTGATAATAACTCAATTACAGCCATTATGACATCGGTTTCGGGTCATTTTACGTTAATTATTTTCATTAATGAAATTTAATAAGATACACCTAATTTAGTTTGATGTATATAAATAACAATGTAATGGTATCTACAACGGCACATGCGAACAACGTGTCATACTGATGTCATGCGAAATCCTGCATCTCGCAAGCAGAGTTTACCGCGCACCTGGCATAGATACAACGTCCCGACATGAATCATCGGACAGTTGCCCGCCAGACACAACACCCGTCTGGTCGGAGGATCCTCCCTTTTCTATAGAGTATGAGTGAACTTTCCACCCTGTTCCTCATACCTCTAAAGCAATAAATATATTTATTAACAACAAGCACTCTGATAATAATAAAACACAATGCATATATGCTATGCATAGTCGTCAGCCCATAATGTTCCCACTGCTGAGACACAGGCATCCTCTTGTTGAGAGGGAAATCACAATGAATCATATAACATTTCAAATTTGAGTTTATTCATTTTGATAATAATTTATTACCTCATAGTAATACATATTATTTACAGGGATTGTCCATGTTTTCCATCCAAATAGTGTTATATATAATCACTGAATCAAATCGCATAATAATATGCATATATCGCAGTGCAGTATTATACAGAAGATCATCGTTATCGCTGATAAAATTTCACATTGTCTAAGCCCACTGGACTTATCATCAAGATTATCATTCAGCTGAATGATGTCATCAACTATCTGTCATTAATGCCTACAGCCGACGCTGCTTCCATTTTGATACAAACTCATAACAAAATGAAATATGTATTAAACTAAATACTATTTTGTATAATAAAGCCGAATTCTAAGGCGAATATGATTAAAGACGTGCCTCAGTTTTGATTGAACATGTTCTAATAATGAGAGCCGCGAGCAAGTAGGAGGACGTGATGTAGCGACTTATACCTGTAAAATACTAGTTCCAGAAGGTTTAGTAACTTTGCTAGAAAGAGAAGTCATAAAGCAGTAGATAATATCAACGGTATGGGTAAGAGAGATAAAGTAATATGCACAATACATAACCTATTCATTGTCATTGACGGCATTCGAAGTACAGTCAAGTCTTTTACATCTTCGTCAGTTTATTTGGCACAGAATAGTATGAAACAGTTTTGATCAGGATGGCAACCAACCGATTATCCTTTAAAGTTAAGGTTCGCGAGCGCATTCGCAAGAAGCTGGCAGTATTATCACAACGCTGATATTTTCTCATTGTTTGTCTTATTTATTTTTAGTATATTCATGTATCTATGTATATTTATTTGTATTTATATTTATATATGTAATTAGGTATATACTATATTTATAGTTTTAGTAGGTTTATGCGTATCTTTATATTTAAAATATTTATTCCTCAATTTTCATGATTGCACCTACTACTGTTTGTCTCTGCATCACCCAAAGGTTGACTGGTAGAAAATACCAAGGGCATTAAGTCCACCTCTGTACATTTATGTGCTTGAAGTATTAAATAAAATAATAGTTTTGAACTAAATAAAAAACTACAACAAAGACAACTAAGGATTATTTGTGCCTCACGGCCATTTCAAATAGGTTCAAAATCTTTCCACAATCAGATTGACATATAGCTCTAGGTTTTTGGCGAGATTTATGTGCTATTCTGGCTGGACTGCATTCGGTTTGCAGTTTGGTGTTCAGTGGTTAAAGAGATGGTGTTTCGAAAAGACGCTAAACGTACCAATGGTCCACTGGAATAAGCTTTTTCAATGGACCCTATGTGTGTATATAATTATAATTATGCTTTTACAAAGTGGACCTTCTATATAAATCTGTCTAGTTATTGTTATACCTCGCGTTTCATTGGACTTGATTGTAATGAAATATACGACCATATATGTATGCGTGTTTTGTTTATTAGACAAACATGCTTTGTATAAGTTATCAAAATCAGCAAGATGATCTGTTATGATCTAATAATATTCTGGTATTATTATTTTCGCCAAACTTGGGTAGCGAGTTTCACTATTGTCATTGAATTTGTGTGGCATTTTTTTTGTGAACACAAGAGATTCTTTTGTGTAATAAATACCACAGAATTAATTTCCGCAGCACCGTTAAAAAATAAAATGCTACATCAATTTCTTTAAGCTTTTTGTGTTATTTGTGTCCATTCCTCGATAATTCTAAAGCCACCACGAACGACGTTCACTTACCATTACATTTCTTTGTTACAGATAAACCAGTAAATGATCTACAGAACCGTACCAAAACTGCAAAATGGTCGACTTATAGCAGTCAGCGGCCGGGGACATTTACTCGGACGGTGGCGGTGGAAGCGGAAACATGTTAATTCTGATGATCATACACTTCATTACGCTACCAGTACTAACATCTAGGCTCGTTAGGGGCGAGACCACAATGGATGACAAACAGCCGCAACCGCTCATCAGTTCCCGGGTAGTGAGGACTAAGTATGGTGATCTCAGAGGGTTTATAGTGACTCCAGAATCTAGGTTCTTAGAACCAGTTGAAGTCTTTAGGGGTGTGCCCTATGCATCGCCTCCTGTAGGTTCCCTGAGATTCATGCCTCCAGTTTCCGGCGCGCAATGGTCAGGTGTCAAAATTGCTGAAGAGTTCAGCCCAGTATGTCCGCAAGTGCTTCCCGATATAAGGAATGAGACCGCTGTGTTGAAGAGGATATCAAAAGGACGGCTAGAGTACTTAAAAAGGATACTCCCATTCCTGACGAACCAGTCTGAAGATTGCTTGTATTTGAATATCTACGCACCCGCTCAAGGTAAGTCCAGTTAATGTCTTCGGTGTGTATTGCAGCTCTATTTTGTAATTCTCATCCGAACAGACTAGATATGAATAAAAAGAGTGCTTACAAATCCGATTAGCGTCTCAAAACTTATTAACATTCAAATGGATAAGCAGGCTAAGAGACGCCGTGCATTATAATGTTTCTTTTATAAGAAAATTAACATGTAAATAAATACAAAGCCAGTTCTCCTTGATTACCGCTTGGTTCACGGCTATCTAACCAGCTAAAAGTGCTATAGTATGAAAAATGTGACCTATTTCTGAAGGAATGCCATCAAAATGTCGTCACCAACACAACCTCCACTTTCTCATTCCTGATAAATTTATTCCCTTACTTTGTTACGACAAAGTGGCAACAGGGGTGTATAAACAAGGCATTTTAATCCAAATTTCGTCAGGCAAGCATTACACTCGTAAATTGAGGGTGGGAACAAAAACTTGATTTATAATTTCAGTTAAAACCTCCCCAAGCTCCAGTGAGCTAATTTTAAAAAGACTTTTGTCCTTGTCTGTGGCGATACACGTTCATTTTAGCAGTAGCCGGACAGGGATATTTTTTGAATGGCTGCGGGCCGGTATTAAAAATAAATGAAATGTCTTTTATTACGGAACCCACGGATGTGACTAATTGGAACGTGAATGGCGGTAATGATGTTGTGTTTCTGCGTTAATTTTTGGTTCGTGTTAGAGTTGCGCAATAAAAGAAACAGCATAAAATCTCGGATTTTGTTTTAAGGATCTCCGCATAATATTATGCATGTAAAAAAATCCGCAAAACGGATTCAGGTAGTTTTGGTTTTCTTTATTTAAAAGAAAGGAATACGTCAGGCGTTACATTGTCCAAATCCATTCCAATTATTATTGCGGAGAAAGATTTCCCATACATTCTCAGATTTATTTCATTCCACATTCAAACGACTCTTTTAGAAACGAGATCCAATTCGTCACTTCATTAACCTAAAAACTTTTAGAAGGTAGCCACTACTACCCCTTACCGAATCTACTAATTACGAGGCTGCACCTTAATCCGGACCACTCCAATAGAACCCTGTCAAACGAAAGTCGTACTAAAGGCACACACGTGGTTATGTCCAAAAAAACGTCTTGTTCCCTCTTATTACGAGGCAGCCGTATATTCCCTCCGTCTGTCCGTAGGTAGTACGTCACCGGCTTTTGTCACAAATACGGTGGTACGGCTCTGCGCATACGAAATACTTTTTCCACCAAGGTATGTTTTTTTGGGCAGCATTTAAGTTTGGAACGGAGAGCGATTAGCGAGACTTTCCTGAATTTGTAGCTTGCTTTTGGTTTGTCTCTTTTTTTGTGTTCATGCCTGTTGTTGTGTGGAAGGTAATGTGAGATGGATTAAGTTAAGAGGTTTTGTGTGTCAATAGGTACCTCTTAAAAAATGTTATTCTATTATTCTATAATTTTACCAATAAAAAGTGTTTTAAAATATGATTTCATTTTATCCTAGCTTCTGCCCGCAACTTTGTCCGCGTGAAATTTCTTTTTCCCCCGACGCATCGCCTGTCTGCGCTATTATTTCGTTTTCGCTAAGCATTCTTGTTACAGACTTTTTTTGTTACAAGCTTGGGTCCTAAGGGTCCTAGCATGATGTTAAATAGCCTATAGCCTTCCTCAAAAATTGGGCTAACAAATGCAAGAAGAATTTTTCAAATCCAACTGGTAGTTCCAGATCTAAACGCGTTCAAACAAACAAACAAATTTTTCAGGTGTATTATTAGTATAGATATAGATTTTCACGACATAAATAATTGTTTTTCACGAAATTCAGCAGCATAATCTTTCATCCTGTCATTTACAATTCGAACAACATTTATCTAATACGTAATACACCGTAAAATTTCCGATCTACATTGAAATTCAGATGATTTTTCTCTTCCCCAAAAATGTGATTTCCCGGAAAATTTTGCGCCAAACTCCGAACCCGTACGTGCGGTTTCGGGACCCCACACCGAAATAGTCTTCAGGCTTTTTAATAACCGTAAATGACGCTCTATGCCGCTCCCTAAAATTGTCGCCCTCCTGTGTCTTTAACGCTGATGTGAGGTGAAATTATTATGAGTATAGCAGACATGCTTTGTACCGTAGATATTCGGAATAATGGAAAGTGGTTTTGATTTTGATTGATGAAAGTATTATTTTTTTGTTAATAAATTATCTCAAAATTGATTTGATTTGATTGTATTTTGTAAATAAGTTTTACTTCTTAGACTAGAAAATAGGCTATATGCATTTAAAAGAAAGAAAAATGCGTTTATTGGCATTACAGCAAAATAAATACACCTTAAAACTATAAAAACGGAAAACAAAGATTATAATGCCAAAAGGGCCTCAGCTCAGCATAATGTCAGATGACAACACAAGGTGAACTAACCAAAAAAAAAAAAGGTGTACCACCTGACGCTGATTAGAATTGTTGATCCGTTACTTCTTCTTCTGCGTGTAGATGGCAGTCTAAATGGACTCGAAGAATTCGGCTACGTGTTTGGCGCCATCATGTAACGTGCAGCTAAGAGGACACATAGGACATAATAATAAGTGTCCCATCGTTTATGAATAGACCCATTGCTAAATCAAATAAAACATAAAATATAACTTACCTATATTCATCGCACAAAATGTTGCGACAAACTACTAAGGAACTTGTTAAAATACCGAAAATGAAATACCAAAAGGCACCGATCATTTTTAACATTTACATACTTCCCTTAGCGTCGTGCGTTCCGGAAAACTTCCGAATTACGGTACGTCGGATTCCGGTATTTGAGTCTAAACGGTATTACGGCATTCGTTCCCGAAGCGTTTATAATTCCGGTACAGAATTTACGCGGACCAAAACGTGGTCATGCAATTTGAATGTGCTGAATAAATTCTATCTCGCGTAGATTGCGCACGGTCTTCCAAATTTGTGTTTTGGTGGATGCCCAGACACTGATATGTACTGTAAATACAAAGAAAATATTTGCTCCTACAGTCACTTTAATTATGACTGACTAGCTTTTAGACTTCGGATAATATCCCACGGAAACATGTTACTGGAACAAAAAGTAGCCTACTAACACTCCACAACCTGTACCACTAGTACTCCATACCATCAGCTATCTGCCAGTGGTCCCATTGAAATCGGTCTAGCCGTTTCGGAGATTAGTCGGACTCGGAACAAACAGACAGACGGACAAACAGACAAAAATTTAATTTAAAAAAAAGTTATTAAAAAAAAAACCCGACTGCGGTAAAAAAATTAAGTTATAAGAACTGAAAAGCTAAAAACAAGCCCATTTTAAATTAAATAAAAGTTTGAAGCAGGCGGGACATACCATTTTTATTATATTTTCAAATTCAAATGGGTCTGCCTGTCTGGCCTGCTTCCAACTTTTATTTAATTTAAAATGGGCTTGTTTTTAGCTTTTCAGTTCTTTTAACTTAAGTTTTTTACCGCAGTCCGGTTTTTATTTTTTTTAAATAATTTTTTTTATTTTTTTTGTGTTTTTTACGATTTGTCACTTCGAATTACTTTTAACCATATACGTTGTTTATATTTTTGTAATCACCTTAGAGCCCTTTATTTTGATACCCCACTCGATAGGTAATGAGAAAAAAAAATTTTTTTGAAGAAAAATCGGCCATTTCAATTTTTTTCAATTTTGATATATCTAGTGTCACTCGCACAAATAAGACGATTCTAACGGCACCTCTCAAGCTGAAATCGATCAAGCCGTTTAGGCTACAGATCGTGCCAAAGAGATATACATACATACATAGTAGTCGCCATATTTAATTTTAACTAACGTCATGTCTTTAGTGACACTCGCCGGACTAAGAGGAATCGATTGACGTGTGAATCATAAAAATCGGCCCAGGCGTTTGGTCTGTATAGTGCTTCAAAGGAACATACATACATAGGCTGATGAATACATTACCACTCCTTTGCGTCGCGCAGTCGGGTAAAAAATGTTTTTTTGTTATAAGAAACGTATACATATGTATACGTTCATATGCATTTAGTAAAAAGCTGTTAATTTGATATTACAAACAGGCACTTCAATGTGTATGTTTTTGTATTGATAGTGATGATGTTTACGATTCTTCACATTTCCAGCAATGACTCAAAATGTCTACGACAATTTATTGTAGTTTAAAGCATGGAAATGAAGCGATAAAAAATGTACGTGTAGCGTATGATGAATCCAATCTTTTAAACAAAATCTGTCACAATTACATTAGGCACGTGTCCATAAAAATAACCTCAACATAACACCACCTACTCACATAAAACCACTTATCAGCACGACGTTTACGACAAAATTCTACTCTATTTTCTCGCAAAAACAACCACTTTAGGGGAATCTAATCTCAAAATAGAATAACAAGATAATCTAACCACGAGGTTATAGCAAAAAATTGATTTGACAGCCGTGTGAAGCTATAGATTTATACAGTGAAAGTTGATTTATGCCCCCGATGCGATCCATCAAGGGATAACCGATAGTGTTAGCGGCTTATGAAGCACGGGATCTACTTACAATGATGTATAGTGTTGTTACGTTTTTCTGGTTCGTGGAAATTTTGTGGTGTAGGCGTAAATGGTTTTGCGGCTACAAGTTTTGCGTTTGACGTAACATATACCTAACTTCATAACAATCAAATTGTATTGTATATTACATCATTATCGGGAGTTCTATAGATTTTGACAGCATTGTTTGAAGCCCAAATACAAGCAGCTGTCAAATTAGCAAGCTGTTACTGCTCGTATATATAGACTTTATTCGGCGGCATGCGCCGAATTGGATTTATCTAGGTTAAGTTTTTAAGGGTTTTATATTTCGATTTTCCTTTGTGTATGTTCTTTTTCATCCAATGCCTATCAAGCCATAGCAATACATGTTTTTCCCTAAACAAGATCACTTGATAACATTATATCAATACCATTTAAACTCTTTCCACCCCACAAGAGCAAAAAGTGTCACATAGCCAAATCAATGAAGTTAACCTAATCGACCAATACAACATCACAAAGTACTCAACAAAGTCACGTACGAATCCAGTTTTTCGTTTGAGTCTCTTTTGCTTCATGACTAAATATATGTCGATATATTTCATCATGAATGCTGCTTTGATATGAGATTTTCTTTATATTTCTTTATAAATGTTGTATCATTATGAAGCTTCGATTCTAGTGAATTGCTCAACATTTAAAGCCAATGGTGGGGAATTGATTGAAGAACGTTAAGTCTATTTGAACGTAATGGGGGTACGTTAGATGAAATATTGGGAGCATAACGTGTTTTGTTGAGTTAAAAGGTTATTTTCTAAATATATATGACATTTACAATGAACTTTAACATTAATAATATATCGTTATTATCAACGTGATGAAAGTTACACATTCTCGAAACTTTTTGTTTGAAACTGATCCTAGGATTTAATGGGGCCAAATTTAGCAATGAATACACAGCTAGGTATTTATATTTTGTTTGCTGCAGAAACTAATATAACTTGTAGAAGATTTTTATGGTTCCGTACCAAAATGGTGAAAGAAACCCTTATGGTGTGACTCAGTCTGTCTGTCTGTCCGTCTGTCATAGCTGGATATCTGAAGAACTACTAATGCTATCAACTTGAAATTTAGAACAGTTTTAAATGACGTTTGCCCAACTATTTTGCAAATAACAAAGATTTTTTTTTTTGCAACTGGGTCTGAAAAATTCGAAGTGGGGCTACAAGGGCATGTGGAGTATCATATGAAAGAGCGCAGTGCTATGATAGAAGTTTATCTAGTATTTAAATAGCACACTTTTTCAGAAATCATCAACAAAAGTTACATTACTTCCAATATCGATGAAGAGATGGCGCTGACCTAAAACTGCAATATTCTACACCGCAGCGTGCGGTGTTAAAAATCTCTGAAGAATATAGGCCTCGCCGATGAAAATTTAAAAACATATGGTGGTACGGAACCCTCGGTGCGCGAGTCCGACTCGGTCTTGCCCGGTTTTTATAAAGTTGTTTGCTTAGACATACTCCCACGAACAGTTACAGCCAAAATGGTGAAGAAAGGTCGAAAACTATATTTATTTATTTGATAAAAATATGCATACATATACAGGCCAAGATCCAAGCTATTGCCCAGTTAAATTTAAATAAAAAACAGACACATTTATAATAAGGAAGGAATAAAATAAGAAATCACTAACAAAACAAGCTTAATATTTACCTAGTATTACTTAATGATTATGTTTGGTTAACACTAACTAACACTTCATATAAATTCCAATAAAACGCTACATTAATATAGAACCCTTCACATTAAAGAAACATGAATGACATAGTACCAACGCGCGCAATCTTAAAACAACTGCCACGTAAACATTAACACACTTTATCCCCAACGTGAGACCTAGATTCACTCGCTTTAACCGAAAAAAATTCCCAACGGACCAAACCGGCGCAACGATCACTTTTGTGGATAAATATTTCTTTATTCCTGTCTGGATGTAGGCTAAACTTTTCTATATTCTCCCAAGAGAACCTCGTTTGATCGAGACTAGAAAGTTAATCAAGATTTTTGAACCTCGTAACAAAAAGCGATACAGGATTTTTTGAAAAGTCTAGTTCTGTTTAGCAATGTGTCGAATGAGGCGACAGAAAAAAGTAGACTTTCTTTTGTTAATTCTCAAGAATTTCCCGAAAACTAGACGGTCGTCTATATAAAATTTTGTTACATCTGAGTTTATTACGACAATTATAAATAATTGGAATAACTTATTTGCTAGTTTTTCTTAACTTAGAGTTAATTTTTAACCTTTCACTAAACCTCTACTACTAGACGATAACCTAGTAATGTTTCCTATTTATAGCTTCAAAGACCACTCATCTGGATTTTCCGCATCAGCCACTCCGTAAAACTTTACTCAACCCGTTTATAAAGAGCCCGAACAAAAAAAAGTCAACAATATTAAATACCAACGACAAACTCCGTATCTCCGCTCCACGGTTTTTTATTAGAAACGCTTCTTATATCATCAACTGAATAAAACACGATGGGTACAAGTAAATGGTGACCCAAATACGGATTTATTGCTTCGGAACTCCGGATTTGATTTATATCCAGGAGTGGATTGACTTACAACGCATCGATTTTGTGAATTGCATTACAATCGATGAGGAGGATATGATGTATGGAGGAGTATGTTTCAATTTGGACGTGAAGTTTGAATTATTATGAAGATGATAGGGTTGAGTTCCGGCGAAGTTTCGGTTAAGTTGTAAAGTAAACGGAATGTATAATGCCTTAGATGTGATGACACTGATAAATTACAACTTAAACACGCGATCCTAATTATAGCAACAGACGATGATGTTTTATGGAATCGATTCAAATGATAATTGCAGTCGTTGGAATTCAGCATCATCATCAATCATCATCAATAAAATATTACCATCTTAAAGTCTTTTATCATATTGACAACTTCCCAATTTCTTCTGAAGCTTGCTAAACCATAAACCATTTTTTTCAATATCGTTAGCGTTACACATTATGCGGTGGCATCATACAAACTTATATCTATCCCTTTCTACCCTCATTACCGTGCAGATTTGCAAGATAACCTCGATGTTCCCGGCCAGTGTTTATGAAAGTCCCTACTGTAATGCTCCAAGTAATAAACTGGTCATATACAGAATGACGTGCTGATTGCTGCATGTCCGTGTTGTTTTAAATGGACATTGTGAGATTTAAACGTGTTTGGTGGGTCTCGTGCCAATTTTGGTGCTAACGTGAATGTAAATGTTTGAACAGTGTTTACAGGCAACATACAAAACATAAACGGAACATTTATGAAGAGTTAAAAAATATAAGCTTACAAACGCATATTATTATGAAGCACAGCACCTAAATGGCCGATCATTCGAACGCTACGAAATTCTCTGATATTCAATTATACTCTTTCATTTCAATTTGTGTGTCGTCACAAGCAGTCTGACGTTGTTTTTATTTTTGTATTTCAACTGAAGTTCTTAGTTATAAGTTCCATTTGCAGTTTTTAAGTTAGTATTATAGTAGCCAAGCTATCCACTCCCGTCTTGCACCACACATCTAACTTCCAACAAAAACTTGATTTATCCTTTTCTTCTCGATCCATCATGGCTGAGATAAGACGAAGTGGGGGATGGGGGGAGGACGGGCGAGATATCTCGAACCTTCGCTGGTAAATTCCCGTCGAATCCGATAGACAGCTATCCTTTTTTTGTTTCCATCCGACAATCTGAATGGAAAGATGCGAGATAGTGAGTGTTCGGTATTGTTCAAATTGTTTGAATTTTTATGTGATAAAATTTTTTTTTCGTCCTTTTGTTGGACAGACAATGCTTCTTGGATTGGTACTGTTTCAGCGATTCTCTATCCGAAAAAGAAAAGATGACTTCCTGTGATTACAGAGAATGAGTTTTTGACAAAAATCATGGTAAAAGGTTTTTGTACAGAGCAATATCTTAGATACTATGAAGAGTATAGGTTTATTAGAAAAAAAACGTCGAAACCTAGAAACAAATTGCTTTCTCACTATGATCTCTAACAAGCATGAATCTTATAAATATTCATTTAACCATAACACTGCCTTTATTTAAAAAGTAACCTATTACTCATTTGCAAGTATACCATGTCCCACATTCGTCGGCTCCGATTAAATGTGTCATCTCATCTCACATCAAACTAGTCCTTATTACCATCGCCCAAAGTCGATAGTCGTCTCCATCTCCCCCGATTCAAAACTGACAAAAGAACTTTGCAACGAAAATAAAGAAAAAATCGAATAGGGTCATTCGGGAAAATAAAAACTAACTAGGTTAGAAATTCTTTCACTACGCCCCTAGGTAGAGGCTCTTAAATCTTCTATACCTACTTATGCCTTTAGCACCACCGTTCGTACATTATCGACCTTTAAAACTAAAGTAGGTACGTTTCCTCGCATTTTTATCTTTGCAGAGTGAGCTGAACGCCAAATTTTAACACTAAGTGCGTTGGCATTATTCCAAGCTTCAGGCGAGCAGTAAGTAATATGTTGGGTTAAAAGGTCACAACTTTGCATAAGTAGTGACAGGTTTGGTACATTATCTCCTCGAGAATGTATTATAATGATCCATTTTCGTCTGGTTTTCGGTGTTCATATTCTCTATTTCCTGTGGAACGATCAAGTTTTCGATAACCAGTTCAATGGATTTTATATTCACATCATCTAGCTAGGATTTAGTTCAGTCGGGAGAAGTTATTTCATGAACATCTTTATTAAAAAGTCCATGAAATTGTGATACGCGTAGGAGGTATTCTACCTTTTCTTCTTTATCACGTACATAATATTATGACCTATGTGGGTAGGTAGATACTTCGATAGCCTTTACTAAAATGGCCACACTATCTCTTAACGCCTTGAAAGCTATCATCGCCACATTTATTGGTTTCTAGACGCTCATAAAAATAACATATAGGCATAACATATCTTGTCTGTCCTTGTGTTGGGGGCGACGTATTAGTTCGGTTATGGCCCGGGCGGGCTATATTGCTCTTTTGGATAAGTTTGGTGATTATCTGTTATTGTTCTTTCTATATTGTTGATTAAGTACTATTTGTTTTGTGGGGGCCTATTGTGGAATGTATTAATTTATGTATCTGAAAATATATTTGTTTTTGTTGTTTACTTCAGCATTTTCTCCAAGTGGAATGGTGCTAATAGTACACTGATGAAATAATAAATAAATCACAGAAGTATACGTTTTGAAATAGATTTGCCTTGATTTAGAACCTAATAAGTCGTTATAACATTTAAGGTTTTTTGAAGATCTAAATAAACAGTCAAGTAAAAAAGTAAGATGTTGAGATAGAAATATCTTTAAGGGCGAAGCGCGATGACACAACACTGGTAATTTATTACAAAATATTAAACAATTTTTTTATATAATTACAAAAAAAATATTCTTTGGACTAACAAATTAAAACACTAGTGCTTTAGTATGTTGCTTGTAGAATAATCTGACAAAAAATCAGAATGATTGTGTGTACTTATATTAGTATGTTTTTTTAGTGTAAAAAGAAAGTTTTTAGAGGTGTCTTCGTGATTTTTTTCTATCATATCAAATTAGTGGTATTATGTTGTCACCACACTATCTAACTATCATAATATATCCTGTAGAATATCATATATTTTTCGAATTTTGTTTACTGCAGTCGATCATATACTATTAGGTATTATAAAACTTGCGTTTTTTGCGCTTAGGTCCTGTAGTCCCCTTAAACAAAAAAACACACAGAGGAAGAAAAAGAAAATTTTCATTGTGAAATTGTCTCTGCTTTTTTTTTTACTATTATTGTCAAGCTCACTTTGACCACAACAAAGTATTTCTTGCATCGACATCTCTAACCTCTGTTATTCTTCTAGCAGGTGTAAGAGACGCAGTGGCTCGCTACCCAGTTCTAGTCTTCGTGCACGGAGAGAGCTACGAGTGGAGTTCTGGCAACCCCTACGATGGCACTGTCCTGGCCTCTCACGCTGGCCTGGTCGTCGTCACTATCAACTACAGGCTCGGGATCTTGGGTAAGTCTATTAACTAGTGTATTTTTTACTAAAATAGTGGTCTGGTCGACTATCTTAGTGAAAAAGTTCTCAATTGCTATCTCTGATCGTCACTGTGAATGATTTTGAAAGTCGAAATTGAAATATGCGTTCGAATCAGCGTTATATTTTATATGACTTACTTTTTTTAATGAGAAATCAACCAGTGACGCAGAATACATAATAATAAAGATTTATAATCAAACCAAGGCCTCCCGACAGCTGCAGCGCATTGATGATATCTGATAGCCTTGTATGTGTAAAAATACTTGTGGTAAAATCTGGGTGGTTTCGAGGATTACAGGGGTAATGTTGTTGTATTTTTACTTGTTTCATCGTTGTATCTGCTGTTGTCACTAGCCAGGGTATATGATGACGTTGAGCCTTCTCCATCGCTCTGGTTGGATTCCATGAAATTCCCTGTTTCCCGGGGTTTTGGATAAACATACGTTGACCAAATTGGCTGTTAATCAGCTGTTCATTACAACCTCTTGCTTGGTCGGACGCCATCGTTATTCCTCAGATTTCGACTAACACGTATCCGTATGGGCACGACTAAGGTTACTGCCTGAATTATGCGTTACATTTTAATTTGTTTGATGCCTTTTGATAATTTTTGGGTGCTTTTTTATTTTCTTGTATGAGATGTCAGTATTATATATATTAAACATCTACCTATTTTCAAAGAAAACTAAAAAAAAAACACTATTTTCAACTTTGTGCTTGTTATGCTCACGTGGCACTCACGCACGGTTGACACTATTAAGTACAGGTTGTGGATAAGTGAAATGTTTGAATAATAAGTAGGGTAGAGGACCTCTCTGTGGTAAGTTAAGGGTACGGTTTGGGGTTTAGCAGTGGGACACTCGTGCCCTCTTGTGTTGACCATCGATTAAGACTGAAGTAGGGAGGGAGGTTTCTATAAAGTTTCCCTTATGTAAGACGTAAGCCTAAGCATGTCCTACTATCCTACTTTAATGTTATAAATGTGAAAGTGAATGTTAGATGTTTGTAACTCAATCACGCAAAAACATCTGAACGGATTTGGATGAAATTTTGCACACAGATAGTTTATAACCTGGATGTAGTACGTTCCCGTAAGATAATTTTTGACATCCACGCGGTCGAAGCCGCTGGAAAAAGTTAGTTAATAATTAATAATAATAAGGTTTTTCATCCATGCATTTCCAAATCTTGAGGTAAATTTTTTTTTTTTGGATATTTTACGTAAGTATACCTACTTACGATAATTTTTGTTTGTTTTACATATGCATACAATTTTTTAGGTTTATCAAAATTAATAATGTGGATCAATGATTTTTTTTTTCTAAAATAATAAGTCATACTTAGAATCAACTACTTCAACACACAAAATGCAATAAAACTACGTTCAAAAACATCTAGGTTCAAAACAAAATGAATTTTCGAAACGAATAAAATGATTTTCATTCAGTGACTCCGTGAAGCGATAAGGACGCGCCGCGCCGCTCCGTTAATTTGGATCTTGAATAAGATTGTTACATCAAAGCTGCCCACTTCCCGAGCTGTCCCGAATCTACCCGAGCGAAAACGAAGCGGCAATGCTAATTGCATTCCAATTTAACCCAAAGAGATAGCTCTTAGAAGAAATTCCTCTCAAGCAAAACTATCTGGCCGTTAACCTATCTTACTTAAAATATATTAATTCAGAACAAGATTGGGCAAGTTGCAATTCGTTCATTTAAATTTGAAATGACCAAATCTTAAATTACTTCAAAGTGAAACTTGACTTTCAGTGTTTAAATAATAAATTAATTGTTCTTTAACAGATTGCATTTTAATTTAATGGAATATCGGATTAGAACCCCTAAAAAGGATTATTTGTAAAATTATCTTTATGATAGGTGATACATTTATTTTTACAGTACATGGCCTTGTAGCGGTATCTACAACCAGACCAGACGGGTGTTGTGTCCGGCGGGCAACTGCCCAATGATTCATATTGGGCCGTTGTATCTATGCTATTTGCGCGGTAAACTCTGCTTGCGTGATGCAGGATTTTGCGTGACGTCAGTGTGACGCGTTGTTCGCATGTAGCGTTGTAGATACCGCTACAGCCTATTAGCGGAGAGCCTCGACTACCACCTCAGGAAGCTCTAATTGCGCGGCAGGGTCAAAGGGCTTGATTCAGAAAGCCGTACTTCTGGCCACGGCACGCATAGCGAGGTTCCTCTCTCTAGAGCCCTGATCACCGGCAGCTTGGACCCTGTTCCTGATGCCGATGGGCCACTCATCATCTGCCTAGCGTTTACCCAACTAAGTTGGGGTAGGTTTCCAGTCTAACCGGATTCAGCTGAATGCCAGTATTTTACATGGAGCGACTGCCTATCTGACCTCCACAACCCAGTTACTGGGTAATACGATACCCCTTGATAAGACTGGTTGCCAGACTTTCGGGCTTCTGACTACCCGTAACGACTGTCAAAAATCCACGAATGGCAGCCGGAACCAACGGTTTAACGTGCTTTCCGAGACAAGGAGAGGTCTCGATATGTAAAGATGGTCACCCATCCACAGACCAACCGCGGCAAGCGTAGCTTAACCTGATCGATCGACCTGTGCGGCTGTTATTATTTAGGTCCCCTCGATAGGCGGCCACTATTTTTAATCTTTTTTCATAAAAATATTTAAAAACGTAACCAATATGTATGCCAATGAAATAAAGAAACAATATACAATGTGGAGATGACAATACAACAATAAATTAAACTTCGCATACCTAATGACGTTCCCAGTCTGCATACAAACTTTCAATTAAATATATCCAAATAGTTTAGTCACTGGACATTATTTAATATTTTCTACATAGTGTATCTGTTAATTAACAAGCCAGTACCGACGCACAATATGTCGCCAGCTCGCTAGTTCAATAGCCTTCGCAAAATTTGTTCTTAAATTTTATTTCCCGATGCGAACTAATGCATATCCTAACTAACGCCTAAACCACTGAACCGATTATCCTGAAATTTTGCATATACATTGTCAGGTGTACAGAAACGGACATAGGGTACCTTTCATCCCGAAAAAAAGTGCTGTTCCCGAGGAAAACAACAATAACGTTATTATGATAATAGATGGCGCCACGGGTCTTCCGAACGGGATCGACACTTATGCGGTGAAACCGCGGGGCGCTGCTAGTACCTTATGCTTGAGACATAAAGAATCATGCAGGCGGAAGTTATTACTTACTACAAATGTTACATTTTTTACAAACCTGCAAAAAAAGGGGTGCCCGGCACAGTGACCTATACAATATTTCAGGTTTCGGTCATATGTTTGTTGGGTCAATGACACCGCGCTGTTGCCGCAATATTTAAAGTGTGTTCTTTTTTGTTCAAACTTTTATGCTATTTAATAATATGATAAATATAAAATCACTTTTTCGATTTCAACGTTAGGATTTATTTGGTGGTTCCTAAATTTAATACTCCTGTGCATTGGTATTGTTAGTGTTTTCATTTATTGTTGTATTGTCATCTCCACATTGTATAACCAGGTTGATGTATTCGTCGATATGCCAAAAACGCTACTAACTTTACATCATGGTGCCTAAAAGACAAAATAAACACGTCACTTTTACTTTACTTATAACATTCAAAACAAAAACATGCAATTTCACTCTCCTTTGCATGCACAAACAGCAAGGATTCTAAAACAAAACAAACGCTGCAAAAGCGCTGACACGAAGAAATGTAAAGCTAACCTGGCCCTTACCTCTGCACCCGAAAACATTTCCCCACATTCAAACGAACATTTATTTAACCCTAAAAATACATACTTACGCAAACTCCACATTTACATTACGTACCTACTTAAGAAAACAAGAGCTCTTCAACGACCATTCTATTCACAAAATCATTGTCTCAAAAGGATAATATTCCACTTAGCAAGACAATCCCACTTTATTTCGCCATTATTCCGAGTTTATTTTCTGTGTGGGCAATCATGGCCACGGGGAATATGATAAGACCCTGTTGTTAAGAGGATATCGCTGATAAATATAAACAATAACCTATTCTGATGCTTTCATTGTGCTTAAGAATCATATGATCCTACTCAACATCTGACCTCATATATTGAGTTGAGCCAATAAAGAGATAAAGATTCTAAGAGACGATTGTCATTTGTTAGTTGTATTGTTAACAGAGACTATTCTGAACCATCTCCATTATGTTTATTTTGGACTTTTCCGTTTTCAACATGATTCATTATGATCGGGGGGCACGGCAGTGCCCCCGCCAAGTCGAGCGCGAAGCAAACACTGCCGTACCATCCTTTACTGGAACCATTTCGCCGCATTTTCAGGCCCCTATTTGAGAACCTCTGGATAAGACCAGAACGCAGAAATTTTCGTCATCCAGTAAGCTATAATCACGTACTTATAATCCAAAACTTCAAGTCTGTAGGTTATTTAGTTCCGAAGTTAAGCGAAAGCAAAGTTTCGCATTTACGACACTCACTCACTCATCATCAAAATAGAACTAGTACTTCCCATAAACTCAGAGTGCTGAAATTTGGTACAGAGTTAGGGTTTAATGGCCACATAAAGGGAAAACTATACAAATTAGGATAATCGAAGATCTGGAGTACCTGGTGACCCTGATTAGAAAACACAAGAGCCCAACCAAACTATTAGAGATCGACATACCGCCTTTACAAAAAATATTCAACTTGGTGGGCCGCTTCATTTGATGTGAAAAAACTGGCCAAGTGCGAGTCGGACTCGCACACAAAGGGTTCCGTACCACAAGGCAAAAACGCACGTTTGTTGTATGGGAGCCCCCCTTAAATATTTATTTTATTTTGTTTTTAGTATTTGTTGTTATAGCGGCAACAGAAATACATAATTTGTGAAAATTGCAACTGTCTAGCTATCGCGGTTCTTGAGATACAGCCTGGTGACAGACAGACGGACGGACGGACAGCGAAGTCTTAGTAATAGGGTTCCGTTTTTACCCTTTGAGTACGGAACCCTAAAAATCGAAGGTCTGAAGTATCTGATGAAGAACCCTCAGCTGGTCTCAGCTGTATTAGAGATATGGTAATGCCCCCTACTACTATTGGTATTACTACGACGAATAAATAAAAATCGACTGTCATTGCAAAAATCCAGCGTAGTGGGACACATCTTCTAATTTAATCTAGCCTATAGCGTCCCACTGCTGGGCGGATGCCTCCCCTTCTGCTTTTAATACGCATATAAATAAAATTAAAGGAAAACTCTGGATAAGACTAGACCGGCTTTTATACTTATACTTACAAGTTTACAAGAAGAAATAGTCGAATGATTAACTTTATTCTCATCGAACATTACAAAAATTAAATAAACAAAGGAGGATGGACATAAATGTATGGAAGCTGGTACCCAAAAACATGGCAACCAAACAAAATAATTTATATACAGTTTTAAAGGTCTAATTAGATAAAGCAATAGTCGTTAGGGGGGATAGTATCAGTTCGCTGTCCGTTCAGAGATATACAACCTTCAAAGGTTAGGTTAGGTTATCGTTAGGTTAGGTCATAAGTAACAATAATAGACTCTTGCTTTATCGTGACGTGACTGAATTACATAATGTTAATGGTTGTATATCTCTGAACGGACAGCGAACTGCGACTATCCTCCTTAACAACTATTGTTCTACATAATTAGACCTTTCAATCTGTATGTAAATTATTTTGATTGGATGTAATTAGTTTTCAACGCCCTAACCTAACCTAAACCTAACATAAATGTATAATGTTAAAGGTTGTATATCTCTGAGCGGACAGCGAACTGGGACTGTCCCCATAACAACTATTGTTCTACATAATTAGACCTTTCAATATGTATATAAATTATTTTGTTTAGATGTAATTAGTTTTCGGGTACCAAAACGCCCTAACCTAACCTAACATAAATGTATAGTGTTAAAGGTTGTCTAACTCTGAACGGACAGCGAACTGGGACTATCCCCCATAATAACTATTGTTCTACATAATTAGACCTTTCAATCTGTATATAAATTATTTTGTTTGGATGTAATTAGTTTTCGGGTACCAAAACGCCCTAACCTAACATAAATGTATAGTGTTAAAGGTTGTATATCTCTGAACGGACAGCGAACTGGGACTGTCCCCATAACAACTATTGTTCTACATAATTAGTCCTTTCAATCTGTATATAAATTATTTTGTTTAGATGTAATTAGTTTTCGGGTACCAAAACGCCCTAACCTAACCTAACATAAATGTATAGTGTTAAAGGTTGTATATCTCTGAACGGACAACGAACTGGGACTATCCCCCATAACAACTATTGTTCTACATAATTAGACCTTACAATCTGTATATAAATTATTTTGTTTGGATGTAATTAGTTTTCAGGTACCAAAACGCCCATCCTCCTTACACTAAAATATTAATTTCGCTCAAAATTTGGTCAAAATATAATGCATTGAACTAAGAGTGGCGGTGATACCCGCACACGTCGCTAGATGACGCTGACTGTATTTTAAAACGCGCTTACGTTTGTTTTTCCGATAACCTTTTAATAATAATTTGATTCACGAATTATTGCCTTTTAAGTCAAAATTTGAGATCATACCCCGGGCATACGTGTACAGAGAACAATTCCCAATCTGTGTGGCGTATGCCCTAACAATTCACAAGAGCCAAGGTCTAAGTCTAAAAAATACCCTCATGGACATTGGCACCTCCATATTCTCATGTGGCCAAGCCTACGTGGCGCTTTCACGAATAACCAATATTCATGGGGTGCACATCATAAATGTTGACTTCAAGAGTATAAAAGCTCAAGCTACAGCGATCACCGAATACAACCGGCTTAGGCGTAAATACCGCGCCGATCTTTCAGAAATTAAACCGTCTAAAAGAATAAATAATGAACGCGAATGGGCAATACGAAAAACTGTTACTACTGTACAAGAATCGGAACCGGAAAAAAAGAAAATAAAGATTTGTAATAATAAAAAAACTACTCCTAAAAAGAAAAAAACTGTGTCTAATAAGAAAATCTAATAAAATAAATCAATATACGTACAAAAAGAATACGTATGTACCTATACGTTTCTACAAAAAGAAGTGAAATCCCACCAAAACCATTCTGTAAAAAACTAGCCAAGTCTCAATGGAGCTGCTTGTTTATCTCTAAAAAGTAATGAAATCTAGACAAAGTCGTAAAAAGTCTAAGGTTCCTTACTGCGATTTCTTTATTATTATAGTTAATGTTGTGTGACTTGGCCGTTGAAGGGTACACAAGGGTACAAAACCAGGTGCTCCATGACACCATTGCACCAATCTGTCGCCAGAACCGCTACCCATTGACGATGGAAAATTACCACTTGGAAAACGTTGATTCAATAACTAGTCAATTGTAGGCTTGATAAAGGTGCGTATTTCAATAATACTTATGTATAGGCGAGCCTGAAACAAACAGTATTAAAAATTATTTCCAGTACAGACGGACTTATAATCATTGATAGAAGTCCGTCTGTACGTCTATTTTATGTTAGATCGGTGGTCGATTTGACGCTCCAAAAAGAAGAGAGCAGAAGTCAGCATTGTCAATGCTGAATGCATGTGTTGCACAATCAACAACAGCCTAAAATGAGACACTAGCGTCCAATTACCAATACCAGTATGGGCCAAACATAGGCAGTTACAACAGATATAACATTACGCGTGTAAACAAAATTGACTTGTACCCACTAACGTATAAAGAATGTTCAACGGCCAAGTCACACAACATTAACTATAATAATAAAGAAATCGCAGTAAGGAACCTTAGACTTTTTACGACTTTGTCTAGATTTCATTACTTTTTAGAGATAAACAAGCAGCTCCATTGAGACTTGGCTAGTTTTTTACAGAATGGTTTTGGTGGGATTGTCTTTTCTCTCAGAAAGGAGGCCTGTGTTCCAGCATTTGTAACACATAATCAGCCCACTGCGGGACACAGGCTTTCTCTTTTCGAGAGGGAGTGTGCTGTAATCTCCTATCAGCATCATCATCATTTCAGCCGAAAGACGTCCACTGCTGGACATAGGCCTCCCCCAAGCACTTCCACTTCGACCGGTTCTGTGCTTCTCGCATCCAACGGGTTCCTGCGGCCTTCACAAGGTCGTCGGTCCACCTTGTGGGGAGGCCTTCCAACGCTACGTCTTTCGGTACGCAGTCGCCACTCCAGAACCTTTCGGCCCCATCGGCCATCTGTTCTGCGAGCAATGTAATCTCCCACGTGGGCCCAATGCAGGTTGGTAGATGTCACATGTTTCGTTTTCCGGTTTCCTAACGATGTTTTCCATCATCATTTTGAGAGCTGTGGTGATGAAATTATTCACGCAAAGTAAAGCGCCTGCCTGGGTTCGAACCCACGATCTACAAACTCGTAAGTCGTTGCCGTTACCACTGAGCCATCACTGCTCTCAATCTCTCAAAGCATTGGGAACATGATAGGCTGATTATGCGTCAATTTGTTAGCGATTAGTTTGTCAGACACATTGCTATTGGCTTCTGATTTTTTTTACACAATTCCTAGGAAATATATGCAATTCCGAGCCTACTTAGGAAACGTGTAAAATAATCTTTCAAAGATTCTTTAATACACACATTTCCTGTGAAATGTATGTATTTCCTAGGAATTGTACCTATGCAATTCCAAGATGATACTAGGAAATTTATAAAAAGTAATGCTTTCTGTGACTAAAAGAAATAATAATTTCTCTAATCATAATAATGATTAAGCATAACATTCTAAAGCATAAATTTAGCATGCTGCATGTTTTATTTCTAACGACAGAAATAGGGCTCCGTCGACCTGACGTCGACCGTCAGGTCGACGGAGCCCTATTTCTGTCTGCAGGGTTTAAAGGAACCTAACCAAACTGAACCTCGGGGTGCCCTTCGCTCGCTCTTGCATCCACGTCGTCTAGTAGCACAACATATTGATTTTTTAAGCTTTCCGATTGCTATTTAGGAAATGTATAGATTTCCTAGAAAAGGTGCATCTTAAAAAATATATCATAGGTTTCCTATCTATTTTAGGAATTGTACACATTTCATGCGTTGTCCGTCAGTGAGTTTTAAATTTTTTGTTAAGTAGGTAGATTTTGCGGTCACCGTTCCTCTACTCTGAAAGGTCCTTGGACACAATAGTAATTAAAATACTAATAACAGTCTTGTGTAGACTCTTAATTGAAATAGGTACATTGCATCTTAACATGCAAACAGGTGCTTGTAAACATTAAGTGATTAAAACTTTTGATTTGATATCCAATTTTTATTGTCGAAATTTTGTTGAATGTCAGTAGTTAAATACACGCAATGTTGTTTATAAGTGGGGGAATGAATAATGATGATACCTTCGTGACTTGTAATCTATTTCATGTGAGAATATGTTTTCTAAAATAGTGAAAAAAGTGACATAAAATTTAAGATTTTTGGTAATTTTCAGTTTGATTTCTTGCATGATTGAGATGCATTCAGACCGGAATCGAACCGAAGATAGTTGGGAAAAAACTAGACACATTATTATAAAAGCTTGATGTGTATACCTAAAGATAAACAAAAAAAATTAAATCGACCTGGAATATCAAGATTGGTAACAGTTTTTTTAAACAACAGACATTCTACCAAAATAAATTTTTATTCGCCAAAAAAAACAGCAGACATTTTTAATTTTGCGATTCTATGAATAAATAATTTTAATAAAAATTTCGCCACGAATCCAGAATGAATATTAAGTGTATTTAATTTTTGCGAATACCTAATTTACGAGAAACTTAAAGTTATCTCTTTGAGACTGAGTTAATTGAATAAACACCTCGTGGAGTTAGTAATATTTAGAATATAATTGTGGCACAATATTAAGTCTAGACTACAATAATACAATAATAGACACTTAAGTTCAGTGGTAGATACTTCATTTTCGCAAAATGGTGAAAGAAAAACCTTGCCTGAATTGTATTTTCCTTTATAAGAGAAAATAAAAGCAAAATAGTAAGTAAAAGAAAAATGTCTCCAAGAATAAAGAAAGTAAGAAGATTTAGAAATAAATGAAATACAAAATATTACCTACCTACAGGGCGAACTAAATATATGTATTATGATTGATTAAAGTCACTGAGGGGCTTGTGGCTAAGTAATAACAGCCGCACAGGTCGACAGATCAGGTTAAGCTACGCTTACCGCAGTTGGTCTGTGGATGGGTGACGCCCTTTACATATCAAGACCCCTCTGTGACTAGGATAGCACGTTAAGCCGTTGATCCCGGCTGTCATTCGTAGAACTTTGACAATCATTACGGGACGTCAGAAGCCCGAAAGTCTGACAACCAGTCTTACAAAAAGGTATCATTATGTTACCCAGTAACTACGTTGTGGAGGTCCGATAGGCAGTCACTCCATGTAAAATACTAGTATTCAGCTACATCCGGTTAGACTGGAAGCCGACCCCGACATAGTTGGGAAATGGCTAGGCAGATGATGACTAACTAATACAAAGCGAATCGTTTAATTCGGGTATTACGTAGGTAGGTATACGAGGTTTTGCATTAATCCCTACATCTGAACATTGAAGACTGAAACGCTTTTCCGCAAGTACTAATATAAACGAAGCCAGCATACCTCCCCCGGCATGCTTTTGTAATAGAGAACAACACAAAAAGGGAACTTGTCACATTGTTGGGAAAATTTCCACTTTATACCGAAATAACTTAGGTGGGGTCACACGGGGGAGAGAAATTAGGGATGACGCGCGGAAAAACGGTTGTAGGCATTCAAGGTAAGAATTTGAAATTAGCTAGCTTTAAAACTGATTGTTGACATTGTTTATTCCAATACTATTATTAAAATAAAATGTTATTAAACATAAAGCATTTAATCCAAATAGGCACATACAAGGCACTACTGAACGTCAAAAATTACAATAAAATAGAATTGATTCTAGTCGCCCCTTCCAAAAGGTAGTTTTCGTATGGAGAAGAATGGGCAAGTAACTCCACTCTTTTAAAATGTTTTACAATATTTTGCTTACATAAATATGTGAAGACGATGCACCTAAAATAAAATACCATGACTTATAAATTAATTATCTGATTAGATACATGGTGCTCACTTATTTACATACATTGTAAAATAGACGATATTCAAAAAAAAAAAAATTGACAAGTATTATGTCAGGGTGTTAGTTAAAGTAACTACAGTGTATGTAAATCAATGTCAACTTTTGAAAACAGCTCATTGAAAGTATTTCAGTAACACGAACTAGATTTTAACTAGAAAATCTCTTCCTTAGGGCCAGCGTTAGGCTGCCTTTACACCAGAGATGAACATGAGGATGCGTAGCGAGGGATGTGTGTGAAACCAGCCAATAACATCGCTTCATATTTATAGCTTGAACTAAGTTAGCGTTGGTCTTGGTTAGTTTCACACACATCCCTCGGTACGCATCCTCGCTCATCTCTTGTGGAAAGGCAGCCTTAACCTCAAAAAGGAATTATCAACATAGTTATTTTCAAAGCCATCAATATTCAATATTATTCCAACCCCAACAGCACCCACAATGTATCTTCTTGTGGCCAAAATCTATTTAAACTCGATAAACGCCAACGTAATTGTTTGCGTTTAACTCAAACGTTATGGTTATCGTTGCTACGTAGATTTTATGGCGCAAACATAATAAACAAGACGCAAGTTCAGTTTAGTGTTGCGGACTAGAAAGTTTTTGGTTTCGGTTCAATAAAGTTGAAATGTTTATTGAGAATATTTTGGATTTACGAGTTGTAAATAAAGTTTTCGTTATTGTCCTGGCTCCTTCTTCTTACCAATTTTATATTTATATCCAAACTTTTTAGGGACGTAATTCTTGCATTTTGTACCTACTCGTTTGTAGACACCGCCTAAATGTAGGCGAACAAAATGGTCTCCACACTATCAATATGATATCAGGGAATTTGTAAATAATTTATTTAATAGATCCAAATATTTTGTTCGTTTTGATCCACTCGATATCGTTGGCGAATCGACTTGCCATATTAGTAGTCGAGTGACGTCATTGCGTCTGTCGAGAAATCAAGAGTATCGTGTAACTTACGTACCTAGTACTAGGAACGTGCCTAGGTATACTATTATTGTGTATTATTTTGTTTTAAACGATTAGTGTACCTTTACGTAGTTCGTATTCACGTGTCTATTTTTCTTCTATACGGATGAAAATTTTGTGAAGATACCAGGGGGCCAATTCTCGTAACTAAAAACGTTCAAAATCCAGTCGCAGTCTCATCTCAGCGACAAACAAATGTCAAAATTATTGTCAAAAATATTGGGAAATTAGAGGTATTTTTGTCAGACTGAGAGTGAGTTCTTAAAATTACGAGAATTCCCCCTCAGGACGTACGGTAAGCTATGATTGCCAATACGCAGTTCGAACGTGGGAATACGGGTACAAAATAAATACAATTTAAGAAAATATAAATATTTTACATAACATAAATTGTCACGAAACTCCCTTAGCGAATAAATACGTGTTGTGTACCGTTTCACGTTTATTATTCAAATATTTTAATAGAGTAAACGTTCATGCTTCACAGTTTGTATAAACATGTCCGGTTTTTTGCGAAACATACGTAACCTAAATTAATGAAAACGAGGGTGTTATGACGCGACGTGGACGGTATAGTAAGTGGCGGTAGACGTATAATTATATAGAATTAATTAATGTAAACAAAATATTGTAAAATATTTTCATAGAGTAACTGAACCCGGAAACCCATTCTCCTCCATGCGAAACTACCACTTAGAAGGGGTAACTAGAACCAATTCTATTTTGTTATATATTTTAACTGGACTGGACTGGATGCGTAAGGCGGAGGACCCGAGGACGGATCAGGACCAGGCCCGTGCGCCTCAAAGAGATGTCAGCATCGAGGAGGGGCCCCATAGGGCCGAAGCCTGCCAGGTCAGCGGGATTGTCCGAAAGGGTTACCGCTGGCCCGGAACATAAAGGGCTAAGGAAGGAACATGGGTGGGTTTTAGTCAGTAAGAGTCTGTCACTTCCTTCCGCTCCACCCAGAGCGGGAGGGGTCATTTGATGATTTCCCATCCGAAAAAAAAAGAAAAAAAAAAAGGGTATTGTGGCGCAGCCTGGGAGAGGTCTATGTCCAGCAGTGGACTGCGATAGGCTGACTTATTGATGGTTTGATTTTGAAGCCCAATGTGCCTTTGTATTTGAATTATCTTTATTTGACAAATCTGTATTAAACCAAACCTTGACCATGATATAGAGGTATGAGGAACAGGGTGTAAAGTTCACTCAACCTCCATAGAAAAGGGAGGATCCTCCGACCAGACGGGTGTTATGTCTGGCGGGCAACTGCCCCATGATTTATGTCGGGGCCGTTGTATCTATGCTAATTGCGCGGTAAACTCTGCTTGCGCGATGTAGGATTTGCGTGACGTAGTATGACGCGTTGTTCGCATGTGGCGTTGTAGATACCGCTACAATGATATTGGTTGAAACTTCCAAATACTATTCGTCGTTAAAGTCTCAAACTATGACTATTTATATCCAAGCCTTGGAACCTTTTGACCCAGGCCTTCTTCAACCTAATATCTTCAAGTTGATATTATTATCCATTCACTCAAATAATATTTGCATAAATAGCCCTCAAAACTATCCCCAAATCTAAGTAAGTTATTACACAGACAGACAGCTTGACAAGTCAGACGGATCGATAAAATGGGAATGAACTCATTTATTTCAATAAATACTTGGGCGTCTCTGAACGTTTGTAACTGAAGTGTTTAAACAAAGACTAATTTCTAGAGGCAAGTAATTGCTTGGTAGTTTTGTACCGCTCCGTCTTTCGGAGCACTTGTAACAGTTACTGTTTCTACTTACTGCTTTTGTCGTGGAGTGGAATAACTGTAATGTTTAGAGTCTCTGGAGGGTTGAGATGAGACGTATAGTTACCAGAGTTTCACTGTAGTTCCTATTACAACTGTTCTCTAAATTATTTATTATTCAAATGGTCTTCAAAGTTATGTTTTAGTTTATCATGATGTTTGCGACGCTGACGTGGTCAGAGATCGCACAAAATAGGAGAAATGAAAGGAAAGAGGAGGGCTTTGTCCAGCAGTGGGTCACAATCATCATCATTATCTGCCTAGCCCTTTCCCAACGATGTTGGGGTCGGCTTCCAGTTTAACCGGATGCAGCTGAATACCAGTATTTTACATGGAGCGACTGCCTTTCTGACCTCCACAACCCAGTTACTGGGTAATACGATACTCCTTTTGGTAAGACTGGTTGTCAGACTTTCGGGCTTCTGACTATAACGACTGTCAAAGATCCAGGTTAGACAACAGAGGGTCACAATGTCGACTAACAAAGAATAAGTTTAACATTAAAAGTTCGTAGACCCACTTTGCACATATGTCGGCCAAATACTACAATAATTTGTTATCGAATTAGAGGTCCAGTATGGCGAGAAGCAAACCCATTGTTTGCACGAATTTCAGCTATAATGACAGATTAATGTCACCAATTACCTCTGGCCTCTAGCATTTTACTATAATATCGACCCGCTACCGTAATTCTTCTATTATTACTTAAACTAGGGTTTTCCACAAGACTGCGGTGGCCGCAACATAGCGTCCGCAATTTAACATCGAATGACGTCACTGAAATGTTATTTATGAAAGTTGGTGAGTTTAGAAAAACGCACCAACTTTCATAAATAACATTTACAACACTCTCTAGAAAGAGAGTGTTTTTGACACCGTAATGTCAAGCCCCGGTGACATAATTTTCATGATGGCCGTTACTGTCGTTATTTTGGCGGCGACCGTTATTTTAGGAAACCATAGAAGCATAATCAGCCTATAATGTTCCCACTGCTGGGACACAGACCTCTCTGTGAGAGGGAGTGGGCCGTATTCCACCACGCGGGCCCCGTGCGGGTTGGTAGATATTACATGTCTTCTTTTTGACTTTGACTTCGAATTTTTGGTTCTAGGACATGCCGGTTTTCTCACGATGTTTTCCTTTACCTTTTTGAGAGCGGTAGTGATGAAATAATTTACACAAAGTAAAGCGCCTGTCTGGGTTCAAACCTACGACCTACAACTCGTAAGTTGCGACATATACCACTGGGCCACCATTGCTCTACCAACTAACCATAGAAGCATTAATTTTATATTATAGAATTGATATTTGCTGTGTAATGTAAATGTGTAAATAAATAAGATTTGGTTTTCTTCTACAAAGAAAAGAGAAAAATAATATTCAACAATTAAGTGTAACTAAGTTACGAAATAAAAGTTTAACAAAAGCCTCTTAAATGTTTCGTTGTCGCGACAGGACTTTTGCCCTCTTAGATATCAAACAAAGTAATGACTGACCCACATTTTAATTAAAGAAACAAAATCTTTTGAGTAAATAAATATTAATTTTTATTTCTTGTAAACAAGCATTACGAGGTACCTAAGAAATGACTTTTATAGTATTTTTCTCGTGAAATCTTATGTATTAGGTTTTTTTTTGTTTTTCAAATGGGTTTGCTCTTGACTCTTGTCTAGGTCAGAGGTGACAGAGACAAAGTAGATGATGGAGTGAGCTTACCCAGAAGAAGCCTGTTCACTCTTACTTTGAAGAGATTCGGGTGAAAAAGACTATTTCGGATTTTGTAGTTTCTCCCCACTTGTTAAAAGTACCGTAGTGACCAAGGTCATAAACAATGAACCTGTAGGTTTGATTCCCGGTAACACAAGAAAGTTTAACTTATTCTAAAAACAAGGCTACTAAGCCTACTAGCTTATTTATTTATTTATATATACTTTATTGTACACCACAAAAATACATAACATGAAAAAGATACATCAAACACTACAAAATATACAATGGGCGGCCTTTCTGCGATCTCTTCCAGGCAACCTTGGAATGGAAAGTGATTTTCCTGGACATAAAATGGGGCTGTCGTTAGTGCAAATATTATGTATACAATACATAGCTTCTGTGCTTACCATAAAACAATAACAAAATATCCTAAGGCACTCGGCATTAAGTAGCTTTCTATCAATAAAATTTTTTTTTATGATCGGGAGCACTTCCAGTGATAATCTCTTACAAACTAACAAACAATAAACCTCATAATATTATAAGTATGGACATAATAATTCTGTTAAGCCATATTTGTTACGGTGGCGAATCATATTTTAATCAACATACATAACACTCACCGGAAAAGTGGAAAGTAAAAAACGGAGAAGTTAAAAAACGTAAGTTAATTTGACTGGCCTGTTGGTCTAGTGGTCAGTGACTATGACTGCTATGCCGGAGGTCGTGGGTTCGATTCCCACCCAGGACAAATGTTTGTGTGATGAGCATGATCATTTGTTCTGTGTCTGGGTGTAATTTATCTATATATGTATGTATTTAGAAATATATAAGTATGTTTATCAGTTGTCTAGTACTCATAACACAAGCTCTGCTTAGCTTGAGACTAGACGGCGTTGTGTGATAGTTGTGGAATATTATTATTATTTCCTTTATTTCATTAAATAACACATATAAATTATATTTTTAAATATTAGAATATAAAAAATATAAAAACATTTAAAAATATAAAAAATAGTAGCCCACCGGTATCGGGAACAGGGTCCAAGCTACCGGCGGTCAGGGCTCCAGAGAGAGGAACCTCCTAACAATGCGGGCCGTGTCCAGAAGTACCGCTTTCTGAATCAAGCCCTTGATCCAGCTGCCCAACGAGAGCCTCCTTAGGTGTTGGTCGAGGCTCTTGGCTATTAAACCATTGGCTGTCACGACTATCGGCACAATGATTGCTGAGTCCACATCCCACATGTCGACAACCTCGCGAGCCAAGTCAAGATACTTGATCTGTTTATCTTTCTCGGCTTTCACGAGGTTCTCATCATGCGGGACGGATTATTATTATTATTATTATTATTTAGCGGACTACTTGGCGCATACCATATAAGTGCCAAAAAGCAATAAAAAAATGGTGTATTTTAATATTGGAAAAATCCACTGGTGACAGATTTCTATAATGGTTGTAATAGTAACTCAGCCTAATTAAAAAAAAACATAAACCGCTTTGAACGAAACTAGGAAAATCTAGATAAGATTTTTTATAATATTCCAATATTATAATATTATAACACTTTCATAAAGCTGTTTACGTAAAACACATTTTCAAACTTAATTTTTAAAACTACGATACACAAAATTCAATATTAGTTTACGTGACGCATTATCGCATCGCTTGTAAAAGATTTTCACTAAAAAATGTTAGCGCAAAATGGTTTACCTAAATATTATATTTTTTTTATGTAAACGTTGGTATTTGTAGCATGATTAAATTACGTTACAAATTTGATATCTTTTATGAAATAGATACAATAATATGCCTTTTCTATTTATTTCTTTGGTATTAAAGGTTAACACGTTGACTGCCAGACAACAGACACAATAGAACAGAAATAGAATCTATAGTTGGCGGACACCGTGTGACCGCGGTGTCAGTCAATGACATAAGGGTAATCCTAGTTCAGGCATTTACAAAACCATTTGTAGTTCAGTTTCCAGCGAAGGTTGATAACACGGTGACCTTGAGCTGGTCAAACGAAGTATGGAGTTTCAGTTTACTATGTTTAAGAGGTCAGCTTATACTGGTTTTGTTGCCACTGACGTGAGGCTTAATACACCTAAAATCTACTATAATGCCGCGGATACCTTCACATGAAATGACACAGTTATTGTAAAATATCTCGTTTCGACGTCATTGTTTGAATTATTGATTATCATCTGGTTGATGATCCTATGAAATACCATCTTTGCATCGAGACAATAACAAATACAGAAAAAAAAAGTCCACACGTCCAAAAGTCCACAGCTAAACCGATGGTCTGACGCGAATAGAATTCAATATACTTGAATACTTTTACTTGAAGAAGTTTCCCTAGTTCCCCTGACGCGTGTGACAGCTGTACATCCTAAAAACCACACGATTCTAATCAAAAATTTCTTTGCAGGTTTCCTCAACCCTCGGTCAGACGAGTACCCTCGCTCCCCTGCTAACTACGGCCTCATGGACCAGATAGCAGCCTTGCACTGGATCAAGGAGAATGTGGCAGTCTTCGGGGGAGATCCTACGAATGTCACCCTCATGGGCCACGGAACTGGTGCTGCTTGCGTGCACTTCTTGCTTACTTCCTTGGCTGTGCCAGAAGGTACGTATGCGTTTGTTTTTATAGTCTCGCGTTTGACCACTATCTTACCTGAGGGCCTAAAAGGCCACTTTGGCAGAATCATAAAAGAATAACATTATGAATCAATGGACAGTTAACTGTTATGTTAATCGTATCAAATCCTATTGGTGAAGGATATTTCAGTTTTTTTTTTTGTCTGTGCTAAAATACCAATCAATCCAATCCCAATGCAATCCCAATCTCTTTGATTATACCTACGTAGTGTAGCGAAAAAAAGGAAAACACGGACTGTCTTCGCCATATTATGATTAATAATGTTATCCTTTTAAGATTCTCCCAAAGTGGTTAGGTGGGGGCCTAACCACTTTGGGAGAATCTTCGTAAGCGATCTTCGATCAATAATTGATCGAAGTAAGCGATGATGTGGTCGGCGGTAGTGCATGTTAAAATAACCTAATCACGCTCGAATTTGAAACGATGAAAGTGCATTAGGTAGGTACTATCGAGATTTAGAAAGTGTTGCACTGGTATGCCACAGTTCAAGTGAATCTACTTAGAGCGGTCTGGGTAGAATTAATCCCACCGAAAACATTCTGTAAAAAACTAGCCAAGTCTCAATGGAGCTGCTTGTTTATCTCTAAAAAGTAATGAAAGTGTCATAAATGCGAAACTTTGCTTTCGCTTAACTTCGGAATTAAATAACCTACAGACTTGAAATTTTGGATTATAAGTATATGATTATAGCTTACTGGTTGACGAAAATTTCTGCGTGCTGGTCTTATCCAGAGGTTCTCAAATAGGGGCCTGAAAATGCGGCGAAATGGTTCCAGTAAAGGATGGTACGGCAGTGTTTGCTTCGCGCTCGACTTGGCGGGGGCACTGCCATGCCCCCCGATATTGTCGTTAATATTAATATTATTATTTATTGTCCCTCGAAGTACAATAGAGTAAATATTGAATATTGCTAGATGCAAAACATGAAAATAAATCTCTAAAAGTAATTTTTGTTTCAATAACAGTTTTTAGTTTAAGCATTTTTGCATAAAATTACCTTTATATTGCTTAGGCAGGTATAAGGTGGAATTTTTAAATTAAGAATTCTTTATACAAACACAACAATTTCAATATTTTTTCGTACCTACATAATAAATATACAAAATGACGTAGCAAATCGAGTGGTAGTTTTTGTCTTTTGAGTCTTCACTTTGCACACGATGTTCATTATATAAAACTTGACCCAGGTGGGTAAGCACATTTCTATGTACCTAATTGTTCTTTTATTTTTTCCACCAGCAGGACCTACTGTAGTAACTTAATAGACAAGTATAATTCAAAACCATCAGTTTCTAGAAGGCTCGGCCCAATTTCTGACCGAAATATCAAAAATTTTGTCTCTTCTTTTCTTTTTGTTCAAACACACGTTGGCCACCTGAGTTTGACCTTGCTCACACGTATAATGCAGATTTTCTATCTTTTTATTATTCATAAATTTTCCAGTCTCCTTTTTATTATCCAATGGTTTTTTTTCTTTGTTTAAGCACATGGCTACTTCTGAGTAGACCCTAGGACAGCCACCTGGAGGCATTTTTTCAGATCTATGCTTTTTTCTTGCAACTGGTGTATCCTCTTTGTCACTAAGCGGGTCGTTATTAACGTCGGTATCTATTAAGCAGCCGTCAGGACAAGTGTCATAATCATCTTGGCTTAATTTGCTTGAAATCAATGTTGTCAAAACCATTCCTGACATCAGATTTCCTTCTTGATTTTCTACGTATTTCAACATAAACAAAGTAAGAATCAGATACTTGAACATGGTTTTTCACTTGTTTCGATTTTGTTCTGATTTTATATTTTATTTTTTTAAAGAACAACGCGCGTTTGTGGCGATTGATGTCATGATTGACTATAGTGATGTTAAATTAAAGGATTTAATTTTCAATTACATATTTTCTTAACTAATCAAATTCATTAGTCGAATGTGCAAAATCAATTATTCAACGCTTACCGTGCCACATGTATTGAGATTATTAATATTAATGTAAATTGGTATCGGTAAATTCTAGGAAAAAAAAAACAGTATATGAATAAGTTTACATAATTATCAGTAAATAAGCAGTCAACTAATCTAATTTTATTTATGAACCTTTCACAAAATCTATCTACAAGGCAGAGTGAATGGAAACGCCGGAATGGGACGCCCTAGACGGACATATACTGACCTTAGGTAATGGTGATGTTCATCAGAAAGTTCAGGTGCTTATTGCGTACGGTAGTACTCGCAACCGGTGTGCGTGTATAACCAGAATATGTTTGAACATAAACGAAGCAATAGGAATAAGTAAGGATCGTAGAATTCGTAGCAGGTGGCGTTCTGTAAGTTCCTGCAGGGGGGGTAGCCCCATGAGAAATGGGGTAATTTGATGTATCTAAGTATATAACTTCTGAATATTTTTTTTTTTGTGGATGCGAAATCTTCAAATGACCCCTCCCGCTCTGGGCGGAGCGGAAGGGAGTGTCAGACTCTTACTGACTAAAACCCACCCGTGTCCTTAGCCCGTTATGTTACCGTAACCCTTTCGGACAATCCCGCTGAAAATTCTAAATATTCATAGGTACATATTACTATTTAAGGCTAATTACTGTCCCGTTCTTTTCCAACATAACTTTTCATTAACTCAAGATACTCTCAAAACAAACAAGAAATACATAATTCCAATTCCATAAAGCCACCGTAATACCAATTCGCATTTCCAAACACTTCCTACGGCGGAATAATATGCAAAAAATAAATAAAACTCATTTCGAAAACGGCGAAGAATCTACAGTTCTCGAGTAGAATACTGGTTTTAATTACAAAAGCAAACTAGCGGAACAATAAACCATGAAATGATGTTGTTCCGAGGCGAGCCGTTTGCTACGTGCGAAGTATAAAACCGAGCAATAAATGAAGACATTGTTTCTGTATTGAATTTTTCTTAAAGAAATTATGTTTTATTGTTTGGTTGATTTTGAGAGCCTACTTCGTCATACTAAGCCGGCCATACACACTACGGTCCACCGGAGAGGTCTTCCTGTGCAGGTATGCCTGCGCAGGTGAACCGGAGCGTGTCTAGATCTGTGCAGTTTTTTGAACCTGCGCAGGCGACCGGCGCAAAATCGAAAACCAATTCTTTTTTTCAAAGTCCCCATACACGCTACCGACGTGTGGTTGACCTGCGCAGGCAAACCTGCACAGGTAACCTCTCCGGTAGACCGTAGCGTATAAATAATAATAATAATCTCTTTATTTCAGGATACAATTCCATTGTTACAATACAAATTACAATTAGTACCAAGATTTTAGTAACATAAAAAACTTAAAAACTATGTAGGTACCTATAAAAAGGTTATGTGTATAAAGGGTTTCAGAATTTAATTGGCTCAAATAAATTCATAGGTACGCATAAATTCTTAAGCTTTGGTTTCCTAAAAAAGCGGTGGCTTCGACATTACGGACGTCATAAAAAGAAGTAACATTTCAGTGAAGTCATTCAACTGTAAATTGCGGACGCTTTGCATCGGCCGCTAGTACCCTAGACTTAACCTTAAATTTATACTTAAATTTTTACTTTTTTTTTATTTAAACAAAACAACTCACAAAAACGATTTCCAGAATTAGGTACATTATATAGTTGCATCAATATTTAGATTTGCAAATTACACCTATTTAAAAAAATCATAAGAATTTACAAATCATCCAATGAAATATTTCAATATGCATCAAAATAATGTTAAACTCAAACCAGCCATAATTTAACAAAATCCTCTGAAATATTTCAAAACCTCACAAAATATTTCTATTTCACGTAATATATTGTGACCTAGCAAATCTTCAAGTCGGAATTGAATAAGGGTGCAATGCTGATAGGAAATATTTCCGAGGTATAATAAAACGGAGCGTGTCTTCGTACAATCCTCGCGAATGAATAGGACTTGTGTGTTTAACTTTATAGGCCAGCTGGGGTTCCCGCTCGTTCTGAATTGCTGAACTATATTTGATGTCTAGTTCCTAGTAAACCATTTTTACAAGCAGCATTGGGCTTTTCTTAGAAATATGAGCGACATAAATACCTTTATAAAACGAATTATTGATAAGTAAATGTTATTACTCTCTATGAGAATTTCTAAATGACAATGCATTGAATGACTTGTAACTTGACTAATTTGTAATTTGACTAATTTGTAACTTGACATAAATGTTATTCAGGAATAATTTGCAATTTGACATAAATATTATTCATGACTAATTTGTAATTTGACATAAATATTATACTAATTTAATCTTAACGTATTGCATGACAATTTGATGTTGTATTTTAACTATGAACCAAACTTATAATGTGAATTTTGTATGCCTCAATGGCGGGGCATAGCAGACTTACCTGTAACTAATACCTACACCATCTTATGAACCTATGATCCACAATAAATTATTTTGAATTCGATTTGAATAAATCTCGTTGTGGCAAGTACGTGGGTAGGGTCCTGGAGTAGTGTTGCAAGTTGGTGGTGTGACACCCTCGGACAGCACGTAAAGCCGTTGGTACTACGCATGATCTCTCTGGTCGTGTCGGATTCCCGAACCATCGGAACATGAACAGAGAATGCACTTGTAAAATACTGGTATTATTCAGCTGTAGGTATCCGGTTAGACTGGAAGCCGTCCATGTCTAGTATAGAGAGGTCGTAACAATTTTGTACCAAAAGTTAGTAATTTCATAATTTCAGAGATTAGCACGTTCGAACAAACAAACTCTTCAGCTATATTATTAGTAGTAGCTTCTGCCCGCGACTTCGTCCGCGTGAAATCACTTGTTCCCCTGACCCACCCCGTCGCATCGCATCGCCTCCCGGCGCTCATAGTTCGGTTCGCGTTCTTTCTTACTTTTGGTATTTTAGCTCGGCTCCTAAGAGTCTTAGCAACATGTTAAATAGCCTATAGCCTTCCTCCAAAATTGGGCTATCAAATGTAAAAAGATTTTTTCAAATCGTACTAGTAGTTCCAGAGATTAGCGCGGTCAAACAAACAAACTCTTCAGCTTTATTATTAGAATATATACACCGTGTTCTTCACGTAATCCATAAACTTTGGCAAACGCTTCTATAGCTTTTACAAATCAAATCTAACAAAGGAAGTAGTACTTAAAAAGGCTTCGTTACAAAGATATTTGTAATTTCATTTAATGAAATGTAATTGAGCTATGAAGTAAGAAAGAGTCTTAACTTAGTTTTGACAAGTTTCAGCCGGCCAAATCTTATGAATGAAAATACGATTGACGTTGACAATTCGGATAAAGAGGCATGCATAACGGGTGATTTACGTCAAGGTATTTAGTTTGTATGAAAATTAACAAAAACATAAGAATTCATTAATGTGTCCATAACGAAAAATGCTTATTTCCATGGTTTGAACATTTGGTCGAAGTTTATGTAAATCGTCCAGAACACGGTGTACAGATTTAGACGATGCAAGAAGCGATTGACGGTTAATAGCATTATTTATAGCAGGACACACTTTTATGTTGTCCAAAAAATTACGCATTCGATTGTTTTTCCTAGCCTGCTCTGACCCATTTCTGTGCAAAGGCCATCCTCCACTCCTATCATCTTTCGCGAGCCCGCGCAGTCTCCCTCCAGTTCGTCCCGCCGTCTCCTACGTGGCCTGTCTCGACGCGTCTTAGGCCCGGCGCCCACTATCGGCATCGGCACGGCTGAGGATTTTTATGCGACGAATAAAAATGT
Source organism: Oligia latruncula (assembly GCA_948474745.1). Lineage (NCBI taxonomy): Eukaryota > Metazoa > Arthropoda > Insecta > Lepidoptera > Noctuidae > Oligia > Oligia latruncula. Next base: position 20,915,798 of record OX419685.1, read on the forward strand.
AACTTAATTGTATGACGATAAAATTTAAATTTCAATGATAATAATCATCGTAGGTGCAAAAATAAAGATAGGGTATCCGACATACCGTGTCATTGAAATTTAAATTGTATTGTCATACTATTAAGTTTTATTTCTATTTGTCGCATAAAAATCCTTAGCCGTGCCGATGCCAATAGTGGGCGCCGGGCCTTACTATCTATATTTAGCAGTATCTGTTTTAAAGAATAAATGCCCAAAATACGAATGCTCCTGCATAAATCAATGTCAGAAGTTTTCAATCACGGGAGGCGGCTGCCTATCACCTTATGCATATAGACATGTTTTAACAAAGAGATGTATGAATATCTGAATAAGCAAATGAATTCAGTTCACGCTCGAGTTTTATATGCAATTCAGTGAAAAATAAATATTGCTTTTGAAAACCTTTTCAACCGTCAACTGATAGGTATGAAAGCTATTGTGAAAATGAAACGATGAAATTTATTCAAATTACTTTTTGAATTTTTAAGCTACCTACAAGTATAATTTAACTGTGGTTATTTCTGGGTGCTTACTCTTGAATTGTGACGTTTCGTACTCTTGAGTTCGATGCTAGAGCCAAATGGTTTTTAAATTGGGTGGTCATTTTGGGGAACTAAGTGGAATTGGGATCGGGCTTGGCGTGGGGTAAACGGTACTCTTGTGTGAGTGTATTTTGACAGCTGTGCATTTCGTCAATATTGCGTTGGGATAGTTTGTTGATTGTGATTTTTCCAATAACAAAAGTGTAACTTTTAGAAATTGTTTTGCGTTTTAAGTGGCTTTCTGTGGGTTATAGGAGTATAATAATATGGCACGATTAGCAGTAATGTAATGTGTTTTACGTACCTAATTCTCATAAAAACAACTCAAACAAAGACGTGATGAGCGTCGGATGATGCGTTATACGGACAAAGCGTTTTCTATGAATGAATACGAATTTAAAGCAAATTATAGAGCGAGCATAGATTTTGTTCCTCCTTCGTATTACATAACAACATTTTTTTCCTATCTCTATACAATAAAACTTTTTAGGACATTAAATTACTAAAATCGGACTTCGGAATGTTTTCATTATACAAAATTATTTTTATCTCTACAACCCGTAGCCCGATTTACATAATTCAAACTATAATATCAGTTTTAAACATAATCCTCTCATTTGACACTAAAATCTCGCAATTAGTCTTATAAACAAAAAACCTCATTTTCAAATTACGTAATTATTCTATCATTTTTCTTCATGCATTAAAATTCTCAAAAATACGACGTTAAATATTTGTATCAGTTTCTAATACGAAAACTAATAATAAAAACAACTTACAAAGCTAATTAGAACCACACAAACACTTAAAATAAAAAAATCTAAATCTTACTCAGAAAAACAGTATTATTTAAACTCCCAGACTACTTGCGCCCAGAGCGCGAATATATTCTCACTATATTACACTTATTCTAACTTATTTATCACTTCACTGGTATATAACTCAGTCATGTTCACTAATTCACAAGAGCACATTCGGCGTTCGTTATAAAAACATAACTTTATAAAGAAGTTGTATGTCTATTTACTTACCACTTGTATAAAACTGTAATATTAGTTAAGTAACCTATCGGAGAGTAATTATTTCTTACTAAAAAAGAACCAAACGGGAACAATATTGTCATAAATAAACTTGCAGTTCGAATTCACTTTTAAAACCACTTTATCTTTGAAATTTGAGAACTTATACACAGTCTTTTTTAACCGACGAAAAAACGGAGGAGGTTCTCAAGTCAACGCGTATTTTTTTTATGTTTGACCATGCATAACTTTTTACAGAGTAGTCCGATTTTGATAATTCTTTTTTCGTTTGAAAGGGTATACCCTCGAGGTGGTTCCATTGACATCAAGTAGGAATCTGATGAGAGGATCCCGTGGAAATCGAGGGAAACCCTCAAATTTTATTGGCAAACCTATAGCGATTTGGGTAAGCCCCCTATTCAGTTTTTGATCGGTACATGGAAGACTAATCCTGATATGAATAAATAATAATTGAACCTCTTTTGATGAGAGATTCAATCGTGTGTAAAAAGGTCTACTTTATCATTCATCCGGTGAACTAAATTCAGCCTTTAGAATTGTAAAAATACACAACCTTCAAAGAGTGGCAATATTGGAATGTAGGTAATATAGCTTTATTTACCTACAGTACTTGGCTGTTATTGTGGGGCACATGGAGTTTTTGAAAAGGTTTGGCTTTGCAGACCGTCACCTCTATCACTTATAGTGGATATATATGCTTATAGTAGTCCTCCAGACCATATTTCGGCCACGGTGGACAATCTCAATAACCTTCGGTACGGGAGATGGTATAGTGCACAGGTGTGTGCCAGACACAGGTGCACTTTATCTCCTCGCACTCTCAAAGTCCGATGGGAAGGCAATCCGACACGACCGGAGAGAGATCAGGCGCCTGACCAATGGCTTGACGTGTTTTCCGAGGCACACCGCCAACTTCCACACTTTGGGCTGTTACTAAGAACCTCCTAATAGAAAAACCCAATAACACTTTGTCCGACCTGGGTATCGAGAACCCAGGGCCTCGCGCTTAGCAGTCGCGCTTGCAACCACGAGACCAACGGGGCAGTTGTTGTTGTCACTCCTAAATGTGTGTGCTAAGTCTCTGACTAAAACTGCATTTGTAAACGTCCGTGTACTTGTCCTCTTAAAGCTAATATAAAAAAAAAACAAGTTTAAAATACAACTTTAATTATTTTTAAATCCAGAATCTACTTCTCGGCAATATCCCCATAAAGGAACATTAACAATTTTACTTAATCCAACCGTACATTAACTTTGGACGTCTACCTATTAATGTCTATTGCAAACGTCATTAGTATCCCACATTCAAGTCAGGTCCATAATAAGCAAGCACACCAAACAAACTGAAACAAAATTAACTAAAAGTCCATTCAAAACTAGTCTTTATTCCCACAACATAAGTTACCCGTAAGTTTATTTTAGTTTTGCTGATAAACATACTAGTACAAAATTAGCGGATGTTTATTCAAAACTAGTCTGTATTTCGTTTGGTTAAGGTGCAGTGGATTTTATTTTAGTTTTCCAAAGTTTGGGCCTCCAAATTGTTTTGCTCCCTTCATCAGGTATGCTGCGAGGGGCGTTTGGAGCGAACTGAACGCAAAATTACTTTCTTACAACCTGTGGCCTCGAAAGTGGCGGTCAGTTGGGACTATATTGGCGTTAAAGTTCATACAAAGCATAAAAAAATAGCTGTTATAACTGCAACTCAGCAAGACTCTGATAAAGTAGAATTACTACTTAGTCAGTAGGTTGGTATTGATGCAGGTTACCCAGGGTGTGCTAGAGGCACATAAGAATCGTCAACCAAAAAGGTTTTTAAAACAAGTTAACCGTCGCCTAATGATGCAAACTACTATGAACTGAAGATATCGACAAGATCATTTTACAAAAACCATCCTTGACAAAACAAATCATGGTCATAGCACAGTATAATTATACATAATTATAGTCATTACAATCAGTAATACAACTTGTTAAGTTAGTATAATCCCCAAATGTCAAGATTTCATGAAATAGTCATTCTTGGGGATTACATGGTCTTAGAGAGTTGTGTTGATGACTTTAATGATTATAATTCTGTAAATACATATTTGTTACGGCCGCGAATCATATTTTAATCAACGTACAACTTAATACTGACCAGCAAATTGCAAAAAACGTAAAAAATTGAATTTCGCGGGCTACACTGGCGTTTTCGCCTTAGTGTTACTTAAATTATTGAAATTGGCGTCTTTTTGTTTTTTCGCGGTCATCAACCAAATCTTGTTTTTCTAGTACAAGAATAGTGTAACAAACGAAACTTATTTGACATGCATGTCTCTAAACTCAGTCCTAAATGAGTTGCCAAGTGTCATTTTACTGCAGCTAATTAAAAGACGGACTATAGATACCGACCCCAACATAGGAAAAGGCAGGCCTATATGAAGATGAGTGCTGCATACTATTCAGACAGAGATAGAGCATCCACAATATTATGTCTCTGGTCGTTAGCTAAACCAACTCCATCTTCAATTATCTCATAGCATCTGTTACCGTATCAAATAGACCATGTTTGAGGTGATTGTCAACTATGTAGACAAGCGAATAAATTATTTAGCAATGTACCATTCTGCCTTGTTGTCTAATGATGTAACAATCATCACGGCTGTATTACTCCTCAACGCTACGAAGAGGTTTGCATTGGAGGTTATGTATAAGTTAGAAGGCAATACATTACCATTAACAGAAATTCAGCCACAGGGTTGTCTTTTGACAGGTATCGGTGCCCCTTCTATGTGCAGATGGTGACTACTGGGGTGGTGTTGTTGCTGAGAATTTTCTTGATGCTTTCTAACATTGATCATGTTGAAAACAGTTAGTATTTGCGCGCACTGGCTGGTCAAGACCGCGACCACAGTCAAAGTGACCAACGTTTTACGTTGCACTGTTCATGGTTGGTTGTTCCATTTATTCATTTATTCAAAAGCTAGTCGCGGCAGTCGCCGTCCAGTGCGCGGGAGACCTTATTGCATTGCAAGAAGTTACAAGCCTCCAATATACAAAACGTTAGATATTTTTTTAAACGCTTAAAGATCTTTCATTTTGTAAATTATTAGGTACACATTCTGTATCACGCTACTTCTAAAGCCCCGAGGCCACGTCCCAAAAAACACGATTAAATGCAGCAGCGATTTACCGACGATATAGCGTACGTTATCCGTGACACGTAATCTGAAGGTAAGGTATTTATGAAAGGGAGGGGAATTTTAACTTCGCCAGAATTTTGTTTTAGACTTAATTATGCAGGATTTTGATGAACAAAATGTTTTGTTACTTTATATTATCATGTTTTTTTTTCGCTGAGCGTGGTGGGGTCCTGCATTCGATCCCCCGAGCAAAGAGGTATTGGGTTTACAAATATTATAGAGTTTGATTTGTGCCCCGGTGATAGAAATGACGTCTTCTACGTACCTGGGATTTAAACATAAATGGCGAAATTCGGGAAATGTGCCATGTATGTTCAGCAACAAAAGTCGACTAACATAAATATTTGTTCAAAATTGCAGCAGAAGTACAATGCATTTTGAACAAATATTTTGCTCAATAAATGAGATTAAAAAAAAATAAGTATTAATCGACTTTTGTTTCTGACTGTACCTCTGCCTACTTAGATAATACAAGCGTGATGTTTTATCGATATACTATAGCTTTGCTCGTGACTTAGTCCACGTAAAATTCCGCTCGCGCTGCGCCCGTCTTGCGCTCATTGATAAAAGTACCTAGGTACCTAACCGTTCGGCGCGGAGATTGGATAACCTAAATGATTCAGTTACTTATTCTGAATAAACTATATTCAGGTTTCGCATATACTTACTAAAAATAACGTTGTATATGTAGATTTCTGGTGATATTTTTCTTTACCGTCAGTCAGTGGTGTCTAAGATTTAACTTAATCCCGCTACGCTGCCTCCCTTACAATATGGGGGAGCGTTTTGACTAGATACAAGGATATGGGGATATATACCATGGTTTATGGGGCCCGTTCTGTTTCAGTAATAGGGTGAAGAGGGTTCGTTCATGTTGCTGAAACTTTACGTTGTCTACTCACCATAAAGTCATGTATTTTGTGATATGGTAACCCATCTTACAGTATGGAGGTGAAGGATAAAAAGTGAAATATAACTATTCTGGTTTGCCATGTTTCGTTCGCATTAAAATGTTTGCGATAGCCATATTTTAACACGAAAAGTCAAAGTCAAATCATTTATTTCAAACTAGCTGTGCCCGCGACTTCGTTCGCATGGATGTCGGAACACAATAATGTGTCGCTTAGGAAAGGTGTAAAAGGAAAAATCTTCCGATCTTGTCTGGTAACGCTTCCCTTGCCTGGGGTTCTCAACCATAGCCCTTTCGACTGCACAGCAGTCACTGCGTCTTCAGGGTTCATAATGACAATGCGACGAAGTGTCACTTTGATTTTTGAGGATAAATAAAAATGAAAGCGCCTGCTCGAGGCTGATTGTCTGACCAAATAGCCATATTATGTCCATTTTATTTTGCATTTGTTTTAGAATTCTAAGTTAGACCGGAATAAATCGTAAAATCATACCACCATTTTATCTAAAGTATATCTGAGATTAGTAGGTGAAGTTTGAAGTTAGTTTTTATAAGTCTTGTCTTCTTCTCTGCCGCTCTGCGATAAATTTAGAAATTCTTAACTTGGTATTGTAGATATCTTAAATACCAATATTAAGACTTTATCATAGCGTCGAGATATCTAGAAGATAAAAAGAAGAATACATCAATGGTGTTACTCTTAAATCTTACCTACTGAAGTTTATCTGAAAAGTAGTTTGAAGTCTTTCTTATCTTATCCTGTAAACCTGTGCCCACATTTGCTAACTCTCTCTTGGTGGATAGCCATAAGATACCTTGAGGGTCGATATGGTGCATTTCCGACGTTTGGCCCCCAAACTGGAACGGGCCGGGGCCGCCATAGGATCTGGAGGCAATAGTCCTCGCGCGCCTGTATGAGTGGCGCGCGGAGGCACTACGCCGGGGGGAAGATCCGCTTCCGCGGCAAATCGATGCGGAGCGGACAGATCTCCGGCGCGATCTCATGGCGGCATGGAAAGAGCGACTGTCGCTACCCAGCGCAGGGCACGCCGCGAAAGCGGCGATGAGACCCCTCTTTAAGGAGTGGCTAGAGAGGCGCCACGGCGCCCTCACCTACCACCTGACGCAGGTCCTCACCGGACACGGAAGTTTCGGGAGGTTCCTGCACATCATCAGGCGGGAGGAAACGCCCGGGTGTCACCATTGCTAGGATCGCCCAGAGGACACGGTGGAGGTCTGCCCCGCTTGTGCGGAGCACCGCCGTGTCCTCGTAGAGGCGATCGGCAGCGGCGGCGACCTCTCGCGTCCGGCCCTGATGCAAGCCATGGTCCGGGGCGAGAGGGAATGGGAGGCAGTCACCTCCTTCTGCGAAGCAGTCATGCTAGCAAAGGAGGTGGCGGAATGGCTCAGGGAGAGAGCCTCCTGTCCCAGCCACCGTGGGAGACGCTCCGGGCGTCGGGAGCCGCGTGACGACTCCCGGCCACCGTAGGCGCGGGCCTGCGGGCGGAGAGTAATGGGTAGCTGGGTTTTAGTCAGTAAGAGTCTGACACTCCCTTCCGCTCCACCCAGAGCGGGAGGGGTCATTTGATGATTTCCCATCCGAAAAAAAAAAAGGGTCGATATGGTTTTAACCAAGACACAATGGCTAAAAATTTAGTTATTGTCTCGAAGACATAATTTACAATACCTTTTTACGACATTGCAGTGCTACTTGTATTGGGTGTGCACCTTGACGTATCGCTGCCGGCCGTAGTCGAGTCGACGGCAGCAAAGAGTCCTGGTACGCGGTGGTTTCCTTCTGCGAAACGGTCGTCTCGCAGAAGGAGGCTGTGGAAAGGGAGAGGGAGATCTCATCCACTCATCCGGCCCGTAGTAGGCGCATCGGGCGTCGGCGGAGGGCGGACAACGCCCTCTTCCAGCCCCCCTAAACGGGTCCAGAGACGACGAATTCGGGGACGTCTGTCACCGCCAACACATCAGGACTTGAGCTGGCGGCGCGTAGTGTTCCACGCGCGCCCCTCTTTGACGTCACCAGTCGGGGGTTGCGGAAGGATCGTACGGTCCCGCAACACCCGGCGTAGGTGTGAGACGGAACATTGGGGTGATTTTTAGTCAGTAAGAGCCTGACAGACCTCGCCGCCCGCCCCAGGGCGGCGGACATCCTTGAAGATTTTCCACCCCGGAAACAAAAAAAAAGGGTGTGCACCTGCCGAACTTATACTCAATAAATCAACAGCCCGTCTGGAGGTGTGCGTTGAAGCGTTATCATGGTAAAGAAATTTTAAAAAAATCGAGAAAAAAGGCAAAATACTATGAAAGTATGATAATTATGATCTTAAAACCTTATGTCACTAAAAAAATGCTTCTCTGTTAACAATGTTAGAAAGGTGGCTTGCCCCTCGAAAGAGCTCCTACATAAAGTTGCCCGTGTGTGTGTTTGTTTCGGCCTTTCTTCTCAGAGTAGTCAGATAGGAAACGCCGACTTCATCTAGTTTACAAAAAAAACATGATTGACGTGTAAAAGTGTTTTACAAACCTACTTACAAAAATAAAATCATTTATCATTGCAATCTTTATCACTCAGAAGACTACATCACATAATATTATCTTACATTATCCTCACTTTTTATTTGAAATTCTTTTAGCGCCACTAATCAACCAACAATCGAAAGCGATTAACATTATATTATGTAATCATTATCATTACTTTTTCAAATAACACAGGCAGAAGTGACTGTGATAGTCATCTTATAGGTTAGCCTGCATGACGTGATTATTCACATAATAATGTTATAAACACAATAATTATGTTTTCGTTAGTACTATAAAGCGCCAATAGATGTAATTACGTGTATCCAACTTACGTAATGAAAGTTGTTGTAGAATACTTTAAATTGATTATATCTTTTGATACAGTGAAGCGATTGCGATGAAACCAAAACTAACTACTACTCCGAGTTCTACACTATATTTGAGTATAAAAATTAACCATATTGGTTTGGTACTTTTTACGTTGAACCTGTTCAAATCAAATTTTGTCACATCCAAACAGACAAACAGACAAACCGACAAACAGACAAAAATTCTAAAAATTGATGAAATGGCATCTGTTGGTTATCCTATAACACCCCAACTATTTTTTTTTTTAATATTTTCAATGTACAGAAACGCCTCGTCTACAGATTTATTATATGTATAGAGTATAGATAGGCACATTAAAGGCACTTTTGAACGTCAAAAATTACAACTAAATAGAATTGATTCTAGTCGCCCATTCCAAAAGGTAGTTTTCGTATGGAGAAGAATGGGCAAAAAACTCCACCGTTACTCTTTTAAAATGTTTTACAAGGTCTTGTATACATAATATAATTATATGTGAAGACGATGCACCTAGAATAAAATTTTAATCATGCTGCATCATGTTAATCCATTGCTTCATATTATGTTCGAAAAATTTGTCTCCTCAATAACAATAATAACGCAATGAATGTTGTTGAACTGTCAAAATAAAAGGCATTGCTACTGATAGTGTGTTATGCAATTGCCCTGACGGTCTATAGTATTACGGAGTTTCAATACAATAAGAGGTTAGGTAGTAAACAGTACTTACCAAAAAAATTACTTTAGAATACAATAGTTAGTTAGTTTAGTTAGTTACTTTAATATTTGCTCATTCTCTGTTGCTTGCATGCCTGTCTATGTTTAAGTTCAGTTTTAACTACTTTTCTGTTTAAAAATCTCAGAATAGCGCACTGTTTGATATAACTTTTAATATGTTGTGGAAAATGTCGTAGGTTATACATTTATAAACCTTGTATATTTATAACTTAGTGTAAGATTTTAATGTATAACTGTTTATTTTACCGAATAAATAAAATAAAAATTATAAGCTGATACTGTTTTTAAATGCACTACTAGGAAAAAAAACTAAGTAGAAGAAGGACGCTAGAATACTATATTATTTCAGTAAGTTTCATTGGTATAGTAAAGTGTAAAACTTAAACCCTCAAGTTAGTGTCACTCTTAGGAGGGAAAGTTACCAATGAAGCTGATAAATTGGCACTAGTCGATAACTTAATTATAACTTGTACAAAAGTTTTGTTTGTGGATGCTCTTATTTATATCATAATCACGTCTATATTCCCTGAAGGGTCAGGCAGAGATGTACAGTCACGAGCACTAATATGTCAACACTTAGCAAATTTTATTGTCGATTTTTTCGTGAAATAACGAATGCAACGTTGAAATACGACACTTTACACAAACCTATAGGTTCGAAACTACTTTGTTCGTAATAACATACATTCAAAGCTGACGGAGAAAATCGCCTTTGAATAAAGCCAAGTGTATACATACTTATGCTCGTGTACCTATAGTACACCCAAATTTCGCCAGTTATGTCTAAGTCCCATGTAATAGGGGCGAGCCTGTTGCCATCAATCTGGCATAAATCCAGACTCCGGGTTGTTGCAAAATTCCAGATAAAAAAAACCCAATTACACTTTGCCCGACCCGGGAATCGAGCCCTGGACCTCATGCTCAGCAGTAGGGACTCTCCCTCTCACAGAAAGGAGGCCTGTGTCCCAGCAGTGGGAACATAAACAATAAACATTAATCATTTTTTTTTTTTTCATTGTGTGTGGTGAATAAGACAAGTATGTTATACAGAATCAACATAAACATTGTCAAAAATCAATAACATGGCTCTGAAAATTTATAGGAGTTGTAAATATGCTTATAATCATCGTTATCATTGGCAGCCATTGTTCCACCCACTGCTGTGTAAAGGTTCTCTTTGTGCCATGCTTCCCTGGTCTAATATTCATGATTATTACGATTAGCTCACATTGAAAACACATCAGTATCCGTTTTCATTCCCAATCGCCTAATAATCAAAATTACTATCACTCAAAACATACATTTCCGAAAAAGATACACAACAACCGTCCTTGCGACCGTGTTGTTCTTCTAAACTACGCAACGGATTTCGATGCGGTTTTCACCATCACTTAAATAATTTATTTTGTATAATAGGTACATTAATCGACTGGTTCTGTGCTTCCCGCATCCAGCCGGTTCCTGCGGAGTTCACAAGGTCGTCGGTCCATCTTGTGGGAGGCCTTCCAACGTTACGTCTTCCGGTACGCGGTCACCACTCAGAAAGCTTTCGGCCCCATTGGCCATCTGTTTGATATGCCCTGCCCACTGCCACTTAAGTTTGGCAATTCGTCGGGCTATGTCGGTTACCTTGGTTCTCCTGCGGATCTCTTCATTTCTAACCGATCGAAGTTCTAACCGATCGAAGTGAAGCTGCTTGGAGATAGCCTATGTTCAGCAGTGGCATTCTTTCGGCTGAAATGATGATGATGAATACATTAATATTATACTTACACATATTAGAGAAATCTCGATGTTATTTCAAGTCATAAAAAGCACAGTAGCGGTCGCTAGTAGCAAAAACAATTTACCCTTGGATCTATGGCAAAGTACTAGGGTATGATAACACGGGACATATCGTAAACACAAACAGGGCCTGCCGACGTCCGTTAGGACAGTTTACACAGGACTACAGGCTATAAACGAACGTGGGAGTTGTGTAAAGTGTGAACACCGGCTTATAATGAACGGAGTTAAGGTGCTCATCAACTGACGTGTAACAACAGGGGATAGTAATTTATTAATGGAGAATGTTGCTTGATAGGCACCTAGACGGAGCCATGTTGTTTTATTTTTTACCGACTTCAAAAAAAAGGAGGTTATCAATTCGATACGTATGTATGTAATATTATTGGAATTGCATTATATTCACATATGATGATCTATTAGGGCTTCCAAACAAATATACAAAATTTCATAGACGTATGTATGTATGTATGTATGTATGTATGCATGTATGTATGTATGTATGTATGTTTGTCCACGCATATCTCCGGAACTATTAATCGGATCGTGACCATTTTTTTTTATTGGCTTACATTTTCTTCAACTTAGGGAACAGTGCAAGTTTCATCAAGATCGATTCAGTAATTTTCAAGATATGGACTAATACGTGTAAGTGTGACGGCCTGGCTTATTGATAAGAGCTACGGGTGTAGTGTCAAAGGGAAAACATCTCAAAACCTTGGTCAAATACTAGTGCAAAAACTAAAAATTACGAAATAAAAAGTAATTTAAAAAAATTAAACCGACTTCAAAAAGAAATTAACTCAAAATTATGAAATAACTTTAATTTCGGAAGTCGGTGGCATAAAACTAAAATACAGATCCCAAGACACCGACTTCCGAAATTAAAGTTATTTCATAATTTTGAGTTAATTTCTTTTTGAAGTCGGTTTAATTTTTTTAAATTACTTTTTTGTTTGCACATGTTTCTGTAACAAATAAACCTATTTTTCTTTACTTCAAAAAAGGAGGAGGTTCTCAATTCGGATGTTTGTATATATATATATTTTTATGCATTGCAAAATTCTCTCATTTTTTAATGGATAAGGTAGGTATGCCTCAGGGGTGTCACTGATATTTACATAACAAGTAGTGTTATATGAATTTGTGTGGGGTAGGTGCAACCAAAAAGTTAAAAATAAAAACTTTGGAATTAGGATGAATTTTTTATTTTGTGAAAATATTTTCTTTCATTCGTTTAATATAAAAATAGGCCTTTACACGAATACGTCAGAAGTTTGTAAGGTCTATCCATAAAACGTGTGATAAGGTTATAGTTTCCCTAAACATCTTAGAGAGCGGTTATGTATGAGACGATGTGGCTAATAGCGGTCCGAAGTGCATTATCTCTAGAAGGGTTCTGTCGAGACTGCGAGCGTAGTCACGATAGTAGTGTCAATATTTAAGAAACTCACCTAGCTACAGAATTTGGGTTGTGGAGGTCAGATAGGCAGTCGCTCTATGTAAAATACTGGTATTCAACTGCATCCGGTTAGACTGGAAGCCGACTCCAACATAGTTGGGAAAAGGCTAAGCAGATGATGATGATCTATCTATAGAATTTGTAACGACAAGATGTGTTTTCAATGGGTTGTTGATTGATTTGCTAGTTATCTCTATCTACGATTTGTAAAGATTTATTTAAAATATTTCAATCAGCTCAGCCCATCGCAGTCCACTGCTGGACATAGGCCTCGTCTTGGCTGCGCCGCAACACTCTCTCCTCCGCCTTCCGTATCCAGTCTGTCCCGGCCACGTTGAAACGGTTAAAATGTATATTAATTTACATTACATTATTTTTCTGGTGCTTATAGCGCAAGAGTCCTCCTAATTTAAGCCCAGTTGCACACATCTTGTACCTTGCCACTAAGTTACAAAGTCAAATTTAAAGGTACAATAATTGTCAATAGGTTTAAGTCTTTAACAAAAAAAATATATTTTTATTGTTTGTCTGTTTAATAACAATTGTAAAAATTGCTGTGTTCTTCCACTTTACAAGATTCACGCCAAGACCCTTAAAACTTTATTATAGCTTACACTACATGAGAGCAATACATATTTGAATTTGAAAGAAAGGGGAATGAAGTTTTTTATTTGCCTGGCATACATATTGTCCGCCATTTTGATTTTTTTCAAAATGGTTCCATGCGTATCGGCAATGCTATGCATGGAACATATTTAAATCGATAGTTGACATCAATGCAAACAGAAAACATAAAGTAAAGTGTCACATTTCCGAGATATTAATATTTAAATTAGATCGTGACATCCATTTTTTTTTAAACAACTTTGAACGCTAATATCTCGGACTTTACCGGTTTTGGTAATGTTTATACCATATCTATATTTTGATTAACAAAAACTGCATTCATCATAAAATAATAGTTATCTAAAAATATAACGCTACCTACCCTACATCAGTTTTGGTGAAAAAATATAAAATCATAAAGAAAATTGTTGCGAAGATAGCCATAGTTACGAACGGGTAGGGAATAAATTTTAGAAAAGAACAATGAAAAAATCGCCGGACATAAATTATGGCGCAAAGATGAATAATGGCCTCTTCTGGACGTATTGATAGTATGCTAGGAAGAGAATCGTGTAAATGTGAAATAAAACAGAAATCGATGATAGAGACGAAAGCATCGGTCTCGTGGTATACAATGACAACGTAAAATTAAACTATGATGATTTCTGATTTGATTTGTACTTGTTTTTAATGTAATCACTACTAAAAGTACAGCTTCTAACCCGCAGGTTAACAAAAAAAAACTCATTTGTGAAAATTAAATGTTGATATTAGCTATTTACAGTAACACGTACTGTTTTTTTTAAGACAGTTAATTTTCATCATCCCAGATCAGATTTATAATAAGGTACAGGTATGATAATTTTCCCAATAAACTTTGAACCTTATACTTTAGCAATAAAGTTGAAAATCTGTTAAAGAAATTTGTCAAATTGTAGTAGCTTGCGTCTGTACATAAAAACTCATTACACTCAAAACCGCACCTAATAAACCAAGCTCGAAGACAGAAAACAACCTAGCAATACATTCACATTAAAACAAGAAGAAAAAGACATTTCATTCGGTACACTCGCTGCGAAAATAAGCAACTCCTTCAATTCAGCGTATGCAACGTTCAAGTCCATGCAATTTCCACTGAATAGGGTTCCCATTCATCTTATTTTACGGACATCGACCTACATTGGAGCTTGAGAAATGTGGCTATTTTGAACTAGCCAGTCCCCATTGTTCGCTAGGGATCGAATTCAGAAGCCTGAATGATGACTATCATTTTTGTTTGAAGTGTAATGTTCGTGGTGGAAGGCTAGATGAGATTTAAAGAATAGGGATGAGTAATGGTTTCCACAGTTGTTAATATAAGGTTTTCGAGTGGGATCTATAGGTACTGCACTAGTACCTGTAACTAATTGTTTTTTTTTTTTAATCTTTATTTATTTATAGAGGGTTTGATCAACATGACCATGCCACCCTCATAGGGGCATTCTACGTAATCTACGCTTAATACCTAGGTGTACAATTTTATAAAATTTTTTGGCTGTCCTGGACAAGGGAGCAGCCAAGATACTATTATACATGCCAACATGAAAAGAATTAAAACCGTTTTCCATAAAATAGTCACTCCTCTCAAGTAACTAATTGTTGCCCACTACATTCAGATACTGAAATCTAAAAAACGGAACGGTTATATAAAAAATCATGATTTTACAGGAGACCGTTTTGAACGCAAAACTGTGATAATTAATAAAAGGACATAGCTATCTTCTTCTGTTTTACAAAATTATAGTTAATAGGGCTAATGTCCAAGGAAGTGGTTAAAGCCAATTACTTTAATAAAAATGTATATCTATTTACAAAATACGGTATATTTACGTAACTTTATCTACTTCATACGAAAAAGTAAATTAAGTGACTCAACTGCATTATATCCGATTTTACGCGGGATTTCCTTATTGCTAAAGCATATATGAATTTAAATATTAGAACAGATATTACTATTATTTTGTATTTCACATTGTTAATTACTACAATTTGATGTAATAAACTAGTTATCTAGGATATGGAAGCAAAAACGTTGTTTGCAAAGAGAAGAATTTTAATCAAGTTTTTCACAAGAGTGTCAGTAAGTTATTATTAAAAACACACATGTTCGAATATCAATTCGAAATGAGTTGTCAACTAAAAAGATTCACAATAAAGGTACATAATAATTTTTCTTCTCTAATCTAACTATTATTTTTAACGCCGAAGTTTTGAAACCCGACGTTAAAACGGCTATGACTATATAATAATTTTGTTCATGTCTACTTCGTCACTTTGTGAAAACAAGTGTAATGTCTCTATATACCTACATGACCTCTATGTTCTATGTTATGGGTTTGGTTTTCGCACTTAGTCCTTTAATGGACCATTTTGCGTGTTCCTACATGACTTAAATATTGGTAAAAATCACACTAATATTATAAAGGTAAAAGTTTGTGAGGGGGTGCGTGTGTGTGTGTATGTTTATATGTTTGTTACTTCTTCACGCTCAAATGGCTACACTAATTCGGATAAAATTTTGTATGGAGGTAGCTGACACCCTGGATTAACATATAGGCTACTTTTTATCACGAAATTCCCACGGGATCGACATTTACGCGGGTGAAACCGCGGGGCGCAGCTAGTTGAGAATAAAACTGAAAAATACACAAATCCTGTGATAAAACAAAGAATACTGCATATAATTATGAAATAAAATGTATTTCGGAAAAAGTGCAGTTGATCCTTTGTACATACTTTGCTGCCGTCTATATTAAGTTTGCGTACATGCGTGAGGCTAGTGCTGTAGGCGTGGCCAAATTCTGGACGAAACATTTTTTAAATAAAAAAAAAGAATCATCATTCACCCCATCACCGACCCCATTACATTTTTTTTTAAATTTTTACTGAGTTACCTACAGAAAAATCTAAGATTGTATCAGATTACTTGAGAAATAGTACAGCTTCTTACAGTAACACACTCTACATTCCTGCATTTCTATAACTGCACTTGTGCATTTTCAGTACCCACTTTTTAATCAAATCTTAATACCCGCGAAGGAATATAATATCTTGAGAGCGAAGCAGCTCAGAGATATTCAGATCTGTTCTTATTTTGCCTCGTTGCCTCGAAGCAGCGTCGGTAATATGCGCTTATTTTTAAGTCTATTACAGAAGCTGTGCTTGAATATCTGTCTTCAGTTCCACGGAGTCTAAGCGTGGCGGTTACATTGTTATTAGTACCCTTTATAGCTGAAGTTGGAGTTGTTATGCTCGGGTGTATTCAAAGGAGATTGGGCACTTTTGTATATAATATGTCCTCTTTCTGTTTGTGACTGTGTTTTTTGTTTATTAACTAAAATACAAAAGGAACATGTTTATATGTTTTTGTTACTAAGGGATGTCCTTTAGCAACAAAAACAAAGACGAAACGTATTTTAGAGTTCTTTAAATAACACAAAAATCTGTCTAGATTTTATGAAAACTCAAGCAATGACTTTTCAATAGACGCAATTCATTCAAGATACTTGATAAATCATGGCCTGTATTAAAATGAACTGTCTCTTGATATCGGAAACAGTGTTTCTTTTGTATCTTATCCGTTTGTTCCGGTACGGCACAAAGACTAATGAAGAGATATTAATAAGGTTCTGTCTTCGAGAATAAACAACTTGAAAAACAAAGGAATGAAGAAAAATCTCAAATAAAGAAGCTATGGTTGGTCTCGTCATGATTTTTTAATTTTTTGTTTTCGTTATCTTCTTCTTGTAAGTATTACAAACTTTTTTGATATAGAATTTATAAAAGTGTACAATAAAAATGCTTGCATAGTTATATTTTTATTTCTAAAAGTTAAAACATAAAACAAGTCTACGTTTACAAAAAGACCCTGCTTGAAATTACCTAAATTGAATTACCTCTAAAACGTTTTATACGACGAACAAAATGATTTATTAACGAAAGAAAAACATATCCAAATGCGTAATTACGTAACAAATACACAAAGAAATAAAGCAGGCAGCCCCGTATCTAAACTCGACTCATTCCACAAAAAGAAAAAAACATGACATCCCCAACGCATTTACCCCAAGCGAAAATAAACGAACAAATCCCTGCAAGTGACATTTTTACATCCATACATTTAACTTTCATCTGTCATTTTGTGCAAAGATGCTTCTGGCTGACGCAGCATAGAAACGGGTATTCCTTAACAAGATGTGAACGTAATTTAGTTTTTAAAACCGTCTTTTGCAGGAGAATATCCGAGATTCGTTAGTTTTATAGTTATTTAGTCGTATTTGAGATTAAAAATATTCTGGAGACGTCATCCATTTCGGATTACCATCTTTTCTAATTAAGGTGGGATGCATTTCGTTGGAAGGATAAAAGCTTGTTAAGGCGGTAATATCTTTTAATAGTCTTTTAGTCTATTGCAGAGGGAGGGCGTGATTTATTTTTTGGTGTTGGCGTGTCCTTATTTTGTACTAGAAAAGGTACCTACACGAAATTGTTTGAAAAAGATTTTTAACCAATCAGCTTCGGATATTAATTGATTGCCACACCTACTGGATTACAATTTATCTTGACACTTTTTTTCGATTCAGGCCCGTCGTCTACGACGCTACTTAAAAATAACTAGTTAAAATCTCAAATCACCAGTCAGTTTGTATCTGGTTACTTTTGTCCAAAGGTTTTGACAACGTTTCGCATCTACCAACCCGCACTGGACCCGTGTGGTAGATTACTGTCCACTCCCTCTCGTAGAAAGGAGGCTTGTGTCCTAGCAGTGGGAACATTATAGGCTCACATTTACAGCTAATTGTATTATACTACACAGGTACAGCATTGTAGGAATCATAAAACATTAAACATCTTAAAACGTCCTGTCTGCATTGAAGATTTCTGAGGAAAGCAATTTGGGTGTAATGTTAGGAACGAGTGGAAGCCAAAACAAAGCTTGTAAACTCTTTGTTGGCTCACAAACTTTTATTTGTACGTCTCGTTGACCTCTGCTTTAGTTTGAAGAGAGTTCTTTTTCACCCTTCTCGTTTATTTGTCTAATTACTTTCGTTTTTATCAAACCTTTCATTGTTTTAGTTTATGAGTTGCTAGCGGTATGTGACTCCACTCGTGTAAAACTATAATTATGTGGTAGTCCCACATATGTGGAAGTCAGAAAAAGATAAGCAAGTAAATCAGAAAACTGATTCTGAGAATAAAAATAATCTTCTTAAGTGTCAGGAAAATGAATGAGGTGCTTCACAATCAAGTCGACGAACTAAATTCTTTTTTCCATCTCAACATTTCGCGACCGTCCTCCCAAAAGCACTTAAGCCGCTGTTCCCGGATCATATCTTTCTCACTAGTTTCCCGGTAACATAAAGACGTTCTCAAAAAGCTATTATTAAGAATTACCACTCACTCCACAATGTCTCGCTGGAGACACCCCTAATCGGCTGTTTTCACACAATTGAAACTATCGCGGAGTCTGAGCTTCCAGACTTCCCACCACGTTCTGGCTTTACATTTTATTTCCATTCCGACAAGGGATTGTAAGAAAAATACTCCGGTTTTTACCAGGTATTTTATTAAGGAGATTGATAAAGTTTATAACAGTCTGTTGTCATGTTATTATCCTTCAGTTGCAGACTTATATGTTATGCCTGGTATAAAGTCTAAAAAAAATTATGTATTTGTTTATACAGACATAACTGGTGAACTGTTAATACGTATTGTTATGTTATGTAAATAAAGCAATCAAGAAATAAATAAAAAATCTAAACCCACAACAGAACATTCCAGCACCTGGCTTCGAAACGCGTTTGATATAGCTCAAACTTTCCCTATATAAAACAGGCTAACACGTGTACAATCTATTTGAACTGGTGAAAATTGAAGCGTGTCTATACGGAGAGAGATTTCCCTCGCGAGTACTTCACTTTAAAACGTTGACGATGCTCCGTTGTTTGACGTTCGAGATTCTGATGGACAAACAAGGTTAAGTGCTCCAACAAATTAGGAACGTGAAAATGTTCATCTATTCTTACGTACTTTGTAGTCGATGATGAAGATTGAAAGCGTTTTAGGAGCTGTTCATGCTGTGGAATAACAAGCGTTTAGTTTCTTCGTGTAAAATTTGATACTACGTTGTTATGTGAAAAACAAGTAGTACCTACCTAATGGTGAACATCCATCACCGCCTTTGGGAATCTGCGTCGTGCAGACGAGTTACCATTCACGTACCTAACCTTCATCCAAACACAGCTGAAATATTTCACATGACTATACACCGATACCCAAAACCTTCAAACCGAAAGACAACAACGCAGGAATAGGTCCTATTGGTAGTACTTCCCTGGATGAGCTCCTTTACAAAATGGAGCTCTAAATAATATTTACCATTTGTTACAGGTCTTCTCTTCCACAGAGCAGTGCTCATGTCAGGGTCTGGGCTGAGCCCCTGGTCGCTGGTCGCAGATCCCAGCAAATACGCGGCGCTAGTCGCCACACATGCAAACTGTTCTCCTGGTAAGTGTCAACTTACCTTTTTCTATTTTTGTCTCGGTATTTAACGTAGATACTTACAAAAATACCCGGACATAATGTGCAATCGGTTAAATTGTTGGAAACCAATTTCTTATTCAGATCCACATATTTTATGATTACTGAAACAAAAAGCAAACGATATTTTTCCTATGATAAATTCAAAACAAAACTGTAAATATGGCATAATATCGCGCGATAGAAAAAGTTCAGGCTTTGTAGAACGTCATCTCAGTCACTTGAAACACGATGTGCAAAATTAATGCTATATATTTTTTTATTGATCCTTTTAATGTTAAATCAAACTATTTATGAAGACCACAAACTACTTTAACAGCAACAAAATAACATGTTCCTATGACTTTTATAAAATTATACCATCAACATCTGTCCTTCCTTATCTCTACATTAAACTAGAACAGAGCTATTCGCACATACGCAACGGACAATCCAGTAACTCCTTGTTAAGTGAACTGCCACAGTATTGGGGCATCAGGCTTGGCAAGCCTCCAATATGACGCACGTGGTGCTTCGAACAGGCGACACACTTCATGTTACCGGCTTTATAAAGTCTGGGTGATAGCTACCTAAACTTACTAAACGCAAACTAAAATGCAAAGAGAATGATACAGTTTTTACAAAAAGACAATGGCCCGATCCAGAATTTCTTTATTTAAACAGACTAACAATGGCCAAATTGGTGTCGGTTTTATTTTGTACTTAATTTATGGCCTCCGAAAAGAAGCATTAATTCTGACCAGTGTCCTCTATAAAGGTGTTTTTTAAGAGTCGACGATGAATCCTTGAGTGTTAATACCATGCCTTTTTTTTTTTTGCGGATGGGAAATCGTCAAATGACCCCTCCCGCTCTGGGTGGAGCGGAAGGGAGTGTCAGACTCTTACTGACTAAAACCCACCCGTGTTCCTTCCTTAGCCCTTTATGTTCCGGGCCAGCGGTAACCCTTTCGGACAATCCCGCTGACCCGGCAGTAATACCATGGCTTAGGTACATATTAGAGCAAAAGAAAAAGACATAGCATAAACAACTCATCATAATCAGCCTATAATGTTCCCACTGCTGAGACACAGGCCTCCTCTCTATGAGAGGGAGTGGGCCGTAATCCGCCACGCGGGCCCAGTGTGGGTTGGCAGATGTCCCATGTCTACGAATTTTTGGTTCCAGGACATGCTGGTTTCCTCACGACGTTTTCCTTCACCGTTTTGAGAGTAGTGGTGATGATATAATTTACACAAAGTAAAGCGCCTGTCTGGGTTCGAACCTACGACCTACACCTCGTAAGTCGCGGCTGTTACCACTTGGCCACCACTGCTCTCAACTATTTTGACCTAACACAAAACCGTAAAATATAAAAGATCAATAGAAAAAATATGAAAGCCAAAGCTTGAAAAGATTCCTGCCGTAGTATGCAACATTGCAATGCTACTGGTATTCTCATTGGGTACAATAGCGAAGAAACAAAAGCTATGAAACAAGTTGAGCATTTCAAAGTGAATAATAAGGTCCCTGAAAAAAAATACCTTGGAAAGATCCTGCTGTCGAAGCATTCAATGTTTTAAACCCTTCCGGATTACCGGAAGGGTTTAAAACATTTATTTATTTAATACTTCAAGCACATAAATGTACAGAGGTGGACTTAATGCCTTAAGCATTTTCTACCAGTCAACCTTTGGGTGATGCAGAGACAAATAGCTAATGACAGAAAAAAACAAACAGCTTAATGCTTATTTTAAAATAATGATAAAAGGTTATCAAAAAAAAAAATTAATAGTCTGTATAGAGTCCAGGACAGAAAATATCAATTACCTTAAGGTTTCATGACAGTGCGAAAAGGTAACAATGAACCTGCACTGTGGGAAACGACATGTGTTCTTGAAAATGGCTTAACAATATCGCTCCGTGACCGCACATTGAAAACTAGAATTTCCTGAAACAAAAATATTTATTTTTTCCTTACGAAATAATGATGCTTAGAACCATCCTACTATCAAAGCAATAACCCTTCCAAAATCTGCAGAAAATAATAATAATAATGACATAACACTTATTCAAGTGCAAGAGCAGTGGTGGCCAAGTGGTAACGGCCGCGACTTACGAGTTGTAGGTCGTAGGTTCGAAACCAGACAGGCGCTTTACTTTGTGTAAATTATTTCATCACCACTGCTCTCAAAACGGTGAAGGAAAACATCGTGAGGAAACCGACATGTCCTAGAACCAAAAATTCGAAGACATGTGACATCTGCCAATCCGCACTGGGCCCGCGTGGTGGATTACGGCCCACTCCCTCTCACCGTGAGGAGGCCAGTGTCCCAGCAGTGGGAAAATTATAGGCTAATTATGGTTATGGTTACTTATTCAAAGTCCACAAGCCAAAATAGTCCCTATTCGCATTGAAAGCTAGAATTTCCTAAACGAAAATGCTAGGCCATCCAATTTGTGTCCCACAATCGCGCTGCAGCCACGTCAGTAGTGGTATTACTCGTAAGTGCGATGTGTGCCAAGCGTTGTTTAGTTTCGACTGTGACATGAATACTGTGACAATGAAGTGTCACCTGGCACCTGGAGTTTAGTGTTCAGCAGCTGTTCACAAGCAGCTGTTTCACAATGGACAACAGAATGTGCATTTGAGGGGTTACTTTGCAAACAGAATTTTAGGGTGGTGTTGAAGGATCGATTTGGTATATAGTAATTGGATGGCAGTGGACAACCATTGTGCATTAAATATAAATAAATTATTTTTTAGTTAGTTAGGGAAACATTACCCTTGAAGTAGTTGTATACATTGTCACAAGTAAGATATAGGTCAAATTGTTAACTTTAACAGATTATATAAAAAAAATCATGAGATTTACGAAGGTTATGATTATAATTATAATTTTGGTAGTAACATTTTCTTAATGTTTTTCTTAAGTAAAAAATGGGAAGTAGGATTCTAAATTTTTGTATCGGTGCTCACGGACCCTCTAATTTTCCCTTTAGCAATTACAAAATTATTCATAAGAACAATTTGTAGATTGCAAATACATGATGATTAACAAAACAACTTTGTCCACAGAACTAACACCGCCTGCGTTGCTGCGGTGTTTACGGGAGCGGCCGCTAGAGGCGCTACTGTCCGCGCCTGTGCAGGCCCCCGACTTTGCCTATGCCTTTGGGCCTAGCGTCGACGGTGTTGTTATAGGTAGAGTATCATGTAAATACAAAATAATCTATTATATTAGTAGACTGTAGACTAGCCTAGAAGTTCATGTCTTCACAGAATGATGGCTATGGGTCACTACTCACCATAACCTCTCATAAAAATCAAAATATTTTATATCATATATACCTACCTACATGGGCACTCATGAAACGTCAGAAGCTAGGTGCACGGTTCCAATTGGTTGTTTCCTATGGAGAAGAGCTAGCATGAAACTCCACGGTTACTCTTTTAAAAATAATTGGCTTTTACAAATGTATTCAAATTCGAGATATGAGGAATTTCAAATTTCTATAGAAAACTTATATTTTTCATAACTCGTCTTTAAATCAGTGTCCATTCAAAATATATATTGGGGAACCTAGATATTCTGTAATCTAATCGGAATAAATACACACTACATTATGAATATGTCTGATTTTCAAATTATTTTGGTATTACGTTTGTATGAACTAAATTTTATTATTATAAAATATAATTATATAATAATTTAACAACATAACTTTTCAATAAGATTCTTTTTTTTAGGATTACCTTTTAGGTTTATTTTTGTAAGAGTTTATGCCTGAGGGGGTCTTAACGTTAACGTAGTTAGTGTTAGTGTTTATGTGGCTCATTTTACCAATTATGTTGAAGTACTTAAGACGAGACTCCGTCTCGTGGATATTTTCGGTCAATGACTTTTATACGTCTTCTACATAAAAAGGATTGGTGTCAAATAAATTAACTCTCTCCACTATTGACAAGTATTTCAAAAGAAAATCTCATTTC
This sequence comes from Oligia latruncula, assembly GCA_948474745.1. NCBI lineage: Eukaryota > Metazoa > Arthropoda > Insecta > Lepidoptera > Noctuidae > Oligia > Oligia latruncula. The sequence goes on from OX419685.1 coordinate 20,939,517, forward strand.
CAAATACATTTCCCAATAAATATACTGAAACGTCTACAACGGAATCGCCATTTTTATTACATCAGTCGTGAGGCCCCAATAAACTTGTTACAACGCTATTATTGTATAGGCAAGGAATAGTAGTGTCTGTTGAAGTTCGAACAAAAAAGAAAAGAAAAATAAGATCTTCAGAGATCGGAAACAAGTGAATTCAAATAATCTAATACCTTTCATAGATAACTAGCTTCCGCCCACGGCTTCGCCCGCAAGGTATGTCGATAAAAACTATTCTATGTCCTTCCCCAAAATGCAATCTATCTCTCTGCCAAATTTTTTATCGAAATCCGTTCATTGGTTTAGGCGTGAAAAGGTAACATACAGACAGACAGACAGACAGACAGACAGAGTTACTTTCGATTTTATAACATAGATGATAATTGTATAGAGCTAACTAAAAACTGAAGCATGTCACTTGTTAGTACAGCTATACCTTCTTATTTCAGCAAAGGAAATATAGTAAATTATTTCTTAGAAGTCTCCATCAGCATTACGTTAAGGGTGCAGGCTGCAAGCAGATGTGGACCTTATTGGATTAATTTAACGTTATACCATTAACCAATTTTCCACGGAACCCCAAGTAAAAATCTTTCTAGGTCACTTCAAGAGTTACTTGGTCACGACTCAATTTGATTGGCCGATGCCCAAATAGTTCATCAATACATTTTGGTCCGATGGGAAAACACGAGCAAGCTATCATGAGAAGATTCTTTTATTATCTCTCAAGTTTTTTGGATTGTTGATAAATATTTTGGGAGGCCAAAGTAAACGAGAGTTTATTCTTTCTTATCTAGTCATATAATGTTGTACTTTTCAGAAACACGATATCTTAGCCCCGTATTCATTCAAAACAAAGTGGAGGAACAGATGCAACATTGTTTCCTGTAATATAAAAAAAATGCTGGCAAGAATGTTGCACAACATGATGCCAACAAGACTGCAAAATTCCATGTTGACATCAACATGTTTCCCGTGACGCAAAACAATGTTGTGCAACTTTGTTTCCAAATGAATATGCGTCTTTACATTTTTCAATTGTTCTTGTACCTATTCGTACATAACTCTATTCATCTACTCCTGTATCTCCCTAGTAGTTGCTAGTTTTATCATTATATTTTTCCTTTTCTTAATTATCGCTGCTCTATTGTTCGTCTGTTGGTAACAATTGCTCGAGCTTTGCGGGCAAGACTGATCTGTGGGTGGTACTTTTACAAATCTTCAAAGAAACCAACAGCTGCTAAGAAAGCGGAGATTTGTTGCAATTCATTTGGATGACCCGAGCGCTTCTGTAAATGCACATTGCGAATTTCTTAGTGGAGATTTGATGCTGTTTAAGACGGGTGAATTTAAGATAGAAGGATTTGGTGGAATGAACACTTGAGATGAAGTCTTTTAGTCAATTTTATTTGTACAAAATGTCCTCAATATTATCGATCTATATACCGACCACTTTTCGCAGTTATTAGGACAAATAATATTACTCAACTACGAATCCAGTCTAGGATTCAAATTGGCAAACCTACGTAGTTTTGATCTTGATCCATGTAGTTTTCTACGCCAGTAATCTGTAATCCAGTTTATTCGTTATTTATTGAGTGCCCCAAAGTAAATACCTACTTTTTTGGAATTTCAAATTCAGTATTAGCTGAAGCGCATATTTATATCTGTTTCAGGCTTTCTCAGAAAAACCGAATTTGGTTACAAGTATTGGTATTACATACATGGAGAATTACCTAAAATGTATGCTCTACTTGCGGACCCTATCTAAAATTGTCCTCTTCAGAATTAATATAAAAGTACCTAAATTATGTAGTGAAATTGAACAAACCTTGCATATTTTGTTGAAACTTATCATCAAGAAACCATTAGTTCGAATGGGTATTTACATATCAATATTTCTGAAAATGTGCTTGGTTGATAAAGGCAAAAACAATTCTCCAACGAAGTGTAGCTGCTTTTTACAATTCAGGCGTTTGTGTTGTTGTTATAATTTCCTATTTGACGGTCTTTAATACTTTCATTCTTTTCACCGTTCAACTTCGTCACATAACAGCCAAAGACAAGGATCTCATGAAGTGCAGCCACCATAACCCAAACACAAGACATAAATTCACGAAACTTTCCGTGTTTTCGCATCGGCATTCCGGCGTCTCGTCCACCCGGTGTTATTAAATTGTCTCAGAGAACTTTTCTCATCTCAAGCTCTTGGAGCGACAACGTCCTCTGTAAGCTCAGTTTGTTGAACAACGATTTTTTTTCTCAGCTTGATCTCCGCTCTTTGTGATGTTGGACAATTAATGGCCGTTTCTGACTCGTTCTTGTTTTTCGCTTTCATAGCTTTGATAATATAATTTTAAGTTTGTTTAGTTTGCGTTCCTTTTGTGACGTTTGTAAATAGAGTTGTGAAGAACATTTTGACGGCTATTTATGTGAGCAGTTGGGTTTACTTCTAACGTAAATATTTGCCGCCTAGTTAACAATGCGAGCAGGTCCTCATTCGTCTAATAGAAGTAAATGGTTTTCCCTATAATCTTAAATTGTCCGTATATTCAAATTATAACTGCCATTCTTTGACAGTTGTGTGAAGTGGCTATAATACGAACAACTGACGTTCATTTGATAAACCATGAATTTCTCCGACAGTAACTACCTAAATTAAATACCTATATGCACGGTCTTCTTCAACTATTATAATCTGAGTGTCTACCTTGAAACTTTTTTAGCAAATAACGTTCGTAGTCAACCAAAAAAGAAATATTATGCACAGGAAGATCAAGATGCTCATCTTGGTCTTCCTGTGTATAATACAACCCTGTCTCTTTCTGACCAGACACCGGCGACCTGCTAGTGAACCCAGAGAACGGGTACGAGTGGGGGGGACAGACTGTGGCGCACGCACCTCTCGGCAAGCAAGCGCAAAATGCCATCAACATCATCAACGCGGTGCTGATGAGGAAGAGCGCTGTGGCGCAGCTTACTAAGTAAGTGTTGTTTTATTTTCTGAAAGAAGCGTACACTTAGAGACGCGATCAACACATCTAAACCGCGCTCAAACGCTGTCAGTGTTATCAGTTTTTTGGATCGCTTTCAGTTCATTGGTGAAATTCGACCTTGGTTTGCAAAAATACTTTTTTTTACTTCGACTTTTTAACCTTTTAACCGCCCGACTTCATATCAGTTGTCGTGCCCCCAGCGCTCAGCACAGTGAATCGGAAAATAAATACCTGATAGTATACAGCCTAATTTAATAAAAGAGTAGATTAAACGAGCTGTAGCATTTGGTCGTAAATATACGACCCTGGCAAAATGGACACGAAAATATTTGTCGGATTAATCCCGGCGTAAGCGGTTAAAAGGTTAATTCTGCCTGATTCGTAAGATAACCAAGTACCTACTAACAAACTTCTTACCAAATTATAGGTATTTCAACATTTTCGAGATCAAAATCGACTGATAAACCAAGCATTCTGCCAAATCCATTAAATGAGACTCTTTAGCAAAACAAAAAAAAAATCCTATTTAAATAACATAGAATGAAGATAATGTTATTAGAATTGTTGGTAGAATTGCAAAAATATAAAGATGGTCAGCAATTTTAAATTTTGTAACATACCTACTAAAGAATATTCTAGCGTAGACAAACATGTAATTGCTAATCCATCGCCCTCTTTCACAGGTACGACCTAATGTTAGGAGTGACAAAAGCGGAAGCGTATTTCGCGTTCAGTGGCGATGACGTACAATACGGAATCGAAGCAGACAGAAGATCCAAGATCCTCAAGTCTTTCGTCAGGAACACATACAGCTACCATCTTTCTGAGATCCTGGCTACCATAATCAATGAGTACACAGACTGGGAGAGGCCAGTGCAGCATCCAATTAATATTAGGTAAGTGAAATACCCGTTTTCACTAACATCAGGTACTGCATAAAAGCGCGCTGTAGGACTTTCAACGCTCGGCTTAGCACCGAGAGTTGCAAATCGAACAGCGTGCTTTGATTTAAAATTTTATTTAGATGTCTCCTACGACTGTAATACTAAATTTCGACAGTTAATTATTTCGACACAGTCCCAATTTCGAAAAACAATAGTTCGACTACTCCTAGCTTCGACAAAACATATATTATATTCGGCTAGCATTAATCCGACAGAACATACTTCGACAACACACACCTTCGAAAAACACTACTTCGATAGAACCCTTCTTCGATATGCACTTTTTAAAGAAGATAAATATTAGTTTAGTCCTGTCAAATTAAGATACTCCATAGGCAACTTTAGATGAGATTAAAAAAATGGCTATTAAAAATACGTCAATTTACATCAGGCGCTGATTAATTTGACAGGACTAAACTAATATTTATCTTCTGTCCTTTTTTTAATGAAATAGAAAGAAAAAGATGCTTGAACTTAAATTTAGTTTAGTTTGTGTACAACAGAATCGGCGCCAATGTTAGTGTTTGAATAACTATTTTAAGAAGTGACAAAAGTACCTGCGTCCTAACCGAAAGTCACTGTAGCGCGAATATGCGATTACGCGATCCTTTACCTGAATCATGACGTACGTACAAACGCGAGCTGATTGATCGCGCGAGTACGTCTTAGTCATATAAACTAGCGCGGCAATCGCTTTCAGTTAGGACGCGGCCATAGCCTACGGATTAAGTGTCTCCGAAGTTAGTAAAATAAAATTAACGTTTATTGAATTCCGTTTGAGTAGAAGGACTATCCCTTCAGATTAACCTCAATCGTAGAAAAACTATCAGAAAACATATACAACATTATTTTTAGTTTATGCGAAACCCGAAACACGTGTTTAGTATTTTTATGTAAAGAATCTATGTACAAAATTCCAAAACTGTATCATGAAAAATCAGAAAGTTATAAGCTTTGTTTGTCCGTACAAAAACATGCTCACCCGCGCCGCTTGCGCCGCGCCGTCTTGCGCTCATTGATAATAGTACCTAGGTACCTAACCGTTCGGCGCGGAGTTTGGATAACCTACTTAGTGTTGCTCGGTGTCCAACTTTTAACCTTTTTTAAATATTTTTGCGACCAAATATAACATGGGGTAAAATTATTGGAATCGATTCAGTTACTTATTCTGAACAAACTGAACTGCGAAACCTGAATATCAGGTTTCGTATATACTAAAAATAACGTTGTATAGTAAGTAACTGGTAGGTATCTACCTAACAAGTATCATCAGCGTGCATTATCAGTGACCAGATGTATGAAAGTAAACGAAGCAACAGGAGTATGTTTGTTTCGTATCAGGTGGTGTTCTGTGCATTACTGCTCACCCTTATGGGAAGAAGGTGTGACTTTATGTATGTTTATGTAATATCAAAATGTAAGCTGAATTAAAAACTTATATTTTTAAATGCTACATAATCAGCCTATATAATGTTCCCACTGCTGGGATACAAGCTTCCTCTCTTCGAGAGACAGTGGGCTATAATCTACCACACGAGCCCAGTGCGGGTTGGTAGTTGGCACATGTCTTCGATTTTTGGTTCGAAGACATGCCGGTTTCCACACGATGTTTTCCTTCACCTTTTTGAGAACAGGAGTAATGAAGTTATTCATTAGTATTTTTTTATCTGAATCTTTATTGCATTCTTGTAAAAATAAATATACTACACAATAGTCTTGTACAAAAACGTTGCAAATAAGAACACTTGAATACAAACTTGCAACGTCGTATCTTTTACTAACAGACAAAGACTTTATTTTCTTTCTACACAGAGCCAGATTGTGTTTCAAAATTGCAGACCAAGATAATATCTTCAAAGTGCAGAGTACAGTGTTGAACTGGGCTAAGTTTAGCCTGTATTTAGAAACTGTTTAAAACTAAGCTTAAGCTCAGGGTGTTAGGAAGCGGGGTTTAGAAGAAACTTAATACATAATATACCCAACATGTTCTGCGAAGGAAATGAAGACTACTTACTTATATCTCATGCTTTCAGCGTTCTATAGTTTGAAACTTAGGTTATTACATTATCGAATTGATATCAATTTTAAGAGGGATAATGATGATGACACTACTGATATATTATCAAATTACCAAAACAATGAGATCAAGTTGTAAACTTAAGGCACTATAAATTCTTTTAATTTTACTAATATTTACACCATTTAAAAAGCTAACAGCCTTAAAATGATATGTACAAGGTGGGGCTAAAGTAATCACCCGATGTTGTTATATTGTATTTTTTTTAGTAATGAAAAATTTTAGTTCTACTTGTGGGTTATGTCTAAATAATGAATTAGAATTATTTCCATCAAGTCGCGAAAATGATATCGGTCAAGTGGCCGCCGTCAAAATCGATGACCATACGGGCTCGTTTTATGGCATTTCCCATTACTTGTGTCAGAACTTCCGGCGATAGGTTCTCGCATTCCTGTCAGAGAATATCCGACAAGCCTCAGGCTGAAGCCCTTAAAAAGAATTCTTTAAGGGCTTCAAGAGCCTGAGGCTTGTTTACATAAATCCGGGACTTGCAAGTAACCCCACAAAAATAAGTCTGGAGCAGTCAAATTGGGTGATCTGGCCGGCCATTATGACGGATTAGACGACGTCGACAATTATTCCGCTTTCTTGAGAAGTATAGCATAGCATTCCATGACTTATTGACTTGTATTCTGCATCTGTTTACTTCACAAACGTCAAAACAGAATTGACATTTGCCGCCATTTGCAAAAGTTATAGCGCATTCCAATAGGGCGATTACTTTTGCCCCACCTTGTACAAGTTTATAAAAATACACACCTATCCACCAGATAAATAAAAATTGGAACAGATTTCTTTTTAAATTATCAAATAGGTTATTTATGGAGATTTTATACGGTGAATTTTGCTCATGTGTGATTACTGTGTAGCTACTATTAAGCTACCATTTACTGGGTAGATATATCTTTAATTGACTTGAATGTGCCCTGGCGGCTGAGAGTATCGCATGCTCACTCAAACGTCTCCCTGATGGTGGCGTGTGTGTTGGTTCATTTAGTTTCCTTCAAAATGGTTGAGCTGAATGATCCATAAGTAATTTTCGTTAATGGGCGCCGTCAGTAGGGACTGGTCTTTAAGTCTTTAGGCTTGTTGTAATTTAATTTATTTTTGAATTGTTTGTTTGAAGTGAAAACTTCTTTAGGCGCGTTGGACATTTTTGAGGTGGGAAAAACCCATTAAACTCGCGCCATTGTTTAAGGTTTTTAAGTGCACCGCGCGTGTTTTGTTTAAAAGACGATTAAAAAAATACCCGTTTCGGGATGTGTTTGGCTGTCCTCGGGATGTACTCGGTTTTAATGTATATCCGATATGTCAGTGAGTGATGGCAAAGTATTCTGTTTGTGTTTTGTTTTCACTTCTGTTGGCACTCCCGGAGTGCCACTGTTTTTTTTTTCTCTTTATCACGGACGCTTTTAACTTGCACTTTCTACATCGTTCTCACATTTATAATTTCAACATGAATGATGCCATAGGAACCTACTACGCTTAAGAATGGGCAACTAGCTTCAACTTTCTGACTGGCCGACCCCTTGACAATCCAAAAATGCCTGTAATTGGTTCAATTGAAATAAATGCTTTGAGTTTCAGTTTTTTATACAAATAGTTTAATATATAAAACAGATTACTCATGTAAATAGATTTAGAATAGAATAAAAAAAAATATTTATGTAATGTTTTATTAATTATTTTAAGTAATAATACTGTGTCACAAGATCATTATTAACCAAAGAGAGAAAGAGACCAAACTATGTTTTCCGTCAATACCATGCTAGAACTAATTAATATTCCAATTAGTCCGTGCACCAATTCTATTGAGAATAATTAACAAGACATCGGACAGTAATTAGAATTAATTGTTTAGTGTCCGTCCAAATATTGAGTTAATAATAATTTGATTGTTTCCTCTGAGATTGAATCTTATTGATATAGCATAATTTGTTAATGTTCCTTATACGGGTGAAGACACTGACTCCTGTAACACAGGTACCACCTAGCTCAGGAGTCAGGGCTTCATATTAAAATGTAACACCTTTTCTTATGTCAATAAAACTTTATTATTATTATATTAATTAGAGAAGAATGAGAAACTAACCTCCCAAAGATGGAATTGATGATTTAGATAATGATGGGTGTGTTCATGGTAAGGAATTAAACTTTCCTCAAAAAAAAATTAAATATAAATTAAATTAAAATTACTTTTAACAAATTTTATTTTTCTATTATTTCAAAATTCTTTTACAATACTAATTTATTATAAATTATTATTTTTTTTCTAAAAAATACTATATGCCCCTTTATAACTAAAGATAATGCTTAATTAATTCAGCCATTTTGTAAGCTGAGCAATGTAGACCATGAGGTACGGTCAAGGAGCGAAAATGTTCAGCAGTTTTCAAAAACATTCCTCTCTCACAGCGGATGAATGGCGACAAATGTACCCGCTGTCAATGCTGAAAATGTTGGCAATACGTTGTCGGAAAAATAGTAAAGTGCAAGTAAAAATTAACCTGAAGTTAACATTTTCATTATTTGACCTTCTATTATTACTTACTGAAATCAAAAACATATTAATTACTACGAATGCTCTTGTTTAACCAACTGCAAAGTTAGAGGGAAGGTAATTTTTAAGACTAAGTGTAGGTACTTTTTGTTTGAACGATTCTGTGTACCTACTTACCATACTAATATTCCTGAATTTCTCACTAGGGACGAGACATTAGAAGCGCTGAGCGACGCTCAAGTGGTGGCGCCAATTGTGCTGACAGCTGACACGCATTCAGCTTTGCGACGAAACTCCTACCTCTACGTGTTTGACTACCAGACCAAGTATGGAGATTATCCTCAGGTGAGTTAGTGGCATCACGAAGGAGGAGGAATCTTGCACAAGAGTCTTAGGTCAGATTTATAAATGTCAGTTTGAACTGTCAAACTGCCGATGACCTCAAATAAATTTTGCTAATGTCAAGAGAATGATGATTTACCACTGTTAAACTACATTCAACTGCAAGAGAAAAATAACAAATATTGACTAAACCAAAGCTTATGCTACGTGCCTCAGTAATTGTGTACCGAATGAAATTATTTTTGAAAACTGAAGTGGCTCTAATTAATATTTAAGTCTTAGGATCTTGCAAACTTAGTTTGAGTAATATAAATTTTATAAATTTAATCACAGTTACTTTGTTATTATTGAAAACTTATAATGAAAAACCGGTCAAGTGCGAGTCGGACTCGCGCACCGCGGGTTTCGTACAAATTTGTAGGTATGTGTATAGTTTATCAGGAGATTAAAAAAAAATATAACTAGGTACTAATTTACGGATTTCGGAATTTTTCCTTTACTTGTGCTACATGTCCTTGCTTTTCGCCAAATTTCTTGATACTAGGTGTTGGCCTAGAAGTACCTGGAAGTACCCTATAAATTTTGATTGCCTTGAGAGTGTCGAAATATACGTTTTTTGGCATAAACGGCCGTCTCTTTTTTTACGTTAACTTAGAAGTTTGATTTTTTCACAGTTTCAACTAACTGTAGACATGAGTATAATTATGTTTTTAATTTCAACTTGACACGTCTACGTGTTCCCGACATAAAGGGTCTTCACAGACCGACAGACAACAAAGTGATCCTGTTTTTTCCTTTTGAGGTACGGAACCGAAAAATTACGTTAACATGAAAAGAGGTCCTTGCCCTGCAGTGGGACTGTAATCGGCTGGTCGATATATAAGAAAGAAAAATAGGTTTATTTGTCGCAGAAAGACGTGCAAACAAAAAGATAATTAACTCGAATAATAAAGAAAAATAAAAACAAAATAGATCTCTAATCAAATATAAAATAGAAATAGTCGTCAACTGCACGTCATGACTGTGACAAGAAGACTTCCACACAGCATGATGCTGTGCTATAGCTCACAGCACAGCAGTTAACAGCACTGATTTCCAGTGGTTAACCGAAAAGGACGTACGAAAACCAAGTTAGGTTTAATTGGTACTGTAGGTAACAAAATAATATAAACAGTACCTACTTAGAATATAAAGCAACTAGTTAAACAACCAATTGTATGTTTATCATGTATTATTAAATGACATACATAAAAAAATAATTAATCCGCAAGCGTCGCCGTGCGTGCATAAATAATGTAATGTCTATATGAGGGAGAAGGTGTGTTTGTCTCGTTATCATCAGGCATATTTTCATTATTGTGGGTGTACTATTGGGTAGTGTTGGTTATTGCGCAATAGAAAAACCGTTTACAGTTCAAATCAGATTATAATTTTACGAACAGTTTAATCACACTAGCGAATCGCACACTGTTTCTGAGCACATGTTGTCCGTACGATGTCCACTGGTCAAGTGCGCCGCTCCACCTCAAAACTCGCTCTCCTCGACCGACCCCCCCACCGGACTCAGGCTAGACTCTGTCCAGCACCACCAGCTGGCGCTGACGTTCCAAATAACCAAATGAATGACGTATTTCCGACATATATAACATTATTTCAAACAAATGCCCAACGAAATTAACCCCTTCTACCGATTTCATAACTTGTTTTCAAAGAAGCAATAAAAATACAAAAAAAAAACAATACATTTAAAAAATTACAAACATTCAAACTTACATCATTCTTTTGAATTTCGCAAACACAAAACGTTAAATGAAATATGAAACACAATTGTTTCTCCGAAATTTATTTCATAGGAGTTCATGGAACAATTAACTTGGGCTTGTACAGCTCACATTTTGTGTTAACGAGCCGAAACTGGGCACAAATTGGATTTATGAAATTATTCCATTAAGTGAAAGTTTTGCATAACTTGGCTTCGAGTTTGTTTAGTTTTTGGAGTTGAGAATCGATTAAGTTTTGATGGTAAACTGTTTGGTAAACTGATTCATCATCTCTTCATCAACAAAATTCATAATAGATTCTGAATTTATATGCCACTTTCATTTAGTAACAAATATTTGGTATTGGAACAAACATTTGTGTAGGCCATGCAAATATCAGTAGCAATAAACTCGTGGCCCTGAACACAAAAGGTGTACGTGCCGTGGAAGCATTTAGGTAATCTATCTTTAATAAAATGCGGCATAGCTTACCTGGTATGGAACAAAAATTGCTTTGAGTTTCGTTACTAAAATTGCTGCTGAAATTGGTTCAGCTTTTTGTTCGACTACGTTAATATGCATTAAATTTTCAAATTAGGTTGCTCGACTATCGGATTTAAACGTAAAATAAATTAATCGCATTTAAATCCTAACAATATTTTATTTAGCTGCGTTCAAATAACATGGTGTAAATCCCAAATTGTCCACAATTAACAGTTTTACCGCATAATTTGGTGATCAATCAGAGATAACACCCGTTCTAATAATAGTGCACATTAACCTACTCATGAACACCAATACATCACACAACCAACATCAACCGGTTTCCGACAAACTGTTAACTACCACATTTTGAGGAGCAATTACTATCTGACCATTTGAAGAAGACACCTTACACGTAGCAATTATAGCAGAGTTAGAGGTCTATCTTAACTGGTCAGGTTGGCGATGTTCCTGTTAATATGGAGTTACCTTGTTTGCTATATGAACTAACGAGGGCAATGAGGCAGCTTAAGGAACAATTTTGTATATTGGAAACAGTGTTATGAAGGTCCCATGTAATTAAGAGCCCATACTACCTAAGCTAAAATTCACTCTTTATCTCGCTCGCACGATACTGCTCGGGGACTGAGTGATAGCGAGACAGAGTGCGGTGCTGGGCGGCAGGCAGCGCCAATAATTTAGGTATTTGCTTTTTACAGTGAAAATAATGGTAATTTGAAAGAAATAAGAAACATAGTATCTGCTTTATATTTAGTTCAGTAGTTATGCAAAGTTTCATGATCTAATTTGGAGTATTTTTTATTACTTGCGGTTTATTGTTCGGTTTGAAATTTTCTCGATAGAAAAAAATTACAAAGTTACTTCAACTTTGAAATTTTTTTCAAACGAGACAATTTTATGGAATGGTGTTTTCGCAAAACATAGTACTTAACATTAATCCTCAACTTTACCAGATATATTTGTTTCAAAATGAATGCAATGTAATACTTTTGACTTAACTTATTTAAGGTAATATAGGCCCTTAGCGAGAAGTTGCTAATGATGTTCACATTGTATGAAGGGTGAATTTGTACTGTACGGTTTGTTCGCATGTGGTATCTCGCAATGATGTTACAAGAATGATAAGACATTCAAAATGTGTATGGCCTGTTAAATCACCTTAAAAATTGCAACCAACTTGATTCCTATTACCTAATACATAGACCGGTTAGCCTAGATTGGCACGGGCGATTTTTTAACGAGGCGATTTTTATATTGCCCTGTATGTGCAACTGTCGGTATTGAGCCGATCACTGAGAATCCAACAGAGCGACGAAACTCAAAAAATGGCGGATTTTCATCTCTCGATGCTAACTAGTGTGTTGAAAATCCAGTGCGTGAAAAAAAATCGCGCCAGGCAGGAGGGCTAAACGTCCAAATTTGATTTTTTTTGTTGGTGTGTTTAATGTTCAGGGGAATGTGTACAGAGAGAATTAAGTCGTACACTGTCTTTTAGATTGTAATTAGGGAATAACCAAGTAAAACAATTTAGTGATACCGATTTAGATGAAATTTGGTATAGAGATAGTTTGAGCCCTGGGAAAAGACATAGGATAGTTTTTATCCAGATATTCCCACAGGAACGACACTTACGCGGGTGAAACCGCGGGGTGCTGCTAGTGCCCTATAAATTATACGTAATGTATAGGCTATAATATAACCAACCAAAGCTACCAAGAATGAAAATGTGCAGAAATTATATTTTTTTCTTTCTTGTAAGACACCAAACTAAGTCTTCCATATTTCTGCAGCGCCAAGGTTGCATTCACGGTGAAGAGTTGCCGTACGTCTTCGGGGCCCCACTGGTGGGGGGCCTGGCCCACTTTGCGAGAAACTACACGAAGGCTGAGGTGGCCCTGTCAGAGTCTGTCATGCTGTATTGGGGAAACTTTGCCAAAACTGGGTAAGTAGAATTTGTAGTATATGGAGTGACTAGCATCCGCCCGCGACTTCGTCCGAGTGAAATTTCACCCTCCCCCCATTCACCCTCTTAGGGGTGGAATTTCGAAAAATCATGTCACATCTACCTGCATGCCAAATTTCAGCCCGATCCGTCCAGTGGTTTGGGCTATGCGTTGATAGATTACTATGTCAGTCAGTCACCTTTGAGTTTTATGTATTTAGATTTAAATAGTTATGTAATTGCTACAGTAACTTCAGATAATATAGTCAGGGAAATTAATTGTTAAGCTAAGTGTCAATTTGCAGTGTTATAGTCATTTCATATCAGTCAGTGAATGCCAGTTCTGATTTGAATATACGGATAGTTTAAGTTGCTAGTCAATTTGCTTAACAATTAATTACCCTGATTTTACAATAACCTAACATAAACTTTGATCACTTTTGGACTTAGTCACATTAAACTCGTAACATGTTAATTTATGCAATATTTATCATTGCGGACATAACCATTTTCATTGTAAAATAAAAAAAGGTTCTGAATACCTATGGTTAAGGTTACCTATGGTTATGGTTAAGGGTTTTAAGTTTGAAGGAGTATTTACACTTTAAAGATTCACACTGACATGTTGCTATTATTACAATTTGACATAATAACTATTTTATTAGCTTCATTTATTTCATTTATGTAATCAATCATTTTGCATGCTAGTTTTAGCGAATTTTTTCAGAAACTGTTTTAAAAAAACCGACCGTCTGTAATGTATCCGCTACAATTCTTACAAATGAATTTCATTTCATTTCATTTCTGTAGATAGGTCGACCGTAAAAAATGCTTTTGTAAGAAAAATCTAAAATAAAATTTCATTGTCGTGAATTGTTGCAAAGTTACTAGGAGAAATTCATAGTAAAAGGGTCTTTGAAAAGTCTTTGAAGAGACGTCGACCCCCAGTATTCTCTCATTCATAAAAAAATACAATTTCTTTTGTATTTCTTACCAAAAAAACCGTAAAATTAAAGTATGAATTAAATTGCCGAGATAAAATAATGTGTGAGCAATCTTCGCAATCCATTATCCCCTTCTTCTAATCTCATTTTATTACCCTAGAAAAATAAACCTGGATTCTTGAATTTAACCTTGAGGGTATAATTTAAAAATCTAGTTAACTTGTATAACAGCTGCTAACACCATTTTCAAAATAATTTAGAGAGTTTATAGCGTCGAATTCATCAGAGCGGATTTAATTCAAATGTTGAAAAATAAAAACAAAATCTGTACGAATCTCTATGAAAAGAATATAGTGATAAAATGTCAAATACGTAGATACTCACAGTATAAACAATGAAACGTTAATCGGTACAGTAACTAGTCACGATGAACATGGATTGTTGGCTGAACAGCTTGGGGTGGTAAACATTTAGCATTTTGACTGGCACTCACACAGTGGGATAATTACTGAATCAATTTCCTTTAAGCATAAATGGAAACCATAACTACCTTTTATAGTGTTTAGTACACAGGTTTCTGCTTTAGGTATAGCCAGATTAGAAATTGACAAAAATAATGGTTCCGTAATTGTTGAATTCGTCACGTGACCAAACAACCAAATCATCATCATCATTTCAGCCAAAAGACGTCCACTGCTGGACATAGGCCTCCCCCAAGCACTTCCACTTCGACCGGTTCTATGCTTCTCGCATCCAACGGGTTCCTGCGGCCTTCACAAGGTCGTCGGTCTACCTTGTGGGAGGCCTTCCAACAACCAAATATTTTCTTACAATCCAAAATTAACTATGCTCTATTTTTTTTAACAACTCTATGTAATTACCCATATTAGCAAATAAATGATTTTGATTTTGAATTTGAAAATTATATCTTTCTTTAAGCTGACCTCAAAAGATTTATAATTAAACTAGAATATTTAATGTCGCTAAAAATCTTCCATATTCTTTGTCTAGAAATCCCAACGAAGCGCAAGAGAGTGACCCAATAAGGGCAGGTCGACAAGAGCGAGTGAGGATGAAGAACATAGAATGGACGGCGTACGAAGCAGTGCACAAGAAGTACTTGAACATCGATACCAAGTCTAAATTGAAGAACCACTACAGAGCTCACAGGTACGTCTTATTACAAAAGAAAATTTTAACGAATATTTCAAAGAACTTCTCTGCAGTATTTTTTCCGAGAATGTTAGTCGTAGTTTGATTTCATTGAGAAAACGATATTATTAAAATATGTCATGCTTTTTCCTTTTAATAAACAAGACATCGTATATAAATAAAAAAATATTGTTTTAATCACCCTCGGGTTTCCGAAGAAAAGTCTTTCCATAAAGAGACTGCTGTAAGAAAATATTTATTTTGTCTACAGACTATCATTCTGGTTGAACTTAGTGCCAGATCTTCACCGTCCTGGAGGAGAGGACGTGCCTCCATCACATCATCAGCTCGAACACGAAGACTCGGCTCTCCAGCCGACCCTGAAAACATTCAGTCCACCATTCAAAAAGACTACAGACATGGTCATCACCGATACTGGGTTGGCAACAAAGATCCCAGTCTTAGGTGTCCTAAATATTACTTCTCCTTTGAACTTCAATATCATCGGCATCAATCCTCCTACCCAAAGCACTGCCGGTACAGAAGTACATAAAACAGACGCAACTACTGCCACTCCGCCTGAGGATGGCTTCGCAGCATATTCTACGGCTCTTAGTGTGACCATCGCTATCGGATGTTCACTGCTCATACTGAATGTTCTTATATTCGCTGGAGTTTACTACCAACGAGACAAAACGAGAATGAACGGACAAGACGGCCACACGAATGGGGCTCACTTAAAAAAAAGAGTGGAGAATGGGCAGATGCCGAATAACATTTGTGGTGACTTAGAAGGAGCGCTGACTTATCAAACAAGTTTGAAAAATGATCCCGCTACTATTTTAAGTCATCACCACCATTCTCATCATCAGTTACCGCCACCAGAGTTCGCTGATCTTCCAAGCAATAATGTTGCCAGTATGGCGACATTACCCCGGGCGCCTCCGCCTCCAAAACTTGGGAAAAGTAATATAAATACTTTAGCAAGTGGGCAGCTTCAGGAGAACCAGCCGTTGTTATCAGCACATCAGATGCAAATGATAAACACGAATACTTTAACGAAGAAGAACACGCAACTGAACGCAAAATCGAACGTAACGATGGAGGAGTTGCGTGTGTGACGTCAGAGGGCATGACTGCAACGAGCCGGCAGTTGCAGCGACGTGGTCCACCACGACGAGATCGTGTGACTTGAGCCGGACCTTCTCAAGTGTGTGACAGATTACATATAGACTTTTACTGCGCCACTTGAACTTTGAAGGTTATTAATATTAAAGACTTCTCTTCCAAAGACAATGTGAACTGAATCAGTGATGTTCTTCAAACTCGAAGTGAGATATTTGAATAAGTGACGTTCGTGATTATCATATCTGAGACGTTGGAGTGTATAATAGCGTGTTGTTGAACGATTTATCGATGTATTATAATGGTTGTATATAGCGAAATAATTGTATATAGTTCAGCAGCTCAGCCGCATATCCATCCTAATTACAATTATGATAATCTCAAAAATAGTGAAATTTAAATAAAATATTAAACATTAATCGTCGTTGTCGTTCGGCTGTTAAAATTCTATGAATGTAGAATAAAATTCGTTGTTTCAGCGCGATAAAAGAAATTACATTGTTTCATAAACGTTATTTTCGAGAAATTCTGACGGGGTAATAAGCTTATATTCCACCCATTTGAGATGAAGTTTTATTGTGTTTAAGTGCAGCCATTTGCCTTAACACCAGCAATTAAGATGATTAAATCCGATACTAAGATATTGTATAAAGTTGCACGATTGAAAAATGAATTTCGATTCTCTTACAACGTTGGCGTCGGCTCTAAATGTGAATCAGTGTATTTTATTAATAGTTCAAGCGGACAAATCTGAGAGAGAACAGAGGACCCTTTTAAGGCCCTCTTGATTTCAAATATAATTTTCCTTTGAGCATTTTGAGTAATGAAATTTTGGCCATTTTCTTTTATGACATTTTTATAAAATTCTAACAGCCGAACGAACTTGGATTTATTATTGAATTTGAAAACTAGATATTTGAAGAATAAAAAGACACCAATGTAATCTTCGCCGAAAGTTATGTCGAAGTTAGAAGCAATAATCGTTCTTCGAGAAAGTCAGTTTTTAAGCGATTTTAGTTTTTAATAGAAAAAAAGTTTTGCTGGAGAAACACGATGATTGACAAGTTCATTCTTTGTTTTAAACTTTATAAAATGTATTTCGTTTCGTTACTTTTTCGAAAAACACGCACATCTCTGTTTTCTTCATACGTTTTTTTTCTTGTTTTGTCTGCTTACTATATAATTTTTATCATCTGTTTCTTCAGTGAACGCGTCATTTTTAGTTTTCAACATAGATGGACCAATAGTGTTTGTAAATATGTAAATAAACTTAGGAAACGGTATAACAGGTTGTAAAACATCCTTTTTTTTATTTAGATTTCCAACCACGACTGATCCCGTTCATTTTGATTGTTTATTATCATATTCTAAGTGAAATTGTAAAAAAAAGTTGAACGTAAAAAGGATCTGACAAAACTCATCGGCCTGATAAAGAAATAAAATGAGTTTTGTCAGAGTTTAATGTATAGAATGACAATGAATTAATTGAATATGTGGCGATTAAGTGCTTTAATTTTCATAATCCGTATTTTTCATTAATTTTGTAAGGACATTCCTTCTCCGAACGCACTAATTTTGTTGTCATAAAAACGTAAGTGTATTTATAGATATCAATAAAGTCTGTACAAAGACTTCATTATAAAGTACTCACCGGAATACAGACTAAAAATTTTAATAAAATAAAATCCAAAAATTATTTTTGTTGTTTTATTTCGTCTTTTAAACACAAAATAGGTACTTACATAATTATTACGTTGATAATTTATGTTAGTACATGGTTTCCGAAAGCTTGAAGGTTCCATTAAGACTTGTTTGTTACTATCTGCTGTCAAATAATGGCATAATTATCAGCTGCAGTAATTGGTTGGTTTAAATAAACTTCTGCGTGCTAAGTCCCCAGTACCTCGCACTCTGGCCGCACATAATGATCTCTTGGATTCTAATCCAACAAACCATCTGTTTGTGGATGAGTGGCTGAGGATTTGATTGGCTTGTCAGAATTAGTACTCGTATAACTACTGTGAGAGGGATTCATGAAAGAGTTTTTATATTTTTTTCTATCTTTTAGCTTTATAATTTTATATTTATTTTTATTTATTGTGTCGGCCTTATTAAAGTTAATAAATAAATAGGTAATATCATATTAAAAACACGCAATCGAAATTCGTTGAAATAAGATGTCGGGCTGATTTTTCCAATGCCAGATTATTTTATCCGAGGAATATTATTTTGAATTGTTGACAGTTCTTCCATACAAAATGTGTCAGACGTCAATTTTATTCCGCACTAAAAATTACCTCTCGATTGAAAAATCAGCCGTTAATCAAATTAAGTTCCATTTATGCGACACTTCAGTACCTAGTGATAACATTATAATTAAATTACCTATATAGATTAACTTGACTTTGGGTTGACTCGCTTAATTTTCTCCGAATTGATTTATTTTTCTTTGATCGTAAAGTATAGTGAGGCGTAGCGTAAACCAAAATTAATATAATCTTCAATACAAACAAAGCATTACCCTACAAATTAATTTAATTGTGGACTATATTCGTAATACAAGAATTTCGCAAATTTTAGTCTACGGGAATCTAGTTTTAATTTATCTATTCCAAGGTGCTCATCGTATTATTTTAATATCTTTGTTAATAATTATCTAAACGTCTCTTAATTTTCAATGTTCATTTATTTTATAAAAAAAATATTTCTTCTGTTATTTTATTAGTTGGTTTTATCTGTTCATAACGATGAAAATAGTAATGATTTCGTTTTCTACTCAGATATTGTTATACCGATACTAATAATTTGTGTTTGGTAAATAACTGTTATATTCATATTTGTTGTGAAAGATTTTTCCCATATTCCAACTCACACCCGATTCTCAACTCAACTCATCGATAATATTTGACCACAAAAATTCCTATCTCATTAAATTTAATAAAATACCCGTGAAAGGCAACCAAGATTAAACAAAACGTAAAATAGAAAAAACTCAAATGTGCGTTAATTTTTTCAGCGTTAAAGCTCAAGCGTGCACGATGTTGATGTTCCCGACACTTGAAACTGCTTCCCGCAAAATCCTCTTTATAACAAAGCTCTTTAATATAACAAGAAAATATTTAGTGGCGCAGCGTCTAAAGCTAAACAGAAAAATATAAAAGTTAAGGTTGAAAGGTGATGAGGATGAGAGTAAAAATTTAATTGAATTGAAACCACTTTTACGGATGAAATCCCGCGGTGTTTTGTTTTATGATTCGGTACATCTCGAGCACTTTGCATTACGGGCACGAATTAATAATGTTGAAGTTCTAACAATGGGTAAATATTTATGAGGAATTTTATGAGGAAGAAGCAAGGATTTGCTTAGTTTTTATTTTCACGGACTACTTTCGGATTTAGGTTTGGCTTTGTTTATTTTGTGCTATTAAATTTGCCACGGTTATCAATTCGTATAATATGTACCAAGCTTGGAGGCCGTCTTTATCAGACTCATCGGCATTGGCTGTATAATTTAATCCTAGTGGTTCCTACCAAAAACGATGACTCCCTTTTCGCCAATGACAAAAATTAATATCAATCTAATGAATATAATAAAATAATATTATATTATATATCAATATAATATTTATTTTTAGTTTAACATCTTGTGTACTTGTGTATATTTCAGGCCGATAAATGATTTATGATTATGAATCAATATTGTTTTCTATATTCTATACTGTTAAAAGAGTAACCGTGGAGTTTCTTGCCGGTTCTTCTCCACAGGAAACGGCCAATACCTAGCTTCTGACGTTTCATAAGTGCCCATGTAGGTTTATGTGAAAGAAATATTTTGATTTTGTTACTGTTAGCCTGCATCATCCCACTGCTGGGCAAAGGTCTCTCCCCATGACTTTCAGCTCTTTCGATCCAGGGTTAAGGTGAACCACTGGAGGTTTGTTTTCTCCAGCTCGTCCCGCCATATTCTTAATTCTATAGTCAATTATAAAAGCTGCCATTACTGATAAATTTATCTGCGAAAGTGGTACTTATCACGTCAATTTATTTTATCTTTTGGCCTATATATCGATAGACTTACGCCCTACAATCACCGATAACGTTCACAAGGAGCACAATTCCCTGATCTTCACAACCCACCGATTTAAATCTATCTTCTATCTTAAATTCTATCCTTCTATCCTATATTTCTCCGAAGCTAATGAAGCTTATAAAGTCTGCGGAGCTAGTTACTGAATAATTAATCCTGGCTGTCGGTACCAGACTAAATATATTATTTAATACTTGACTGTTAACTTCATCCGTAGTTATACGGACGGGTCGCGGTTTGGGAAGATGTTCCACATTAATTTTACTTTGTTCGCTTTTGCAGAGTCGGTTTTATATGGGTTAGACAAATCGGAAACTAGCTGAAAAGTTGTGTTGATTTTACTTAAAATGTTCTTCTTAAAGTTTGTGCATAGCGTCAATTTTACTATTGTAACCACGGACATCTATGATTGTAACAGACGAACGTCTGAAATGATGGAGAAAATCATTAAGTATGATATTTGATGCATTTTGGATGATATGTCTTCTTAAATTGAAATTAGGATTACCTAACCAATTTTCAATACCCCAACCGGCGGGGAAATGGGCAGACGACATTGTCGCCACCGCGGGCAAAACCTGGATGAGGCTGGCACAGGACCGTGGGGATTGGCACAAGAAAAGGTAAAGTCGGGCTGTAGATGATGATGATGATGATGAACCAATAATATAATATAAAAATATATAATAAATTACGAAAGTGTGTTAGTTGGTTTGTGTATATTTCACGCAGAAAGAACGGATCGACGTGATTTTTTGCAAAGACATAGTTTATAAACGGAACAAGAGAGTTAAGACTTTTCATCCAGAAACTTTGAACTGTTCCTTACATCCAAAGTCCCCACGCCCAAGAGGCTCGCTTATACAAAATTACATCGTTAGTGTTAACGGCTCGACATTTGTTTAGAGCACACGACCTCGTAAACTTGCTTTAATTTCGATAATGATCGCCAGATAGTTCGCGAGCAGACTTTATGGCGGTACCTTGAACCTTAAGGGTAAGCACAAAGAGACTTAGGGTGAAAAGTAAGTGGTTATTAACGCTTTTGTTACCCAAAAGGATCTTAGAAGATATTATATCTTTAACATGACGGTACAAAGTGGACTGTACTTGAACGTTTCGTCAATAAAGTTGTGGTGTGAGACAAGTTCGAATGTGATTTTATTATTTTTTGTTTACTACGCCAGGTATGGTAAACAAAATTACACCTTTTATCTTTTTCCAATGGAATATGTACTAAACTAAACATTTTGTGGAGCAAGTTTCACAAAATAGCAACTAATATTAAAATAAGTTTACGACAAACTACCTATATGAAAATCACACACAGAAAACGCCTAAAATAACTATTGGTCGATGAAACATCTCATGAAAGGATCTCTCCGGCTTTCACAAAAACGAAAGCTCATGGACACATGTGCATTCTTTCCACCCTCACCTACGGAGCGCAAACATGCTCTCTTACAAAGCGTCAAATGTCTGCACTTGGAGTCTGCCAACGGGCTATGGAACGAAGTATACTAGGTGTCAAACTCACAGACTGCATTAAGAACTCTATACTTCGTTGCTGGCCATATGGCCGACTTCTACGACTAGGTACTCCGACTGTACATTTCTATGGGATAATTTCCGATCTCCACGCGGTCATAACCGCGGGCAAAAACTAGTTAGCTAGTAAATGTTTCTCTAACTAGGAAAGCTTTCAAGTGACAACTCGTTTATTCAGCTTTACCTATTTTATCTTTAAAGTAGGTATCGTAATTTAAGATAAATATCAAAATTGGTTCTCTTCAGTGACGAGCAGTAAAGTTGATATTTTCTGTTTGCTTTTAATTAAGATTAAATTGAAGGTAGAGAATTACTTTAAAACTTAGTTTAAAACTTAAATTGGAGGTTAGCTTTGACGATTGAAATAAGTACAGTGTACTTTAGATTACTTAAGGGTAATTGAAGGTTTAGTTTGAAAATCTGTTTAGGGTGGTTAACAACTTTTATAAAATCCGTTTTGTACACTAAGGGCTGATTTTTGATGCTTCCACCGGAGTCCGACGTCAAACAGCCTGATGTGTTTCATTGATGCGTGGGAGTTCCAGTGCCTTAGGCATCTTCTGGGCACGCTCATTCGATTATAGACCTCATCGATCGCTTTCCGTCAGGCGTGATCGAGGTCGAGAGCGCCATTCAGCAATTAAAAAAAAAACAAATAATTTTTATTCGTGGAATAAAATGGACGTCTGACAGTTTTTATATGGAAGAATTGTCAAAAATTGAAAATTATTTCCTCGGATACTATTATCTGGTGTTGGAAAAATCAGCCCTTAGTTATTCTTTTATCACAAGGTAACTTAGCGTTCGTAAAGGTAATTTATCGAGCTGTTGTTTTTCACATTCGTTTGAAAAATAATCATGATCATTTTAAATGAACATAACATGACATAGCAGAATATTATGCCTGTAATCCCTGAAACGTTAGGCAGAGGTGTAGGCTACTACAATCTGTAAAATTTATTTAATAGATTTTCAACTTTATCGCTAAAGTATAAGGTTCAATGTTGATTGGGAAAGTTTGACTGTTTGGGGTAGCTTGATGTACTGGCGTCTGTACAA
This sequence comes from Oligia latruncula, assembly GCA_948474745.1. Lineage (NCBI taxonomy): Eukaryota > Metazoa > Arthropoda > Insecta > Lepidoptera > Noctuidae > Oligia > Oligia latruncula. Next base: position 20,962,530 of record OX419685.1, read on the forward strand.
CGTTGTTCGGGTTGTCGGTGGTGTTATTCGCTGGCGTGAGAAACTGCTCAGCAAGTCCACTCGAACTCTCTTATGATAGTGGACCTAAGATACTGACCGTGGACTGTATATTGGTATGATTTCCAGGAGATGAGGGATGGGAAGAAACGGTAAATAACACGCACTTTTTTTCTTTCTTCTTCTTCTGGTTACCTACCTTGAATGCTTCTTCGAAGGCATCTTTATTTGCACACTGAAGGAAGTGACACAATATAGGTGACAGATGAAGATGATCTGTCAAGATGACAGTAGTACAATGTTACAATGTGTAAATATTGATTTAAATGTTGCGACGTCCAATAAGCGTATCCCACATTTCACCAGTTATGTTGTAAATCGTATGTAACAGTTGTTGAGACTACCTACTTTAAATGAAATCACTCCTAAGTATGACCAATTAAGAATGATTTCATATTTATATTTTGCCAGTCAATACAATTTCTTGCTATCGGCTGTAAAAGGCCTACTTTTAGAAGCCATTTACCTGCCCTGATTAATATGATAATCGTGACATCCTTTGTTCGAACATTTATATGTAAAGCAGTATTTTTAGCTCCATACGAGACAGTGGTTCAAAGCTAAAATTGTGCCAGCTCTCCCCTCTCCGGATATTAAGTTCGCCCGACCTCCCCGGATTTGGCACGGGAGGGGAAAATTTTAATTTCCAGCGTTAGCGTATATGCGTGACTTTTTAACATACGGTTATCCGGGTCAACTCTAGTTATTGTGCTGACGTTGTGGGGTAATTTGCCAATACTTAGGTCTCGGGTTACGTTTTTGCTCTAGTTTTAGTGAAAGTATGAGTCTGCTGTTTTTGGTCCGGTCATCATCTGCCTACCCTTTCCCCAGCTATGTTGGGGTCAGCTTCCAGTCTAACCGGATGGACCTGAATACCAGTATTTTACATAGAGCGACTGCCTATCTGACCTCCTCAACCCAATTACTAGGTAATACGATACCCCTTGGTAAAACTGGTTGTCAGACTTTTGGGCTTCTGACGCCCCGTAACGACTGTCAAAGATCCACAAATGACAGCCGGGACCAACGTCTTAACGTGCTTTCCGAGATAAGAGATAAGATAAGAGATAAGAGACATTTATTTGTAGAAACATGAGTATACATACAAGGCATGCAGGTTGTTCATAACAAAAAGGATGAGAGAGAGGCACGGAGAGGTCTTGATATGTAAAGATGGTGACCCATCCACGGATCAACCGCGGCAAGAGTAGCTTAACTTAATCAATCGATTCGTGCTACTTAGCCACAAGTCTGTTTTACACGTAAATATAATAATAACAAACATCGTTAATAGTCCTCTGATACGTTAAAAAACCGGGCAAGAGCGAGTCGGACTCGCGCACCGAGGGTTCAGTACCATCATATGTTTAGAAGTTGGCGGTGTGATACCCCCGTGCCTCGGAAAGCACGTTAAGCCGTTGGTCCTGCGCCTGATCTCTCTCCGGTCGTGTCGGATTGCCGTCCCATCGGACTATGAGAGTGAGGGAAGAGGGAGTGCACCTGTGTCTGCGCGCATACTTGTGCACTATAATATGTCCCGCGCCGAAGGCTGGTCTCCGTTGAGATTGGCCGCCGTGGCCTAAATACGGTCTGGAGGACTTATTTATTTATGTTTTTAAATTTTCATCGGCGAGGCATAGATTCATCAGAGAATTTAAACACTGTGCACTGCGCTGTAGAATATTGCAGATTTATGTCAGCGCCATCTCTTGACCGATAGTGGAACTAATATAACTTTTGTTAATGATTTCTGAAAAAGTGTGCTATTTAGAGACTGCGTTTTATTTTTCCTGTAATCTTTGCATAAACTTCTATCACACAGAATAATTTCAGATTTTTCTCTTTGCAAACTTCGGAGATAAGGGGGGGGGAACGGTATTTTTTTACATTTTCCATCAAAAGTCGAAAACTATGCGGCCTAAAAAAAAGAAAAATGTTTGAGAATGTGCAAACTGCGCTCTTTCATAATATGCCCCACATGCCCTAGTAGCCCCACTGCGGATTTTTCAGACCCCCTTTCAGTCCCTGTTGGAAAAAATTTACATATATTTTAATATATAATACGGTAATTTTTATAATACGGTAATTTCACGTAACATTTCGTAAAACGTGCTCTCGGCGCGGTATGAAGGACCTCACGCACCTCAGAGCTTTAATACCCTACCTGTCATCACTTATATCTTACTACAAAGCCTTGCAACACTCTCAGGAATGCGCTGCATTGTCAATCCGAAGACCCTCTTCGTATCGCTATCGTACCCCATCTCATCGCCCTGTCAAACTTCGTAAGGATCATCTCATATCCACACAATCATCTATCTCTGCCTCCCTCACACAATACGAAAGAGAAAACAATAAAGATCCTTTCAAATCCTTCACCTCCAAAGCAAACATTCAAAACATTTCACTTGAAAACAATGGGAGCCATCACAGGGCGATGTGGGCATCATTTATTCAGCCTAACACCCTCGCACGAGATGTTTCTTTGTCAGCACAGTGGATCCGTTGAAAACATGCAAATATTCGAAGCGAAAAGCTTTCGACTTCACCCCTTTAATGGTTAAGCAAATACAAGTACGTTGACTTTAAGACTCGCTCCAAAAATAAAAAGTGTTTTCAAGTCCCGACAAAGAAGGCGGAAACCCCTCGAAGTCTTTTCTTAATGGAAAACTCTGGTGTATTTGAATAGCAAGTCTAATTGGTTGAAAAGTTCGCGATGTTGGTTAGCAAAAAAAAAGTGTATAACATTAAAACTTTTTCTTTGTGACGAAATTAAGTAAGAATATCGTCAGCATCTTGTTGGTTTATTTTGTGGTTAAGCAAGGATGCGTTGTAAGAAACCTTGTTGTTAGGTTGTTTGTTTTAAAAACAACCATTTTGGATATTTAATAAAGTTTTCTTAATGTTTTGGTCGCGAATTTAGGGATCAAGATTAACACAAAATGTATCTTTCAAAGTGTATTTACATAAATAAACTATTGGCGATTAGCTTAAAGTTTAAGAGAATGAGTTCCATATTTCCTCCTATTCTCAGAAGGCAGTCATTGTCATAAAACCCTACGAAGACCATTATGGAACCTCATTGACTTATATGAGACTTCAGGCCTAATATTGGATTATGAGTAACTATCAGCGCCCCGCGGTTTAACCCGCGTAAGGTTTGATCCCGTGGGAATATCGGGATAAAAAGTATCCTATATGTTAATTCAGGAAATGGTCTATCTATGTACAAATTTTCATCCAAATCTGATCAACGGTTTACGCGTGATTGAGTAACAAACATCCAAACAACTTCACAAATTTTCACATTTTTATTATTAGTAGGAAGTAGGATGAATCGTTCCAATTGTTGTAGTTGGGGGTCAGCGTGACATTGATGACGTGAATTGATACTGTCATTTGTGTTGAAGAAAGTGGAAAAGTGAATAAAATGAAATGAAAAATCAAAATCAAATATTTTATTTCACATAAAGCTACTTGGTCATTATGAAAGTCAGAAGCTAGGTTCTAATTGGTCGTTTCCTATAGAGAAGAGCCGGCAAGAAACTTTACCTTTTTTTTTAATTTACAATGTTTTCAAATTACATTGTTAATAGCTACCTATGGGAGGCCATAGCCATGGCCATGTCTGTCGAAGGACCGATGGCCTGTGCAGCAGACGAGTCTTGGAGTGAAGACCGCGTATCGGCAAGCGTAGTGTGGGACGCCCCCCAGCTAGATGGACGGACGACCTAAAGAAGGTGGCTGCGGTAGACTGGATGCAGAAAGCGGAGGACAGGGTGTTGTGGCGCAGTCTGGGAGAGGCCTACGTCCAGCTGTGGACTGCGATAGGCTGAGTTGATTGAGGGTTTTTGAGGATAGTGTAGGCCTGTCAACAATTACCAGGTACTTAATGAAATAGAAAATGAAAATCTACAGTCTACAAGACCTACAACGTTCTCACATTCACAAAATATAAAATATTATAGTTACCAAAAAGATAAATAAAATAATTATAAAAACCTATTAAAATTAAATGATATGAGTGCCGTTACAACTACTAATTGAAATTAGAATTGTAGGTATATGTCAAATAATAAATTACGTCAAAATCGTAAAAAAGAAAATAAACGTAATAATTTGGGAGCAATTAAGAGACATTTACATAGTTATGCCGTTAATGAGGTGCCACATCTGCAGAAGGAATTATTATAATTACTCAAGGTTTTGTTTATCATAGGATTTACTGTTATGTTAAGATGACTTAGGGCCTGCGCCTACTGGCGGCACGGCGGCACGGCAACGAATTTTTATACCACGAATAAGTACATAAATAAATAAAATAAAATTATAAATCAATAAAATTGGAATTTTAATAAAATTGAAATTTTATTAAAATGTAAAAAGGACGTCGCGCGGCATGCCTGAGAATACCGCGGCATCGTTGCCGTCAGTATTCACTTGCATGTAGTGACGCCGAAGAATGCCGTGCCGTGTCGCCAGCGGGCGCAAGACTTAATGGAAAAGTATATTGGAATTAGAAAACACAACGAGTGGTGCAGACAGTATAGGGGAAATATTTACAGAGAAACACACCATAATAAAATAAAATTACAAAGCAACACAGATAGCATGGTCACGACAAATGAACTAACGTTGAAGGACACCATTTCCTAGGTTTCTCGACGCAATTTTGGGACCATCCAATTCCGTCTTCGCAAAAATGAGACAAAAACAAGAACCGTCGCTGGAATCAGACGTAAAACAAGGTCATCGTCTTTACCGCTTGATTATCCGTGTACCCACTACCTGGCGTGATGTTACATATGCATAAAGATACGTCTTTAATAACAAAAACACGAACGTCTTTCTCTGAATCTTTTATCGTTGTAAGCATTTCTTTTTTTGTGTGCACGGCAAATTGTCTGTAGTCACGAAATGTATGTGTTGTGTAATTTTCTTTTATTGCCCATACACAAGTAGTATCGATGCTTTTAGTTGATGATGAAATTGGCTTTGTTCGAACATAAATAAACTGGGGTCGTTTCATTAGTAGTAAACCTATTTGGGAAGGAATTCGACGTGTATAAAATTGTGTAGGTACCGGAGGTGGAGGAGGATGTAAGTCGTTTGACAAATGAGGATGTTTTGTGGCGCATTACGAATGGTTTAAAGTTTAAAGCATCGTTTGTGACGTGTTTGTTTTGTGGGCTTCTTTATTATTTTCTATCAATGATATTTATGTGTTGTTTTTACGTGTGGTTTGACACGCGTTGAAAATGAACCCACAATCAAAATACGGAATTGTTTTATCATACCTTTAGTGAATTGTAAATTGTGAGTTCGACACCGTAAACATTATATTTGATCATGGAGTGATTTCACGGAAACGAGCAAAACGAGCTTTGATTGGAAATGGCGCTAACTTCATAGATACAAATGTAATTTAATTGCGAAACGCTCGGGTCATGAGGCCCGAGTGCGCGTGTCCTTTTTAACCGACTTCAAAAAGGAGGAGGTTCTCAATTCGTCGGAACCTTTTTTTTTTTTTTTTTTTATTTTTTTTTTTTATGTATTAAGGAAATTTCTCGCCGGCTGGTCGACACTACACGTGACCAGGGGGTGAGTCGTTCTTTGGCCTAATATTAGCATTGTCGTTCAACGTGGCAATGCTGCCAGTCTTCTGGGCACGTTTTCGGATGACAGCGATGCGGACGAGTACTTCGACGCCTAAATGTCCTTTGTTTTTGTATTTATTTGTATAGTAACTTAGTCAGTCATTTCATTTAGTAAGTATAGTAAGTTATCTATACATACAATAAAAGATTGTGAAGTTAATTGTTAGGAACAATTAAATGAAAGTAATTTCATTCCATAATAACTCTCATTTCTTTGTATTTTACTGATGTGGCAGTTTGCACATGATAGAGAGCAGTGTGTCATTATGAAGACCTGTGGTGGTCCAGTGGTACCGGCCGCTACTTACGAGTATTACGGGGTCGTAGGTTTGAACCCAGACAGGCGCTTTACTTTTTGTAAATTACTTCAACACCACTGTTCTCAAAACGGTGAAGGAAAACATCGTGAAGAAACCGGCATGTCCTAGAACCAAAAATTCGAAGACATGTGACATCTGTGACCCGCACTTGGCCCGCGTGGTGGATAACAGCACACTCCCTCTCGAAGAGAGGAGGCCTGTGTCCCAGTAGTGGGAACATTATGGGCTGAAAATTACACACACATTCCGGAATAAATTCTCAAAATAATGGTGAAAACCGCATCAAAATCCAATGTACCTATTTTCGAACGAAGAATACAAAGGAACTGAGGACGAAAAGCAACTTTGTTATACTATTTATAGATAGAAGATTTAATGAAAAACAGGCGACAATAATGAAACACCTGCATCACAAAAAGCCCATTTATCCAGTCAACACTGCACCTGTCCATAATTAACACCAAGATTACAAGCAATTAAACTAAATTCGTCCGTCTGTCCGTCCAAATTCGATTTGTATGCTAAGCTGTGATTGGCGTATGTAAATGAGGCGTCGCTTCCAAACCGTTCATGTGAACGGTTTTGCCAACTCGTATTGTTTAGATGGCGAATTTGTGGTATTTTGGAGCGGGAAACTCGTTCTTGTTTTGTGAGGGTAATTGTATTAGTTTGGTTATGTTTTTGGTTGAACTCAAGCAGTGTATGCGAGAGAGGATTGGAGACTTAAGAGAGGCAGATTAAGATAAGGAGTTGTCCTTCATTATTATCTCTCAACATTGTCAAGACACTGATATTGCGGTTTAGAGTGATACATAGGGTGAAGAAAATGTAAAATTGTAGTAGTCCTTTGATACAATAATAAACTTGCTTTTTTCCAATTTATTTCAGACTAGCTGCGATCCGCGGTTTCACCTGCGTAAATGGCGATCCCGTGGTAATATCGGGATAAAAAGTAGCCTATATGTTAATGTCAGCTACCTCCAAACAACATTTTATCAAAATTGATCCAGCCGTTTGAGTGTGAAGAAGTAACAAACATATAAACACACCCCCACACCCCCACACACACTCACAAACTTTCGCCTTTATAATATTAGTGTGATTTTTAATTTTGGTTCAATCTGTTTCGGTAATAACATGTCAATTCTAAATTACAAAACAAACAATACAGCTCCCACGTCACAATATCCGGTACACTAAAATAATGATCTCATCTCTAACCGTAACTTCCGAGTGCCCCATCCCCATAACACAGGTAGGCAGCCGACCTCGCCCGGCCCGCGGCCATCCATCCAAATATAATACAGGTCACTTAATATTCACACAGTGAAACTGATCATATCGACTCGTTATGATTGGCGGCGACTTTGAATAGCTGGGTTATCGCCCAGTCCGTTGAAATGTACGCGGAATATTGCAGCACCTGAAATTTGAGCTGCAGATGAAATTGGGCCTCTCAAAGGCCGAGTAATCGAATTCAGGCCATTTTTGGTCTGCTATTCAAGGTACGTCATCGTTTTGATTGGCGGTTCTGAAGTGAGTTAAGCTTTTTACGTTGTCAATGTTGATGAAAACAGGTTTTGTCTAATTATTTTGACCCGTCTGAATCTCTAATGTTGATTTTGACCCGGAGACTTTTACCTACAAGAAGACATAAAGCAATGAGAGCAATATAAAAGTAATCTTTGAGAAGACCCTTTCATTTTAATTTTGAATACTGTCTGCAGAAGCAATAAAATATTAATATACTGATTCAGAAATCAGAGGACCCACGAAGCTCTAAGCACAATGAAAGGACGTTTCACTTCTTGATCGAGTCGTTATTGCGCAGTGAGCATAAAAAGATGCTGAAATTAAATTTTATAGAGAATGAATAAATAATACTTGTACTACTATTAGTTTTTTTAATACGTAAATATTAGTCCTTAAATATCTATGCATATAATAAATCTGTAACACCAATTTCATATGTAAGAATCTAATAATCATGTCTATGACAGTTTACAAAGAAATATTCTATGGAAATCAATTATCAGAAACGCATATTAAACGGAATTATGGAAAATCACTGGTGTTTTCCTTTAGATCCTAATGTCTTAAACACATCTTATATTAATTTGATGAATAAACTTAATCAAGTCAAACCTATGAAGTTTTGGTCGATAATGTAGACAGAGATAGTTTTGGTTTTGGTCTACGCCTACAAAATGTTTTTTATACCCAATGCTGTTTCATTATTCCCATCACAAAACAGTCGGCACTTTGCCACCTGACACTAATAACCCATCATGTAGGCTGTTACACGGATAATCATATTTATACTATTATGCTAATTCTGCGCATATATCACCTCTTTTGACGGCTGTCGTGTCACTACATTGTTACGCACAGTTTGCATACAAGCTGTGCTTGGCACTTGATATTAACTGCTTAAAGGAGGTTGCCAGAGTAATGGCGGTACCTGTTACATAAAGAGCATTGCAGAATTGGTGATAAGCGATAGTCACTTTTCGGAGGCTGGATACTGAATGCTACACGCCACACACTTTCTGATGCCAGTCGCAACAATTTAGTGAGGCTTTGGCATCTGCAGAACACGTTTCGATGCTTAGTGTTTTTATCGCGCCATTAATGCAGTTGAAAAATCACCGATCGTCGATGATAAGTATCTAGTAGTCTGCTATGGCCCAGAGTTTATGTACCACAAGCATGGATCGTCTTCCAAAAATCGTTAGTGTAAAAGGGTTGGCTTACTATATATTCAAGCAATTCGTAAAGACTTCCGTGTAGCATTCACGTAATAAATGGTCGTACAGAAAAACTAGTTGGATATTAAATTGGTAACTCAAAGATCTAAAGTAAAGTTTTCAGTTTACGGGTAAGTTATCGAGACCTCGAGTGGTAAACTCAAACTCTCGATCACTTCGCCGCAATACTTCGGTAAACTTAATAGATTATCAACAATAATTCTAATATTGTTAACACAGTTTTGAGTGATCTTTGTCTAACCTTTACAAGTTATCTCTTCTTGGTATGTGACTTATGAATAGTGATCAGAATATACACCTACATAATGTAATTTATTTAAAATGTCGCCCTTAAAATATCACTGACAAATTGTTACTACAGGAAAGAGGTTTTGTGCAAGTTCGGCGCATTCTGGAAAGTCAGACCAGCTACTAACCTTGTTAATTGGCTATATGTTTCCATTTTTAGGGTTCCGTACCTCAAAAGGAAAAAACGGAACCCTTATATGATCACTTTGTTGTCCGTCTGTCTATAAAGACCCTTTATATCGGGAACGCGTAGAGGAATCGAGTTGAAATTAAAACCAGATACTCAGGTCTACCAGTCCCTTGAAGCTGTGAAAAAATCATATTTCTAAGGTAACGTTAATAAAATAATACGGTCGTTTATGCCGCAAAAAATGTATATTTCGACACTCTCAGGGAATCAAAATGTATAGGGTACTTCCCGTTGACCTAGAATCACGAAATTTGGCAAGAAGCAATTTCATGTAGCACAAGTACCTACCTAAAGGAAAAAATCCGAAAACCGTAAAGTAGTTACATACCTACCTACAAATTTGTACGGAACACTCGGTGTGCGAGTCCGACTCGCACTTGACCGGTTTTTTTTTTAGCTGTACTGTCCCACTGCTGGGCAAAGGCCTCCCCAATTCCTATAAGAAACTCTTCCCGTGCCACCTTGAACCAGCCCTCGCGGTACGCATCCAGGTCAGCTCGCCACCTCTTTCTGGGCACCGTCCACCTTCAGGCACCCATTGTGTGGAGACTTGCTCAACGTTAATCGTTCATGTAGCTGATGTGACCGCCCAATTCCATTTGAGCCTAGCAGCCTTCTTACCTACGTCAATTATACCTGTGTTGGAACCTTAGTATACCAAGATATTTTCATAAAGATGGTGACACAAGAAAAAAGTGAACAGCAATAAAGAATTGAGTAGGTACCTACATCATCATTGCTGAGAGAGACTGAATTACAAATTCACGTTTTCAGAAAATCCATCAAAATAATGTGGAGTATAAAATGTTAATAATATATAAAAGCTGACGTGGAAAGGCTTATTTTTAATAACGTTGCTATTTTGATTTATGGCTTAAAACATTCTGAGTGACAGCCCTTACTTTTTACGAGAATAATGAGTATGCAATTTCCGATCACCTGGCTTCTTAACAAAATGGATTACGGTTGAAAATTGTTTGTCTCATTTTGGAATGAGAGACGTCTCATTTTCCTTTCAAATAATTATTTATTTTAGTATAGGTATTGTAATTGTGTCGAGAAATATCACTGCGTAATGTCTACCCTAAGTGTAACCTAGGTAGGTATGTGTAACCTAGGTAGGTATTTTGTGCGATATAAGAGTTGACTAAAACGTCACTGTATCTGTAAAAAAAGCTGCACAATCAATAACATAATTGAAGACAGGGCGCTATGGCGCTCATTAGGGGAGGCCTATGTCCAGCAGTGGACTGCTATAGGCTGATGATGATGATGATGATGATGAATCAATAACATAAAGGGAGCCTATTACTAACGAAACCTCTATTCTGGTACTACTGGTATTCAATGTTTTCTACTTTTCCATGAAACGAAAAATCCGCCACTTTGAAACAAACTAACTACCACATGAGTAGACAAACGGCTAACTACAGAGCAATGTCTGTCCATCATTAAATGTATTTTATTTATTATTAAAAATGACAATAGGCTCCTACAGAACTTCAAACATAACTTGGAAATTCTGACAACATTTCGGGGAATATTGCATTCAGTAACGTGAACAATTTCCAGCGTGACATTAAAAAAACACGCAACACAATGGTAAAGAAACATCACACAACAACAGCGTCCGAATCACTCGCCAGTTTTGTCAAAAAACGAAGCCACAGTATAAAAAAGTCCCACAGACACAAATAGGCCAACATCCAGTTTACAAATGTCGCCACTCGCTCGTCCCCCCTCCTACCTATCTATTTTTATCGAGTCGCGTGAACACTCGATTAATTTATCGATTATTGGACAGGCTTGCCCCGCATTTGCTTGCTCTGATGTTACATTGGTGTCATCTTCCTGATCTGTAACAGCTGTAGTATAATAAAGTATAGGATATTCACATACTAAAAGTTTCACTGTGCCATCAGAAACTAAGGACAAGCAACTTTCTCGAGGTTTATGTTACTGGCTAAAGAAAGTCATCGTAAAACCTGGATTGTAAGATCTGAAAGAGCCGCCAAGCAGTAAATCTATATACTGATAATAAAGTTGAAGAGTTTGTTTGTTTGAACGCGATAATCTCTGGAACTACCGGTCAGATTTGAAAAAATCTTTTTGCATTTGATAGCCCAATTGTTGAGGAAGGCTATATATAGGCTATTTAATATCACGCTATGACCCTTAGGAGCCAAACAAAAAGGAAAAAAGTCAAAATGAACGCTAAGCGAATACGAAGTGTTGCGACGGGGTGGGGGTACAAGAAATTTCACGGGGACGAAGTCGCGGGCAGAAGCTAGTTTTAGATATTTGTAAGAACTGAGTCACTTCTGATGCCACTTGATTGACTTTCAAAAACGGGATGGAAAAAACCAAACCAAAAGTTTCCCGAATCAGACATTATCTTTTTAAACCTACTTTAGCAAGAAAACCGAGACAAAGGACCCGCACGCAATAAAAAGACTATTAAAGCAGTAAATGTCATTAATTGCAAGATGTTATAAGAAGTATACACGTCAGTCTCGCCAATTCCAACGCTGCATTTTTCCAATCTCCTTAGATATATTTTTTCATAGCTTTAACTGTAATTTATCAGCTCCAAAACAATTATTAGTCATTCTAGTCTAGACGGTCTGAATATCTGCGAACATTTCTAAAAATTCTTTATTCTCGTATGCATCCGAATTACGAACTAATCAGTTTTTACGGGCTATAAAGCAGTGAGATAAAATATTGTCTTGTATATGACAGAACATAACTTTGTGTTTATTTATGATTTGAAATTCTGGAATATGTTTTAGGTAAATTGTATGATGAATCAGTATGTTTTGTTTTAAAAGTTTTGGAAGAAGACAATAAGGGGTAGTCGCAATTCACTAAAAAGTTTCCTTTGAAAATTTAAATACCAATATAAAGTTATCAACATATTACAAAGATTATTCTATGTAACTTTCTTAGCTTGTATATACATCATTTTATTTTGGTAGATCTCATAAAATCCAGAATAAATGAGAATTCTAGACTTGTTTGTATTAAAACTTAAGGCAATATTATTTTCTAATTTAATTTTCTCATATTAAATCCAGATTTTTACAATTCTCAGGCATTGTAATCGGGCTATATCTACTTTTAATAACAGGCCAAAGATTGTATTGTATTATTTTCTCTAAATGTTGTGTTTATTGGTGATTATTAAAATCTTGAGATGTCATCGTCACGTAGAAGATTTCCGCCTAAATAAGTGGAGAAGGAGTGGATCGATGATGTGGATGGTTACATTGGTTGAATGTGAGTGACTGCGTTTGTGGCTGCGGTGTGGTCGGCATTGAACACGAATTTACGATAGCCGACGATAACCGAGCAGTCTATACGTGAAAATTGAACTTTATGTATCCGAACAAACTGACCACAATTTTGCCGCTGTGATGTGGTTGTGCCTCGTCTGAAAAGTCCCTTACCTTTCATATTCCAATAATGAGTACACTTTTAATGAAGATGCAGCGTCACTTTCAAATGATACAATGTGTCGGTGGTACGTTACTCTTTTTACGCCCAGAAAGAGCTATTCTCTGCTAAGAGGCGGTTACAGCCCTACCTACGATGTATGCTAAAAATAGTTGGCGTGTAAAAATAGCGTGGGATACAATGATAGATTGTTGCCCCTCGGCCATTTGTGACCCAATTATGCCCAACTGCTCATCTAGCGTGCTTTGGCCGAAATGACTGGCTAGTTTCTTTCATTCGCGAATCAACGAGGATGATTACAAAAGTTGTTAATGTTTCTGTTTTTCCGGGAACCGCCAAATTGCTAGCTCGATGATCTGAAAAAAAAAACAACAGAATAATATTATTATAATTCATATTGGGTTAAAATGAATTTATATAATTTCTAAAATAGAGACGAAACGTCACACTTGGAAGGGTAAGATAGAGGTGGACCTAATAACACCCATAGTTTGCCAGTTATAAAAAAAAAAAAAGTCCTCCAGATCGTATTTCGGCCACGGTGGCCAATCTCAACGGAGACTAGCCTTCGGCGCGAGAGATATTATAGTGCACAAGTGTGCGCGCAGACACAGGTGCACTCCCTCTTCCCTCACTCTCATAGTCCCATGGGACGGCAATCCGACACGACCGGAGAGAGTTCAGACGCAGGACCAACTGCTTAACGTGCTTTTCGAGGCACGGGGGTATCACACCGCCAACTTCCAAACTTCGGGATAATTCCTAATGGAAAAGGTCAATACCACTTTGCCCGACCCGGGAATCGAACCCAGGACCCCACGCTCAGCAGTCGCGCTTGTGACCATGAGACCAACGGGGCAGTTGCCAGTTAAGCTTAAGTCATGTAGTAGGGAGCGAGCCTAGCGAAAAATATCGTTTTTAATAATCTATCAAAAGTTCTTGTTGTATAGCAGCAAACATATGCGTGGTGATATAAATCATTTTACTCTTTTTGACATGACGTGGTTGTTAAGGGAAATAAGTTGAAGAGAAAACAGAGACCATCTTTATTAGCGGGCCGAACCCATAAAAAATATCTGAAAAAAGACTAAAACTACACAGGTAGAAATAAAATAGTACAAATTCCAATTAACGAAAGAGCTCTAAAAGCAAAAGAGACTAAGGCTCTAAGCAGTTACTGCCAAGCGCAGTAAATAAGTAGAGTATAAATTTTATTAGAGGCAAGCGTGAGATTGCAGTGAGAGTGAAGTACAGCGTTTATTGGGTTTTGGGAATTAGCAATAAAGCTACTGCACCGCCGTCTATGTTATAAGATTTTTAAAGGATATTTTTACGCTCAAGGACATTATGTTCTAAACTGGCTATTCGCTGAAAATAATATGTACTTACCTATACTAATAATGAAAAGAAGTAAAATTTGCAATATTATAGAGAGGTAACATTTGTTTGTTTGTACGTAGGAGGTAAGCTCTGGAACTACCAGTCGGATTTAAAAAATATGATTGCATTTGATAGCTCAATTCTTGAGGAAGGCTATAGGCTATGACACTATGCCTGTTAGGATCCGAGAAAAAAGAAAAAAAAAGTCAGAAGGGACGCAAGTGAAAACGAAGTGATAGCTCAGGCAGATGATGCAATGCGACGGGGTGCGTCAGGGGAACAAGAAGTTTCACGCAGACGATGTCACGGGTGGAAGCTAGTAAGCAATATAAAGATAAGAATGAGGACAAAAGATTATGACTGTAAAGGCTCCTTCAAAAAGGCGCGACACAATTTTTTTTTTTTAGTTCAAATAAGAAAAAGAGTTTGCGACCTCGATGTTGGATTAAGATAAAATTTAAATGCAGAAGTTTAAAATTTAAATCGCGCGCGACGCAAAGGCACCGCAAGTATCGCAACGAGCGGTGCCTTTGTGTCGCGCGTGATTATATCGCGTGTCACGCCTGTTTGAAGGAGTCTTAAATAGGATAAAATTAAATACTGAGTTGACTGAAGGTTGAGCTAAGAGAATGTTGTATGGAAGAAGACAAATAATACTGCGCTAACCCCAACTAAATTGATATGTAATTACATTTTTTTTAGGAGAAGGTTGTTTAAAAATATATATAATATAGGTAAAATAATATTGAATTTATCCTATCAGAATAACCCTTTATTTTTATCTATATTATTAAGATTTTATAGTCATAACAGAGCCATGGCATGATACGCCAGTTGAGTCCCGTTCGTATAAGTAAATTTTAAATGTCTTGCAAAAAATATACCGATTTAAAGAAAACTATTTTCCGTCATGATGTCTCAAGATGTCTTTTAGTTCGTTCCACTTGGCTTGCTGCTTACCCCATTAGAGAAAACTAGCGAGAGTAGTAAATTACCGTTACAGTAAGGAAACTGCAATTTAATTATATGGTGCGTCGGTGGAACTTTTAACTCAACACCGTGCCTTTTACAGGAAAGTGTAGTGGTGGTTCAAAGAAATATTGAACGGCAAATATAAATATTAGGCCCACATATTTTGTCCATAGAATTCTAAATAATATCTAATTATATAATATATTCTTGCTTTATGTTCTTCTTATCCAGTAATTCGTTAATCGGGATAATCCATTTGGCAATTATATTAAATCCAGAAATAAAAATTTAGGTTTACTTATTTGATACTTCAAAAATTATACACTTCGTGTGAAAAATTTTGATAGCGGAAACACTGT
This sequence comes from Oligia latruncula, assembly GCA_948474745.1. NCBI lineage: Eukaryota > Metazoa > Arthropoda > Insecta > Lepidoptera > Noctuidae > Oligia > Oligia latruncula. The sequence continues at coordinate 20,977,977 of OX419685.1, forward strand.
CTGAATTCAAAATGAGTTTTTTATTATTTAAACATTGAACAATGCTTCTGTCGGTTTTTATTAAATATTTTTTGGCCTTACTTTCCTCAACCTTGATTGTCAAAATAAAAGCGAATAATATGGAGATTTGTTTTTAAAATTCCACATAAAATTATATTACATTTTGTAATTAACATGAAATTGTTTTTCTGTCATCTTGATTTTCCTTGTTTTTCCTTATGTATCCAGAGCCCGTTACCCAGGGGGTTGTTAGCCTGCATCATCCCACTGCTGGGCAAAGGCCTCTTCCCATAACTTCCAGCTCTTTCGATCCAGGGCCCGTAAATTTACATCTTTACGCCTGATCTCTGAATTCCTGGAAAGAAATAATTGTTTCCTAGTTACTTTATAGAATAGCCAACGGCGTAGGTTGCTTTTACATAATTAAAATATCAAATACCTATTTAAAATCGTTTTCATTTCACCGCTGTGATTATTCATACTTAATTTGCTTGGAGTTTAGTCTTTTTAATATTTGAAAAAAGTAAAAAAACAAAACAAATAAAAAAATATATTTTGCCCCCGACACGCCAAGAATAAGAATATTTGACCAAAAGTTTTCACTGGTTCAGAATGTTCATTATCATTGAGTCGGCCTTCTGTTTTTTTACGTAAAACTGCAATGCAGTTCTTTATGTAAATCTAAATTGAACTTACTTTCATTTCAATATGCAACTTGTTTGGGTCTCCCTTGTTTTACCAAAAAGAAATTGCCAAATTATCACTTCCCAAACAATTTTCCGCATAATTTCATTTGCCAAATTATTACTTAGCAAAAAAATTCTTCACAAATAATTGTAACCCAGACCTAATGTTTGGCAAGTGAACGTTTAAACAATAACTTCTTTACCAAATAGCACTTTTACCAATTTTTATTAAGTCAAATATTTCAGTTGGAAAAAACTCATTTTACGCAAAATAACATTTGCCAAATACTTATTTCGTATCGTCAGTTTTCGCAGTTTTAAGGCAGCCATTTCAAGCAAAGGTCTAACTTTGAAGACGTTTTATTACAAGGGTGTTTTTTCCACGTGTGACAAATTCTAAACTGTTAATAATAATATTAAGTATTCTGGTAGTATTTTTTTTAAATAATTAATCTCATCTACCTAGTTCAGTTTCGGGTAGCCTGTTTTTTTTTCCATTTTTTTTTCTATATAATCTAGTCGTTTCTGGCACTCGCCGGTCGCTGCCGCGGCACCGCTCGCTTCGCTCGCTCGGCTCATGCGTAGGAGGTCACAGTTTTAACCTAACCTAACCTAAGCATTTTTTTTAATAATTAACCTCGTCTAACTAATTCGGTTCTCGATAGCCTGCTAAAAATAATCTCTTTTTTCTATATAATCCAGTCATTTCTGGCACTCGCCGGCCGCTGCCGCGGCACCGCTCGCTTCGCTCGCTCGGCTCGTGCGTAGGATGTCACATTTGAAACCCAACCTAAGCATTTTTTTTTTAAATAATTAACCTCGGTTCTCGATAATGTCCATTTCAAAAAATTTAAAATTGTAAATTACAAATATTTTGTATTAATGATGATTATTTTAAAATAAAATTGCATTTTGTAATTATATCATTCCCAAAAAATCTTATTTTTGCCTTTATATTTTTTGTCATAACAAATCATTTGACCAAACGTTTATTGTCTAAAGATTGTTTGCTGTAATAAATCATTTGATTAAAGACCGAATGCCTAAATGACATTATCCTTAATAATATTCTGCCAAGTAAAAATTTGACCAAATGAAAATTTGCGTACTAAAATCATTCCAAACATTGCATTGGTATAAAAAAGGTTGCCAAAATTTGTTTGGGTAGTGAAATTTTTTTCAAAATCTTTTGGCAAAACGGCAGGATCCCAACTTGTTTTCATGAAACTATTTAAACAAGACCTCATAGTATACAAGCTGAAAAATAAAAAACAAACAAATCTTTTAAAATCACACCATCTCGTTCTTCTATGACTTGAGCCACACAGCCACCCAGTAACACGTTCACCGAAGCGGAAAGGTGCTCAGCGTGGTTTCAATTAGTTGCTCGGCCATCCCTTACAGTCAGCCAATAGAGAGCCACTTTAAAATATATACCAGTCTAGACTCTCACCCGGTTTCTGAATTGAGAATTTGAAGTTGAGAACTTGTCAAACTCCACTTGATTATTACCTAAGGTGATTACTTCAACGCAACCCGTGATACTCAAAAGGTTCTTAGGTTATTTCGGATAAACTTTGAATTTCGTGTGCTACAGTGAAGGAGTCATCTTAAGTAATACAGATTGACAAGTTCTTAACTTCAAATTCTCAATTCAGAAACCGGGTGTCTCTTAGCGTTGTCAAGATTAACTATAAATGGATGGCTTCCAAACTTTATGTATTTAGGTCTTAAGGAGGGACTGGGATCAGTGGGAAGTAGGGTTTTGAAGGTAGTAATGATTGCTTGACTTAATATGTTTATGTGCGTACTAAGGTGTGTAGGAACGGGGAATAGTGTAAGGTCCAGTGTTACGAGATATGACTAAAAGATTGTCGCATGTCAAAGGCCGAGTTCACGCAAAGGTATAGTCGCCATCCAACTAAAAATGTGAAAATGTATGAAAAATTACAGATACATTTTGACCTTGACGCTCACAGCCGGAGGCAGACTAAATGCTTGATTTGAATTGATTTATCGATTTGATATACACGTCTATTAATTATACAGGATACTTTTTCATGCAGGATGTTCCACTCATGAATATGAACAACTTTCACCATAGGTTCAAATCGGAAATCACGAAAAATATTTGCTGTTTCATACATTTTAGTCGAGTAGGTATTGAGCTTTTGTATGAAAAAGCTGATTTTTTTTCTTGATTTCAGAGTTCATCCTATACCCAGTGAAAGTTGTTCCTAACCGTGGCCATTCTGTGAAAATGTACGCACTGCTTAAAAACATATCCTCTATTAGGGTATTTCATTCTTTTCATAATCTGCCTAGTCTTTTCCCAACTATATTGAGGTCGGCTTCCAGTCTAACCGGATGCAGCTGAATACCAGTATTTTACATGGAGCGACTGCCTATCTGACCTCCACAACCCAGTTACTGGGTAATACTATACCCCTTGGTAAAACTGGTTGTCAGACTTTCGGGCTTCTGACTACCCGTAACGGCTGTCAAATATCCACGAATGACAGCCGGGACCAACGGCTTAACGTGCTTTCCAAGACACGGAGGGGTCACGGTATGTAAAGTTGGTCACCCATCTACAGACCAACCGCGGAAAGCTTAGCTTAACCTGATCGATCAACTTGTGCGGCTGTTATTATTTAGCCACCGGCCCCTCTATTTTTTTCTTTTATTGGAATAAATAAATAGTAAGTTATTCCCGTCACAAAAGGGCAAGTTCCTCATGGCATTATTGCAGTGGTTAAATGTCAAAGTGTGGGTCGTAAGCAAACATAAGCAGAAATTCAGAAAGATACCCGTCGGTAATAATTCTCCGATGAAGAATAGAAAATGCTATAGAAACAGAGTTGGTCAACATTGACGTTCACTTTCTCTCGATTTTGCCAAAAATCTTGATGAATTTTGTTTAGAGGCTATTTGTGCTCGCAAAGGCAAACTTTCGGGGAAAAGGGGCTAAGCTTGCTAAACATATACGAAAAAGTTTGCTCGAAAAATTCTATTTATTGGCAATCATTGAAAAGGTCATGAAAGATGAAAGTGGCATCAATGTTTTTGAGCAGTTTTTCAAGGATTCGAAACCTAATATTCTTTTTCTATAAGCAAATCTAATTAATCTATTCAAATAACACGATAACGTAGATACAAAGAAAGAATTAAAAATTGTATCTCACCTCTATTCTAAACCAAATAAGCCCAAAATTAAATTCGAAACATAGAATACAATTCAATTTCAGGCTCGAAATGATCTGTTCCAATTGAGTTTGTATGTGTACGTAAATAATTTAAATCCAGCACATATTGGATATTGGATTATTGACAATTGGGCAACGTGCGACGCTTAATTAACTTGGCAGATTTAAATTTCCTCCCTTGACAGAGCAGCAATGAACCGTTTAACGAGAAAAGACTGTCCCGAACAGTTTTTGTTGTATTACAAAGTTGAATAAAGTTTTGTTGTTGTACTAAATCGAGGTTATAAAAAGTGTTTGTAAATATAATAGCATATGGGAATTTTGTCTAGAATGGTTCTAAAAGTAAAATTCATAGGAAGAGAAATTATGAAAGTTACATTAATTCTAAGAAGATAGACAAAACATAAAACAACGTTTTAAAAAATCACAGTAACTTCGGAAAGGCCGAATCGATGTTATCTTTACGATTCTAAATAAATTAAGACCCTGATGCTGCATGATTACTGATTACCAAAAGAATTTCAGAAAATAGATCAAGATCAACTATAAAACCTATTATTATTATTAATGTTCCGTTTATATATGCGAACGAGCAAATGCACGTTCTACACTGGGTAAACAGAGACAGAAAATCATTGTTTCATTAGTCTATATGTTAAGGACCAAGTAATAAATACAGTTATAAAACCTGGTTTTTACCGACTTTACAAAAAGGAGGAGGTACTATGTTCGGGTGTTTGTATGTTTTTTTTTTTTTTTTTTTTTTGTATGTTTGTTCATCGAATACGCCTCCAATTATCGACGGATTTTCAAAATTCTTTTTTTGTTCGAAAGTAGATAGTACTGAGGTGGTCCCATTGTCACCAAGTTAGGATCTGATGATGGGATCTTAGAGAAATCGAGGGCAACCCTCAAATTTTATAGGCTCACTTATTGTTTTTCGCATATTTTATGAAGTATCTTGTGTATTTGTGTATGGTTGTCACCATCTCAGGTAGCTGGGCTGATGATGGAAGGTACAACTCCTTAACAGTAAGAAGTTACTCGAACAGGCAAGGACTGTTTTAGTAAATTGTTTTGATGTTTGATAGGGCATTTGCCACATTTGGTCTCATGATCATCAAGTCATGATGCTGCAGTCAGGATAGTCTGCAGAGTACCTAACTCCTCGACAACTAACAGCAGATATATCGTGTTTAGGCTCATTGAAAAGGGCTCGATGTGTGGATAAACGTACTGTTACTGAGGAACACCGAAGACCTGATGCTGAAGCCAGGAGCATCAGAAAAAGTACAAACCTTTAAATTACAGCACCGTAGTCGTGTTTGGGCTCATTTTAAACAGGACTAATTTTAAGTTCAATGCAATGTTGACATAAGTCTGGCCTGATGCTGCAGCCAGGATTATCAGCATCTAATCTAAAAACTAATAAAAGGAGAACTCCTCAACAATTAACGTCCCTGCATCGAGAAAAGGAATATTTTATAAAAAGGCGATGGGCAAGTTGACATTAGGCTATTGTAACTTAGATAAATTATAAATAGACCCACTAAAAAGCGAGAAATAAAAACTTTTTAACAAAAAAAAAACCGACTTCCAAAAAAAACACTACAAACTGAAAAAAAAAACACTACAAACTGAAAAATAACTTTAATTTCGGAAGTCGGTGGCAAAAACTAAAATACTGATCCCTAAGACACCGACTTCCGAAATTAAAGTTATTTTTCAGTTTGTAGTGTTTTTTTTTTCAGTTTGTAGTGTTTTTTTGGAAGTCGGTTTTTTTTTTGTTATAATTGTTCTGCCCCATAGGTGACTAGCATTATAAAAATGCCCGGTTTGATTATTTCAATAGTTGTTATCATAGATATCCGGTTGTTATCATACTGCCCTCTCATGTTGGGCATATTTTAAACTGCGTGGGCATTTTTTATAATGTCCTAATAAAATTCACTTGGTCCATGACATACATACTGAATTGTGAAATTGTCAAGCTGAATATGCCAATCCTTTTAGTCAAGGATGGTAGCTCATGTAGAGGCTATCTATAAAGCCTTACCTTATATAGTGCAGGCTGGCTATAATTTAGCACGAGTTCCATTCGAACATTCATGCAAGTGTCATATAATTTTATTAGGATTGTTTACATAAGTCAGTGCTAGCTTAGATTGGAATATGTAATGTTGTTCTAACAATATAAATTTAAAGAAGTCCTATTGGTGTTAAATTTACTTTAAGGAGCTCTTCTAGTCCCTTATACGTTCTTCTTTACTTCATAATTACGCTTTTATTTTAACAGCCCTTCGATAATAAGACCAGGTATTGTCATTATAATTTTTGAGAGCACATTCTAGAACTGTCAAAATTCAAATTTCACACTAAAGTGAAACCAAAAATGTGCAGAGTGAATAAATTCAAGGACAGTGCTCCCAACAAAACTAAATCGAAACACAAACGATCAGGTACCCAAACAGACTGTACTTAGAAATTCAATCAGCTCCCCTAAAGGGCGTATCTATGAAAGGGTTGAGCGATGTTACTGCCTAATGGCTCAGAATTGTTCCGTCGCGATTCCATCTGAGATTCCTATCAAAGCCCCGGTATTTACAAACTATACGGTTTCTTTTGAAAGGTCTGTTTTGTTTACATTTTAGGATCTTTCAAAGAATTAAGGTTAAAGAATTTTTAGTTGAAAGTTTGTTTTAGATTTGTAACGACCTGTTTTACAACCTCCGGATTCGACTAATATCTGGCAAATAATTTTGAACTGATATTTTTTTTTATCTAATAAATAGCGAAACCGTAAAATAGGCCCCAAATCATTATTTAATTGTAAAAAATGGTCGAAAACTTATCTTCCTAATTTGAAATTTACACGATCTCTTGAAATACAAGAACCTAACGAACTTTTCATAATTTTCTATTATTTCAAAATAAGTTAGCTGTAAACAGTTTTATTACTCAATAAAAATGTCAGGGATGTCCTTGACATTTTCATATTAGTTGGTGAAAGTCATAAGTCGGTACATGAAGCTTAATAATGTCATTTGCGACACATGGTGCGATAATATTCCATGAGTTTGGAGTAAGTTTCCCAGTCAGCATATACGACACTTTCTTTATTGTTTGTTACTATCATTGTTTCAATTTTCATACCCTTTTTGTACAATTGTTAAGCAAATTGACATCTACGCCCGCCTTTTCATACAACTGTCAAAAAATGACAGTTATGAGTTCAAAATATGGAAGATTTAAGTTTATAGTTAATCTGCTTAACAATAATGTCCCCGACATGACTACATAAATGGAACCAACAATTTAATAATATACATAAAGCGAAAACATTTCTTGGTGCCTGAATAATATTTCGCATCTCGTTTTACTGACATCATTTCTGTCTCCAGCTAAAAAATAATCTGATCTCTAGGCTCTAGGGAATTGTACGAGGATATGTCAAAGTACGTATCTATGTCATAACTTTTTAAAAAGAAGACAGTAATGCTTTCGTTGTTCGTTATATTTCGTCATGGCAACCCAAGTGGGATTATTACTTTCTCAAAATAGAATAGGTTGTCTTGAAAAATCCGCATCATCATCGTCAGAATATTCAAAGTTCAGTTCTATAAACATAGGCCTCTGCATTATCAAAATGTAGTTATCTACTTCGGTATTTCCATTAGTATGGCTTTAAGTTTTATCCGCGTCCACCCTCATCCTTCCGTTACCAGGCACCTTGCAAAGATCGTAACTTCATCTAGTGGCAGGGCATTCTACACAGAGCATTCAAACACTTGAAAAATCTAAATCAATCTATTCTAAAATTCATAAAGAAATAAAAATAAACAAAATTTTCAACAAAGCCGCTAATTTGCCGTAACAACTAGATTAGACTTGCCGAAGTAACCTCAGTTCAGTTTGCTTACTCACTTATGCTCTTTGAAAATTCCTTTTAAAATTCAGCTCGCTGTTTAAGATTTTCCAGTTTTACTGTAATTGCGTTCTCTGTAGTTTCTCGTTGTTTGAGATAGTTTCATTAATTCTTGTGTAATGGTAATTGAATGCGGGTTGCAGTTTACCGAGTCGTAGATTGTGGTGCCTCATTGATCTATTACTCGGTCAATTTTGCTACGTGTTTTGTTTACACACACACACATTACACATGTTTTTTTTTGTTTACTACCAGCTTATTTAGTTTTAGCTAGTTTTCAGCTGTAAATCAATCTATTTTAGCACACAACAAAAAAAAATACAGTGTAAACGATATTTTGTTATAAAAATAATGCAGAAGTTGTAGGTTTAGTTAACTAATATGGTTTTACAATATTTTGTTTAAATGACTGTTTGTGTTCTTGTTTATTTATAGAACTCTGTTACCTAAACCCGCACTAACCTAAGTCACGCTTATCTGTGACTTAAGTAGTCCATTTTTACACAGAATAGCGTCGTTTAAGTCACACGTGTTATAAAATAGTATACGGTACGTGTTACTTAAGGGGCTTACAGGACCTAAACACAAAAAACGCAAGTTTTAGAAACAATAAAAGTATATGATCAACTACAGTAAACAAAATTAGTAAAATATATGATATTCTTCAGGATATATGCTAGGTAGATAGTGTGTTGAAAATAGAATACAACTAATTTGATACGATAGAAAAAAAACATCAAGATACCTCTAAAAACTTTCGTTTTACAATAAAAAACATACTAATATACACATAATCATTCTGTTTTTTGTCAGATTATTCTACAAGCAACATACTAAAATACTAGTGTTTTAGTTTTTCAGTCCAAACAACAGATTTTTTGTAATTAAATAATTGCTTCATATTTTGCAATTAATTTCTTTTTTTTCTATGCAGTCCGACAGTGACCGCGCTTTAGGTCATGTAAGCCCCGTAAGTACGAGTAATAGTAATGCATGGCGTTTAGCACACTCGCTACGATCGCGCACTAATTTCACGCCATGCAATAATGGACTAGGTACTTAAGTCACATGTATCGTAATGTACTAGTTTTGTGTTGTGCAAAAGTGAGAAAAGTACTATTTTTTATCTTCGTACTTAAGCTCACTTCGATTTTAGTAACTTCTCCCACTGTAAAACCTTAATAACCTCACATTAAAAATGGCAACAATAAAACTCAAGCCCATAATACACCATTATATTTGAACAAAAGTTATTAATAACAGAACATGGAATGCTATTAAGCGCAGGCAATTTTCTGCATTCAAAAACTGTTAAATTAATTTTATGAAGTGGGAAAAATTGTTTTTCTGGTGATAAAAATGTTAAAACCCAAATTGAGATAAACAAAATGGCGTTTTTAAAAGGTGATGTGAATTTATTTTACGCTGATATGAGAATTTCTTTATTAATTAATTTAATGTCAGAGAGCCAGGTAGTGGAATTGAGAATAAAAATTATTATGAGCCTGGAACTTGATCAGACAGAAATCTAACTTGGTATTGCTCTTGGTTCTAAGGTCTGGCGTTTCTAAATTTGCTAAAGATGTAAACAACAATGGCCGCTCGAAATTGAATAAAATTGATACACAAGAACATTTATTATAAGTAATGTTGGTTTTCGTCTAAATCTCCGAGCTAACTAGAGCGGCCAATGGTGCAACTTTTAAAACAGTCAGAATGTAAGTAATAATACAACATAAAACATTTTAAGATAGTAACTGTGGAGTTTCTTGCCCATTCTTCTCCATACAAAAATACCTTTTAGAATGGGTAACTAGAATCAATTCTATATTCTTCTAAATTGTGACGTTCAAAAGTGCCTCTTTGAACTAAATGATTTGACTTTGAACAAAACAGAATACCTGAGGGGCAATTCTCGTAATTTTAAGAACGTTCAGTCTGATCTCAGTCTCAATCTGTCAAAAATACCTCTAGCTAACTTCCCTAAATTTGTGACAAGTTTTTGACATTAACTGTCGCTAAGATGAGATTGCGACTAGATTTTGAATTGTCAACGCACAACAACAATTAGGTATCTTTGACAGAATATATGACAATTATTATCAATTTGCCAGCACAATGGAATAATGAAATGTCACCGGTTACCTCTGTCTATTATATTATTCTAGTATGGAGCTCCTAGAGGAAACCCTAACAGCCCTACATTTATAATAACATCTGACGAGTGTAATGCCCTGAAAATGGGATCTGTAATGATATCTCATGTGTCATGTCGCGCGTGAAACACATACGGATGCAACGTTTGAATACAAGATACAAATAGTACCTATTTAATTTTACTCATATTGACAGAGATTTACCTGAAGGCCTATTCCCGTAATTAAAAACGTTCAAAATCTAGTCGCTATCTTATCTCGGCGATAACCAATGTCAAAAACTTCCCAAAAATGTAGGAAAATAGTCTCATCTCAGTCGCGATCACTTCTGAGATCACGACTGAGATCAGACTGTGTTCTTAAAATTACGAGAATTGCCCCTATGGTATCTTTGAAATAATCAGGCGAAATATTTAACCGGAACTTTAAATGGTGATACATACGTGTGAACTACATAATTTTTAAATATTTCTAGTAAATTTTTCATCAAAACCGGAAAAAATATTAATTAATTAAACATATACATTGAATTACATAAGTACTATGCATCAATTTGTGTAATTCGATTTTGTGATTGATTCGGATACTATTATTTATGAAATCAAACTCAAATATTTATTTCAATTAAACCATTTACAAGCACTTTTGAATTGACAAGGAGTCAGTCAAAAGCGTAGCCCATTCCAAAGCGTAGTAGGTACCTATGGAAAAGAAAGGACAACTCCATGGACACTCTCATAGATGGATATAGAGTGACCTGCACAAGTTAGTTGACATTTTACCACTTCATAGCCCTAATATGACCACTTCGATTCCCCCTTAGGTACTAACGTATTTTCTATGAAACAATGGCGTGGTTTGAACTGTCAAAATACATGTTGTCCGTACGGTTGTTTTGTTTTTTTTAATGTACCTACCTACCTACAAATTTAGGGTTTCGGAATTTTTCCTTTACTTGTGCTACATGATCTTGCTTCTTGCCTTTCATGATTCTAGGTCAACGGTAAGTACCCTATAAATTTTGATTCCCTTGAGAGTGTCGAAATGTAAGTTTTTTGCGGCATAAACAGCCGTATCTTTTTTTTACATTAACTTAGGTGTTTGATTTTTTCACAGCTTCAACTGTACGGGACTGTAGACCTGAGTATAATATGGTTTTAATTTCAATAACTCGATACCTCCACGCGTTCCCGAGATAAAGGGTCTTAACAGACACTCGGACGGATGGACGCGACGGACGGAAAACAAAGTGATCCTATAAGGGTTCCGCTATTTCCTTTTGAGGTACAGAACCCTAAAACTAAAATAAAATCAACTTCAATCTTAATCAGTACTGTCTCAGTTTTACTATTCTAGACACATTGTCTAATTATGGTTACAAGCAATTCGATGCAGCTCATTTTCAACATTCCCTAACTATCAAATAGAAATGGTTTTACTCATAACATCATTCAGTCATCACACTAACCAGTTCTGATCACAAACCTCAAATGACAGTACTTATTCGTATCATTGATCGCAAATATCCCTTCGAAGACAACAATATCACTATCAACGCGACACCACTTTCCATGATTACCATCAAGCTCATCGCAACACTGCACACCAGTCAACCGGACAGAATTGCCCCTACAAATTAGTGCCACCACTGATGTTAACAACACTTTGATGAGGTAATTACAGGCCAATTACTCAGTAGATGGTAATTAAGGCACCGCAACGTGCTGAGATGTTATCAATATTATTACAGCGTCTTCACGATAAGTTTTGCTAACGAGCTGTGTCGTGTGGTTTGCGTTAAGGTAAATATTGGGTGTAGCTGCAGCATGAAACTAAATGGTAGACTACAATTTGTGCAAAGGCTTCGTCAGCTTAACCCTTTACAAGCTATGTTTGGTTTGGCTTGCAATTATGGATAAATATTAGCAAATTTTAAAGACAGTGACTCACCTTTGGCACTATCTAATCTAACTAACCTGTACTGTCCCACTGCTGCAGGGCAAACTCCTCCTCTCCTTGTCAAACAGTTCTGTTTTTTGCAATAAAGCCATAAATATATATATAGCTGAACTTATAACTACGCTAGCATTATTAACATGTCCATACAAAATAGGTGTGGGCCTTTTTTTAATGCAATTATGACGAAAGGTTCATCAAAAATATAAAATCAAAATTTATTGAGACCTCTCGAGGGACAATTTCCTCGACCATTGACGCCTTTACTGCATGCATTTTACATTCCAATTTTTGATCCTTTTATAACGTAAGCGAAATATTATAAAAAATGTGTTATGTATTGGAGCTTTACAAAGATTATTTTGTATTCAAAGCTGCATTTTTGTCATTTCTTTCTTCACTTTTACGTTCATCCGAAAAATCTAAAAAAAAATATATTCATCACATTCATGTTCATTTTACTACCCTCGAATACATTATTACCACAATGACGCATGAAAAACAATTTAAACGTCCGTGACGTCAGAGCATTGTCAAAGCCATAGCGTGTAACTGGTATACGGCGCTCATAAACCGCCATGTGGCCACATTAAACCTGATTACCTCCTGACCTTGTAGAAGATTGATGATTTATGGGCTGGACAATAAATTACGGATGTAATTTGAGGTCTTTTGTAACGATTTAGTGGCACTGCGAGAATCGATAGCACTTATAACGAGAAAAATGCTTTTGGGAAAGGAATTATGTTTTTAGACATTATTAATGGTGGGTCTTATTTTTACAGAGGATTTTGCGTTTCTGGTGCTGATATTGGAATTAGAGTCAAAGCATTTACTTCAAATAGGCATATAAAAGGCACTTTTTAACTTTTTACAATAAAATAGAATGGATTCTACTCACTCCTTCCAAAAGATAGTTTTCGAATGGAGAAGAATGGGCAAAAAACTCCACCGTTACTCTTTAAAAATGTTTTACAATATTTTACATACATTAATTATATAATATAAAATTACCAAGTACCATAATAGGTAATCGAATTAAAAATGAAACCATGATATTTAAATTAATTATGTGATAGATACACGGTGCTCACATATTTACAAACATGGTAAAAGTAGACGGCTTTCATAAAAAATAACAAGTAATAAGTCAGGGTGTGAGTTAAAGTATTTACAAAATGTAAATAAATGTCAAAAAAAGTATTACAATTAAATTCGCAACCAGTTTGATTTTATCTAGACTCTACATTGTTTTATGGAGCAGGACCAGTATGTTCCCAAGCGTTAAGGAAAATGAAACTCTTTGTGTTTGTCAAATAAAGGGACCCCTACAGTTATTTAATTCTGTGAACATTCTTCTTCTTAGCGTGTCGATAGCAATCTAAATGGACTCGGTCCAGAATTCAGCAACTTGTTTGGCGCCATCACCAACGTCCATCAGTTCCTGTAACGTGCAGCTGACAGGACACGCAGGACATGATATTAAGTGTCCCATCGTTTGTGGAACAGCATCACATTTACACTCCAAGGCGGGATCATCTATGAATCACCACCTGAACATCCTTTTTTTTTCATCACATCGCTTTTCCTTGCTTCAGCCAACCTGGGTCCGGATTCTGTTTAAAGACTTCCAGGACTCAAGGTAACTCATGTCCAGGTGGGAGGTCTTCAGTGGGTGGAATGAATGGTTTGGGTAAGAAAGCACTGTCTCGTGATCGTTCGCCAGTAAGTAGGACGACACACTTCATAAAAAAATATTTCGGTTTTTTAGCCTTTGTAGCACAAGGATGTTGTCGTGCAAAGGGTGTTGTGTGTCGGAGACCATTCTGGCGAATTCTCCCACAAATAGCGCCAGTCCAGTAGTCCGCATAACGTCAGGCGAAGCACTCCACTTCGATGAGACCAGTCGACAAAGAAGACTGTTGCGAGTGTGCACCTTCTGCTTGATATTCTTGCAGTTTTTGCTCTGAATGTTAAAGACCTGTCCAGGGTAACACCAAGATATTTAGGGGAGTTGCTGTGCTCGATGGAAACCCCACCCCAAACGATGTGTGAACATTTAATTTGGTGCAGGAAATCCATGAATCTATTTAAATATTTCTAGAAAAATTAAGGCAATCGCATAGTAGTAATGCCATCATCATCATCATCGTAGCCTGGGATCATTTATATTCCTATTTGTTAATGAAAAAATCTATAGCTTAGGACATGAACAGTTTGCCTAGACTTTGATGCTTTAATAATAGTAATATATTTGATTGCATAAAAACACAGTGTAAAAAGATGGTTAAAACTGCTAAAAGGGCTTTGATGTTTAAGCCCTTTTTAATCCAACCCCGAGCAGCTTCTTGGACCTGTATGAAAAATATTACATCTCACTCTCTTTCTTGTTCGCTATGCATATTATACCTACCAAACCAAACCTCTTGTCACCTAACCAAGAACAATGGAACACAAAATAACCTTAAGATACCACATATCAAGAGATACAACAATTTTTGTGTGCGTATGACCGTAACTCACTCCCAGTGTCAGACCCGAATGAATATTTACGGCAAATTCTGCGGGCGAAGCACTGATGTGACAAAATTGCCGAATACTGTTATAAGTTATTGGGGCTTATTTTTAAAGGGATTCGGGACTAAAATACCAGTTCGTTGGTTGGACCCTTTTTATTGGGAGCTAATTGCTCATTTTCTATTAAATGTCAAAAACCGTACCGTTTTACAATCTTTTTAGAATTACTAACGGATACAGACTATTTTTAGGTTTTACTTGAGGTAGTTGCATTATTTTAATAACAATAATCTAAGTGTTTTTTGCTAATCGTTCATGATTTTTGTGTGCGGTATACGGTGTGTAATCCTAGGCACTTATTTCAGCGTGGAAGTCACTTTTAATAATCAATTTCTCGTTATAATTTTTTCGGGGACGGTAGTGACCTATATTAGCTTTTTAATTACATTGAACTTAACTTTTATAATCATTTTCTAAGAGGCCTACTTCATAATTTTATGTAGGTAAGTTACATAAAATGATTTTAACCAAGTTAAGAATTTGCAAGTCCAAGTCTGTTCCAGTAATAATATTTCATTTCGGAATGAATATATTTACGGAAAATTCAGTACATTTGCGGGAAAAGGCGCTGATGTGACAAAAATGTGAATACCGCTATAACTCATTGCCGGTCATATTTTTGCATGATATTGGTAACTAAAATATAGTTGCAAAACTTTTTAAGAAAACCGTTTCATTTCGTCTTTCCGACTTGTCCAGTAAAAGTACTATTTTCATGTTTGGTTAAGAGATATTAGTTTTGCTAAAGCTTTTTACTACTAGTATTTATCGTTCTTATTTAGGATTTTAATAACACAGGCGACAATATACACCCTTGGGGTACTTCTTTATTTACCTTTGTTTATTTTCTATACCGATTTCCACTGCACCTTTGCGGCCCCTGTGTGAGTACTTTATGAGGGTTACAAGATGTTGCGGTTCGCCCATTTCAATCTTAACCCAAAATATGCCAAGTCCTGGTATAAACAACGCAGTCAAAAGCCTACTTGAAGTCAACAGAACACGAGATCAGGGTACTGTTGACCCTGTTGTTCGTGTTATTAATTTTGTCTTACTTGGAGAATATGCGGTGTCTTTAGGATAAACATAACTTGCTTTAATTTATTTGCTAAAACTGTGGCGGCTCCAGTTACATGATACTACAAACATAATCGACCTCATCTAGTTTTGAAACATAAATTTGTGGCGTGTTTTTTTTTTGACGTGTAAAAGTATTTTTAAACCTATTTACAGAAATGAATCATTTAACTGAGAAAATGTGGGTGCACTGTTAATACACCGCTACCTACCACTTCGGGGAATATAGACGTGATGTTATGATAATTAATTTTAATGTACAGACGCCAGCACATCAAGCTACTACAATCTGTAAAATTTCTTTAATAAATTTTCAACTTTATCGCTAAAGTATACGGCTCAAAGTTTATTGGGAAAATTTTAGAGTTTCGGGTAGCTTGATGTGCTGGCGTATGTACTCATGCAGAACATGTCATATAAATACATATTCAATCTTATCACACTAATATTATAAAGGCGAAAGTTTATGAGTGTTTGTATGTTTCTTACTTCTTCACGCAAAAACTACTGAACGGATTTGAATGAAATTTGGAATACAGATAGTTTATAACCAGGATTAACACATTTTATGATACTTTTTATTCCGACATTCCTACGAGACGTATGCAGATAAAACGGCGGGGTGCAGCTAGTTTTGTAATTATTTAGACGTGAAAGCATAGCTTGCATACATCGGAAAAGTTCTTCTATACTATAATAATATAAAGAGGTAAAGTTTGTAAGTTTGTATGTATGGGGTAATCTCTGGAACTACCAGTCGGATTTGAAAATATCTTTTTGTATTTGATAGCCCAATTCTTGAGGAAGGCTATTTAACATCACACTATGACCCTTAGGAGCCGAGCAAAAAGTAAAAAAACTCAGAAAGAACGCTAAGCAAAAACGAAGTAATAGCGCAGGCAGGCGATGAGATACGACGTGGGTCGGAGGAACAAAAAATTTCACGCGGACGAAGTCGCGGGCAGAAGCTAGTACTGTATAACTTACTTATCATATCACTTACCACAAATTGATATAGTTTGCAGCCGAGCTCAATAACAAGTTAAGTCCGAGTCGATGATTAATCAAACCGTTTGATTTGCAATATTGCTACTGGAATGGGAAAATTATCAGTCAATTAAGTAGTTGATGACATCGTTTAAAACCCTTTTCAAAAACGCTGCACCATTTTCAGCAAATAATAAATCCGCATTAACTAACTTAAATTTAAGGTACAAAAGAAAAACATGCCAAGAATAAGTTACTTCGCTAAGCCTCCTTTTCATCCACATTCTTGTTAACCAATCAAAACGCGTCTATCCCAAAATTCTACCAAATCCTCAGTATAAAACCTATCACAAACTATTCAGCTTAGGAAATAAATAACGTAGGTACAAACGGCCATTCCGGAGGTGTAAGTAAAACATCCCTTCCTGACCCGTACCAAAGTTACAAGGTAAACAATGACTCCTTAGAGTTTTGGCCTTAAACGCTTCTACGTCTGTTGAATACAGAGCGAAGAATAATATTTGTTGTGGTTGTAAGAGATTTGTGGTTTGTGTACGGCGCGGGCGCTCGGAAAGTTGAAGATGTACCAACCGTGTGTGCTCCACTGATGTAAATATTTATTGAGTTTTAAAGTGCAAAGTGAGAGTTGAACGTACAGGATTATGAGATGCTGTTGTCAGTAGTTTTGTTTGTATTCTTATACGAAATGAAAAATGCATTTTTTTGTATCTACATCTTTTTGCGCAGATTCATACTTCTTGGTGTATAAAGGCATGACACTAGTGTGAGTCAAATAGCTGATATATTGTGCAGATATCGTCAGATAAAAGTACTTACAGCTCTGGTTAAATAATATAAACTAATTAGATTTTCAGTCAAATGAGATTTATACATAATCAGCCTATAATGTTCTTACTGCTGGCACACTCAAGCCACCTCTCTTCGAGAGGGAGTGGGCTATAACCTACCACGCAGCCCAGTGCGGGTTGGTAGATGTCACATGTGCTCGAGTTTTTGGTTTTATGCCGGTTGCCTCACGATGTTATTCTTTAGCGCTTTGAGAGCAGTGGTGATGAAATTTTATACAAAATAAAGCGCCTGACTGGATTCACAAACAATCTACAGGGCCACCACTGCTCTCTGACATACCTTGATGATTTTTTTACCGGTTCCAAATTTTTAGAGGGTGTTCTACCCATGAATATGAACAACTTTCACTAAGAGACCAACTCTGAAATCACGAAAAAACATCAGCCGTTGCATACAAAAGTTCAATACCTACTTGACCAAAATGTATGAAACAGCAGATTTTTTTTCGTGATTTCAAAGTGGGTCCCATAGTGAAAGTTGTTCATATTCATGCCGGGACCAGAACCGGTAAAAAAAATAATTCTGTATATAGAAAGTATATATTAATAAGAAATGCCAAATATCATTTCGCCTACGATTTAACTAAATGAGCTTAAGCGAAATTGTACCTAAGCTTAGTATCCCAGCTCATATTTAGAGCATAAACCCAATATAACTTCACTCAAACCTAAGCCTATACCAATATACCCTACTAATATGCATACACCTGAGGGAAATAATCTCTGTTCACTTACATTACTGGTTATGTGCGAGTAACTATGTATAGTAAAATCACTGAAGCTTCGATGCATCGTGTATTCCATTGTCTATTAGCTGCGAGACGTTAAGTAATGAATATTGAAACTGCATTAACTAAGCTCAAGGGGAATTTGGGAAATCAATTCGTAAGTGTAGTAAATTGATTTGGTGAGCGAATGTGAATAATCCATCATCAGGTTGGGTTATAAAATAAAGCTGCAGGCTGCGTCTGCCTGCATATGCAGACTAATCTAGATTAATCTGGTAGAGTTTGCATTGTTTATTATTGTTGCGGTATTTATCCGAGGAGCCCGTGGCTAAATAATAACAGCCGCACTGGTCGATCTATGAGGTTAAGCTACGCTTACCGTGGTTAGTCTGTGGATGGGTGACCATCTTTACATACCGAGTCCCTCCGTGCCTCGGAAAGCCTTCTATACCTATAGAAAATCTTTAATAAGTCTGTGGTCTTTATACAACATGGTAAATCCCTCAATATTGTGCGTACAAACTTATAATAACTTAAGTTTTTAGTCACAAATCTCCGTAGCTATAACGTTACATTGTTTGTATCATATTTTGTTATAAGTAAAACTTTCTGTTCTTCCGTGGGGTGGGGACCTGGTGATTTGTAATACAGGCATTTTACGCCTAACTCAGACACCAGCTCCTCACATTGCTAAAAATAAAAAAAAAACAATATGTGAAACCTAGAATAAGCTTGTCATTGTGAGGAGAAATAAAGAACTTATTATTATAACTAACATTTTCAGTTGGAATGTATAGGAGAACATGTTTTTCAACTACAATGTTAAGTTTGTTCCTGGGATAAATTCATTACACTCATTGTGCGTGGTCCGACACGCACTTAGCCGGTTTTTTTTATTTTTACCAAGCGGTTTGACTGGGGTCATGCAGTACAATCATGTGGTTCAATATCGGTCACTAATTACCAGTCACCCTATAGAGAGGAGGCTTTTTAGGAATAACAAAATGTTATCAAATCTAGCAACAGCGAGAGTACAGTCAACCGCACGTTAATGGTAACAATTTAACATTGACAGCGCTTTTATGACGTAGTTTTTGGATGACCGTACAGACCTGAACCTGAAAACATAAGTAAAACACAATATTTTAACATCTGATAGTACTCATTAACAAAAACTCCCAACAGTCTCCTATAAACACGCGTAAATTCAAATGATTGACAGTCACGTCCGCCATTTTGTCGGCCATGATTGTTCCATCGTTGCGCGACACATGACGCTTTTAAGTCATTATTTTTAACGAACACGCTGTATCACTTTACTGAGACATAAAAATGTTTGTTACCTGTGACACGTATATGTATTTTATGTGTATGTAAAAATAACAATTCCGTAGGGACAATGAACTTGGTAATTGGGGCTGAAGAAAGATTAGTAGCAGTTGTTAAGTATTTTATAAAGATGTAGGTTGACGGTGGTTACAGGAAAATTGCAGACATGATTTATGAATAGTGAAAGCCGTTAAAAGCAGAGCCGCTCTGGTGATCTAATATTTTGCTTTCCTTGCATTGGAACGACGTTGAAGTGGCAATTACAAGACGTCCTCAGAAAAAAAAACTGAATTGACGTTTAACAGAAGAGGCCTCTTCCTCTTATTCAACAATGAAACAATGTCAGTTAAAAACAAATAATTCCAAATTACGTTAAAGCATGATGACAAGGGACTGTAACATTCAATATTCCTATACCCGTATCAACATTAGAATATTTTATATCATCTCCTTTCAAATATTCATTTCATTCCTCCATTCCCTTTCATAGACGTATCAATAGGTACAATAAAAGCAGTTATACAGATCATAACAATCCTTGAACCTTAAAATATACGGTCGGGGCCCAATAGGGTCATTTGATCTACATAACAAAAAGATATTCACACGTTATGTAATAAGGGCTTATATTGTGGTTGTTTTATAGGGCGTTAAATCTTACGCAGTAAGTTGATACGGCCTTTTAAATGGTCGAATATTTGACGGCTTTGTTGCGACTGAGTTATTGCAAGCTATGTGCCTTTTTGATGGTAATCGTGATTAATATTCGGATAACTATTTGTGTTAATGACTTTGCTTTCCATTGCTTTTCAGTTTTGTATATAGGTAGGTAGGAGTCTGATGGAGTCAGGTCTAATTCTTTGATGTATACTTTTCTGAAGGTTCAAAGATTTATTTTGTAATCGAGAAGTGTAACATTGTGTATTCTGTATTCGACATCGTGAATCGTTGTATTGTTTCTTTAACGATGAGCTAGATTATTTCTGAAGAGAAATCTTGGAGTCTAATGTTTCCGTTATTTAACGAACAAAATATTAGCGAGCTTTAGCTGGCAATATCATCCTTATTTTGTTTCACATTTCTATCCAGAAAAGTCCAAAATTCATAAAAACTGTGGCGACATCTTTGCTAAAACTACTGTGTCCAACCAATGCCATAACTAACATCTATATTAACAGAATTGTGTCGTCCAAACAAAGTTCCACCATCACGCGAATAACAGTGATGTTCTTATCAATAAAAGAAAGTTAAATTTCGAGGTTATATCCGTGATAACTCACGCTCTATTAAGCTTAAAGCATAAGCTACGTTGCTTTACTTTCCTCACACACGTCAAACGAATCTCAACTTTAGCTCGCTAAACATAAAGTCTCTTGAATACGGCTGACTAGTACAATGAATATTTATTTCGTTCTTAGGATACACAATTTTTATGGCATGTTTTTATAATCTTGCCAACGTTACGATGTCGTTCTGAGCTTGGAGTACGTTATCTGTGCTTTTGTTGCCAGTTGATTCTGCACTGCAATTGGAAATGTATAAAGATTTCGTTTTATGTTGAGACAACGGTGAAGATCTGAGTCAGCGAAAATTCAAGTTTTATGGATTCCCAGATTTCTAATATGGCAAAAGCCAAAAGAAATGAGAATTAGCTACAACTTTTTGTTTCGTAAATAGGTAATCTTAGTTACAGATTAGCGTAAGATAACTTTTTATCATACGGAAGAAAGCTTCAAAAAAGAATGAATATCAGTCTGTCTTTGAAATTTCAATACTCAGCATGATTGACAGGAATAGCGAACTGTTCCTGTACATCCAAGCAACCGAACATAGCAATTATTCCACTTGAGCAAAACGCAAATTAGTACAGATCAGGTCGATAAACAGTAGCACATATCTACCGATCTCTATGTATATTGCTAACTATAGTTTTCTTAATGGCAAACTACATACAGTTTGTCGTGTCGTAACTAGGTCGTGCGGCATTTGCTCGTTGCTCCAAGTTTTTGGCGAAGTTGTAAACTTGCGATGTATGTAAGATCTAATCATGCGTCTGCAACGTACTCACGGATCGAACTTCTCAAGTTTAACGGGCCTTGTATGATGGGGTGAAAAGATGGAATTGGCTTTAATCGCGAATTTACACAAATTGTACGAGAAAATGCTTTGACACCACCATCGTGAGGCTTTTGGAGGCTCCGTCAAGGTTCACAGGTCGCACTTTGACTTTACTTTACAAAATTAAGTAAACGTTTCATACGAATTGCACTTCTTTGTCATATTCGTAAAAGCGAATGTGAGTGAACGTTTAATTCGAATATAAACATTACTGATATACGAAAAATGTTCACATTTATACGCGAGGCTTACTTTTCTTAGCAAAGTAAAGTCAAAGTGCGCTTCTGTTTATTCTAGCAGAAAATGCTTATCCAGAGACTATGAAACTGGCCCTAAGTCTTCAAAACAACCCAACAAACCCATCAAAACAGTATTAAATCATCTATAACTAAAGCCTAAACCAACGACGAAATTATTTGGACTAAAGATAGGCAGCCCCAAATTCCCAAGATTTCCAAGCCCATATACAAGGATCCTAGTACCAAATCATACCAAAACTTGCAAGGTGGTTCACCGCTAAACATTACTTAGTACACTTTGATAGTTATTGGCCATTAGCAAGTTTATGTCATAGGTAGCTGGAGGATCCCACTAATCTGATGTCAAGTGTTTGATCGACCGTCACTGAAGTAGGTGCCTAAGTTATTGGCTCAAGTTTGGAGTAAGCACTCTTTGTTGTGGGTTATGTTTGTGGTTTTAGGACCGAATTCTAGAAAGATGTTCAAGCATTGATGTATCTTTGTAGAAGGCGGGGTCTAAGTCGCGTTTTTAACCAAAATTTTTGCATCATAATGCATGGATAAATGATTGTAATTCATTTACATTTTACAGTTTATAAATTGTGATGTTTTTTTATTTTTATATACTAATTTATGGTATAAGGCATGTATTTCTCGAAAAATTGGACTGGTGAAACCAAATTATATGAGCTCAAACTCGAAGGGTTTACTAATAGCCACTGAAGAGTTCCACTATCCTCCTCCTGGCTCCATCATCAGATCAGCTCCAAGATACCAAATTCTAATTTTGTCATCCAAACTACATAGTTATGTACAGACGCCAGCACATCAAGCTACTACAATCTGTTAAATTTATTTAATAGATTTTCAACTTTAACGCTAAAGCATAAGGTTCAAAATTGAATGGGAAAATTTGACAGTTTCGGGTAGCTTGATGTACTGGCGTCCGGATTTTATTACATTGTTTGTTAAAGTAAAGCTAATAAAAGTGTGAATAATACAATTTATTTACTTAGATTAATGCTATTTATTCCGGACCCCCCTCCACCCCCCTTCCTCGATCCCCTGCTTGTTCGTCTTCTTTTTTAATCTCTGTCTTATCCACATTATGTAAGTTTACTCTTTTTGACAGGTAAGTACAGTCAAAAGAAAATAAATTAATACTATGTTATGATCCGCGACTCCGGCAAATGACCCCTGCGCTACAGTTCTTTATGTACAGGTTGTAAATAAAGAAGAACGTTTAATTAAATTAAAATATATTCATAAAACGAAAACGCGAAGCCGTATATGTGTAATTAATAAATATCGCTAATAAAGCGGTATGTTGTATAAATAAACGTTCCTTGGAACGAGTATCGAAACGATATGTTTGAAGTCAAAACTAATTATAAGCTTCGAACTCAAACTCAAAGCATTTATTTCAATTAAACCATTTACAGGCACTTTTGAATTGTCAAGAAGTCGGTTAGTGAGAAAATATGAAGCTGGTTGCCCATTCCAAAGCGTAAGCGCTTGTTATCCATACTAATATTATAAATTCGAAAGTAATTCTGTCTGTATGTTACCTTTTCACGCCTAAACCACTGAACGGATTTCGATAAAATTTGACAGAGAAATAGATTGCATCCCGATGAAGGACATAGGATAGGTTTTATCGACATACCTCGCGGGCGAAGCCATGGGCGGAAGCTAGTACTCAATATAATTATCGTCGTATCCTGCATGTGTCTTTGATTGGTCTTACTTGATAGTCATTTATGAAATCACTGATGCCAACTACCTACAGCCTGCTATGTAACTCTATATTTTAGTTTTAACTTCAACTTTTTAGCTTTTATGAACACAAACTGTATACATTGAAGTTCAACGCAGTGTCTTATCTCATTCGTTCGTACTCCGTTTACCTTTACCGGTAGGTAAGCGCACCTTCGTTTACCTGTGGGTCGAGTGCCCAAATAGCCTTGTTCAGCGACTTTGTCCGTGGCCTATCTAGGGTTGTTCGGACCAACTAGGTGCTTAAGTACGCTTGTTTTGTAAAGGCTGTTTAACTTTTGTGCTTGCGAAAAGATGTTTTGTTATTTCAAGGGTTTTTTTTCTGTTCTTTTCAGCATCATTTTGTATGATGAGATATTTGAAGGACTGAGGCGTCAACCAAACATGAAAGCTAAGAAAATTCAAGCCGCCTTTGATTAAAATTCAAGGATCAATCAAATAATTAGTGACTTAGTAAACCAACACAACAAAACATCACGTTCGTATTTCCTGAAAGGTTGGATAGTGAAGTAGTACAGACGCCAGCACATCAAACTACTATAATCTGTCAAATTACTTTAATAGATTTTCAACTTTATCACTAAAGCATAAGGTTCAAAGTTGATTGGGAAAATTTGACAGTGTCGGTTAGCTTGATGTGCACTGCACTGACGTCTGTCACCACATGTCACCAGCTATGATTTATTTGTTACCGACTTTATAGGCTCACTTATTGTTTTTCGCATATTTTATGAAGTATCTTGTGTATTTGTGTATGGTTGTCACCATCTCAGGTAGCTGGGCTGATGATGGAAGGTACAACTCCTTAACAGTAAGAAGTTACTCGAACAGGCAAGGACTGTTTTAGTAAATTGTTTTGATGTTTGATAGGGCATTTGCCACATTTGGTCTCATGATCATCAAGTCATGATGCTGCAGTCAGGATAGTCTGCAGAGTACCTAACTCCTCGACAACTAACAGCAGATATATCGTGTTTAGGCTCATTGAAAAGGGCTCGATGTGTGGATAAACGTACTGTTACTGAGGAACACCGAAGACCTGATGCTGACGCCAGGAGCATCAGAAAAAGTACAAACCTTTAAATTACAGCACCGTAGTCGTGTTTGGGCTCATTTTAAACAGGACTAATTTTAAGTTCAATGCAATGTTGACATAAGTCTGGCCTGATGTTGCAGCCAGGATTATCAGCATCTAATCTAAAAACTAATAAAAGGAGAACTCCTTAACAATTAACGTCCCTGCATCGAGAAAAGGAATATTTTATAAAAAGGCGGTGGGCAAGTTGACTTTAGGCTATTGTAACTTAGATAAATTATAAATAGACCCACTAAAAAGCGAGAAATAAAAACTTTTTAACAAAAAAAAAAACCGACTTCCAAAAAAAACACTACTAACTGAAAAAAAAAACACTACAAACTGAAAAATAACTTTAATTTCGGAAGTCGGTGGCAAAAACTAAAATACTGATCCTAAGACACCGACTTCCGAAATTAAAGTTATTTTTCAGTTTGTAGTGTTTTTTTTTTCAGTTAGTAGTGTTTTTTTTGGAAGTCGGTTTTTTTAGTTGTGTTTTATTTAAACAAATGACTGCGCCTTTGGGCCAAACGCTTCAAATAAATACAAGAAAAATAAACACCAAAAAATTTCGTTCTAAAATATCTTTAAACACAACGAAACAACAAAAAAGCAATCAAACGCAACTTGAATACAACGAACGATTAAAAGTGTCAAAAACAATAACAACAAAAATATAACCTAAAATGTACTTTCAATTTCAGCAGCCCTATTGTGGCCGCTATTTGGGACGTGTCGGCGTCGGACTGAAGCAAGCAAGGTCAGTTAGTCGACAAACAAATAGATTTGGTGTTGGAAGTGACCGCCCAAAGATATTGAGGGTTTATAGTTATGATTAGTGGTTTGTAGACAAAGATTTGGTCTATGGGGTAGAAGGTGATTTGGTCAGTACCGCATAAGTAATGACACTTACACCTACCAGCCTCGCAGACTGGTTCACGGACTTTTTTCACCATCTGTAGCATATAGCGTTGCTAATCTGTCATTACGCACGAATCTGATGGGATTACGTCAACGGCCAATATTAAATGTACCTTTTGCGATGACCAAATTATAGGCGGAATGTTTTCTCTATAAGAAGCGCAGTTAGTTTCAATAGGCTTCCTAGGGACCTTAATGTCGACTTGTTCTGCACCAGTGTGGCGACCTTAAGACGGCTTTTGGCACAGTCTTTTTTTTCATAGATAGTTTACTTATCTACAAATTTTTTAATTACTATTATCTTAATAATTATATTAATTTGTATGTATTTTATTTTTATCGACTATTTCTTTATCTATATGTGGAGGCTTGTTATTAGCGATTTTTCTTATATTATATTCTTTATTTCATTGGTTTGTTAGTCTGTAAGCCTTCTTTAAAATAAAATAAATAAATAAAATATATGAGTAGTAGTCTTATATAGCTTGTGGTTATCAGAGGAGATGTTAAAGCATTGTAGGATTTTAGAAACAAGCGATTCTTCAGTCTTCTTGATTTGAGAGAGAGATGGATTCGTATTAAATGAGTTGAGTCGAGTAGGCGGCCACGATAATCACGGCATCTTTTAAGTCCTCAAAAGTGCAGGTATTTGATTTTATCTTTGTTAGTAGGTTTTCACAAACACTTTTACACGTCAATCATGTTTTTTTTTTAAACTAGATGAGGTAGGCGTTTCCTATCTGACTACTCTGAGAAGAAAGGCCGAAACAAACTGAGAGGTCAGTCTCTTTTAAAGTCCAGACATAATCTAGGTCAGGTTATTTGAAGACCATGTAGATCGATGTCTGAGATGGTCTTTTGAGGAAAGAACCACACAGATTGAGAGGATCTGTCCAGTCAGTGCACGCATTTGTCAGAAATCGTGCAGCTCAACTCAAGACTTAAGGTTTATGGAAACTCCAACAGATAAGGCATGGTTTTGTCAGGAGCACCGCACTGGCACTGGGGTTTCAGAGGGATCTATAATCCACCATTTTGCAAAAAAAATATTTTACGGTATCGGTAAAAAATCTACCTACATATGAAACCATATTGCAAAACTTACCTAATCTTACTGTATCAATAGCGATCTCAATGACCTGGCCTGAGATCGTTATTTTTTCAGTTAGCTATCCCACCTCTGTGCAAAGCTTCCAAATAAGCATACTTTTCGAGACATTTCTGGAAGTTTTGCAAACTAAAAATTTAATTTACAAATTAAAAAGATTCAGCTTGTTCATTAGGTATTTGTTTTTTTTCATATTCTACCTAAGTTAATCTACATAAACTGCTACTCAGTACAATCCCAAATAACATGATAACCGTGTAGAAATCAGCAGCATGGCAGAGATATTACCGTAGTTTGCACAAACACTCCTAATTGGCGGTCCGTTTGCCCGACAAACAGGGTATAAGTAATATAAGTATGCGGGCTTATCGACTTGGAATTACTTAATGAGCTGTTTAGCTAATTAATGGTTTAGGGGAAAATATTATGGTCTGTTTAAAAGTATTTTAAGGGTGAAGGTTAAGACTATTTCAAGGGTAGATTATTTTTAATTGACTGCTCGACTGCTCCATTGGTTTTGTTGTCGCAAGCGTGGCAGCTGGGTTTGTTCCTCGGGTCGATCTAGGTGTTATGGTATTTGTGTTGGGGAATTTTCAGAAGCTTGGAGAATGAGAATAAATGGCAATAGACCCGCTCCCAGTTACAAGAGACTTACGATTTTATTTAGTGTCTCATTAGTCTGTTGGGTGGCAAGCGCTACTGCTGAGCATAAGATCCTGGGTTCGATTCACGGGTCGGGCAAAGTATTTTTGGGTTCTGTCCATCTAGAATGTCTTAGTAGCAGCCCGAATTCTGGATTTGTGCCCGATTGAGGGCAATAGGGTCGCCCCCTATTACATGGGACTTGAACATAACTGGCGAAATCGAGGTGTACAGTCAACAAAAGAGATAAGTATACAGGATCGTTGGATATAGTTGAAGTTTATTAAGGAACCGATGGATGTTGTCTATTGAAATTTGGTTTGATAAATGAGCTGTTTGTTTTCTAATAATACAATTAAATTTTATTCGAGAACATCCATCGGTTTCTTACTAAACTTCAACTATATCCGACGATCCTGCATACTTATCTCTTTTGTCGACTGTACTAAATACCTATATAGTACACCCCGTTCTCTGAAAATACAGGCGTGATGTTACGTGTTACTTTATTGTAATACTCGCTTCAAGTCTATAACTTTGAACACACTAATTTACTTATATAATGGATTATCAATAAATATTTAGCATAAAATATATTTTATTCAAATAACACAATTAGCCGAGCTTCTGATTACATAAATAAGGTAGAAATACTCGTAATACAAGAATAATAGGTCGTTAGGGCAACTTCAGGTTTATTTACTGATTTTATTGTTTTACTAGCGACCGGGCCCTGCTTCGCACGGTTTTTATGACTTGAATAAGCATCGAGATTTCTGTATTTTTTTTTTTGTTTTCGGGGAGAAACCTTCAAAAGGCACCCGAACTCCGGGGAGGGGTCGGAGGGTGTGGGATTTTTACCTCACTAAAACCACTCCGGTGATCACCATCAGCACATAGGGGTGGTCCCGGTTCCTTTTAAAATACCAATTCCGGAACTCCCCCGTGCAACGCCTGTAAGGGGAAACTGTAAAGGGGCTTCCCCTGGGCCTCGCTACGCACGGCAGCACGTGACCACTGTGCCACCGTTTTCCATGGCGGAAACTCTGTGCACCCAAAGTATGTAAGATTAATAATATATTATTGTAATAAACACATAATAATCAAGGTAACCGTCATAGCTTGAAGAATTGCCAAAATAGCAGTGCGCAGGACACATTGCTTGCACAGCAGATGGCTGATGGAGGCAAAAGGCTCTGGAGTGGCAGGCCTCGCACAAGATGAACCGACGACCTGGTGAAGGCCGCAGGAATCCGCTGGATGCGAGAAGCACAAAACCGGTCGAAGTGCTGATGCTTGGGGGAGTCCTATGTCCAGCAGTGGACGTATTTCGGTCAAAATGGTGATGATGATACGCATAAAACTTCCATGCAGCATGTGCTGAATAATTAATAATAATAATTCATAGTTAGAGTTTGCGAGTCAGCGTTCCTGCCACCCTGCCCTGTATATAATAATACAAGGTGCAAATAAATTTTAAATGAATAATTATGTTTACAAACAATATTTAGTGGTGTCTTGTCATTGTTTTTTCCAGTCTAATCAAGGGGCATCGTGTTACCCAGTTACTGGGTTACAGACAGAGGTCAGGCAGTCACTCCATGTTAAATACTGGTATTAGACTACAAGCCGACCCCAACATAGTTAGGAAAAGGCTATGGGAGATAATGACTTTTTTATACATCTTGTTTTTTACAACAAAAGGCACAACATCTTCCAGCTAATCATTTAAAACTCATAACCCGAACTTCGACTGGCCGAACTTCATGAAACGCGTACAACAGAATCGATAGCTAACAACACGAACGAAGCGATCTAAAATAAGTTAACCTCCACTTCCGAAACTAAGATATGTAACTTGTGCGTTATTTTTCTTCGGAACTTCTCGGAGCGCAATAACGGCAACGACCACGGTGACTGCAAACTGGGACAATGTTGCCACATTATGTATTTCTTTTGGGGACATGCTTCGGGGAATTGGAGGGAAACTTGTATTAGCTTGTTGGGGGCTGAATATTGGGCAGATCAGCGGGGGTAGTAAATTAGTCGATTTTATGCGGAGATCCGAAGGTCAATTCTCGTAATTAGAAACGTTCAAAATCTAGTCGCAATCTCATCTCAGCGACAATCAATGTCAAAAACTTGTCAAAAATGTAGGCAAAAATTAGAGGTGTTTTTGACTGAGATCAGGCTGTGAACGTTCTTAAAATTACGAGAATTGCCCCTCAGATTACCTACAGATAAGAGAATCGTAAATTTTGCCCACTTAGAAGTCACATATTACCTACCAGAAGAAGACAGTGATCTGTCGAAGAATAAAATACCTACATATATAAGTAATTTTTTTCAATTCATTTCACACATTTCAAAAAAAAACTTTGTATGTAAAGGTTTTTAAACCAAAATGGCGCTGGGTCATGGACAATACGAATAAGATAGATAGAATACTCTTTCTTATACATATACACCATAAAAAGAAGCTGTAGATTGAGAGTGAAAATAAAAATTCAAGAAGATAACTCTTTTAAATAATAGATGTAATTTTATTGTAATAATGTAATTGTTTCGATAAATTTTAATATATTTAAGAAGTAATTTTCATATATTAATAATTGCTGTACATTTATGTATTCTGATTGATTCTGAGGGCAGGATCCGGCTATGTCATTTCTTCGTAGAATTGGAGCACAATTAGTAGATACGACTTGTATTTGCCTGGTTTGCATGACATTCTAAACCCTCCCAAAACAAAGCAAGTAGGTATTCAATGTACAGACGCCAGCACATCAAGCTACTACAATCTGTCAAAATTCTTTAATAGATTTCAACTTTATCGCTAAAGCATAAGGTTCAAAGTTGATTGGGAAAATTTGACAGTTTCGGGTAACTTGGTGTGCTGGCGTCTGTACAAACAAATCAATTTAACTAATAGCAGTTAAAAATAAAGACATTGTCAGCGAACTCAATAGCTAAGGAAGCTAGCAGGGAATGCGAAAACTAGGAGACTGTGCTCCTACTTTTCGCATTCCCTGCTAGCTTCCTGTTTCAGCTGAATCGTACATCTGTATCGCTCCTGTACCTCGGGGCGACGAGTCTATCTTGTGAAATGTTTATCTTTGAAACGGGTAGTTTAATACTAACACTATTCTTTGACCGTGTTGTTATCACGATCCAATTTATTGTGTTGTAGATTAAAGGAAAAAAGTTAGTTATTAATCTTCAGGAAATTTAGGTATTCAGTAGCAATACCTAAATTTCCATGTATAATGAAAAAGTGTCTTTGGAAATTAACACACTTCCAAACAGTTTCATTATCAAGAAAACCAGAAAAAAACAAAACAAAAACAGTTCCAAATTGTTTGATCAATTTGTGACAACATCGATCAACACAATAACGAAACATAGTTATGTATTTTTTTCTCATATTTTATACTAGCTTCTGCACGCTGCTTCGTCCGCGTGAAATTTCTTGTATTTTAACAATCAAGGCATCCAAGAACCCTAACCCAACTGTACCTACTTTACTTCTTCTTTTTCTGCGTGTCGATAGCAATCTAAATGGACTCGGCCCAGAATTCGGCTACTTGTTTGGCATCATTACCAGCGTCCATCAGTTCCTGTAACGTGCAGCTGACAGGACACGCAGAACCTGATATTAAATGTCCCATCGTTTGTGGAACAGCACCACATTTACACTCCAGGGCGGAGTCATCTATGAATCTCCACCTGAACAGGTTTTCCTTGCTTCAGCCAACCTTGGTCCGGAGACTGTTTAAAGACTTCCAGGTTTACCCAAGGTAACTCATATCCAGGTACCTACTTTACTTCATACTGCCTCACAAACTTAAAGAATTCATCCAGCTCCATTTCGCTCAGTCTATTACAGCGATGTCCATCAAAGTCTCAGGTAGCAACAACGTGGATCATCGCGGATCAAGCGGATGCGACAGCAACGTGCTTCAAAGGATGCCGCGCAGCTGATGTTAGGTTTCTACTGGCACCGTTTGATGTTAGGTCGGTGGTACATGAGGCGGAAAAACGACTGGTTGACGATGTGTCAAAAAGCCTGTAGAGGCGTTTTGTAGGGACTGTGACTGGAAATGGAATGTAGGGAAATATTTTGTTTGCTGTGAATAGCTTATTAGGTACCTATAAGTATTTTTTTTTATGATTTTATTACAACACAATATAAGGTCAAACTAAATAAGCTAGCGAAGCTCCGGAGACATGATGAGTATCAATATCTAAACATGATAAAACAGAAAAGAAATTAATTTGGTGATTTTATTGTGAGGTCATCGATCTCTGTTAGTGTATTTACTTGAAATATAAAGAAAAAAATCTTTTTTTTTATGTAAACTTCACAGATGCGATTTGCATGGATATCTAAACACGATAAAACATATTTTGTCAACTCGAGTAACAACACGGGTAGTGTTGTTACTCGAGTTGACAAAATATGTTCTAACATCAACTATTTTAATTTTTTATTTTATCGTGTCTGCTCGTGAGTTTCTCTAGCCAATTTAATATGACCCTATATCCATAGATACTATGGCGGGCTAAAAAATAAATAATCAAAAAGCGATTAAAAATTGATACCTGCGGTGCTATTCTGTAAAAATCTCACCGTGAAAACTTAGGTGAAGTGAGCGTGGTGAGCTGTCAATAGTGTCAATTCCTAGCAATAACAAACTCACTTCACCTAAGTTTTCACGGTGAGATTTTTACAGAATCGACCGGCTGTTACTCGTTTTAGCCCCCAAAACCCTTTCGTACTCTTATGGTGTACAATAAAGCATTCCAATTCCCAAATAAAAATTAAGTTTTTCACTAAATTCTTCTCCACTAATGCTTTTTCCCAAATACAACTTAAGTTTTTCACTAAATTCTTCTCCACTAATGCTTTTTCCCAAATACAACTTAAGTTTTTCAGTAAATTCTTCTCCACTAATCCTTTGATAATTTACCTCTCAATAATTGTAATCAATTAGATACAATACAGTACATTACTTTCAAATACTTAAAACTTATAATTAAATGTTACCATCACTTAATTTAAACCGACACTATCACTGGCTATTCTCTTCGCCAGCCAACACGTAGTGTTGTTCAAACACGCAGCACATTTCTTGTGACACTCCCACAAAGTGTTACATGCTCTGTGACTCCCACTTCCTAGGATTGCCAATAATCTGACACAGCTCTCCACGTATTGGTAGTCACATATACACGCTCCGTCGCGATCCAGACACTATATTAAGTTTCCACTAATAATCTTAGGCGGTTTACAAGATATTATGCTAAAGATTTTTGAAGTGAAAACTTCTTTAGGCGCGTTGGGCAGTTTTGAGATGGGGAAAAAACCATTGATCGCTTCGGATGTGGAATCAGCTGTTCCCTACATTTATGTTCGTCTAACTCATCAAAATGTAGAGAACAGCTGTTTTTTTTCACGATTTCAGGTTTGTTCCCATAGTATAAGTTGTTCATAATGATGAGTAAAATCACGCGTTTAAGTATCGGTCACTAATTACCAGTCACCCTATATACTAATAATAAAGCTGAAGATTTTGTTTGTTTGGTCGCGCTAATCTCTGAAACTACCAGTCCGACTTGAAAAATTCTCTTTGTATTTGATAGCTAAATTTTTGTGGATGGCTTTAGGGTATTCAAAATCACGCCAGGACTCTTAGGAGCTGGCCAAAATGAAAAATAAGCGAAAACGCAGTAGGTAATAGCGCGGGCAGACGATGCAATGCGACAGGGTGAGTCGGGGGAACAAGAAATTTCATGCGAAGGAAGTCGCGGGCAGTAGCTAGTATGAGTAATAAAGTCAAGAAAACTAATATGTACTAAAATTAATGTTCAATTAGTAAATTGGTGATCAATTTAAATTGTCTGTATATTCAAACCACAGCTGCCATTCTTTGACAGTTGTATGAAATGGTTACAACACGACGAATTGCTTATCAAAATAGACACTCCTATGTATTGTCAATTTGATAAACAATAAATTTTCCTGACTGTACAAAACTAACGCCACGATGACAACAAAATCGTAGCTTACATTCAATGACTTATCCCTGTCTATCCACGACAAAAGTAGCTTAACAAAATCGCTACTAATCGCATGTGTGTAGCCTGCCTAGCTCCTAAACTCGATCCGTACAGTAATCGAATGCCTCAGGTCTTTGATAGCAGCCGTTTGGGGTCCCATTGTACCTCCAATAGATCGCTTGCAATTCAACGTCTAACAGAGCCAGTGAACGTTCGTGTCTTTATAACAACCTGCTTTTATTGCACGGTTTTATTTCTATTTTATTGACTTTTATTGTGTTGGATGTTTATATTGATGTTGAACAAAGTTGAGGAGAAATATGTTGATGTTGCACCAAATATCGGTAACGTTTTGGAGTTTAAATAACCTACCAACTATTTGACTAGCATCTTAAGATTTTTCCACCTTCCTGATTGTGCGCAGTTTTCTGCTAGATCATAAATAGTCTTTTTTCATGTTGTTATATACACTCTAGATACTTTCCTTAGCCAGAGCAACATTTCCTACAGTCATCAGAAGATTAATTCCCGTAATTCATCATTTCAGCCGAAAGACGTCCACTGCTGGACATTGGCCTCCCCCAAGCACCTCCACTTCGACCGGTTCTGTGCTTCTCGCATCCAACGGGTTCCTGCGGCCTTCACAAGGTCGTCGGACCACCTTGTGGGAGGCCTTCCAAAGCTATGTCTTCCGGTTCGCTGTCGCCATTCCAGAACCTTTCGGCCCCATCGACCATCTGTTCTGCGAGCAATGTGCCCTGCCCACTGCCACTTAAGTTTGGTAATTCTTCGTAAAACAATATCTATTTTTTGCCATAACTAAAACGAACTAATGAATAACAACAACAGGCCAGTTATCCCCCGCAGGGTAAGGCAAAATTCCTATACTATATGTACCCATATTATTATGTCACCTGTTATGTGTACGTCCCATATAATGGAGGGCGCCACTATAGCCATAAACCGGGCACAACTCCGGGCTTCCACTGGAAAGTTCTTGATGGATAATATATTATTTCCTGACCTGGGAATCGAACCCAGGACCGCATGCACATCAGTAGCGTTTGCGGCCACTAAACCAACAAGGCAATCAACTAAATAATCTTTGTTTCAAAACAACAGCCATCATTAAAAAAAAAAATATTCAAAAAATTTAAGAATATCTCGTGCAAGGACAACGATCGATGTATATTTCTTCCCCGGTTCCGATCAGCACAGAAATATTGATAAATATTACCATAATCTGGTACGTAGTAGTGATAAATATGCTAGTGGCCCCCCCCCCTACCATTTGTTATTTACGGCATTAATGCATTCAACGAGATAAAACACGCCTGCTACATATTTATGAGCTAATAAGAAAGTAATCCAATGGAAAATCTGGTTTCAAAGGTCTATAAGACTTTCAAAATAATTTTACAAGCAAGATATTGGACTTTATTTCTATACAAAAAAAATAAATATTTAGCTATAATTTATCCTGAAGAATCTATTGTTGTTTTATTTATTCTTTGAAAATAATTATCTTCTTCCAGGACTTAACTGAGGCAAACGATAAAGCTGACCAGTGGGGTGATTCCATAACACACTCACAAACGGCTGAACGGATTTGGATGAAATTTGGCACAAGGATAGTTTATAACTAGGATTAACACATAGGATACTTTTTATCCCTTTATTCTCACGGGATCGACACCTATGCGGGTGAAACCGCGGGACGCAGCTAGTAGAGGATAAGGCCCCTGGTCGGACAAAATATGAGTCAACGATACAAGAAGAAGAATCTACGAACAACGTTAATAACATTTTCTCGCAGCATAAGTTAGTTAGTTAGTTTGTAGTCAGACTCTGCGCAAAACCAATCTCTCTCCTTTTGCAGTCAAAACCAGTTTTTTAGCAAAACTAACTTTAAAATAGAACGCACAGAAAGAAACATTATTACGTTTCTGCAGCAACTGCTTTGTCTCATAAAAACTAAATCTAATATAAATTCTACCGTACCTACATTACTCCAGTTTCAATTTTCTGCTTAATTTGCGAACCGTAGTTTTCTAGATCACAGGGTTTTTTAGCAGAATGACATAATGGATTCAATCAGGTCACATTACGGGATGTTATAGAGTTGGCGATTTATTGCGTAGTAAATGTACTCAGTGACAAAGTTTTTTTGTTGTTTTATTACCTTTCTGTATGTCTGACACAATATTGTTGCTAAAGTAGAAAAATATGTAGGTTAAAAAAAACACGCATATCCAAAGTATTGGACTCGTTAAAACAAATCATAATTAATGAATCCAAACTCGAGAGGTTTACTAGTAGCCAGTGAAGAGTTCCAATAACCATCTCCTGGTTTCATCATCAGATCAAGTCTAAGATACCAAATTATAGTTTTGTCATCCGAACTACATTTAAATACAAAGTTTCATTTCGATACGACAATTAGATGTAGGTTAAAATTGACTTTTAAGATTTTATTACATCACGCTTTTATTAGGTTCACTTGTAACTAATACAAGTGAACCTAATAAAAGCGTGATGTAATAAAAGCGTGTAACAAAATACCTTCAGTTTTTTGCATATCAATCTACCTAGCCTTTTCCTATCTATGTTGGAGTCGGATTCCAGTCTAACGGAAAGTAGCTGAATACCTGTAGGTATTTTAGATGAAGCGACAGTTTTTTGCATAACAATATTAGAAATGTATTTTTGGTCTTTGTTTTTAATTCTTGGAATCTAAATGGCTTCCTTTCTTTCTAGATTATTATCAGCTTTTCTGGCTACGTATTACGATACCAGCATTGCCAGCTGACTAATACGTAAAGGCAACGTCGCTTTACAAAGCGTATTGGGCTTTTCGGTCACAATATAAGCTGCGACAATAATGGCTACCGCCGAATTAGTTGCGGTCGCGACTGACCGGTTTACTTGGATAACAATAATCCTATCAAAGCTGCATTATCGTGATTGGGGAGATTTCTATTCCCGGATTAAAGCGAAATAGATAAGCGCAGAATTCATGAATAGAATACTTAAACAGTATAATCTTTTTCAAACTCAATAATTTATTCTAAGAATCAACCTTCAGAAGACGGTTACTAATTTGAAAAGTTGAGTGTTTTTTCTAAAAAAAGGAAGAATAACAAAAGGGAGAATATTTAAAAAGGCTGCTATTTTAGTGATGTAATAAATATTTGTTAGGGATTCTTTATAGAGGCTAAATGAGATTAAACTCTTAACATAGAATGTGTTATAAGAAAAATACAGAGCTAAGAAAATGTGTGTTAGTTGTCCGAGAAAACATATTGTTAGAAAATAAAATAAGTACCTGCTTTGTTTTTTTGTTACTAGCTATCCTATATTTAGGCTTTCGAGATCCGATACTTGTTTGACAAAAATAAATAATAATATCTTTATTGCCATACAAACAGGTTACA
This sequence comes from Oligia latruncula, assembly GCA_948474745.1. Taxonomy (NCBI): domain Eukaryota; kingdom Metazoa; phylum Arthropoda; class Insecta; order Lepidoptera; family Noctuidae; genus Oligia; species Oligia latruncula. The sequence continues at coordinate 21,014,846 of OX419685.1, forward strand.
GTAAAATATGAGACTAACGATACACGATAACGATATAACAACAATAATGAATTAACGGTATTTTCAAAAGATAAGTAATAGAATTATATTACTTAAAATTAAGTTTAATACTAAACATTTAATTTAGGCACTTTAATTATAATTAGAAAATAAAGTTAGGGCTAAGAAAAATATCATCATCTATTAAAATATTTTGAAAATACGTTTTGTTCAGGCTCGCATAAATTACGCGAGTTTTATAATATACTTAATAATTCTGCTTTAGTACCACTTCGGGGAATATAGGCTTGATAAATTATGATTATGATTCAGTAATATGTCTCTAGGTAAATAATAAACATTGCGACAAAACCGCGAGACAAGCCGCCCGCTTCCCGCTCACACTGCGACCTCGCCCAAACTTAGGCAATAAAGTTGATAAAAAAAACTCGCAAGGTACCGTTCTCGGGTACTATTTGTTACAATTACTGGCATCTTGTGCCCCTAAGACAAACTACTTAATTAGTATAAGTATGCTCCACACAATTACCTGACTTAGCTACATAATGAGAGTATAGTACAGATTTTTTGGACGGCAGCGTTCCGTGGGGCGCTGTTTAGTTCAATCGATCGAAGGCTTTGTTCTACCTCGATACGAGGTGTCTGTTAGAGGCTACGGTTTATTAGTGAGATACATTGTACGTTTATGTGCTCAACTTAGTACAAACCTCAATAATGAAATGTTGCAGCACTGCAACATTTCATTATTGAGGTTTGTACTAAGTTGGGTTACATTTATGGGTTCGCGTGATATTTGTATATATTTTTAACCAACTTCAAAAAAGGAGGAGGTTCTCAATTCGACTGTATGTTTATTTTTTTTTGTATATTTGTTTCGCAATATCTCCGGCAATTGTAAATCAATTTCAAAAATAATTTTGAAATTGATTTACAATCCATCCATAAAAATTGTATTAACTTTGCTTGGGTAGTTTTTGAGTCAGCTTAAATAATACGTATTTTTGCCACTTAGTTTATATTGATGATGGTATAATACCTTCCTGTCAATGATATTTATATGGCAACTAGTATTATACGAATTTGTGTGGGATAAGTACAACTTCAAAGTGAAAAATAACTTTGATTTCGGAAGTCGGTGTCTTTGGATCTGTATTTTAGTTTTTGCCACCGACACCGAAATTAGCAAAAAAATTTTAAAAAAATCCGAAAGTAGCCAGCTAGGCTACGGACCCTAAGAAGCCTACACCGAGCTCATGAAGAACCCGATAGTAGTGACCGTAAAGCTCCTTGCCTCCATACCTCCTTGCGGTCATACTACTACAGGTTTGCGCCAGTTCTCTTTAGCCATGGAGACCGGGATGAGCCCCTTGTCCACTGCGACCACATCACAGTGCATACACACGTCGGCTTTTAAAAAATATTCTCTGAGATTGCACACCTCGCGGTTATGAAAGGTCTTCGCGTTTAAAAAAACTCGACACACACACATGCACATTATGAAGACTCACACTGTATAAGCGCAGCTGACTATTTTTTTTTTTTGTTAAAGATGTTTCTAAAAACCGTGTCATAAGGTTTTGGCGCGGTATGAAATTAATTAATTTTTTTTACAAATTTGACGCGCTGTAACTTTGGATTCCCCCTTGAGTGCGGCGACTGACTCTCACTTTGATGATTATTATTTATGGAATGTTATAAAACTACTAGAAATGAAATGATTAATTAGGATGGACTTACAGTAATTAATCTTCTAACTCAAATATATTTACATACACTAATGTAAATGTCTAATTCATTCCGTTCACAATCAATTATCATAATGAATTTGATTTGCGCAGTACATTTACTATCGATTACCGTATCAGACGTGTGCCAGGAAACTATTACTATTTAAAATGGAGGACGTCCGTAACATCGAACAAAATAATCCTGTGAACAGTGTATTAAGTAATATGGTGGACAAAGATGTGTAGCTGATGCTGTGGCCTTTGAATCTTATGCAATTATTTTCATTAACTCCAAGATATCGCATCAAAAACAATTATATAACTCCTAACAGTTTCATTTCTAATTTATTTTCAATGATCGGAGCTATATTATTTATTTCTTTGTACATATTCCGAACCTACATTCTGTTTCATTACAAAGAACATCTAGGATTCACTAAATTCATGACGGTCACCAATTTCACTGATTGCATATACTATTGCTTCGGATTCGCTTTTAATTTCGTCATCGGGATCATTCAAACAAAAAATAATATTAAGTTTGTCTTAATATTTCAAAGAGTGCACAGATTTCTCAACAATGTAACCAGTTTTAAACATTTGATCATTTGGAATTGGATTATGGTTATCATGGCTCTCAGTTGTTATTTCATAGTCTTATCGTATTTTAACATATATCTGTCTTTACCTTGGTTTTATTTATTGGTTAGTTATCTTATGGTGGTTTTCGATTTTAATGTCGTATATGCCATTCGTTTTATTAAATTGTTACAAAATAAACTTGAGTTATGGAATATTCAAGTCTTAAATTCAAATGGAAGAAACACGTGGTGACGATTTCTGTAAAATAATGTTTCAAGCTTATGCTGACATTTTAGAGTGTTATGGCGTCTATATTGTTTATTTTCAGCCATTCGTAAGTACTTTGATATTAATAGATGGTGTTTTTGAACCAATTTGTTTGAAGAAGTTACCTGTGCCTATTAATTTATATATATATCTATGCATTTAGGCAGGCAGTACGTAGTGGAAATATCTTTAATAAGAAGTTTTTCCCCTTTTCAGATTCTGTATTATACTATTGAAGGATTCCTCCACTCTCTCATTTACATTCAAGTGACTATTGAAGGGTGCAAGATAGGCTTCAAGAATAATACCATAGTGAGTATCGTCAAAGTTGTTTCGAAGCATCTTCTTCCCTGTCTCCTGACATGGATTAGGGTTGATGTAAGATATTTTCCTTATCATCTCCCCTTGTCAGAGTTACCACTTCATGTGATTCATATCTTTCCTCTTGTAATTTTTTGTTTGATCTCCTGCCTTGTATTTATATACATCGCTCTCTTCGCCACATTTATGTTTTCTAGCATGCTCTGTCCCACTCTTGGGCGAAGGCCTGCCTCCAAATATATGTATAAAAAATAATATAATTAATGAAGATACAGCTACTATGCCACTCGCTTAATGTAATTGCATAATTAGTTAACTATTATTTTCTATTTTGCTAAGTACCTGGCTCGTTGACATGCCTGTGCTGTCCTCCCATACCTTTGAACACTAAATTGAAAATATTGTAAAAGCCAATTATTTTTAAGTTTCTTGCCGGCTCTTCTCTATAGGAAACAACCATTTGGAGTGTGGTTTTTGTGAAGTAAAATATTTTGAATTGAAATATTAATTTTGTTACAGCATGCAGCGACTTTGGGCATGATCTCTCTTTTGTGTTGGTTGAGCAAGAACTTGATGTGGCAATCGATGTTCATGCAGGCAGCGGTGCGAAACATTCTACTTAACTGTGCAAAGTGTTCGAGATAGTTGTGCAGTTATTTTGATGTCAAATTGCTCCGGTATGATGATTTTCTGACTTTACGTAGGTAAATTGCTATTTTCTTCCATTTTCCCTTGTCTTCAGTCATTCTGTCATGCACTTCTTATGCTTTCATATCCATCATCTTTTCTTTGGTCTTCCTCGAAGTCTCCATTAAATTTATGCCATGAATAATTGATTAAAATAATGTTACAGATGACGAGAGAAAACTGTGCAAGAACGTGCTGCGGTTACATCGAGCATCGTTCAGCAAGATGCGTGTGTGTGGCCTGTTCTACGCAGACGTGGCGTTTCAACTCAGTGTGTTGGGTCTACTAGCCAACTACACTGTTGTGTTACTTCAGTTCGCGTTTCTGTAGTAAATACTTCTATTAAATGGATTTTGTAAATAGTATTTTTTTTATTTCTTCTTTTTTCTCGCGGACAGCCCAAGCATTTATTTTCAAAAGAATACTTCATCTTTTCTTTCATGGCTTTTAGTGTGTAAGTCGTCGAAAGGCTTAGGACCAGCACCTTAATTGCGTATCACACTACGAATTTCAATCTGAATCATTTTGAAGGATATTGCTAAAACATTACTTCATAAATAAGTTTGAAAATTTGTCTGCTCAATAATGAAAATCATGTACCTAATGAATAGTGTTGAACTGCCAAAATGAAAGCCATTGCGTCTGATAGTGTGTTATGCAATTACCCCGCAGCAATGGGTTGCTCTAGCTAGTCTATATAAATAATATGGTAAACTGACTGACTGACTGACTGGGTGATATATCAATGAACAGCCGAAACTACTGGGACTAGGAATGTGAAATTTTGCACACGGCTTCCTTTTATAATTCAGGGAGCACTAAGAAGGGGTTTTTGGAAATTCAACCTTTAAGGGGATGAAAAAGGTGATTTTGTTTGTATGAAAAATCTTGTTCCTTGAGTTAATAAACTTGGCACGAATACCTATTCTAGGTAAATTATGAATTTTGGCATTTTTTGTTTTTCTAAACTACTCGGGGATTGGAGGTGTCAAATTTTGTATGTAAGAATTTTAACGCGCGGTCCAATTAACTCAAAACTGGTCTTAAAAAATGTATCAGGATTTTTAGAAAATCTACCCCTTACGGGGTGAAGAGGGATAGTCAATTTCACATGGGGGTATTTTATTACGTGGCTTGATTGGAAAATTGGTATAAATAATCTTAAGTCAAGTTATAGAAACATCCCAGACGATTTTTTAAAACTCCACCCCTATGGGGATAAAAAGAGGAGATACAGATACTGTAGTTTAAAAAAAAACCCCATGCAGAGGATTTAGGGGGTGACAAAGTTTAGAAAAATATGTAAACCGCAGCGGCTTACATATTTTTCTAAACTGTCAAATTAACCCGAAACTCGGTACTACTAAATAAAAATAAAAAGTAGGTTTGTGTTTTAGGGTTTTCCAAAAATCGACTCCTACCAAGGTGAAAAGGGTAATAAAGTTTAAGGGGGTGGGTTTTACTGCTTGCTTCCATTAACTTGAAAATGGGTATGGGTCTTTGAGTCAAGTTATGAACACAACCCAAACGATTTTACAAAATTTTACAAAACCTGTGGGGGTAAAAAGCGGGGATACAGTTTATTTGAAAAATCTGATCCTATGATCTATAAACTTAAAAATTGGCCCGAATACTTATTTATCTAAATAAATGATAAAGATCATAAACATATTTTCTAAATTTTTAGAGGAAAGTACGAAATACACCCGGACGAAGTGCTAGTTCTTCATAAAGCTAATCTCCTTTTAATTTGTCTTTTTCCCCTTATCCATTTTCTCAAAATGACGATAAATTTAAACATTCGTCTCACAGAACTTCGTTGCTGACACCCCCACACTATTTTTTTAAAATTAATTATAATTATGATACCTTCCCGCACATCTATAAACACATACTCTCCTAAACACTATCTCAGTATAAACAGGTAGATATGTAATCCCACTAACCGCACAATGAACATACGTTACAGATCTTCCGCTCACCCCCCCCCCCCCCTCGCCTGGATCACACGCTCCATTTCACGCGTGTGCCCAATCATATGACAAATAGGACGGGAATGACCACCGAGGACAGGCAGTTTTTAGATGTCATCTAATTTGGGGAGGTCACTTTGATGAGTTTTGTCATTGGTTGTTAGGTTTTAATACAGTAATGTACCTATAGCTTGAAGTGCAGCTGTGCGTACAATGCAGCAAAACAAGATCACGCTTCAATATCAGCAAACAAGATTTGTGATCCATACTTAATATTATAAATGCGAAAATGTGTCTGTTTGTTACCTCTTCACGCTTAAACCACTGAACCGATTTAGATGACTCAAACTATCTCTATACCAACCAAATTTCGTCTAATTCGGTTCAGCGGTTTAAGCGTGAAAAGGTAACAGACAGACTCACTTTCGCATTTATAATATTATTAGTATTAGAATATTAGTATGGATAGTATTTTTATGTCACGAAGCGCTCTTTACACGTGGTAACCAAGTGTACAAACACGATGTGAATGTGTGCGTGAAGGCGGGTAGCGTCAGCACGTAACACACACACACGCACACATACAGGTTGAAATTGAAAACATGCGACAAATCAAAATGGGAGATACAATAACTAAGGGACCAAAGCTGCAATCGCGAATGTGTGCGTGTGTGTGTGTTCACGCACACATTCACATCGTGTTTACACCCTGTATACACTTCAGACTTCGCCATTATCTCGGACAGTACCGCCCTACGCCTTCTGCGCTTACTCACATATTCACATTGACAGCATATTAATTTGTACATTTGGTAATAACAAGTAAAGCGCGCATCGCCGTCGTTTCGTATTCGTTTGTTTCGTCTTTGCAAGAAGGATCTTTTCCCGCTCCAATGGCGCTGTTGGAAAACATTTTGTGAATTAATGTAATTTGAAATGTATTCAGAAAACAAGATGGCGGCGTTAGTTCCGATCTTCGCCACGCGCCAAAATAACTTGGTAGCGATAAGATACCATCTAAATCAAACCTATTTTCTAAAATTGCAGCTTCCAATAAACCCCAAATTACAGGTATGTATTTTGAGAATAGTTTCAAACTGACACACATTGGTTAGTATTTGTGCATTGGCACAATTAATAATACTGTGTTCACGCGTCAATTATACTGCAGTCTATTCTAGTGAGTAATGTGTAAATGGTCGACAATTGTATTGTTACCCTATGTTTTGGTGTAATAGTGATATTAGATGTTCACGTGCGCAATTGTGTTTGAAATGCCTGATTATTTCCAGGATTTGTCAGTATAGAATGGTCGGCGAAATTGTAAATGCTTAGTAGGATTGTTTCCTCAAGAATTGAAGCATTTTCAAAATAATCATAATTATCGTCACTGACTTAGAGATACGGAAAACATCATGAGAGCTTGGAGAATAGAGTTTAAAATTTCGAATACGTAGTAAGCAACAGAGACTACCTATCCTGCGTTTGCAATTTAGATTCTAAACATGTAAACAACTATGTGATATTGAAAAAACACATTAATGCATACACATAAAGTTCCTTCTCGAGAGTTGTGGTGGCCCAGTGCTAACGGACCTGACTTACGAGTTGTAGGTCGTAGGTTCGGCTCCAGACAGGCGCTTTACATTGTGTAATTTATTTCATCACCATTGCTCTCTAAAACAGTGAAGAAAACCATCGTGAGGAAACCGGCATGTCCTAGAATCAAAAAGTCGAAGACATGTGACATCTACCAACCCGCACTGAGCCCGCGTGGTGGATTACGGCCCATTCCCTCTCACAGAGAGGAGGCCTGTGTCCCAGCAGTGGGAACATTATAGGCTGATTGTATAATGTGAAAGTTCCTTCTCTATCAAATTCGAGTTATCAACCACTCATCTTAATTTTTTACCAAGTTGTCTCGCTCGTAAATATATATCCAGAATCACTCCACAAATCACATTAAAGTACCTTCTGTGGCCGTAAGTAACAAATGCCTCAAACTTCGTACAAAGCCACAATTTTTTAGTCCAACCAAGTTTGGACGACATATTTCATTTGAATATTTGATCTGAAATGTTACCCAACTTTTCAGACTTGATAAAGTTTTTAATGTATGTGTTCTTTCTTTTTGATGTTTCAATCGAATTTTATGGATTACAAACATCTTTTTATTTGTTGGACGAAAATATAAATAGTTGTTTTCGATAATATTAAAGCTGTACACAATTCCGTTGGGGATTTTTAGACTGAAGTGTTTTCGGGATATTTTTATTTGAATGAGGATTGTAATAATAAATAACTGTCGCGATCTGCACTTTAAGTGCCCTTTTGTTATCTCTTGACATGATAAAGGAACAAAAATAAGGGAATAATATGACGTGTTCTGTTGGCAATTTAATGAAACATGGGCGACGTTTAAACGGTGAAGGAAAACATCGTAAGAAAACTGGCATATTGTAGAACAAAATAATCGAAGACATACGACATCCACCAACCCGCATTGCACCCATGTAGTGTTATACTACAAACAGACTATTAGGCCACGGACACGAAGTCAGAGATTGCGGGGCGACAGCGGCGGCGGCGCGGCGCGGGGAGCGGCGCGGCGACGCTGACCCGGTCTCGAAGCCAGCGGGCAGATCGCGCGGCGCTAGAACGGCGTAGTGTTGTATTATGATGGATCTGGCCAATGGATCTTCTGAGATTGAACCGAAATGTGTCTTTTTTCACGAACGAAATGTCTAAACAGCGACGACCATATCTTTTTGATGCAACATTTTGAAATGTCGGTCAAAAAATAAAATGCACAACACTACGCCTATGTCAATGTAGACGCGCGGGCACCGCTAGACTGGTGCACACCGCTCGTACGTACGCCCTTCCCCGCGCCGCGCCGCGCCCGCTGACTTCGTGTCCGCAGCCTTGTTAATGCCGCATCTTTTTGGCGTCTGCTCTGTTTTAGTAGCAGGCATTGGCCGCTTTTATAATTTGCCGTGGCACGGCACGGTACGGCACGTTTTTACCGTCACGGTAAAGTAGGAAAGCAAAATGTATGCATTTGTATGCAAACGCTTTTAATTTACCGTCCACGGCAACGGCACGCCGTGAACAGCAACGATCTACCGTGCCGTTGCCGTAGCATACTGCGCTCCCTATCAAATCGTCGTCGTCGTCGTCGTGCGCGGCGAGCTTTTAAATCATTACTCAGATGAGAAAGTATGTAATAAAGCGATTTTGTTGACATCCGAAAATAATTGAAAAACTTATTTGGGTCTTCCTTGAGCTTATCAAATAGCGTGTAGTATGACCCTTCTAAATATTTTACTTTTAAAAGCGGAAGTTGCCAATACTTTCTAGTAATATGTCTTTTTTTACGTCTTAAATATAACAAATATAGCATAAGTAGTCGCTGTCTCTTCGAGAACATGTCTGCTTCTTTCCAACTTGGATTCAAGCGTACAAAATGATTTCATACACGATAAAAGCTTTAGACCTAAATTAGAACACACTTTTTCTTAGTGTCACTCTCATATCACTCTCTAAGCTCAATAGATTATGTTATACAATGACATAAATAGTTTGTTATTTTAGAAGCACATTCAACTTCACGTAAGAGCTAAGGCGGTCAAGATGTCTCTCTTACGCGAGAAAGCTTTTCACACGTTTCGAACCCGATATTCTAACACGAGCGAGTCGCCTTCAATATTCAGAAAAGATCTTACAATTCACTTCATGAGGAACAAGGGTTAAAACGCGACGTTCAAAGATGACAATTCGGAATTTTTCCAAATTTTTAAATTCCGAAGCCAAGGATTTTCGCGGGCTTTTAGAAGTCTGAGTGGATTTTACATTTTTTTTAACGTCACAATATGCATCGGTGGGCGGCCTGAGAATCATAAAATGCATATCATATAAGTGAAACTCGATGGAGCGCGAAATTCTTTGAGATTATATTCAGGAGCCGATACAGGCGGGTAGACGAGTTCGCATATTTATGAGATGTTTGCTCTGTGGAGATTATGTAGCAGATCTCTACGGTCACTTGACGTCAAATATTCAGGGCCCGTGCCTTGCTGTGGCAGAGGTGACGGGAATATCAAGAAGGGTTTTGTGTTATGCTGCAGTGAATTATTTGAACCGAAAATTTGGTGAAAGGAACATTTACGGTGGCCTATTTTTTGGAACCGAATGAATAGTAAAAAGCCACATCTTTTCCCGATTTAAAAAATCAGAATCTGTGTTAAACGGTCGAAAAGCGATAACTTTGCCAAGAAGTGAATAACATCAAACACACTTATCTTAAGGTACGATGTAAAAAGTTATTTTTCATTGTTACTCGTACAGAGTTTTGATTACAGCTATCCTTCCAACGACCATCTACCATAATACCTGAACACAATACGCCTACATTGAAAACAAAACAACATACTTATAAGTTCCGTGACAAACTTAAACAGGTACCTACGCTTACACGGGCAACTAAAATTGCGCAACTCTTGGCAATTGAACGAGATACCTGTACTTACTAATACTACCACTTTAGGCAATAACTACAAGGCGACTAACAAAGAGGTGTAAGGACGAATGTAAGTGAAAACGCTAGAGGGAACGCCCTAGAAAGGCAAATAACACAGACCTTATTAGTGCCGTCCTTCAAAAAGGTCAAGTGTGTACTCGAAACCGACACGCGTGTTTCAACAGATTTGTATGAACGTGGACGAAACAAAAGGAGTATGTAAGTATAGGAGCAAGTGGTGATCTGTAGTTCTTGCCTACCTCCTTTCAAAAAAGACGTGAGTTAATGTATTTTTTTTATTGCTGGGCCCGCTCTTGACCTCGATCATACCTGGTGGAAAGCGATGGATGAGGTCTATGATGGAATGAGCGTGCCCAGAAGATGCCTAAGGCACTGGAACTCCCTCGCATCGACGAAACACAGCATGCTGCTTGACGCCGGACTCCGGTGGGAGAGTGGTCGCAAACCAGGCGTTCGTTAGCCCTACCACTGCAAAGGAAGAATTGGCCAGTCAAATAAGGTGTTGGGTGTGACTGTCCAGGATGTGAAGAGCGCTCGGTTCAGTTGACTAACAGGTGGAATAAACTGCGCTACACGAGGAGGCTTCTTCATGCATCCCAATGTATATATCTCCGGGAACTGTAGCCAGAAACTATAACAAAAATTGCCCGTGTATAACCACGGCTTAAGATGAGACAATACAATGAAATTAACACTCGCAAAGTTTCAGCAGAACAAATTCAGGTCGTGGAAGTAAGTTTTATCTAGTGTAAACTAGCAAGATTAAGTTTCTGTAGAACTTTGAATGGGATTGTATGAGATCGTCCCAATTCCTGCAGGTTGGTTATTAGGAGTGTTGACTATTGTTGGGCAAGGGACTTTGGCAATGGATCGCGCTTTTTTGTACCTACTTGATTTTGGGTGAGGGTTCTAGTTTTAATGTCAGTAGGTGAATGTTATGTTGATTTATAACTATTTGAATGTTATTAAAGTATCGATCAGATGTTGCTTATATTCGTAAAGAAAATAGTTGGTACAACTTACCCCTTTTAATTCAAGTTACTAGGGGTAAGTTGTACCAACTTTTTCAAACATTTCCTACGTTCTGATACAACATTCCCCAAATTCACAAATATGTTAAGTTTTTTAATAGAGTAAGTAAGTAAGAGTAACCGTTTCGCAACCTAAGCTTAGGTATTCAAATAAATGTATACAGTTTCGCATGTCTAGAGGTCGCCAGCGCTACAGCTGATGAGCATGATGTCCTGCGTTCGTTTCCCGGGTCGGACAAAGCGTTACTGTGTTTTCCGTCTGAAATTTCTCAGTAGCAACCCGGAATCTGGATTTGTGCCTAATTGACTCGCTCCCTGTTACATGGGACTTCAAAAAAACTGGCGAAATGTGGGTGTACCTAGTATAGATATAGACCTTTACGTAAATTCGAGATTATAGGTAACAGAATTTCCCTACATGCTGAAAAATTCAAAACACTTTACCTAAAGAGATATCGAATGACTTATCTTGCACGTACTCCTACAACAATGACACAGTTATCAAGTCCGTTGTGAAACAAAGTTGTTCCCACGTTTACACAGTGCCGATGCAAACGCAATTGCTAAGCCATTCTATTGCAGGGCACACTGGTCTACAAACACGTTTCTGTACTTACTACATTTACTACAACGTCGGCGGCTGGATCGCGATACTGTATTAACCGTGTTGTTTGTAGGGTGTTAAATAGATGTACGTATTTTGTTGCCTTCGTGTTTGTTTAGATTCTAACGAACGGTTATACGATATGATAAAGAAGAAAGGGGTTTATTTGTCACAGAAACACGTGCATCATCATCATCATCAGCCTATAGCAGTCCACTGCTGGACATAGGCCTCCCCTAATGAGCGCCATAGCGTCCTGTCTTCAGCTTGACGCATCCAGCATCTGCCTGCAGTCTTTCGCAGATCGTCATCCCACCTGGCCGGAGGGCGAACACGTGCATACAAAAAGATAATTAACTTGAATAAATGAATAGAAAAATAAAAACAAAATAATAATAATATAATAATATTCCACAACTATCACACAACGCCGTCTAGTCTCAAGCTAAGCAGAGCTTGTGTTATGAGTACTAGACAACTGATAAACATACTTATATATTTCTAAATACATACATATATAGATAAATTACACCCAGACACAGAACAAATGATCATGCTCATCACACAAACATTTGTCCTGGGTGGGAATCGAACCCACGACCTCCGGCATAGCAGTCATAGTCACTGACCACTAGACCAACAGGCCAGTCAGAGATATAATCTAGAATAGATCTATAATCAGAAATAGTCGGCAGCTGCAAGTCGTGACTGTGACAAGACGGCTGCCACTGAGCTGCTGGTATGCTGATAAATTGAACATGCAAAATTAAAAAATCAAACATGGGCACTTATGAAACATCAGAAGCTAGGTGCACGATTCCAATAGGTCGTTTCCTATAGGGAAGAGCCAGCGAAAAACTCCACGATTACTCTTTTATGCAACCAGCTCCCTCTCTTTAATTTATGAATTATTTTATAACTATTAGTCTATTTAATATAACTGACAATGCGACTTTTAATAGTTAAAAAATTACAAAGTTGATACATTTCGTGAGGCACATTTCGTAAAGCAGAAAATGTAAAAAAAAACATGTTGAAATGTTGTCGATTTTACTAAATACACAAACTCAAAATCAATTTTCAGTCAATAGTATGATCGATCGTGATGCAAGGTGGAGTAAACGTAGCTTGAGAAAGCCTGATAACGTTCATACATTTGTAAATCCTCAGATTGTTCCTATAGTATAGAAGAATGTTGGTCCCATTCTATAACTACGAGATTTTTTTGTTTAAGATAACGAGTCCACGAATCAGTGGTCAGTTTTCCTCACTCGTCAGTTTATTTAATTATTGAATTCGCCAGTTTCGTGTATAGTTTCGCTGTGCAAACTGACGAATCAAAAAAACTGGCGAACTCTGGAAACTGTCAAATTGACGCAACTATCTAATCAGCAAAACTGACTAATGAACATAACTGGCGAATTAAATAAACTGACGAGTGAGGGGAAACTGACAAATGTTACGCAGATTCATGATAACTTTTGAAAATTATATAAGATCAATTCTAAGTCACAGTTTGTAAACATTTTTGTTTGTACTTAAATTCGATCTATATCAGACATCATTAATTTAAATTTATATTGAATTAACTATGAATAAAGAGGTAATTAAAATTTTAATAGTAAGTATTTGTAACCCATCTTCACTTGAAAACCTTTTATCAATAATGCTGTATTTAAATCAAAATTTTCGAGAATAAAGCCTATTGAAGCGTAAAGTGATAGCGTCATCAAAACCTAAATATTCATTAGTTACTGAGTGGGCATCACAAAAGGATTTTGTAAGTGGTATTTTAAAAGAACTAATACCATTTTAATTAATTGTTAAGATTACAAATTAAACTAAGTATTATCAAAATATTTTATCGTCAATGTCAGTCATTTCTATGAATTACTTTACAACATTGAACCCTTCTGTAAAGCTTTAAATATTGAAATATGCTCACTTACTTTCTCAGACCAAGTCATCTTCCAATATCTGTAGGTACAACATTTTCACGGCTCTCTCGGCAACCATGCTATTGGAGAAATAATTAAAATCAAAAGCCATTATTCAAACTAGGCTGAGAATCAGCACTTTTCGAACGTCAAAATTACAAAAGACAGTCCCCCAAAACGCCCGCCATTCCCCACTTCCTAGTGCTTTCGCTGGGACGAAGAAGTGGCGTAATAAACTCCACAGCAGCACAGCTGTCTGTCTGTTCAGTTAGAAAATACTTGACTTTATACAATACTAGGTATGCAGGAACATTACCTACAGGATACAGAACATTAAATTTAATCATTCTACAGTGATTTATATAAGCTTCTATCTCTCAAAAGAGATAAGATTCAAGCGAACAAAAGAATAAAATAACAAAATCAATTCACACAGACTCCGATCGAACGAAAACTTTTCTTTCAAAACATTATTTCAATCTTAAATCGCGACTTTGACGGCAGTTCAGAAATGTCTCTGCTGACATTTATCGTGGTAAAAGAGACGTTTAAAAACGCCAATTTTTTCAACTTCATGTGAGTTTTCGCCGGCTCTCATTAAGTCTTTCAACATTAAAGTTAGACGTGCTCGTAACATCTTATTTGCTTTTCGGAAAAATTCAGAGTGTGTATGAATAAAATTTGAATCTGTTAAAAGTTTAGCTGGTGTTTGGTATGTGCATGGAGTGTCGCTAGTGGGACTAGATACAGTTAAATGGACTGGCGATGCGAAAAAGTCATAGCGAGTAGTTTTATACGTAACACGTATAGTACGTTTTTATTGAAAAGTATGGGCTAAGGTCACTGACCTGTTGTATTTTTTAATAGAGGTCAGTGGCTAAGGTGCACACGGCGACATATCAAGCTATTCCTTTCCAGTTTGTATAGACTTTTCGTAAAACGAGACGTCAGCTTAAACTGGAAATATTATGCATAATTATAATATTTATGAAATTTTCGCCTTTGTTTGTAAACGTACGTCAAAAACGACAAAAGAAATATGTTTAGCCATTACACCAGGATTGCCGAATTTATAGTTTCCTATTTCTAGTACATGCGCAATAATGTGACTCAGACCCAACACTGATCGCGCTGTTTCGCGGTTGGGTAATTAACTGATACGAGAATTATACGGTTCGAAAACCAACACCCTAATTGCGAAACATGCTTTTAATGACAATCCGAAAGACTTTTAACGAAGTTGCTAATCCATTGCTTCATATGTTTGAAAAATACGTCAGCTAAACAACGTAAATAACGCAATGAATATTGTTGAACTGTCAACATGGCTGTCAAAGGCCTGCCATTAAAAGTGTATTACGCAATTACCCTGCTGATCACTTCAAAAGATAGTAATCATTTGTTAATATAAAATATTTATTCACTACGAACATTACGAGTAATGTTGTTCGGCAAACAAATATTTACATAAGCAAATCGAACTCTTCCAATAGCCCTAAAAACCACCAAGACCAATATAAACCTCCCATAGAATTACTGCTACCCTTCTATTATCCCTTACAAAGTCCATGGGACAGGCAGCCCGTAAACACGGAAACATATGAGACTTTTTATCTTTACAAAAATACAGGTAAAAATTAACCAACACACGTAAAATTCAGAGAACATGAAGTACGAATGAGTCAAGGTTTCATTCAAGGTCACCATTCGAAGAAACATTCATTCACGCGAACAGCTTTCCATTAATTTAACAAAAAGCACTTTGTGTGTACTAATTACTAAACCTCGTGATCCATATTCATGCGTGGCCCTCTAACCCACATTTTACTTTCTTTCTTTCTCTGACAATTTACTAGTGTTTGTGGCTCTTAGCTTGTATCATGTTGACAGCACCGCTGATACAACCTAAAATGTCATACAAAAAACTTCTAGGTAAAACGTATAACTATAAGCTAAGTAACGTATAATCAAAAGATTCAACGACTACTTCACCAGTCTACAGTTTTTGATAATGATTTCGTAGACTTGTTTACCCCATTGGCCACGAGTTAAACGCTCAAGCGACACGCATCTTGTGACAGCGACTGCGGAGAAAACAAATGGAAGAAGTTGTTTTAAGCAGGCCACACGACTTGCGGAGCGACGGATAGAAATAGGTGACGCTCGCGCGTGTCGCTTGACGTTTGTCCACCACCACCGTCACCAGGACGTCACCGACAACGAAATGGTGCAGAAATAGCGATACATACCGCTCATACATCGCCACTCCACCGAGTTCGGTTGCGGTGGACAAACGATCGCCGTCACCGGGACGTCACGTTCGGTTCGAATAGTCTCGTTTCTGGGTGACGTCTCAGTGATTGTTGTGGTGGACAAACGCCATAAGAAAGTATACACAAGTCAACAGACTCGACCCAACTTAAATGCGTAGTCTCATTCATACTCTCACCCCTCACCGTCCAACTATAAAAGCTACAGTTCCCAAGGGTAGCCGGACTTTCCGAGATACCTCCCCACGGCACACTCTGTGACAAATAGATTCCTTTATTTTGCCTCATTTGCATAGGTTTCATAATAAATGCCGCGAACGCGTGATAAATATTCAGTGGCCGCACAGTATTGTAAAATACAGCTGAAATGAATCGTGTTGGGTTTGCACACTTAGCTTTGGCTTCGGATTTGCATTTTAATTGGTGTAGTTTTTCGGGGTTATGAAAATTTTGGTTTGTGTTTGAGAGACTTGCAATTTGATTTTTTTTTTACTTTTAGCGATTTTTGTTGTAAGTCTGTACTGTAATTCAGTTTGTATTTTCAAATCATCTTCAAATATAGAGTATTTATTTTTAATAAAAGCGTTTTTGGTTACTTTACATCAGCTTTGTAATAGTACTGACTTCACATACAAATAATTAACGAGTATTGATTACCACGGCTGGTCACTTTATTACTCCGAATTACTACTAAAGGACAACAAAATAGACGACGCCATAAAAACGACCCAGCTGGCTTTACTTTACTACTGTAAAATCGATTTTCAATTATCATCAAACGAGCAAAGACTCCATAGTTGAGTTTTATCAAAACCTGAGCTCAGACCAATCTGCCGAGCCTTTATGCACAACCCAGTTACTGGGTAGCATACCCCTTCGTAAGACTGGTTGTCAGACTTTGGGGCTTCTGACTACCCGTAACGACTGTCAAAAATATATGAATGACAGTCGGGATCCATACTTTCCGGGGCACAGACGTGTCTCGATCGTGTACTGGTTGGTCACCTATCCATAAATCGAACGCAGCAAGCGTATCTCAAACATCAAGCAACCAGTGATGCTAAAATCTGAGCTCAAATATTATGATTATTCTAAATAATACACCAGCAATACTTATAATCTAAACAATAAAACTTCTAACTGTAATATATTTCTGTACGCTCCTCTATAAAATTAAACAATTTGAGTAGAACTATCGAGATAACAAGCCCTTCAAGCGAGTGTATGTGCGTGAGTTATCGCCCTGCTGGGAACACTTCCCTTTCAAATGGACTCCGATATATTTCGCTTATGAGACTTTAGGATATCATGTTATACGGGTGATGTAGGGAATTATTCATATAGAATAGTTGGTTAACTTTTATTTTGGTTTTCAAAATGTAATGAAGGTTTGCCAAAATTCTGAAGTACAAAACCCTGACCCTACATCGAGGTAGTACTGATAATATTATATGATTAGATTAGATTGTTCACAATCATTACCTTTACGGCACATTCAAAAACAAACTTTACGCTCGTAGGGTACATTCAATGTTAAAGCTAGATCGTCCACTATTATTATTATTTATTTTAATTCAGACACAGTGATCCATATTTATGTTAGTAGGTATACTTAAAAATTATGTTAGTAACCAAGGATTAAAAATACTTGCCACAATTATACTATTATAACTAAAAATTAAATAACTGAATTATATAAAATCAAAATTGTTAAAAATCTTATACTTCTTTAAATTAATTACCTTTAAGCAATATAAATTAAAATAATTAAAAACAAGAATTTCATTAAAATTATAAAAACAAAAGAATTTTTTTAAACAGAATTGAAATATAAAATTAATTATCCTATCCTCAGCAGGTACGACAAGATCTGTTACTCTGCACATGCAACTGCACACAATGCCATAATATTGGAATTTGGATTGGACTATAAGTTCTTTCGATTTACTAGTGCTTTTCCATGTATCGTGTGTCATCAATTCCAAAATGAAAAGGGTTTATAAATTTAAAAAATTAAATGAAGGCCACCCTGTACAATATATTGGTTATTTACTACGAAAGCGTAGCTCGCGTAGCAGTGACATCTACATTGGAGCTACGGCGTAGCAGCAATACAATGTAATATTCAATCTAGTCTTATTAACTTAACTCGCATTGCTTTCAGTGAATATGATTATAAAATTAACTCTCACGCAATTAGATTTCATCGGAACCCATTGAAAAAGGTGTACTATTTAATTGGTGAGTTGGTACGATTCAATTGATTCGTGTTAATGAACGCGCCTCTCATTAAAAGTAATGAGCGGCCGCGTTTGACGGTTACGTCATTTGAGCGCTCCGTTTGAGAGATTAACGAGCTAAGGACCAGGATTATGTTGTTGTTGGATAAGGAAGTCTACGGTCAGTGCATTAGGTACTGTAAATGCTATCCTAAGTGCCTAAGTGCTTGGCCAGACTGGCAGCGCGGGGCGGGGAGCGACGCGGGAGCGGGAACGCGTGTGATCTGCCTCTCTGCAACCGAGCGCGGCTGCGTTCTGCGTGTTGTCGTGTCCAGTGTTTGTCAAAATATAATATGGATGAAGAAGACTTATTTTTACTAGAAAAAAGCTCGAACTAGTTTGAGAACCCCGGTCCCCGCGCGAGTCGACCCTCTGCGGCCACCTGTATGAACGAGCTTTGGCGAAAAATGCCCGCGCGCACCCCGCGCCGACCAGCCCGCGCCGCTCACCGCGCCCGCGTGCCACTATAGATACTCATATGATTATATAATTTAGTGCGAGTTCCATTCGAACATTCAAAAAAACATAGAACGGGGTGTCAAATTATTAGGTACTTTTGTTTAGATAAGTCAGTGCTAGTTTACACGGGAATGTGTAACATTGTTCTTATCAATATAAATTTTTAAAAACCCTATCGTTGTTTAAATACTTTGGGGGGCTTATCAAGCCCCTCACAAATTGGTGGAGGCGCCGGGTACGCGCCACTCGTTGTACGAAAAAGTGATACCCCATACTATTGTACAGGTATAATATAAGAAGAGAGACCGCTCGCATGCCAAGCAGAGGATAGAACAGGCGTCGCATGAGCTAATCTAGTTTTTTGTCCTATTCAATCTTAACAAATTAAATCAATCAGACAACTGAACTTATCGCAGTCCACTGCTGCTAACATAAATTTTAACATCCGATTATTCGATGTCACTGTTCAATAGGTATTCGTTACACACAAGTTTATTAATTGCTCTCATAATTTAAACATTTTATAACTTTAACAAATATTTACCAAATACACAAATGTATCACAGATATTTTCTGAATGACATCGACGGTGTGAATTTGCACCCAATATTGGTTACAAATATTTTAGAACGTCATGGTCACAAATATTTACCAAACCGGCGCGGCGGCGGTATGTCGGATAAATAACAATAATAAAAGCAAGTGTTGTATTTACGTAAAACACATTTATCAATTAAATACATTCCTTGCTAGCTACAGCGAAAATTGTTATTAAAATTGAATGTAAAATTTTTTTTTTCATGAATTTCCGTCATTTCATATAGCAATGAAAGAAAAAAATGTAGGTACGCGATAATAAATAAAGTTATAAAGTTAAGCTCATAAAAATACCTTTACATTGCACATGCCACCCACACACGCTAACCATCATCATCTACCTAGCCTTTTCCCAACTATTTTGGGGTCGGCTTCCAGTCTAACCAGATGCAGCGGAATACCAATATTTTACATGGAGCGACTGCCTATCTACCTCCACAACCCAATTACTAGGTAATACGATACCCCTTCACCTTTCTATAGTCTTACCAACTATGCCACCCACGATAATATGTATAATAAATACGAAAGTAACTCTGTCTTTTTCCCGCCTTAACGGCAGAACGGATTTTGATTAAAGTTGGCACACAGGTAAACCTGGGCCCAATCCAGGTCTACCTGTGTGCCAAATTATCCCGCCATAAAAAGAACTCTATCCCCCAAGATAGGATACTTTTTTATGCCCGATTAATTTCCGACCTCCACACATGCATGAAGTCGCGGGAAAATACTAGTATTAATATAATAAAAAGAAGTCTTCGCCATAATTATTATGATTCATAATGCTAAAAAAAAAAGAGAGACGACAAAGAGAGAAACGTTAAATTGGCCTTTTTAGGCCCCCAGACTGTGAACATTCTTAAAATTACGAGAATTCCCCTCGGATGTATTCAATTATTACATTCGGACAGGTAGCGTCCCATGAAATGGACACAAAAAAGGCCAGACAAACACGTGATTGTAAGTAGGCACGTGTAATGAAACAAAGGTGACGCGGCACAAACGCGACCAAATTGTGAAAGAAGCGGTTTTGTGAGGCTTATAGTATGGAAGGAGTCCTTTTGATTTAGTTGGCAGATGTTGGGTCGTTAAGTGGTAGTGTATTGGAGATATTTTATTCTGGATTTATTTCTTTGTAGATACATTTGTAAGAAGTATGATTTGAGGTTTCAGAATTTGTGGGTTTCGTAAATGACGACAAAGGGATTATGATGCGTATCTGGATGCATTGTCCTCCTGTTTGGTAGTAAAATTTTTGTATAATTTAGAAGCATTTTTTTATTTTTTTAAATATAAGAACCGTGGATCCGCATATATGATTTTTTGATGTTGACTTGAGAGAGCATGCAGTTGAGAATGTGTCATGTTCACATAAATGTCTGATAGTGGCGCGTGTGTTGGAGCATTCGGTTCCCTACAAAATGGTTTGAGCTGGATGGTTGGATCCACGCGTCATGCTCGTGAACGGGTGCCGCCGCCGTCGGTTGAGACTGGTCGTCTCTTAACTGCCAAGGCTTATATAGATTCATAAATTTTTAATTGTTTCTTCATTTGTGTTTTTTTTTACATTGTTCTCACATAAAGAAGCAACAAGAATAATGTACCCAGGATTTTGTAATATCTTGATTTAAAAGAGCGTCCATGGAGTTTCTTGCCCGTTCTTCTCCATAGAGATCTACGTTTTGGAATGTGCAACTAGCTTCAACTTTTTGACTAACTGACAGATTATTTTTGACAATTCAAAAGTGCCTGTACGTGGTTCAATTGAAATAAATGCTTCGAGTTTGATGCTTAGTATTAAAAACAGTGTCTTGATGTTTATAGTGTCAAGTATTTTAAAGTATTTAAGCTAATAAGAGATAATTGCATATGTAACCGACTGTAGAAACGATAAGTGTAACTCAGTCTTGCTTTAGTCATCAGCATCAGCTTACAGCAGTCCACTGCTGGACATAGGCGTCTCCTATTGCTCTCCATTCAACTCGATGTTCCGCTTTAGTAGCTCGAAGAAAAAAACAAAATGAAAATTGTAAATCCATCTAGAAAACAGCCCGAAAGTCTGACAACCAGTCTTACCAAGGGGTATCGCATTACCCAGTAACTGGGTTGTGGAGGGCAGATGGGCAGTCGCTTAATGTAAAATACTGGTATACAGCTGTAGTCGGTTAGATTGGAAGTCGACCCCAACATAGTTGGGAAAAGGCTAGACAGATGATGTTGATAGATCAACATCATCTGAAAATTTATTGAATTGGTGTGTGATTAAAATGTTGATGTCATCTTCCTGCCCTTGTACCATATTACTTGGGGTCGGCGGAACACGTTTTCTTCGCCCCTTCTATCAACCATCAAGCTGTATCACAATCCATCCATCCATCTTTTCTTCAGCCTTCTTCTTCTTCTCCATCTACATTTATATTCATCTATCTTTACGTAAGGGTTAATTGCCATAAGCCATAAATTTAAATCAAAGTTTTCCCGTTCATTTTCCAAGCATCTGAAATTTCTTATCCACCCTCTACAAATCTAAGCCCATGAAAGTTAATTCGTTACCTGCCCTTTTCGCTTTTTAGTTACGCGTGTTTTGTACCGCATGTGTTTAGCTTTTGTTTTGCTAATGTATTGGAGCCGTTCTCAAAGGCTGATAAGTAAGTAAAAACATTACTTATGAGACCCTCTGAGTACTGAAGAACTATTAAACTAAGTGACGACAATGGTTGCTGGGTAAGGGCGGTGGATCGATGATACTTGGAAAAGTTGAATCAGCGAAAATCCTAGGATTATTCATCATCATTTTAGCCGAAAGACGTTCACTGCTGGACATAGGCCTCCCCCAAGCACCCCCACTTCGACCGGTTATGTACTTTTCGCATCCAACGGTTTCCTGCGGCCTTCGCAAGGTCGTCGGACCACCTTGTGGGAGGCCTTCCAACGCTACGTCTTCCGGTACGCGGTCGCCACTCCAGAACCTTTCGGTCCCATCGGCCATCTGTTCTGCGAGCAATGTGCCCTGCCCACTGCCACTTAAGTTTGGCAATTCTTCGGGCTATGCCTTGGTTCTCCTTCTAGGATTATTACGACATTGATTTTTTTTTGTTTCTATGATATATCTAAATGTAACGAGGTTTTGAAATTGTAAGAATCTGTTAACAATAAATGAATAATTGCTAAGGTCCGGATTGTTGAAAACTATGAACTAAGAAAGATTTTCGTAATCATACAATCAAAATCAAAAGTCATTTATTCAAATTAGGCTGAGAATCATACGAGTTATTATCAGGATTATTGCAGTAATCCTAGGGTTTTCGCAAAGCACCAATTTTATAACTATCTTGCAATATGTAAATAACTTTTAGCGGTATCTACAACGCCACATGCGAACAACGCGTCATACTGACGTCACGCAAATCCTGCATCGCGCAAGCAGAGTTTACCGCGCAACTATCTATGCGATACAACGGCCCGACATAAATCATCGGGCAGTTGCCCGCCAGACACAACACCCGTCTATTCGGAGGATCCTCCCTTTTCTATAGAGTATGATTGAACTTTATACCCTGTTCCTCATACCTCTATAAACTCTTTAAATTCATCATAAAGAAACCACAAAAAAAATATTTAGAAAAAGTTGCATTCTGTGACATTACCTATGCAAAACAACCACAGCACTGTTCTTTTACATGCGGCATATCCTAGAACCAAAAATTCGAAGACATGTGACATCTGCCAATCCGCACTGAGCCCGCGTGATGGATTACGGCCCACTCACTCTCACCGAGAGGAGGCCTGTGTCCCAGCAGTGGGAACATATAGGCTGATTATGACTGTTTTTTAGCGACAGCAAGACTATCCGATGTATATTTAGTTATTAAACATCATTCAACATAGTCCAGAAAGGCACAAATGAAAATTAATAGATAGAAAATCATTCGAAACGATCGCTCTTCGTTACAACCGTATGTCAGAGGAGTTAGCTCTAACAATAATGGATCTTTAGTAATCTAGACGTTTGAGAGCTCTTAATTTATTTATTGTTATTAAGCTTCACTCTGATTCAGGGCTCAAAAATATAGAAATAAATCTAGATGTTATTGAAGAAATAACGTGTAGTTTTAGCCTGTAAAGGTCTGACATAGCCTCCTGACGAAGGATTTCCGGAATGTATTTAGGCTTTGGTAATTAACAGCTTTTTAAATTTTAATGGTACTAGCTTTTGACTTACTGACTGAACAGGTCCTCTCAATCTGTGTGGTTCTTTCCTCAAAAGACCATCTCAGACATCGATCTACATGGTCTTCATATAACCTGACCAAGATTATGTCTGGACTTTAAAAGAGACTGTGACCTCTGAGTTTGTATCGGCCTTTCGTCTCAGAGTAGTCAGATAGGAAACGCCGACCTCATCTAGTTTTAACAAAACATGATTGACGTGTAAATGTGTTTGTGCAAACCTACTTTTTTTATGATAAATATTATTTATTTAAGGATTACCAACGAGATACATTACAATTATCTTTTACTATTATAGAACTTGTATAATATGCATTATCCTGTAATGCACACTCAATTACAGGTAACCACAGCTTACAAAAATAAAATCATTTATCATTTGCCCGCAGCTTGTCTCACGTGGATGTCGGAAAAATATCCCATGGGAGTTTACTACCGGGTTTAAAAATACCCTGTGTTAATCTAGATTAAAAATCATAATTATGTGTGCTAAATTTCAACCAGCCGCAATTGGTATACGCGGCGCACGCCTATAAAGCTCCCAGTCGGCATGATTTTTTCCGACATCTTCCAACAATCATCGTCATAATTCAGTAAATTTACATAAAACCCTAATGAATTATACACCTAAATCTTCCTCATGAATCACTCCGTTTCATTTAATTATAATACTGCCTGTTCCGTTCCCATAGACAAAACGTGAAAACAGTTTTAACAACCATCCATCTACAAAAACTATCGCGTTTATAATATTACTAGCTTCTGCCCGCGGCTTCGCCCGCGTGGATGTCGGAAATTATCCCAAGGGAACGTGCTACCAGGACAAAAAGTAGCTTATGTATTTCCCCAGGATGCCGTCAACCTTCTTGTCTTTTATCGAAATCCGTTCAGTAGTTTAGCCGTGAAAATATAAAGGCTCCTACAAACAGGCGCGATATAATCACGCGCGACACAAAGGCACCGCTCGTTACGTGACTTGCGGTGCTTTTACACGTGTCGTGCCTGTTTGAAGGAGCCTTAACATACAGACAGAGTTACTTTTGAATTTATAATATTAAGTATGGATATTATAGTTAGTAAGATAGGATAAATAATTATTGAAAAAGTCACATTGGCTGCCCTGATCCTGACCCACAATTAATCTTTACACAAGCATAATAATGTTCCCACTGCTGGGACACAGCCCTCTTCGGGCCCAGTGCGGGTTGTTAGACGTCACATTTTTTTTTTTTTTGTTATACCGCTGGTCGGTTTCCTCACGGTGTTTTCCTTGACCGTTTTAATAGCAGTGGTGATGAAATAATTTACACAAAGTAAAGCGCCTGACTTCGAAGGTTCGAACCGACGATGTAACTCGTAAGTCGCGGCCGTTGCCACTGGACCACCTTCCTAAGTACCTACGCTTGTAAAACACACAGCCCATTTGGAAGAAAATATCGAATATTTGACGGCTTGTCTGAAATCCGAACGCTTGCTTCAAACAACACGACATCTCGGAACGTGATACGTTTTCGTCAAGTTTCTACGCGGCTTACATTGTTTGTTCGACCGGGGAGCTGCGAATAATACTGAGAACGATAGTACGGACTAACTTGGGCTAGTTGTTATCTATTGCACTATTGTCACAAGCTTCGTACATACAATAATCTGGCACCTGTATTGAAGATGCAATTATTATTTTAACTGGGCAATGGAAATAGGTGTAAAATTGTTTGTATTCGATATTCTATTTAACGTTAAATTAGACTGCTGGACAACAATCTTTCTCTTGTGTTTTCATTTTCTACTGCTACGAGTATGAATGTTGCCAATATATTTTTGGATCTAAGTCGTCCCGCCGTCCACTCTCATTATTGAAATTGTGATTATCGTAAATATCTTTCGGAAAACATCTGATTATATTAATGCAAAGTTTTTTGTAATAAGTATAATATATTTGCTGGTAACTACCACAATAAACATGATATTGACAAAACACAAAAAATATTACAAAAAATTACTAACACACCAATCTTCCAAAATCCATGTCACTTAAACTCCAAGCATGTTGGCACAAATATTTGCCATAGAAAGTACGTAATCCTCTTTGGCAGCCAAGAAGTTCAGTCTTTAAATTACCTACAATATCGTCTGTGTGATGTCGGAGGGCTTTCCGATATCTCGTGATAAGTGTCGATTTTGGTTCAGCCTCTGATAATAAGGATTTGATAGAGTATTATCTATGTGGAGGTGAGATCATTAAGGTGTTGTTATTTTCGTGTGGATTTGATTTTATATGAGTTAGTAGGATGGATTGGAATTAGTGAGGAACGATATACTTTGTTGGGTTTTTCTTTTAAATTTTTCAGCCAATGTGCCACCGGCGTTGAACCGAACGTTGATTAAACGACAGAGCACAATACACGCGTTAAAAAAGAGAACTGTTGGATTTTAACGTTTGGCTTAGGTTCTCTAAAATTCAGTTTTATTATCCCAGTCAAAATTATTTAATATCATAACCGTAATTAAGTAGTCGTGGTATAAAAACGTAAGAACCAAACACAAATTACCCTACCACCACCAAATAACCACGAGCTCATTGAAAATAAAATTAGATTCCCCTGATTACCCATTTAAATTACATTTGGAGAAGCTCGTAAACCGGGATCCATTGCTCATCGCATTCTTCCGGAGATCAAGCTTGCCTGATGACGTGTAATTACACTAAGAGCTTACTTTCTTTACTTACGACCTCGAAATGTTTTAGCTGATTGATAAAAAATCGTTGAGAAAGGTATCGAGTGAATTGAAGTATGGTGAATGTGAGATGGTAATTGGTAAATCCGAGGGTGTTTGTTTTGTGTTGGAGGAGAAAGATGAACGCCAATGTTGATTTTAAATTAAATTTTATAAAAATGCTGCAGTTTGTCTTTGTGAATCTTGATTAGATTTTACAAATTTAATCTATACTAATATTATAAAGCTGCAGAGTTTGTTTGAACGCGCTAATCTCTGGAACTACTGGTCCGATTTGAATGATTCTTTTAGTGTTGGGTAGTCCATTTATCGAGGAAGGCTATAGGCTATATAACATCACGCTACGACCCTTAGGAGCCGCGCAGCGTGTGACACCGCGGGGAACAGCTAGTAACAAATAAAGGCTCCTTCAATACATTAAAAGGAAAAAAAAAATAATGTTGTCAATTATATACATGGATCAGTGGTGGCCCAGTGTTAACGGCCGTGACTTACGAGTTGTAGGTCGTAGGTTCGAACCCAGACAGGCGCTTTACTTTGTGTAAATTTTTCCATCACCATTGCTCTCAAAACGGTAAAGAATAACATTGTGAGGAAACCGGCATGTCCTAGAACCAAAAATTCGAAGACATGTGACATCTACCAACCCGCACTGGGCCTGTGTGGTTGATTACAGCCCACTACCTCTCACTGAGAGGAGGCCTGTGTCCCAGCAGTAGGAACGTTATAGGCCTTGTTATAGGCTGATTATGTTGTCAATATAAGGAATGTTCCAGATATTTTAAGTACAGTAAATGTTTATGTTAATATATTGTTGACGCTCTGCATTTATGCTTTTCTAACCATTGATTTAAAGATTTGATTAGCTTACTACCTACTCTAATTCAATTTTTGTATCAAGTCCAAACATCATTACTTTATTTAACCATGTACAAAAGGCAAAATATCAACAACCTCGTAAAATCCAGGAAATCCATATAACTCAATAATGACGTCAAACTTGATCAAGATGAACCAGTACGCAGTGCTAGTGGAATTATTAGCAAGTTTCCAGGTATTAGTAACTGGAAACGTTACAGCCACGCTAAGCTTGTTAGCTTATCGTGGAGGAGCGCTTCAATATACCTACGTATTTAGTAGAATTCCCTATTAGCTATATAAATAAAATAAAGTCGGGTTAGTTACACCATTTAAACCAATAACCATAACGAACGAACGGCTGGATCGATTTTTATGATCTTTGATTTGTTGGATTTGTCTCCGCCCCGAATAGCAGAATAACTATTAAAACATG
The DNA here is from genome assembly GCA_948474745.1 of Oligia latruncula. Classification (NCBI taxonomy): domain Eukaryota; kingdom Metazoa; phylum Arthropoda; class Insecta; order Lepidoptera; family Noctuidae; genus Oligia; species Oligia latruncula. The sequence goes on from OX419685.1 coordinate 21,042,380, forward strand.
TACATTTCACGAAAAAAAAAGCAGTGGCACTCCGGGAGTGCCGACAGAAGTGAAAACAAGACACAAACAGAATACTTTGCCATCACTCACTGACATATCGGATATACATTATAATCGAGTACATCCCGAGGACAGCCGAAGCGAGTATTTTTTAATCGTCTTATAAACAAAACACGCGCGGTGTCGCTTACGGTAACAGTGGCGCGAGTTCGATAGTTTTTTCCCATCTCAAAAACTGCCCAACGCGCCTAAAGAAGTTTCACTTCAAAAATATAATTCACTAGCTGCGCCCCGCGGTTTCACCCGAGTAAATGTCGATCCCGTGGGAATATCGGGATAAAAAGTAGCCTATGTTAATCCAGGATGTCAGCTACCTCCATACAAAATTTCATCAAAATTTGTCTAGCCGTTTGAGCGTGAAGAAGTAACAAACATATAAACACACCCCCAGACACACACACTCACAAAATTTCGCTTTTATAATATTAGTGTGATTTTCTGCTTGCTTTTTTGATGATATCTCGAGAACGGATTGATGACTGATGACTGACTGATTTCGATGGCCGTACGAAGTTCGTCGGGTCAGCTAGTATTGAATGTAGCACGTAACTCATTACTGGTTGACATCTTGTGATATTAGTTGTGCATGTCAGATGAAAAAATGGGCCAAACTTACCTGCCTTAGTGGTAAATAACATCGCGGCCAAGATAGAGATGGCAGGATGAGCTGAACTGCTTTAATAAAGATTGGTCCTTGGCAGCTCTGGACAGAGAGAGATGGAAGGAGAATAGGGAGGCCCTTTCCCCCAAAGCTGGGCAAAGGCCTCCCTACTCTTCCTCTACGTCAATGGCTAGTAAAAAAAAATCTTGTTACTTGTTATCGGTTTCCAAACTTTTGTCTTGCTGTTATTAACCTTTTGACCACCACAGTCATGTATAGATGACAAACCAAAATGTGCCCAGCACACCACGGTTCGACTACATGACAGATTTTGACGCCGAGCGCACGTTTTTGGCGTGGTTTTTGGTGTGGCGGACAAAAGGTTAAAATGTATTTAGAGGCGTGCAGAATGTCTTTTTTTTCATGTCTGGTGGAGATTACACCGTTTCTAATCAAATCTTCTTTCACACTATCATTGATAATTTACCTGGGGGTGCCTATAAGAATAGAATAGGATACTCTTTATTATGTACACCATATTTATAAATTACAGACACAAATAAAGAAACTGTACAAAGTGACACAATGGGCGGTCTATAAGTTGAACTTTTAAATTATTTATCAACTTTTTTTTCTGTAATAACTGTATGAAAAGCTTACTTCAAAAAAGTACTTAATAGTATTTATTGATAGATTAATTTCATTTAAATTTTTTCTTAAAAAAAAAAGAGATTTCTGTGCCATTCTAGGCTTCTACTCCGTTCACCTTATAAACCCTGTTTTTGTCCAGACGTAAAAAAGGCATCTAGTATAATTACGAGAATGGAACAGAAGTAGTCGGCAGCTGCACGCACGGGACCCTATTAGTAAGACTTCGTTGTCTGTCTTTCCGTCTGTCTGTCACCAGGCTGTATCTCATGAACCGTGATAGTTAGACAATTGAAATTTTCACAGATGATGTACTTCTGTTGCCGCTATAACAACAAATACTAAAAACAGAATAAAATAAATATTTAAGGGGGACTCCTATACAACAAACGGGTTTTTTTCGGCGTTTTTTTTTTCATTTTGACGCAAATAAACGTAGCTATTTGTTTCATACAAAATAAACAACGACAGTAACATTCAAAAAGTCTATCCATCAATCGTCCACAAAGATCTGTAACAAAGTTGAGACATTGAAAAATCAAGAAAACATCCATTTATAACACACCAATGTTTGACAGGGTTCTCAGAAATTCTTATGCCGCAAGCAATCGATCTATTTCTCAAGTCATACAGAAACATTTTAATAGCAGCCAAGAACAAAGTTTAATGTTTAAAATCGTAAAGGAATCATTTATTTGCTTAATCAAAACCCAATGCCATTAATTACTGGAAGTGGGTGCCTAAGTTGGAGGCGAAGAAATTATGGCTGAAGTTTATCATCGATATAAATGTTTAATTTTGTATATTTTGGTGGAGTTTACTTCGGAGCTTATCTGGGAGTTAAGGAGGGCGGGGGTAGATTAGCTTCTGGTTATCTTAAGACTGACAGTGAAAATGTTTGAAATTAATGTCTAAGATTGTATGTGTGTTCAGTCGTGTCTTTCATATCCTCGAAAGTTGTTTTCTTTATCAACTTTAACTACTAACAATACCTAATACTTTTACAGAGACACGGCACTGAGCAGACTATTGCTAAAACGATCTTTAATTACTTGATATCAAAGATCAAAATATGTAGCATAGACCTTAGACTAAAATGTCGAGCTGACATCAACATAAAATATTTTAGGCAAGGCGTTTAAAAAAAAAACTGGTCAATTGCGAGTCGGACTCGTGCACTGAGGGTTCCGTACAAATTTGCAGGTACTTTTGTCGGGTTTTTTCCTTTACTTGTCCTACATTACATTGCTTTTTGCAAAATTTCATGATTCTAGGTCAACGGGAAGTACCACGGGTTTGATTCCCTTGCGAGTGTCAAAATATGCGGTATAAACGGAACATAAACGCCCGTGTCTTTTGATTGCGTTGACTTAGAAGTTTGATTTTTTCACTGCTTCAAGGGATTGCAGCCTTGAGTATTAGATATTAATTTTAACTTGATAACTCCACGCGTCCCTGAGAAAAATGGTCTTGACAGGGGGACAGACAAACGGACAACGAAGTGATCTTAAAAGGGTTCCGTTTTTCCTTTTGAGGTACGGAACCCTAAAAAATTGTCGAAGTCTGTCAGTGACACATTTTAATTCAGTCTGAAATATTGGACAAGATGGCTGAATACTCTGCGGTATTGACATCACAAGGCAATATCTTCTTTCTATAAATAAAACAAAGTTAAGTTAGTTACACCTTTTATAACTCAAGAATGGCTAGGCCGATTTTATGATCTTTGATTTGTTGAATTTGTCTTCGCCTCGAATAGCAGAATAACTATTAAAACATGGGGAAAATTGACGGAAAAAAAAAGAGAAGATAATTTATTTTCCCATACATTTTGTATAAAACGGCTTGACTGATTTCAATGGCGGTACGAAGTTCGTTGGGTCAGCTCGATATCCGTGGGTCAGCTAGTATAATAATAATATACCTAATGGTGATTCAGTAAAACGCAGATTCGCGTGGAAGATCATCGTGCAATGAGCAGAAAAATATAGCCCTTAAAGTGACGAACATATTTTGGATGTGACCGTACTTTCAGTTTTGTACAATCCGGGCGTAAGTATGGGCTTTAGAAACAGACAAACAAGCATGAGTGACAGTCGTCACTCTACAAAGCCGATTTCCTCCTAAAAATAGTAATATCGTTATTTCCTGTATTCTGAGGTGGGCTGTTGATATTACATGAGTAGACAAACTTTGTCTACTCATGTGGTAATATCATGTAATCGTGAATAAGTAAACTTACAAAAAGGTAGCTGGTAGCTCAGATAAGTAAAGAAATATATTATTATACTTTAAATTATTTAAGCCCAAACAAATAAATTAGCTTCTGTCTCATTGCTCATCATTCAGATTGTTTTATATCATCCTATTCACAAATAAGTAGATCACGACAAAATGTCTGAAGGTCAGACTAATATTATGGAATATCAATTTCTTAGCTTGCTTAGTAATAACTTAGCCACACGAAAAATAACATGGGAGGTAGAAAGTGTGTGCCTGAATATATCGAACGATAGTTTTTGTATGAATGAATGATTTCTTACACAAAAATACACAAGCTTTGTTTATATTTATCCTAAACTTGAAAAGGGGTTATTGTCAACATCATCATCTGCCTAGCCTTTTCTCAACTATGTTCGCAACCAGCTCAAATCAAATAAATTTTTGATTTTGCTCTAAAATCGCGATATAAAATTAGCTGCTCCATATTTTTTTCGATCTGGGTAATTGAACACACATGTATGGAAAAGTCGTTTACTGCTGTATACAGGCATTCGCCAGGCACAGTTACTTTAACCGGTTCAGTGCTTCTCGTATCCAGCTGCTGATTCGGCTTTCACAAGGTCATCGGTCCAATTTGCCGTTGTCTACTTTATGCTTGTAATATACAATACATTTGCATTTCAATGATCTTCTATATACATATAATAAATTTGTAGAAAAGTGGTGTCTGTACAATGGAAATATATAAAAAAAAAGTAGCAGGGGTTGTTATTATATCGATGCCGAACCCGAAATTGTAATTAATTTTTTTTTTGTCTGTTTGTCTGTTTGTTTGTGCACGCTAATATCAGAAACGGCTTATTCGATTTAGATGCGGTTTTCACTAATATATTGTAGTAGGCTTCACTTAACATTTAGTGTTTATTTCATGTCAATCGGTTCATAAATAAACAAGTTATATCAATTTAAAGAATCACGGCGTACATTTGTTAGGGTATTCTATCAGAGTACGTACACGCCTCGGGCCTGCGCGTCCGATCTTCGGAACTACTGGACGGATTTGAATGATTTTTTTTTATTGTACAGTTATTATATGGCTGGACAACATTCAGGCTATAATTTATCTTGGAAACTTGAACACCTGATGCAGAACCGAAACAGACCAGCTTAACTATAAGAGATACAAAAATGGTTCCAAAAATTGTTCCACGTGATGAGGATTTTCTGCTGAGAGAATAAATTTGCAGATCTGGAACACCTGATGGGGAACTCCAAGAGCCCAGCTACACCATAACACATATAGGAATGACGTCTTAGTAAAAGTTATTCGGTCTGATGGGCATTTCCTGTTGACTTATAAAAATCGAAGATCAGAAACATCTGATGTGGAAATCAAAGCTATCACTAATTTCACCTCCACGCGGTGAAGGCGGTAACAGTTTAGGACTGATTTTCGATGACGATGGTATATGATATACCATCGTCATCGTCATCGTCAAAAATAAATGGGAGTTTTGGCCAGTAGAGTCAAATTTTACCGTACCGTACGTTTAATTATACCGTATATCATTGAAAATTTGACTCTACTGGCCAAAACTCCCATTTATTTTTTTTAACGTGAAGAAATGCTCATGCATTCTGCACTACCACGGGGAGATAGTGCAGTTATGTGGGACTCTAACCCACTAAAACTCCACTGTGTCCTCCTCTGCCGCTTACGGCGGGAACATGGGCACGCGTTAGCACTCATCCGTGAACCCGCCGCGGCTGTCCGTCACCGGACCCTCCGCTGGGGAGTACTCCCCATCACCGGCGCACCAGAACACATAGCACGCCGTGACCACCCCAGGGACCAAACCAGCACATGGGCGCCAGACGATCCCGTGTCTGGGCACCCTTGGTAGGGGAGCAGTCACTTAGATTTTAATTGATCAGGTATCTTCATAATAAAACTATAACCATGCCTAGAAAGAGGTCAAATCTTTCCCAATGTTCCAAAGGAGCTAAAAGATTGAGGATCATAAGATCCCAAGAATCTACCGAAGAGCGTCAGGAGAGACTTGAAGCTGTTTGAGAACATCAGGCTGCAACTCGCTCCGTGGAAACCTCTTCGGATCGCGAAGCACGCCTGCGTTCTCAGCGTATTTACGCATCTACATCCAGGTCTCTAGAGACCAGTGCAGAATATGATGCGCGACTGACCGCTGATACGGTGAGATTATCATACATTGTTCCGAACACGCACACAACAAAATATTCATAATCAGAAAGTGAGAAAGAAAGAATTGCTGGAGTACGGCATGAAGAGACAGATTAAGAAGAGCGCAACGAACGTTTGAATTCTGATCGACTTCGACATTCTCTGAACAGAATGTCGATATTATCTGAAGAATCGGATGTGTCTCAAGATATAGCCGTAGGGCATGGCGACCTTCCTTATGGGTTGATAAGGAACGGAGTGCATTTACGTATACTCCTATGATTGACTACGCCACATATTCCGCCATCAGAGGTATGGTTGAAAATTGTACATTTTGTGAAGCTGTTAAATAGCAAAAAGAAACAAACTGTATGTGTTGCTCAGGTGGGAAAGTACATATTGAAATATTACAAAATCCTCCAGAAATATTAAGATGACTGCTAATCGGTGACCATCACAGTCAAAACATTTCTTGGACAATATACGTTCGTACAATAATGCCTTTCAAATGACATCTTTTGTTGCGAAACAGATTTCAGAAGGCCCATTTATGCCAACATTCAAAGTGCAAGGTCAAGTTTACCACCCTATTGGTTCATTATTGCCTGAAAATGACGTCTCGAATCGTCTCGCGCATCCCGTTGTTATCCAGTCCCCGGGTTCTTAGAATTCGACATCAGACGTTTCAGATCTTCGATTTTGACGACCCCGTTGTCGCTGGCATAAGCAGCAGGATCCGCGTACGAAGTCGCAGGCAGAAGCTAGTATTCAATATAACTCTACTCTTTAATCTAGTAAATATTCAGAGCTAAGGCAATTACCTCCTTTGGCAAGTAAAAGTACTTAACACTAGCAATTTATTACAGCCCCATTGAGTCCTTAATCAGATAAAGGAAAACCAAAAATTTGGGACATTACACCCAATCCGTGAGGGCCAAACGATTTTTATCCGTAACGACTTTCGATTCATTTAGTCGCAAAATTGACTTGGCACGCCCTCTCGATTTTACTTTATTATTTACCATTTTCATTTAGCCCACTTGGGCATTACGTCGTTACAAAGTTAATTTTACGCTTAAATTGGCACATTTGGTTCTGTAGCAGTACGTGAATTTAGGTTTTTTATGCGCAAATCTTTTTGCGTAGCCCAAAAGTTTTGGGCATTATTTTTTTTAAATACGGCACCCAGTTCGGTTACTCGCTTATTTATTTTGTAGGTACAGCCTTGCCTGAAATTTCATTTTTAATTATGAATGGAGATTTTTTGTTTGCCGCGGTTGGTACGGGCGAGCTTTTGAATTTTTGAATCAACTTCTGCGACTTTTTCTTTGCAAGGCCTAGCATTATGAATCTCATGTACCTAACATACGGTGCATTTTATTACGCCCTCTGTGTACCCTGAAGTCGTCAACTATGCCTATAACTTCCTTTATTTTACAAAGTATACTTAAAACAAACTAAACACAACACCAACAAGCCAGATGTGCACTCAAAAACATATTTAGACAACCGATTAATTACAGCCAAACAGAATAACAATAAAATTCGCCAAACAGACAGTCAACACGAAAAACTCCACCGAGTTAATTAATACAATTACCGAACTGTTGTAACGCGATAAAATAATCTCGGGGTTTGCGACGTGTGCCGGCAATTTGTCAATTACGACAAACGACGGCAAGAGGAAATCCCTGGAGGTACGGATAACGCACGGCTGGGACGATGCCGATGCGACATTGTTTTGGAAACGTTGCGGTGAACGTTTTTTGATGGAAAATTGTGAGGGAACTGTCGGTAGGCACGTAGGTCTTTTAAGCTACTTTTCATTGGTGATATGAATGTAGTGACATTATTTTGAATACGATACATACTCACATAATTAGGTGACTTACTTTATTCGGTGATGTGTGCTTGAGCCCTGAGGGGCAATTCTTGTAATTTTAAGAACGTTCACAGGCTGATCTAAGTCTGAATTTGTCAAACATGTTTTTGACATTTACTGTCGCTGAAATGAGATTGCGACTAGATTTTAAACGTTTTTAATTACGAAAATTGGACTTCTGGTATGCAGTAAAGTGAGTGCTTTTGAAATAGTAAAATGCAACTACACCTTTCAGTAATAACATCCAAATGTAGGTATTAAACATTCAGTGATAAGTATGTATGTCCAATTCATGGCGATACTTTTGGACTAAATATGTTTAGTTATATACGTAAACAAACCTCTGAAAGTTACTAACATATTATTAAAATCGTGCTAGCTCCCAGCCGGCATAACTTTGCTACTTTAATCAAAATATTCCGGTTGACTCAACTGTTTTCAAACTCGCAGTCAACATAAAATATCTACACGAAGCATGGTCCTTTGTCCGTTCTATCGAATTCATACAATTTTCATGCTGTTACGGGTATGAAAGAAAAACTGACTCGGCAGTCAACTACTTGTGGTTCCGTACATTTTTAACCCCCGACGCAAAAACGACGGGGTGTTATAAGTTTGACGTGTCTGTGTGTGTGGGTGTCTGTCTGTGGCATCGTAGCTCCCGAACGGATGAACCGATTTTGATTTAGTTTTTTTTGTTTAAAAGGTGAATTAATCGGAAGTGTTCTTAGCTATGTTTGATGAAAATTGGTCCAAGATGGCCGCCGCCACAAAATGGCGGATTATATATTTTTTCACAACTCCCTCATTAGGGGTACCAAATGAAAGGGCTTGAATAGTAGAATACTATACACTATGATAAATTTCAAATCCAAGATGGCCGGCACCACAAAGTGGCGAATTACATTTTTTTTCACAAATTCCTCATTAGGGGTATCAAATGAAAGGGCTTGACTAGTAGAATACTATACACTATTACAAATTGCAAATCCAAGATGGCCGCCACCACAAAATATAGAATTACAATTTATTTATTTTTTTCACAACTCCTTCAATATAGGTATTAAATGGGTCAATGTACAGACGCCAGCACATCAAGTTACTACAATCTGTCAGATTTCTTTAATAGATTTTCGACTTTATTGCTAAAGCATAAGGTTCAAGGTTGATTGGGAAAATCTGACAGTTTTGGGTAGGTTGACCTGCTGGCGTCTGTACACTATATTGAAAGAGAATGAGGAATAGTAACCGCTTAGGTGAGAGCGTCCCCGATTCTGCCTCGTGTGCACATCCGCTTTTTGACCCAGTCCTGATCTAGACCCGGAAAAAATTGTGACAGCAAGCACGTTCCACGCCTCAGTATTTTATTTTTCGTAATTTTGTCTAAATCTCTCAATGATTTCAAATCCAAGATGGCCGCCACAACAAAGTGGCGAATTACATTTTTTTTTTCTCAACTCCCTCGATATGGATATCAAATGAAAGGGCTTGACTAGTAGAATACTATACACCTTTAAAAATTTCAAATCCAAGATGGCCGCCACCACAAAATGGCGAATTACATTTTTTTTTTCACAACTCCTTCAATATAGGTATCAAATGCAAGGGCTTGACAAGTAGAATAATGTACACTATACTTATTGAAAGGGAATGAGGAATATTAACTACATCGAAATGAAAACTAAAAACTTGAAAAATATAATCAAACAAAAAAAATCTGTTTAGTCTTAAAAATTATTCTTCAACTTTGACGGATAAAAAACCTGATTAAACACCAAATTACCAGAATCTTAAAACGGAAGAAAATAAAAGAAATGAAATACAAAAATTAAGGAGTCCCTACAAAAAGCATGAAATAAAAAATTAAATTAAAAATTTAAAAAACCCCCGACAAAAATAAAATTAAGGAATCCCTACAAAAAGCATGAAATAAAAAAATCTTATGGAAGTCGGGGGACCTCAGAATAGAAGCTGTTCCACATGCAGAACGGTCCCCCGACTTCCATAAGATTTTTTTATTTCATGCTTTTTGTAGGGATTCCTTAATTTTATTTTTGTCGGGGGTTTTTTAAATTTTTAATTTAATTTTTTTTACGAATGGAATTATCCTACTTAACAAACGTATTTCTACATCAGATAGTGTCGCAGTCCCATTTTATAAACTAGATCTGAAATACCTAATAACTATGAAATACTTGTATGAAAGTTGAATAACTAAAGGAAGAACTAGAAAAATGATAATAATATAATAAAACAAAAAAAAAACTATTTAGTCTTAAAAATTATTCTTCAACTTTATATTAATAATAATTATTTTTTGACGGATAAAAAACCTAATTAAACACCAAATTTCCTGAATCTTAAAACGCAAGAAACTAGAAGAAATTAAATAAAAAAATTAAGGAGTGCCTACAAAAAGCATAAAATGAAAAATTCTTTAAGTCGGGGGTTTTTAAATTATTTTATCCTTTTCCAATTACTTACATTTAATTTTATTATTATATTGTGTCGGGGGTTTTTTAAATTTTTAATTATTTTAATGTTAAAGTCAGGTGAGAATATGAACTCAAAGGTAATGGCTGTGGCAATAGGGAATGTTGCCACAAACATAATAAAATGAAAAAGATCTAAAAACTCGAAGGTAAAATCCTACGAGTTTTTAGATATTCTTCATTTAAGTCTAAAAGTATGTTTTTTAAGTTTTATTTTGATTTGCTTTTGATTCTTAAATTATACAAACTAACGTCATCCTATAATTTAGTTTTCATAAACCAAACGAAAGTGACGGTTTCACAGAACTATTCTTTAAAGGATCACTATAATAATCTTGTTAACTCAAAGCCACACAACAAAGCATTGTTTATTAGTTTACCTCAAAATTACACATAGGTAATAATAATATAATCTGTATCTAACAACACTATTTATTATCATGAAAACGTCAAAACAGACATGAATCGGAACTTTTACCTCGTGTCCTAATATAAGCGATCGACGCGCGAATACGCGATCATTTGTCACTCATTTATTCGGAAAACCCGAATGTGCCCTTTGTAGGTGCAACGACAATAGTCAAAAAGTCTTAATGATAATAGTAAATCATTTATTTGCATCAAACATGGTATACAATGGTGTTAAATTTATTTAGAATGGCACAAACATGTTTAGCATAAAACATAGCATGCCAACTTAAAGGGGCTTTTTTTTTTTTGCGGATGGGTAATCATCAAATGACCCCTCCCGTTCTGGGTGGAGCGGAAGAGAGTGTCAGACTCTTACTGACTAAAACCCACCCGTGTTCCTTCCTTAGCCCTTTATGTTCCGGGCCAGCGGTAACCCTTTCGGACAATCCCGCTGACCCAGCAGGACTTAAAGGGGCTTACTATAAAAACTTAAGCACTTGTTCAACTTGTCAGTGTTACGGCAAAGTCCATATAATTATGTAGTATTTATACGGTGTTTAGCCTAAACAACTGATAAACATTATTTTGTGGTAGTAAGATAAGGGTTTAGCAAAATATTACGGGCATTAACATTTTTATCCATTTAATTTTTTTAAACTATCGTAATTACTACAAATGAACGCAACGATTGCGTGTTTGGGCGACGATCGCTTATATTAGGACACAACCTGATGAAAAACGAGATGAATAAATACTACTATAACGTAGTATTAATTAATGAGACCCTACAAATTAATTACCATGTTAATTATTAATGTTTGTTCCACTTCCGATTCCTTTGTTAATGTTACTCTCACTGCGAACTGAATCGGTTATTGTTTTCATTATTTCATAGTCGACTTTACTTTTCCCATTATTCGCTCAGAAATTAGTGAGAAAATAATGAGAATAATAAAATAGAGAATATAACAATGGAATGGCATAAAAATATGTGACGTAGGTTTGTTTGAAAACGGATAATGGTAGGCAGAAGGGTGCAATGGGGGTTAAAAGGGGAACAACAGGAGGCACAAGGGGTGCAAAAGGGAACTCAATCCGAAAACTTTTGCAATTGGATATGTATTTCTTAATGACTGCTACGATTACGAATGTGTAATAGGTACCAGAGCTTGCAAAGGAGAGGTCGTTGCTATTAATATAACAGTCACTAAGCAACTAACTTCAGGATCATTTGAAGTGTATAAACAACTTAAATTGACTCAAATAAGAACAGAACTGATGGGTTGTAAACGTTCTAAATCCATATAAAATAATGTGAAAAATTTCGTTCGAATTTTATGGTCTTGCCAAGCTACCTCTTCTAAAATCATAAACTACACATACCTACAAAGCTAAAAATCTGCTTTTTTTCTTTTTCGTTTTTCCTACTACACAGCGTCTAGCGACCCAAGCGATAAATATTAGATAACCATATTGAGGATAACCATATTATTGAGGTCAAACGGAAGACTTTTTATTTTATCTACTTTGGAAAGGTGGGAAATTATGATGCTTATCACTTTAAAGTGACTTAAGACTGCCTTTATCTGCATTTCTTCAGATATTGGTCATTACTAAGCCTTTAATGTCAAGGAATTATAAACGAATCTTAAATGCTTGAGAAGTAGTAAACCGAGAATTTTACTGAAATATTTCTCTCATAAAATCTTATCCCTGACTAAAGTAAATGTTCACAGAAAGTCTTAGGCATAATACTGAGCTCCAACTTAATAATAATAGGAGTCATTAAACAAAATAGACTGCCCAGATGAAGCAGAAGTGGGGCTTAAAGCAATTTTCCGGCATTAAACGATTATAAATTCAGACTTAACATTCTGGAACGTTAACTGCGAGAGCGACTGAGGAAAATTTATTTAACGCAGAGAGTTCCCACAGTCCAACCGATCCATAACCAGGAGCACCTTCATACCCACATGCTGAATGCAAATGCCTTTCACTTAGTAAAGAGTAATAGCTCAGATAAGTAGCCCCTGACTTAGCACATTTACCGCCTTGATAATACCTCGAACCGATGTTTCTGTAACATCCATTTTACTAAGACCCACATCACTCTCGATGGTCCCCCCCTCTCTCCATCTGCTCTTTGATTCCGTATCCTGTTCAGAGGGGAGGGGGAGGTCTAGCTAAAATGGCAGTGTCCGAAGAGATGGTTAGAAATTATGGGCGAGCATTTGTCAAAGTCCTGCTTGCAGATTGTAACGAATAGTGTGTAAGTATGTTTCAATGGAAGTACGGTGTGTTGGGAGCCCTGACTGAAATGCAGTATGACTTTTTAAAATCGAAATGTTTGTGTACTTTGTTTGGGCGCCGTTTGTAACAGTGTACGGTGAAAGTTTTCCTTTAATTAAAACCACGAGTACGACTTTGCACACCCAGTCAAATTTTTGGTTTGCTGTAAGCAGCTTTCATCAACTACATGGGCATACTTGGTGAAACAACGTGAATATGTTTTTAACCTGTTTGTTAACATAAGTGAACTTTGGAAGTATTCATCTCTTGTTTCCCCGACCCAACCCGTCGTATCGCATCACCTGCCTGCGCTTTTTTTTTTTATTACTGAATGGGCCAGCTCTTGACCTCGATCACGCCTGATGGAAAGCGATGGATGAGGTCTGTGATGGAACGAGCGTGCCTAGAAGATGCCTAAGGCACTGGAACCCCGTATCGACGAAACAGCAGACTGCTTGACGCCGGACTCCGGTGGGAAGGTTACTTCGTTTTCGCTTAGCGTTCTTTCCGACTTTTTCTCTTCTCCGCGGCTCCTTGCGTGATGTTAAATAACCTCAAAAATTGAGCTATCAAACGCAAAAAATATTTTTTCAAATCCGCCCGGTATTTCCAGAGATTAGAGCGTTTAAACAAACAAACTCTTTAGCTTTATTATTAGTATAGATGACCTTTTAAAGATCAATGAAGGTCCCACGATCATCAATTAGAATTGTCGAGCTGATGGAGACAAACAAGCCTACATTATGTAACCTTAATAATATAACTGAACACTAAGCGCCGCACTCAAACTGCCAAGGTCAGCGCACGCATTTCAGACAACTAATTAAAAGTTTAAGTTGACGAGTAATAGCTTTTGTTTTTCCGCTCATGAATTCGTAACTTATAATAACAGCACATAATTAGCTCCAGAGTTGGCAGGATACGGTGTTATGGAGTTACGCAACTCTTGAATGATTAAATTTTGAATTTTAAAATGCGTTTTGAAACTACGCATCTTGGGAATTGTTGAGTTAGAATGTATGATTAAATTAAATGAATTGAGGAAAAGTATGGTGTTTATAAAACGTGTAAGTAGAAGGGTTTTCAGTTTAAGGTTGTTGGGACAACTTTGCCAAATTGGGTATCATTGCCTTCGTGAAACCCCGATGGGACAACGCAGGCCGTTCATTGGATATTGGATCCGAGTAGATTGAAATGATACCTTACTATAGCGGGACCCTTGAACTTGTTTCGGGAGATTCGCGAACTGAGATTGTTCTGTAAATGTACCAAAGATTTAGAAGAAATGCCAAGCGAGGGCAAAATGAACAAGTCTATTGCAATCTCTATATTCTCAATCTCTCTTCGCGTTGACCAAAGACTCACCAAATCTAGCTATAAGTCATTTAAATATGTAGCGCCAAATTAAAGCTGCCTAAGCATAAGCAACTGCAATACTATCTATATTTTTTTTAATTCAGGTATTTTTTTACGCTTAGGTGACGATGTCAATCCCATCGTGCTTTTACAAATAACAACTTACTCCCTAAACTAAATAAACTAGTAATTAAAAATGATTATCCACCATACACCGCAATTAAATTAACTACTAATTCACACAAAACTTAACTTATTGTCTTATAAAAAACATATAATATTCTTGCTGCTTTAGAAGTAGGGTTAGCTAAAATATTATGGAACATTCCAACATCCATTACCGATGTAGCGGTAAATACAACGCCACATGCGAACAACGCGCCATACTGACGTCACGCAAAATCCTGCATCACGCAAGCAGAGTTTACCGCGCAACTAGCATAACGGCCCGACATGAATCATCGAGCACTTGCCCACCAGAAACCAAACCTGGCTGGTAGGAGGATCCTCCCTTTTCTATAGAGTATGAGTGAAGTTCCTCATACCACTATACCAACAATAAAATTTCAATGAGTTGAAAAGTACGTTCGTTGTGTTGGTATATCGGACACATTTCACAAACACATGCTGAGCATCCCTCTACTTTACTACATAATCATCTGCCTAGCTTTTTCCCAACTATGTTAGCGTCAGCTTCCAGTCTAACCGAATGCAGCTGAATACCTATTTTACATGAAGCGACTGTCTATCTGACCTCCACAACCCAGTTACTGGGTAATAAGATACCTCCAGATAAGACTGGTTGTCAGATTTTCGGGCTTCTGACTACCCGTAACGACTGTCAAAGATCCAAGAATGCCAGCCGGGACCAACGGCTTAACGTGCTTTCCGAAGCACGGAGGGGTCTCGGTATGTGAACATATTCACCCATCCACAGACCAATCGCGGCAAGCGTAGCTTAACCTGATCGATCAACCTGTCCGGCTGTTATTATTTAGCCACGGGCCCCTCTTTTACCACACTGCCACTACATAAATAAAATCTACAATTCTAGATCTTTAAGACAAGTGAAATACGATAGAATCAATACGATACCGACAATGTTAACTTTCAATACCGACAACGTTATCGGAGCATACTCGTAAAGCTCTTCGGGACAAAACCAATTGAGTACTAACTTCGTGTAGTGCAGTATATAGGTGTATTAGTAAGTAAGTATGTATGTATAAACGGGTGCTGACTTGCAGCTTCGGAATTGTAAAATAGAAATATGTATGGTGAATGTTCAGTTTATTGATATACCTACTAGCGATTCGCCCTTCCTTTTGCATGGGTGGACTGACGACATATCCAAACATCGTGATTTCTGTGCGTTAAATATTAATCTAAACTAAGAAAAGATTTGATTTTTTGTATGTTTGTTTGTAATGGATAATCTCAAAAAGTACTTAACGAAACGAAGGAAACGGAGCCAAATTCCACTCGTGTGAGTGCGTTTTGATTGAATTTGTATGTAAAAAATCACTCGCGTGGGTGCGTTATCGGCGCCCTGCTGCGTGATGTGGTGCAGTGTGAGAGTTGCCTACATTATCAGCAAGTAACGTGGGCTGTATTTTTTGGTATATTGACCACAATGCGCTAAGACAAGACTTACGTCACGACACTTCTTACGACTTCCACGCGAACGAAGGGGGCAGAAGCTAGTTATAGACATAAACCTTCCGGAACAAATCTATTTGATGGTAAAAACCAAAGCCATTACATAGTTTATAAGAACAACGCGGTCACACAGAAAGACACGAAAAACGACTTTAATTCATTATATGTATAGATATAGATTATGGAGTTTTATTGAGAACGTTGGGAAAGAGTTATCTTTTCTTTTAGATCTTTCGTCTGAGAAAAAGTGAGAGAATGTCAAAAATATGCAATGTTTTTGGGATGCATGAAGAAGCCCCCTCGTAAAGTGCTCGGCGCGTCCTGGACAGTCACACCCAACACCTTATTTGACTGGCTAATTCTTCTCTTGCGTGGTAGGGCTGACGCCCGCCTGGTTTGCGATCACCCTCCCACCGGAGTCCGGCGCCAAGCAGCCTGCTGTGTTTCGACGATGCGTGGAAGTTCCTGTGCGTTAGGCATCTTCTGGGCACGCTCGTTCCATCATAGACCTCATCCATCGCTTTTCATCAGGCGTGATCGAGGTCAAGAGCGAGCCCAATCAGCAATATTTTTTTAAAGCTGCTGAACTAGTATTCTTCGTCAACCGTATCGTTACTAACTTACTTAACTATAGGGATAGCTCACATACACACCATGTTAAGTAGACAACATGTCCTGGAATTAACGTACCTGCATTACCAAACACCCCAATTAGAATAATAGGTTATAATTATAATACATACACTGATTTTTTATTATTATGTATAAAACGTTGGTTTTTTTATTAAATTAGTTTGACTGATTGTGGGAGAAAATTGTGGTCACATTACAAATCTACATAATTTTATGCACATAGTCGCACGTGTCGCAACAAACCAAAATGGATGAAGTACCTACTATGCTAGATCTTTATATCTAGCGTAGTAGGTACTTCATCCATTTTGGTTGGTTTTGACAGTACAGCGGAAGTGTAACAGTATTTTACGTGGTTTTAATTATTTTTGGGATAAAAAATTGCCTAGGATTAAAAATGACAAAAAATCGATTCAGTAATCGACTTTCATGATGTGCATTAATTCAGTTACAGCAAAATGCATAGTAGCAAGCTAATAGTAATACGTACACTTCAATATAACCATACATAGGGATTATTTTAAACTGAGCAGAGACTAAAATAGCTGCCTCATGTAGCCATCCCCTTACGGAATACAGTCGTGACGTGTTATCTAAAAGCAAAGAACCTCCGACTCACTTACTCGTCATCTCCGGAACTATAAGCCTACATGCTTCAAATTAGGCACGTTTGTTTGCCTTTGCCACTGGGATAGGTTAGTTAGGGAACAGAAAACTATTTTTTTTTGTAATTCCGCCCGTTTCTACGACAAACGATTGAAGTCAAGTAGGTGTTAAAATTTTAATAAAAAAAATACAGGGTGTAAAAAGACCCATCACATAGCGCCTTGACAACACTGATCTAGTGCGAAGACTGATAAAAAAGTAATTTAAAAAAAAACGACTTCAAAAAGAAATTAACTCAAAATTATGAAATAACTTTAATTTCGGAAGTCGCTATCAAAAAACTAAAACTAAAATAAAGATCCCACGACACACAGATTAAATTTTTTTTTTATTACTTTTTTATTTCGTAATTTTTTTTTAGTCTTAAGTAAAAACTGTAATATTTGTTTGTATTAAGTAATAGTAATAATTTTGTTGTAAATATTGCACTAGAATTTGACCAAGGTTTTGAGATGTTTTCCCTTTGACACTACACCCGTAGCTCGTATCAATAAGCCAGGCCGTCACACTTACACGTATTAGTCCATGTCTTGAAAATTACCGAATCGATTTTGATGAAACTTGCACTGTTCCCTAAGTTGAAGTAAATGTAAGTCATTAAAAAAATGGTCACTATCCGATTAATAGTTGCGGAGAAATGCGTGGACATACCTACATACATACATCTATACAATTTTGTATATTTGTTTGGAAGCTCTAATAGATTGTCATATGTGAATATAACGCAGTTCCAATAATATTACATACATACGTGGCGAATTGATAACCTCCTTTGTTTTGAAGTCGGTAATGAGGTCTGTTAAGAGGGTAACACCTTTTGAGTTATTTAAGTGCTGTGTGAGTGAACTTTAAATTAGATGCGCTACTGCGCCAGTGCTTTAAGTGCTGACTATTATACAGAACACGTGTATCAAGTGTCTTCCCCTTAATATAACTTTAATAAGAAAGTCGATATTGGGTGATTTCTTAATATTATAGTAACTTAGCTTAACTAACTTAGTAAGACTAATTGGCTAGACTGTAATGTGAATAAAGTACCACCGACTGTGATACTTTATAATTTAAAACAAAACATTGCACTAGACTACGCATTCTGTATAACAAACTAAGTAACGTTGCACAAAAATAATTGCTGGGAAACGACTTTTATTTTTGGTGTAAAAATTTGCTGCTTGCGACAGTGCGCAATGTAACGCACACAAAACATTTTGCTTGTGCATGCAACGCTACAGGGGTTTTGGGCGTATTTAAAGTTGTGTTAAAACATTAAAAACTTGTTTTCGTAAAAAGAAGTCAGTTAAAGTTTAATTTTTGACCTTCGATATCACCGATTTCCAGGTATGGTTCAGTACAAAAAAAAAATTACAATTACGGGGAGTACAAGTGACTCTCGACTTCATTATGTGTCTTTTTACACCCGTTGTATAAAGTATGACATTCGGTCCAGATATTTGACATCTCAAGCACGAGAGTTGGGTTTGGCTCTACCAATTACTAAAGTGACTTGTTTATGGGTGACCTTTCATTTAATATACTTCCTTCCTTACTTCCCTTAGGAAGTAAAGCCAGTGATGTCACATCACTGACTCGACTCACTGACTGGTGTGTGTGATATTACTGGCCAAAGGTAAGAGTAAGCATTCTAAGAGAACATGAACTTATAATATTATTCTGAAATCGTTTACTATCTGTGTAAGCGTGGTGATTAGTGCTCCTTACTTTCCCGCTTAAAAAGAGGTTCAACCTTGCAGTGGGGCAATTTCAAACTGGAATAACTTTAAATAAAATAAACACACTGAAACACCATTTAACTGCTCCGCTGTGCCACACAATCAACTACAAATCCCAATTCAATAAGTAAATTAAAAGAAAATTACCCATATTAAATTCCCATTCAATTTTCCGCAACATTTTGTTTTTAAACTGTTCAACTACACGCATACGTCATTGAGCGTCGTAAAGCTATAACCACACTGTACTGTAAGCCGCTTAAGTACATACTTGAGTGAAATGTACGGAATTAAATCGTAAAATACGCTAACATTGTGTTTTGGCGTAGTTATTACGTGTGGTTATAGAGATTCGGGTATAGAAAGTGATTATAAATTATTTGTCGCATCCAAAAAGTATGCGGTCCGGGGAACGAAGTTTCTTATGCGATACTCGCACGCACACACTCATATATATTAGAAAGAGGCAGAGAGAGGGAAAGTGTCACAGAGTGTGACAGAGCCATCTAGTATAAGTTTTTAGAAGCTCTCATGAAGTTGTAGCTATCTTGGATTTTCATTTTGAGCTCACTCTATCGGCTTTAGCACCCTCGAAAACTATGAAAACTATCTCTCTCTCTATCTTTTCCTATTATAAATGAAAGAAAAAACACAGAGAGAGAGAGAAAGTCGCATTACGCGTTTTCGTTACGTGACGATTTCTACCAGTTAACTCCTACCGCAAGCTGCGTTAAAGATCTTTGTTCCAACTAACAACTAAATACATTATTCGAATCTTTGAGTGGCTCGGATCCATGTCTAATATTTAAAAAATAATAGTAAAGTTTTACTTTACTAGCTCATTAATTTTGGGTAAGACAATGTTTAAATAATAAGGTTAACGAAGTCATGTTTCTTAAGTTAGCTCTAGAGTTTCTCAGTTTACATAATTAAACTTATAAAAGGCGAAATTTCTTTAAGCAAATTCAAAGTAAAAATTAAACTCCTCAGAAAGTTCTTATCGCACCTAAAATTAATGTTGTTAAATTTTATTTCATCTAAAATTCAGCACACGAAAAATAAATTAAAGTTGTGAATGAGACTAATACAAACTTAGTTTATTTATTCAAAACCTAAGTAAATAAAGTTAAGATGATAAAAATTGCTACCATACTTATTACCTACTTGGGATTATCTGAGCAAAAACAGCCAAAGCAGGTATTTCTGTAGAAGCATATTTGTACGTCTACGTCGGAATATGTGCTTTTAATTTAACAATCATGTCAAGAAGTCTGTCAGACTGTCACCTAGTTTAAACATTAAAACCACTCCGCACACTATGCGACTAGCTGCAACGACAGGCTGCGGTCGACAATTTTCATATATTTTATTCAAAGACACTATTGGCGTCGAGTTGCAGATTCGTAACGACAGGCTAGGGGAGTCGCACGCTCTCGCTACTTGTCACAGCGTCTGGATGCAAGTTTCGCGTGGACACCCGATGACAGTTGCATGCGTCAGGTCAGGGTCTTGTCGTTGAGCTAATGCAGCCGCATGTCGCATAGTGTGCAGGTTTTACGGTAATTGACACAAGAAATTGCCATCTCCTGATAGCAACAACTTGCCATCAGAACAACTAATAACATCACAGGAAATATGAGTAAAGTTGTTCCGGATGGGCCTTGGGAGTGTCAGTCGACGGTACACGAATAGTGGAATACATTTACATTGTTTGTGAACAGCGTGATTTATTTATTTCTTAGTGTTACGTAACTACGTGGAATGTGAGGAGATTGTTTAGAAACGTGGGCTGTGTTGTGGTGGAATTGTCTAATGACATGTAGAAACGGCGCAATCTATCAAATATCATGTTACCTACTCATCGAGTATTTCGGGACCTTGCCAAGCGGTTGGTCGAATCTTCACTTAACCAAAGGGCTGGCTTATTTTTAGGCCAATGAATCAGCATTGCCATTCAACGTCGCTATGCTGCCAGTCTTTTAGCCACTTTTCCCATGAGCAATGAGCTCAACTTCTTTTTATATACGTCTACAATAATCTCATCATTCTGTCAACTTCTCATTAACGTAAACTTTTATAATAATAATTAATGGTTGATACCTAGCGTCAATGAATCAAAAGCATGAATAATCATCTTTTGAAAAGTATCAATGGGTGAGTGGCTGTGATGTACCAGTCACTTATGTCTTTAGACAGGAATACAACAAAATATTTTTTATTCAAATCAAATCAAACAGTTTATTTGTGATACACAGGATTGATAAAAGGTATTGATAAAAAGAATCAACAAAGGGATTAAGAAGATGGGATCTGAGTGGTTTCATTTTACTTTTGTAAATAATATTCACACACCTAACCTTCATAAAAAATATAACCCTCCTTTTGGGCTTCGCCGCAGTCGGGTAAAAAAACACAAAATGAAATTGAGACGTGAACAAGAGTTTTTACAACTATACCCAACCCGCACAAACTACAGAAGGAAAACTATCGTGTATGAAGGAACTAAAATATTTAATAAGTTACCGAGAGACATCAAAGAATCTAAATCCAAAGCCACTTTTAAAAAGCTACTTAAACAATTTATAATAAAAAATTCACATTCCCTACAATAGTGTCGAGCCACATCCAGTTACCGTTTATCTATGTTACATGGATTTGGATACTTGTTCACGTGTATCGAACGAACTTTTTGTCTATAATGATTTGTAATCTACCCTCAAAACATTTTTATATAATCAATGTCTAATTTTTGTAATACCCCAACGTTTTTGATATTTTTAAGTGTTTAGTTTGAATATTCTCATGTAAGTGAATTTTTGTAATTCTTATGAGAATAAAATGATCTTAAACCGCAATAATATTCAGTCTTTTAATTAAAAGACTGAATACTATGATTTATTAAGAGATATCTCATGGAATACCAAAGCTGGGGATAAAAATTCTTCTTCACATTCTTTTTAAAAATGTTATTAGTTTCGCATGACGAGCACTGACCGTTAAATCGGAAAACGCTTAGTTGGACGCTTTCATAGATTTAATAGATTATACTGGCATTCTGGATGAAAATTAATCTGATTTAAAGATATATAGGTAAGCTAACTAATTTTTAGTCAAGCTTAGCTTATCAGGCCTAACTAATGAGACACAATAAATTATTATTTGTTA
The DNA here is from genome assembly GCA_948474745.1 of Oligia latruncula. NCBI lineage: Eukaryota > Metazoa > Arthropoda > Insecta > Lepidoptera > Noctuidae > Oligia > Oligia latruncula. Next base: position 21,064,395 of record OX419685.1, read on the forward strand.
CGTTAACTTCGGGGGGGAGAGCAATTAATAAGCTATAAAGCCTACTGTAGGGTGAGTCGCACATGGGTGGCTGGTGGCGTCCACCAGCGACAGCAATACTTAACACCGCAGCAAGAGGCGACAGCAACCAGTAGTTGTGGCCGGTGGTTCATGTGTGTCTGGATTTGATTTATTCCGATCTGGGGGCCTAAAAAGGCCACTTTGGAGAATCATAAAAGGATAACATTATGAATAATAATATAGCGAAGACAGTCCGTGTTTTTCTTTTCTTCGCTGCGTTACGTAGGTATAATCAAAGATATTGGGATTGGATTGATTGGTATTTGATACGATTAACTTAACAGTTAACTGTCCATTATGTCATCTTTTTATGATTCTGCCCAAGTAGCTAACTTTTTAGGCCCCCACATCCCCTGAACACCCCCCCTCCCCCCCTGAATCCCCTGCTATTCTTCTGTTTTAATCTCTGTTTTACCTACATGAAACAAAAGACGGCCACTTTGGTAGGTTGGTAGTTAAAATTATAAAAATAATAAGCCACATAAGCCTTACTCCTAACTCCAGGGACACGATTGCAACAAGTTGAGTTACCAAGATATAATGATACCCGAACTCTGTGTCGGAAACTTTCGGCTCGGGCCCCTACTTCGCTACTTTGCAAATTTAAGCAGCAATACTTGTAATGTATGTGCTTTGCAACTCCCTACAGTACTCCAAGCAGGGAAATAAATTTCACAAAAGTTTTTTGCTTAGTTTGCAGTTTTACTCTGTAATGGGATGGAGCAAGTTATAGTGTTTAAGTTGTCTGCTTTTGCATCTCTGTGTTCTTTAAAGTTGGGAGCAAGTACTTAATAAAAAGAAAAAGGCTATGGAGGTAATATTAGTCTGATATTATCCTGAGGGCAAGCCAAGCACCTCTTCATAGACAGAGAAGGCACGAGCTTTGTTTATCTAATTCTGGCCGTTGATTACAGAAGCAAAAGACGGATTCATGATATACGATATAGGTGATGTCTCATCGCGATGTTTTCTTTCAAATTCAGTTAGTGATTTCTAAAAAATAACTTGAAGAAGAACACAAAAAAAAACAGTGGCACTCCAAGAGTGCCGACAGAAGTGAAAACTTGAAAAAACATAGTAATTTTATAAATATGTTTTAAGGTCATTCTTCCCAGAGAAGAAATACCGCGCGTTGATGTCTTTTTATTGGCCAAAACTTAAAACAGATGTGTCGGTTACGGTAACAGTGTCGCGAATGGTTTTGTTCCATCTCAAAAAATGCCCAACGCGCCTAAAGAAGTTTTCACTTCCAAAACATTGTCACAATTTAGAATATTTAGCCGGAAAACTATTATCTTTCTAGCCTGTAGTCCCACTGCTGGGCAAAGGCCTCCCTCTCCCTTTGTCACACAATTATGTCTTTTGCGAGTCCCTTCGGTAGAAGCCAAGCTCGGCCCGCCATCTTCGTCTCGGCCTGCCGCGGTGGCGTCATGCTATAAAAAATAAATTTTCGGTTAAAAAGACCTTACATTAGAAAAATGTTTCGTAGGAGTGGCATCATCAACAATCCCAATTAATTTGGTGGCAACTCAACATGTCTTTTTCTTCTATACTCATTGTCCGTCATTTTAGTAGTTTATCCATTCTAGGGTGTAACAAAAAAAAAGTACTTTTAAATCAAACTGAATTCTAAAAACGCTAAAAATTAATAGACCAAGCATTTAAATTAATATAAAGCTCTTTCTAGCCCATAACGTGCAATTATTACAGTAGTAATTAAATCCTACTTATAATTAATAAATTTTCAGCTGATTACTTAACATAAGTACAAGCTTATGATTATTGTGCCGTGACGTAGATCTGATAGCCGAGGAGTTCTACCGGCCTTATTACTTCGTTGCCATGTAGATGAAAGATTATAAGAAAAACACGACAGCCATAAATACACCGAATATACTTGTATACTTTTATTTATGAATAAATAGGACACGCTAGAACGTAGTTAGGAGATTTTCAAGAATGTAATAAGACAGATATAATTATTTATAAAAATTATTATGATCGAACGGGCCTCTGCGACTTGGCTTCAGCTAGGGATGAAACGATAAGAGTAAATACAAGTACTTAGTCGATACTTTTCTTTCGATACCACGTATTTTTGGCATTGATACTTAACTCAGTAACAAGTACATAGTATCGTCAAGTAAGTACTTGTATCGGTACTAGGTCGGTCACCCACCACTGATAAGTGATTACTTGTCAAAAATAAACTCGTGTGCACAAGAGATTATTTGCTCTATGGTAGAAGTCCAGTTTGAATTTGTTTCGAACCCATCTTTTCTACTGCTCAATTGGCAACCTTTCTCGTAGATAGAATAGACGTAGACGCCATTATGATGATTTTGATTTGTTTGTGATTTCCGTAATTTTATCGAATGATTGAATTATGAGGTGTGGCTATATTTTACAAAAAAAAAATAACCACGTGCGCATAATGCTTCAAAAACTTTAATTAATTTTAATAAATTCTTAGAACATGCACTTACTGTCTTATTTGCCTCTAAATACTTCGTATGAAAAAACTGTCCCATATAAGTAAGCTTCGATACTTTTCATTCGATACCGAGTAGGTATAGATATCTTATGACCGATACGGTATCGAGTAAAAGTATCGATACCTACATGGTATCCTTTTGGATCATCTCTAGCTTCGGCCCCTCGTACGCCTTCCAAAGGCCCGGGACCCTAGGTTCCCGAGAAATGTAAAAAAAAATACATAAAAAAGTACACAAACACAGGATAACACTTAATTTAGGCGTGCAAATAGCCTAGTACAAAATAAATGTTCATTGACTTCCATGCTAGGAAAAGCCTGCAGTGTTGCATTGCTCATCCATCCGTCAACTAAGGATTATAATAGTTACTTATCTACATATTATGGCAATGTGCACTTTGTAAAAAAAATAACTAGACTAATACAATTTGTACTTTATGTTGAGTGCTTGTGGCATAATTAATCCTTTAGGATATTGTAAACAATGAATATCAATAATTTACAATTTAAGTTTGTACACCGCCACATGCGAACTACGTTTTATACTGACGTCACGCAAAATCCTGCATCGCGCAAGCAGAGTTTACCGCGCAACTAGCATATATACGACGTCCTAACATCAATCGTCGGGCAGTTGCCCACCAAACACAACACCCGTCTCATCGGAGGATCCTCCCTTTTCTATAGAGTATGAGTGAACTTTACACCCTATTCCTCACTCTATACTGGTGAGCCCGACGTGATACGTCAGCGCAGCCATGTCATATCATCATTTTTATGTGCATCATTCTTCGATCAATAACAGTACTATTGATCGAAGGCATCATTAAACGCCTGTTTTTGCCAAAGTTCAGATTCTATCAAAGATGAAGTTAAGAATAAACTTAAGTAGTTAATGTTGTTAGATGTCAGCATCGAGGAGCCCTTAGGGCCGAAGCCTGCCGGGTCAGCGGGATTGTCCGAAAGGGTTACCGCTGGCCCGGAACATAAAGGGCTAAGGAAGGAACACGGTTGGGTTTTACTCAGTAAGAGTCTGACACTCCCTTCCGCTCCACCGAGAGCGGGAGGGGTCATTTGATGATTTCCCATCCACAAAAAAAAGTAGTTAATGTTTTATTGCTGTTTTAATTAAAATCCGAAACACGATCAACCCCTTGTCAAGGTAATAATTGTATTTTAAAACGACGATCTTCAATTGAAATTTAAACATTTAATCATTTCACTTCTGTATTTTCGAGTATCCATTCATTCCACTCCATCCGATTCTAAACCCTATAATTAACACTGTCCAAAACAAAAGGATGGAAAACAAAACCGTTTCAAAGGGGGTACTTCAACAATGTCTCTTTTTCCAATTTTTCGAAACTTCCCTTAACAATTAGTCTCCCAAAGCGTATCTCCGGCGGAATCCTTTCAATCGGTTTCCGATTGTTGCGTTGAATTACTGCAAATAGAAGAATCCTTGAACAAAACAAAGATATAAACCTTTTGTACGCAGGGTTTTATCTATCGGACGAAACCAATTAAAGGCTGGGAACTACATTTGTTGAATACATCTCTGGAGGGTCACTAACCCTTTGTGTGTTTGTTCATTCACAATTGTTCGATGACAATAGTTACCCGGTTTAATAAGGATAAAAATGGTACGATTCATATCGCATGATAAAAGCCTCTTTCATAGATAAAAGGAGCTTGTTTACTGCATATAATGATTTCTCTACGACATATAAGAATGATTCAATACTCAATCATTTATTCCACGATGTGTACTTGGGTGGTAACTTAAAATTTTAATGTCGGGCACAGCAAAATAATAGGAAAGAGTAAGTACTTACCAGTCTTCTGGCTCGTGACTAAGAAATAATAGCCGCATGGGTCGATCGATCCGGTTAAGCTACGCTTGACGCGGTCGGTCCGTGAATGGATGACCATCTTTAAATACCAAGACCCCTCAGTGCTTTGGAAAGCACGTTAAGGTGTCGCTTCCGGCTGTCATACGTGGATCTTTGACAGTCGTTAGGGGTCGTCAGATGCCCGAAAATATGACAACAAGACTGGTTGTTCAAGGGGTATGGATAAAATACTGGTATTCAGATGCATCCGGTTAGATTCCAGTCTAACCGGATGCATCTGAATACCCGACCGACCCCAAAAATAATTGGGAAAAGGCTAGCCATTGGAATTTTCAAATAAATATTTCTGTATTCATTATTATTTCGATTATCTGTATAGGGTTATTGGTAAAACATTAAAAACTTCTTAAGAGGTCATTGTACTCATCATTAAGAACAACTTTTACTATAGGACCAAACCTGAAATCGCGAAATAAATATCAGCTGTTCCTTACATTTATGTTCGTATAACTCGTCAAAATGTAGGGAACAGAAAGAAAGAAAGAAACAGCTGATTTTTGTTTTTACACTATGAAAGGGTTTTTCGAAATTCCACCCTTAAGAGGGTGAATGGGGTAGGGAAAATTTCATGCGGACTAAATCGTGGGCAGAAGTGGGATTTTCTTTTTAACAAACGTTACTTAACGTTATTTTTTTATTCATGCTGTAATACCTATTATAAAATTAGGACATCGTCATTGTGCCAATTGCACTTACGTCACTTTTGAACTACCAGACAATTATCCTGAACTCCACCTTTAATGTTTAGAACAAACATCGTCGACTCGACACAAATAAAAGGTAGCAGAAAAGAAAGGAATGGAGATGTTTAAAATCAATGAGAAACAATACAGATATATAAGTTACTGTTGTCTTCGATATTATTAATGCCGAACCAGCGAGATGAGTTCTTTAGGGTTCTGCGCGCAGAATAACAGATTGGTTTCCTACATCAGATTCAAAATAATTGGTATTCAGAAGTCTCATTCAATGCAAAACTCAAAAACGACACAAAATGTCGCTATGTCCATTAATAGGTCCAGAGGTGGTCAGACGAAGACAAAAAGACCTGTTGCGACGACCCTAAATACCATAACCATAATCAGCCTATAATGTTCCCACTGCTGGGACACAGGCCTCCTCTCGGTGAGAGGGAGTGGGCCGTAATCCACCACGCGGGCCCAGTGCGGATTGGCAGATGTCACATGTCTTCGAATTTTTGGTTCTAGGACATGGACGGTTTTCTCACGATGTTTTCCTTCACCGTTTTGAGAGCAGTGGTGATGAAATAATTTACACAAAGTAAAGCGCCTGTCTGGGTTCGAACCTACGACCTACAACTCGTAAGTCGCGGCCGTTACCACTTGGCCACCACTGCTCTCAAAGAGTGTGACCCTAAATAACTTGTGACAAAGTATGATGACGAAGTGATCAGATGAAACAGCTTCAAAATTCTGTCATAGACTACATGTGCCTTGGACTGACTGCAACAAAGAACTATAAAACCAATATTGATACGATGAAACTGAACTGAGGATGTTATTAAGGGGCCGGCAGAGCATGCGTACTTCATACAAACGTAATACCAAAATAATTTTTAAATCAAACATATGCTTAATGTAGTGTGTATTTATTCCGATTGTATTATATAATATCTAGATATTCTATTCCCTAATATATATTTTGAAAGGACACTGATATAAAGACGAGATATGAAGAATTTCAAATTTCTAGGTATAGAAAACTTATTTTTCTAATAACTCGTCTCCCCTTAACACAATCAAAGAAGATGTTTTAGTTTTCACTATCGAGGTCACATGTTAGCTTTAGGTAAGAAGTGAACCTTCTGTCATTCTCCATCGTCGTGGCACTGCTCTATAAAAATTGTCTATTCTACCGATATTTCTGGATCCGATGTCCGGATTTTATTGTCTTTCTATTGATTAATGCTGGCGCTGTGTAAAATTGGGCCAGAGGTAATTGTTTAAGGACGTGATTCGTGACTGAGTGGCGATTCTGTTTCGCATAGATAGAGACTGCTGACCGGTGTAATACGTTTTGTGATTTCGTTCACGACTCCTGTTTGGTCAAGGATTGAAAAGATTTTTCCTAATAAAATAAAAAAGGATCAAAACTGTTTGATGTTTATTTCATTGTTTAAGAAAAACTGTACCTATTTCTCAGTGTGAAAATAATGGTTTCCTTCTTCTACGTGTCGACGATGGTGAAACAGTTTTAAAATGTTGTTATACTATTTGGTAAAAATGTTGCCAAAAAAAATCTACCGTCAACTCAATTTCTATAGCCAGACATATTGTTGTTCTGGTCAGTGACGGCAACTTTACGGTGTCGAAAACGCTCTCCATAAATAGACGGCTGTTATCGCAGTACCTACGGTTTTCTAAGAAAACCCAAGCTTATAAAAACAATTAAGTCTCAGGGTGGTCCAAAAAATATTAGAAAACAATACGCCGTTTTCAATTCCCCAAAATCTTACTCAAATTAGAAATCTCACCTCGCCACAAAATAGAATTAATTTTAATCGCAGAAATTGCGAAATTTCTAATTTATCGCCCATAATAACCCTACCAATGCCGGAGTTTTAGTTTTGAAATAAATCTCGGCTCGAGCGGGGCTATTGTAGAATTTGAAATATGAGCCAGAGTGCCATCGAAACTTTTTCAACGTTTCGTCCGTCCGTCTGTAGCGCAGGGTTATCTCTATTCTCCTCAACGTTTTCATTTAAAGTCGGTCTTTAAAAGAATGTTTGGCGTTGTCGAACGGGTGTTGCTTTTGACTGATATACCAAACTGTTTTATGTTTGGTTTTTCAAGTTCTGTGGGTAAATGTGTTTTTAAAGTTTTTTGGCTAACGAACTTGTTTGCAGTTGTTTCAGCTCTAAGATGTCTGCAGTTTAGCTTTGTTGTCTACACTAGCATTCTACTGTTTAATATTCAAAATATCCTGCTGTCTTCAGCAGTTGTCTTCATTCATCGGCAGTTTATCTCACTCTAGTTTGAATACTCTTTTATTTTTCTTTGACCGCGAAAATCTTGTATGCATGGAAGGAAAGTCATAAGCGAGGTTTGCAGTCACCACTTCTTTTTTTTTTTAGCATCCATAATTGGAATATATGGATCCACCATCCGCGTGTAGACCTCGTTGCATAGTTAGTTTAAAAAAATCATACTGGCCTTTTAATACCTTGTTTTGTTACCGCAGCGAGAGGGTTGGCTCAAGTCCAGAAAACGAAGCTCGAGGGAGTTTCATGCATTATCTCCTATTTAGAAAACTGTGTTTCTAGCAGACATAAATGTACAATAAGATGTACATAGTCCTTGCTCATAAGTTAAGCTATCTTTGCGTGAATTTCAGGGTTTAATTCCGAGGTCAGCAAAAATTGTACAGGGTTTTGCATGGCATTATAATTGAGGGGTGCCACTGTTGCACAAATGAACAGTAATTTTGACAAGCATCATGAGTGTTATAGTAGATTTCTAAAACTTTTTTGTGGGTGGCAACCCTGACAAGCGTTTAGCTAGCGTCGTCTGCCCCGGCGCGATACCATTCGATCGCTATTCAAACAAACACGCTCAAACCTACTTTTGCTTCTTTTACTGAAGCTTAAAATGTAGGTTAGCACGAACTATTGTTTCAGCAAATATCAACCATTTTGAAACGTGTTTTTTATTATTTTGAGTATCGAGAGGAAGTGTGTCAGGTGTGTTTGATGAAGCCGCTTTTTCAACGTAACCTTTTTGAAAATGGGTCGGGTAGTAGGTACTAAACAAAGAGGTGTTTGACCGAAAGTATTTTAAAAAGGGGGGAGGAGATAGGTAACCCTAAGCCAATTCTTCTAAGTATATTGGTAAGATATCAATAGACAAGGAAGGAGGAAGACATCAGCTTATAAGTAGGTAGATTAGCAGTCAAACATACTTCAAACATAATATTTTCCTACAAATTCCCCAAGACACAGTACCAACTCACTTTGAAAACGAATCATAACTATCATTGCATTACAAACATAAGTTACTTGGTACCTATTGGCACGTCACAAAAACGCAAAGAACACGAAACATCGTTCCTACAACAGAAACCCATAGGAAGCTACACACACAAGCCACAAGTCAATAACTCACTCACGACAGCAAAAACTCGATAAATTATAACTTTTACAGCACATACGTGTGAAATGACGGTAGTCGCAAAAAATACGCAACACCAACAACCACTATAAATGCAAATGAAAACGTCGTATCTTGATAAAAAGTGGCACTACGAATTGTGACGCCCATACGACGTGACGAATGTGTTATGCGTGGTGACGGGAATTCTGTAAGTGCTGACGAATTGGCACTAGAATTCAAGGTATTTTGTTTTTAGGATTGGAGCGTGACGCTGTAAATTTCAGCAGCACTTTTCTGTTGAAACCTTTTTAACGGAGTCAATTCTGGCACAGCTTTGAGAGTGAAATGTAGGTATTGACATTGCTTATACAACAGTAATATCGAGTCAACTTGAATTATATTATTAAGCTGTTGGTGTACCTTATTAAATAAATAAATATGAATTGCTGATACAAAGCATTAAGGCTCCTACGAACAGGCGCGATTCGCGTCGCGTGTTGCGCCTCTTTGTAGGAGCCTTTAAGCCATGTCGAAATAGCGACTACCTAAAGTATGTAGTGTATAAAGTATGTATACACAAAATGATTACCGGTATAAAAATTATAAATGCCAGAATTAAAATAATACTTGAACGAAAGTGTATCTGGAGTGCGTCATAAAGTGTGTGCGTCACCGCTGCAATGGTTGTGACGGAGGACGTGATGACGAGGATTCAGCAAGCGGTGATAAATGTAAAAAAATAAAAATCTTTTTTTGTTTCTGCATTTTTTATGATGTCAGCCAGGACTGACCAGCATTCTCAAAAACACACATAAAACTCAGAGTTTTAAATGTTGTGAAGATGCTGATCAAAATGGACATCTGGATTCTATACTAAAGACACAAAACATATGAACAGAATATTATTAATTCAGAATACATTTATATTTAAATTTAGTATTGGGTTTAGTTATTATACGAAGGTATTTCATTCATGAAGCGTGCTGGATACATACAAAGTGTAGAGGAAACAGTGCTCATTAGGCAGATATACTTGTGTGTACACTCTGTAGCTTTATATGTAGTTTTATAATACTCAAACGCAAAACAAAACACTCAAAAATATAAACGCTAATTAAGACAAACGACCCGAAATCCCTTGAAAACAGAACTCCGTAACTTTGCAGTAAAACTCGTTTATCTAACGAGTTCGGAAATGAGTGCTATATGAGATAATGACGCATATTGAATATCGTGAAACAATCAACTTGACAACAAATTAAAAAGCTGGCCAAGTGCGAGTCGGACTAGCACACGAAGGGTTCCGTACCACAAGGCAAAAACACCGAAAAAAACACGTTTGTTGTATGGGAGCCTCCCTTATATATTTATTTTATTTTGTTTTTAGTATTTGTTGTTATAGCGCCAACAGAAATACATAATTCGTGAAAATTTCAACTGTCTAGCTATCGCGGTTCTTGAGATACAGCCTGGTGACAGACAGACGGACAGACGGACGGACACACAGCGAAGTCTTAGTAATGGGGTCCCGTTATTACCCTTTGGGTACGGAACCCTAAAAGTGTGAACTGTGATTAAAAAGTGCGAATGACCTTAGGTCGTGATCTAACGAGGTTTTTATTTATTAAGGTTAACAGGAAATGTGTATAAAAGTTTCTTGACGACGAAGTCGCGGGCAGAAGCTAGTTAGCTTCTACTCGGGACTTCTTCTTCGTGAAATTTCTTGTTACCTCGACCCACCATGTCGCATCGCATCACCTGCCCGCGCTATTACTTCGTTTTTGCTTAGCGTTCTTTCCGACTTTTTTTATTTTTGCTCGGCTCCTAAAGGACCTATAGTGATGGTACATAGCCTATAGCCTTTCTCAAGAATTGGGCTATCAAATGCAAACAGATTTCCAAATCCGACCCTTAGTTTCAAAGATTAGCGCAATCAAACAAACAAACTCTAAAGCTTAGCTTTATTATTAGTATAGATACTTATAGATTAGTATAAATTAAAATGAAATGTACTTTTATAACAACTAATACCTAATTAATAAATAAAAATAACAACATAATATCCCGCCTTAACTATAACAATACACAAACTAAAATAAGGCGTCGAAAAATTTATCCACATCGCTGTCGATTGGTAATGTACGAGTACCTAAGAGATTGGCGGCATTGCCACATTGTATGGCAATGCTTAGCCTCTGGCCAAGGTAAAAGCCAGCCCTTGGGTCACTGGAATTGTCAACCAGCCGTTTGGACATTTCATTGAACAGACCATGAGCACTCGGACCCCACGGCCCGAGGGTTATACTTTAACATACAATTTTATCTCCTCATTATCTGGCCCAATTTTGTTTTGCGTAGAGTTAAAATAAAGTTTTTAAAATACTTAATAAATAATATGAGATAGTTTTGTTGTTCTAATGGAAAAAAAGCTAAAAAAAAAAAAAAAAATTTCCATCTTCTCGGACATCTTTCGGCTGCAATGATGATGATGAAGAGTGCCCACGAGCAACTTTTGTCTCAGCAACTAATTTGTCTCTAACATCAAAAGTATGAAAGTGCTGTCTTTATCACGTCGCTACATGCGCGCACTTCCATAGAAACCCGTAGACTTGATATGAGAGACAAATTAGTTGCTGAGACTAAAGTTGCTCGTGGGCACTCTTCATCATCATCATTTCAGCCGAAAGACGTCCACTGCTGGACATAGGCCTCCCCCAAGCACTTCCACTTCGACCGGTTCTGTGCTTCTCGCATCCAACGGGTTCCCGCGGCCTTCACAAGGTCGTCGGACCACCTTGTGGGAGGCCTTCCAACGCTACGTGTTCCGGTACGTGGTCGCCACTCCAGAACCACTCTCTCTCGGGCATTCTTACTCTGTCTTAAAATATTGATAGTTGAAATGCATCGTTAATTGAAATTCAGGTAGTCAGTCATACATGACTGTTCAAGGGGATTATGTATTCGATTAATAACACCGCACTGTTTCGATAAATGTTACCATCCCAGAATTGTAAATGGAAAGTTAAATGGCTATTCATTATTTCAGAATAATCCGTCAGATATAATGGCAATGAAATTGAGATTATTTATTCAACGTACAGTAGGCCACACGTCAATGGTAACCAAATCATTATATGCTAATCCTCTTATGCTATTGAAACTTCGTGCCTACTACGCTATACCAGCTCTAGATCTGAGTGTGCGGTCGACAGTACCTACTATTAAACATATTTATACATTGCTAGCTATACAAGAATGTTGCTAGCTATGCAAGAATGTTTGGAAACATGCTGATCCTGCTCCATAGGACAATCTAAAAGTCTAGACAACATCAAACTTGTTCCTAATTTAATTTATATTATATATATATTTTTTTTTTTTTTTTTAATATGACATCTTATTTTAATTCATTTTTTTACAATCTGCGACTACAGTGGCTCACACACTTGTTAAAGTTCAACTACTTTTGCATTTTTTTTTTTTTAAATAAACTTGTAAATATGTGAGCACCATGTATCTATCACTTATTTGATTTACCTGTCATTGCTTAATTTTTAATTCTTTTTACCTTTTGTGGTAGACTAATTTTATTATGGGTGCATCGTGTTCACATATAATTTTTATTATGTATACAAGACTTTGTAAAACATTTTAAAAGAGTAACGGTGGAGTTTCTTGCCCATTCTTCTCCATACGAAATCTACCTTTTCGAATGGGCGACTAGAATCATTTCTATTTAGTTTTTTTTTTTTTTGACGTTCAAAAGTGCCTTTAATGTGGCTATTTGAAATAAATGATTTGACTTTGACTTATTACTGGCACAAAGATTGTAGAAAATCTATGTGTCCATGTCCATATTTATGAGGCCAAGCTGGGTAAATAAAATTTTTATGGGTCATCCCAGATTTTCCCTCAAATAATGATTGTACCCTACATTCATTATTTAAAGCCAATGAAATTTTTGCATTGGAATTTAATTAAATTTTCCAATAAACACTACTACATATATTCATTATTATGTTTGGCCACCCGCATGTGAACTTGCCTTATCGCCGTAAATGAACTGTGAATTCCATAACGCTGGAATAATAATTTAAAGTTCACTCCGATGTGATTGGGAAAGTATTAACTACTTTTTATATCTAGGTTGACTTGTAGCGACCTCTATCTTTTATGTATCATCGATATTGAAACTTTTAGATAAACTATAGACACGATTAATATAATATATAACATTAGTTTTTGTTTACCCTAAACCTGATGTTTTTCGCGATTTCGAGGTTGGTCCCATAGAAAAAGTTGTTCAAAATGATGAGTACAATGACCCCTTTTCGGGTTAAGGGTAAACAAAAACTAATATTGTATAGGCATCGATAAATTAACTTTTTTTTCAACCGATTTTTCGAAAATGTTCCCAACAGAGTAAATAACATACATACATAAACTCACGCTTAGAATACCCATGAGGGTAGGCAGACTCTTTAGGACGCTACTTGCATCCTTACATACTCCTCTTGCTTCGATTACGTTCATACATTTGCGACTACTACGCGCGTGACCTTTCTTACCGCCGGCTGTGCCGCTGGCATGTGTGTAGGAGCCTCACATCACCAATATACCTAAGGAATAAACCAATTATGAAATAATCCCTTCTTTTTCTATATTTAATAACTATCTAATTGTAACAGTTTAAAATACTAATGTCCAGACGCCAGCACATCAAGCTACTACAATCTGTAAAATTTCTTTAATAGATTTTCAACTTTATCGCTAAAGCATTAGGTTCAAAGTTGATTGGGAAAATTTGTCAATTTCTGGTAGCTTGATGTGCTGGCGTCTGTACCTACACAAATGTTACCAGCTGCATATAAATTAATATTTTAACAATAATACCGAATATTGTACCGAATCAACAATAAATAATGAAATAACTTATCGTTTAACTAAAAAAAAAACGGGAATTAGTGCCAACTTAGCTCAAAGCTAATTTACGAACAGCTATTAATATTCACGCTGGAGCTATAATATTCACGCTGGAGCTATTAATATTCACGCTGGAGCTATACGAGTATCTAAGTGGCTTAGCATCGTTTGCAGATTGTTTTAGTTCCCACGAAACTGGAAGCTGCAAGTTTTGCTTGTCACTGTATTAGTTAAACGACGGTGTTGCTAACTGAAATATAGTTGGTTCTGTTTTTGATTTTCTACAACTGAGGAACAGGAGAAACACGTTCTAGTAAAATCTTAGATGAACAAAAATGCGTTCACGTTTCTTTAAAGCCTATTTTTGATGTGACATCACGTCATTCTATTGGCTGTTCTTTCTAGTTACAACATTTAGAACAGCAAACAGTTTTGAGAACAAATTGTACTAATCAGGCTTTAAGAAAAAATGGTCAAAGGGCTAGTGCCGTCTCATTCCCAGGGTTGGTGTATAAATTCGTAATTAGTTGTAAAATAAACAAAATAACGTCACGCGGGTAATCTAACTAGGTAAACTAGTAGATTGTTTGCCAAGGGAGCAAACTACTATTTTGAAGGCGAGAGTGTTTCTTTGAATCCAGAGCGGAGCGAAGGATTCTAGAGTAGAATCCCGAGCGCAGCGAGGGATTCAAAGTAAGTCCCTGGAGCTTTAGTATTACTCCCGAGGTGGACACTCTACTTTTTATCACCCTCTATGAAAAAATAAGGTGCAACTTATGAATGAGAATAGTAAATTCAAATTATTTATTAGTCACAATTTGTACAAGAATAGAATATTCCTACGTGACCCCGTTTATTTATTTACATACAACTACTTTAGGAAGACATACTCATTTTTTATAAAACGAAGTAAAATCCTAATTTCAGTAAGCAATTACGAACGAAGGTAGAATGCTTTTCACGCGTTTTTTATTTTTTCACAAACTTTTTTTTTTATTTGGTTCGCGCGCGTTTTACTTTATCATACAGCCTGTTACTTGTTCATACAATGTTCGTGATTAATCTCTTTGGTGATAGGAGCTTTCACTAACAATATCCACATTCCAAATTCTAATCAGTTTCAGTCCCTAGGGATTAAAGAGCTATTTTAGTCCCTGCTTGCGAAGAAATACTAGCTCTTTTTGAATGATAAAAACACATTTTTCCAGTTGTGTTTAAAAGTTCCCATGTACAGTCAACAAAAGAGATATGTATGCAGGATCTTCGGATATAGTTAAAGTTTAGTAAGAAGCCGATGGATGTTCTTGAATAAAATTTTATTTTATTAATAGAAAACAAACAGCTCATTTATCAAATTAAATTTTAGTCGAAAACATCCATCAGTTTCTTACTAAACTTCAACTATATCCGTCGATCCTTCATACTTATCTCTTTTGTTGACTATACTTAATAAAGTATTTATAAAATTAAATATGCCTACCTACTTATTTATAATCCAGCTTTTATCCTGTCAGCGACTAAACAACGTGTCTTATTCACACTATTTTCCCAGAAACTAACCAGCTAATTAAAGCGGCAACTACTAACAAACTTCCAAGATTACTTGACGTGAAGTACCTAAATCATCGCGTTCGTAAACCGAGCATATTAAACTGTAGACGTGAGCACGTGACGTCAGAGCTCCCCACATTAGGGCTCAAACAACGTGTGCTTGTAATTACCATTTTAATAACTAAACGTGTGCCGACTGTTAGGGTGACGTGTCACAGTCTATGCTCTGCAGTTGGCAGTCTGCAGAGCTCACGATAATTGGCGAAGGTTTTACTAACATTTTAGTTGAAGTATATTAATTGTTAGTAGTCTGCAATTTGAAATTGTGGATTCGTATTTGCCAGTTTGATGTTTTGATTATTCTCTGATGCGGACTTTGTTTATAGTGATGTGTTAATTTAGCGCTTTAGGTGTAATGTTTGTATTTATTTGAGTTGAGTTTGCTTTATTGACGTTTTAATGAGGGTCGGTATGGAATTTGCTCTGCTATATTTTGATTCTATTATGCTGTTTAATTGATATAACTTTTATATTGTTTGTTGTGTTTTATATTTTCATTATAACACTTTAATTATCAGGCAATTTGTCAGGCGTCAAGACAGACCCCTATACACGTAACATCTTATAAGTATTTATCTATTTAAAAATAATTTCTAAGGAACAATTATTTTTTGTCATACATTTTTGCAATACTGCAGGCTTGTATCGTCTATCTAGGCCTTTATAGCCATAATGTGTTTAATTTAAACGTGTCACTGATAACATGAATGACGGACAAATAGAAAAAGCCGCAGTTTTAAACGGCCAATGAATAAGCAATATGCAAACTACTATTTAACGTCACTGTTAATTTATTTTCAGTGTTTTTGGAAATGCGCTACTGAACGTTGTTTAAATAATTATTTTTAAGAATTCAGTTTCATACATAGTATTAAAAAAACATTATTTGTAGGTACGATGCCTTTAAAATTGATATAGTAAACATATTTTTGACGTTGATAATACTTACTGAAAAAATATACGATTATGTTTTAAAATTACATAAAAAAGGTTGCTCTAGTTTCAAACACTTGATAACCTTTCATCGTCGCAGTACTTCATTAACCCGAAAACAGCGTTGAACATGTCGTTAACATGTTTGTACTCATGTATGTGGAATTGTAGATAGTCGGCGAGTACCTATCTAAACGTTACATGATGTTCTCATCTCGTCAAAGTAATTGTCTACTGTTTCGACGCCTACCTACAGTTTGGTAGTGTGTTGTAATATGTTACACTACATGGAAAAAAAATACCTATGACGTAGTAACAACTAACTCTGAAACGCCCCAACCTGGCCTATTTTGTACACGCCCCATTAACCAATGGGCAGGGCTGTCAGTATTAATCAACGAGCATCATTTAACCGGCCCTAATTCATCAGCATTTCTATCTTTACGAGTTTTATGAAAGGCATCCCATGATCGTGTTTTAAAGACGAAAAGAGAAGGAATATATGGCAAGGAAACGTGTATACATGTCCTATATATACTAATCTAACTAGCTTGCATTGTCTCCCTGCAGGGCAAAGGCTTTCCTCTCTCTTTTCCACGGGTGTTTAACGTTTGATATAATAACAAAAGTTCTAATGATCATATGACCTAATTTCATTTAATATACTTTTTTTTTATTTAACAATGAAATGATACTCGTATAATGAATTATTGATAAAATTTCATTTTACCTAATTTTATGAACATTTTCTATACCTAATGCAAATTTGAATTATTATTACATTAGTAAAACATTCAAAATCACTAAGTAACGTTTAATATAATTTAGAAACGTCTACTTACTTTGTTTTGTATACTTTTGCAAAAACTGATTAGATTTTAAACGCCTGCCAGCTGTGTTAGGAGACGAACGACTAGTGAAGCGAGCGTGCCGCGGCAGTGGCCGCCGAACGCCAGATCCCCTCTATTGTTGGTGAATCATTTGGGTTATATAAGGTTATAACAGTATGATGCTTCCTGACATTTACTTACTATTTATTACAGAATTTCGGCAGAAAACTTATAAATATGAAAATTAGGTCAACTAAACGTTATACTAAAAGAGCATTAACTATACAAATTGATTAATGATATATTAAATGTTATTAAAGCAAAAGAATGTTAAATGAAATATAACAATCATCATTATCATCATCATTTCAGCCGAAAGACGTCCACTGCTGGACATAGGCCTCCCCCAAGCACCTCTACTTCGACCGGTTCTGTGCTTCTCGCATCCAACGGGTTCCTGCGATTAACATTCGATCACATGAAATTAGGTTATACGTTTTTATAGCATATGAAAATTATATCATATGAACGTTATTTCAGCTGATTTGAGTCAGGCTAACTGCACTCTTCTATTCGTGATTCTTTACATTTTGTTGCTTTTCAAATTGGTTATATTTTGAGATCCAAATAACATATAGGTACGCCGAATAGTGAAAAGTGTAAAGTGTGTGTGTGTGTGTAGTATCACGAATAAAAAAATGTAGCTGTCCCAACCCAAATCAGCCAAAAAATGAGATAGGTACGTCTTTTAGTCATGCGAGGGACGATATTACACACCCCTTTTCCACACAGTCCTGTCTTTTAGTGCCGTTGCTAGTAATTTCGGTAGGAGTTGAGCTTATTCCGCCAGATGGCGGCTACATGCACATATCCTAGAACCAAAAAAACCGGCCAAGTGCGTGTCGGACCACGCACAATGAAGGGTTCCGTAGTTGGAATGAATTTATCCCAAGAACAAATTTAACATTGTAGTTGAAAAACATGTTCTCCCATACATTCCAACTGAAAATGTAAGTTTGTACGCACAATATTGAGAGATTTACCTAACATGTTTAAAGACCACAGACTTTTTATAGGTTTTCCTGTAATCAATAGGTAGGGTACTATTTTCTGTATTTTTTTTTTCAAAAATTTTAGGTTCAGTACTTTCGGAGATAATGCAATGGTCAATTTTCGTCTATTTTGTTAAATAACTTTAATACTTTAAAATTATGAAAAAAATATATTTGATATGTCACATGGTCAGATAGCGATTTTTTTTTTATTTTCCCCCCAAAAATTACCCCACAATCAAAATTCATTTATTTACGTTACATGTCTGTGTTCTCGCACTGATATGTTCTTATTGACTTATTGAAAACTAGCTGCGCCCCGCGGTTTAATGTTTAATGCGGAAAAATGTCGATCCCGTGGGAATAAGTTCAATAATCCAGGTCATGGTCTACCCTAATACCAAATTTCTTCCAAATTAGTTCAGCCTTTTTGGCGTGAAAGCATAACAACCAAACATACAAAAATGAAATATTGTCTCTTTATAATATTAATTTAGGTATAATTTCGAGGATAAGAATGATTTTTTTTTAATTTGATCACCCTGAACCACTCTGAACCTTGTTACAATTGCAAGCGGGTCAACGATTTTATCATGCCGATATTAATATAGAATTCCTGAAAAATCGAACGACATACACATGTGAACCTAGATTCAAAATCCCCTTATCAAGAAGTGAATGTTACACCAGATAAAATCGTATCACAGAAAGCAAATCAAAACGCGATCTATGAAAATAAAATAAACGGACAAAAATACAAGAAAATTTCCCAAAACATGTCGAAGTCACATTCACGGGATTATTGTCGCAGAAAAACGTCTGTCGCGTTTCCAAATCGCGTTATCTCGGTAATTTGTCGTAAAACCGTATTTTATGAGGCTTCAAACGGCCCGTGTGATATTACAACTGAATATTTTCTATATATCATCTATTCCTGAGGTGTCTTTCACGATTTCTGGGAATCGGTTATCGTAACTGAATTATTTAGAATTATTTTTACATGACAAAAATGTTTTATTACTATTCTGTTATTGTACAAAAGGGTGATTTCATAAAACGCGCACCAACACATACTTAGACGGCAAAAAAAAACCCATGTCCCATATATTGGAGTGTCCAAAGTGTCCATAACCTTGCACTTCTAAGGGCCTAAAAATGCCACTGTCATCAATAAATGTCAAAACGCGGCGGTGTAGCCACCCACTGGGCCCAACTAATCTAACATAATAATATACTACCATCAACTCGAAAAGAACAAGAAGATATACGGCAATCTCAAACGAACGCCAGTCACGAGTGCGCTTGCATTCGCTTTAGAATACGCGTGTCTGTTTGCACTCGCTTAAGAATACGCGCATCTGCTTGCCTTGCTTTAGAATACGAGTGACTGCTTGCCATATCCGTGCTGCTTGCACTCGCTTTAGAATACGCGTGTCTGCTTGCACTCGCTTTAAAATACGCGCAAAGTTACACGCCCCTTCAAAATGTCTATACAAACTTTGGAAATGTAATGCAATAAGCAGTGGAGGCAAGAAGAAGCAATTTATATTAGACGATGACCTCTCTATGTTGTAGTACTTCAGACTACCGTTTCTAGGAACAGCTTTACCTGAGTCTCTCACGCGTAGTATTCGATACCAAGGGTTTGTTTTTTTTTTGTTTTCTGTGCGATGGGTGGTTAACTACGCCCAGTATCAAAATGATATATAAATAATAATAATTTTTATAAAAATATTGTATCAAAATGATGATGTTGTGTACCTATGCTGTCGTCGTTAGGTCTCCAGTTTAATGTTCTCGGAACTGGGTCTTGCATAGAACCTGATCCTTTATCGAAATGAGTCTCTGATAATATTTGTGTAATGCTGCCTGCTGTTGATCTTCTCTTGAAGAAACTACTGGGAATTTTGAACAACATTGGCATAAATTTCATTTGTAATTGTCAACATTTTAAGACTTCAACCATATTTAAAAAATCGTGCGTCTATTGTTCAACTAAACACCATTTAGGTGCTTGTTGTTGAATCTTTACACAAAAAAGTATTATCCTCCTCAGACAGAAGAATCATAGTAATTGTAGTAATGTACGTTGTTGTGGCGGCATCGACATCGCCACATGTGACCTACGTATCATAATGACGTCACACAAAATCCTACATCGCGAAGCAGAGTTTACCGCGCAACTAGCATACATTATACAACGTCCTGCTGACATCAATCGTCGGGCCCACCAAAGACAGCACCCGTCTGGTCGGAGGATTCTCCCCTTTCTATAGAGGATGAGTGAACTTTCCACCATGTTCCTAAATACCTCTAAATATTAATGATTAAGATGTTGATTGTCTATTTTGACATCCAATGGAATATTTTCATCCTTTAGTCGCAAATCGTCAGCAATGCCCACTGCACTCACCCTGTAGCCACGAACTGCACGCTCAAGCAACACGCGTTTTATGACAGCCACTGCGGAGAAAACAAATGAAAGAAGTTGTACACAGCATGCCACGAGTTTTCTCGACGCAACTTGTGGAGTGACAGACGGAAATAAGGGACGCGCGCGTTTGCCCCTTGACGCAGGACGCGTCAAGTGTACAAGGCACAGAGCAAAGCAAAAATTTGAAAAAAAAAATCGCTTCTTATCTTCTATTAATAAAATACAGAAGAAGCACTATAAGAAATTAAATAAAAATAATACGCAATAAAAGGACGAATATCTGTTTTATGTCACTTGATAGACAAAAATATCCCAAAGTATACAGTGCTCATTTATAACACCCTTACCAGCAGACCACTTGTGTTTATTTACGTAAATATCTCTATACAAGGACTAAGTAATAGTCACTTAAGTATTTTTTTCTTCATAAAAGCAGTTTCTTGAAGCCAAGATACTAAGAGTGAGAAAATACTTTATTCAGAAATAATAAAAATGTTTTGTCAAAAGGCAAAGCCATTTATAAGAAAACTGTTATTTTACCTGCCATACCAACCGATACTTATAAACTATATAAATAAAAAAGGCTTTTAAGATATGTTTTAGAAGAAAATATTCATTATATACGATTCCGGAGATATAAAATTGTTGCCGCATCTACTAATCAATCGGCTTATCTATCTGTAGAACCTTGATATTTACCTGTACTACATGTACAGGTAAGATTTAAATATCGAGGTTCTGATGTATTTCCCCGCGGTTTTTCGCAATAAGTCAACAGTGATTGAGGAAATCACAATATATGATGCGACTTACCAGTGAACCTAAATTATCGAACGAATAAAACCAATTTCTTTGAAGGTACTTACATTCGAACTGGCTTATGTAAGGTCAAGGTTACTATGAGAAGTCTACTTATTTCTACCTTATAAAGTTTTAAAACGGAGTAATTACAAAGATGTTTTTATGATGATTACTGTTGGTAAATAAACTTCCGTCAACATGTTGTGATTGACAAACTAAACTGCTAAATATCCCTTTTCAAAACACAATACCGACTTGCGAAAAAATCTACTAAAACTATTAGTCGACTTAACAAAACTCCACTATCCAATTCTTTTTGCAGTTCTTGTCAAAGCTAGCCTAGAGCATGCAAATGAAGTCACTACAGCAGCTCATAGTAGGTAACTTAAGTCTCAAGTTTCAAGTCCACGCCATCGGCTTCTCGGTCACGTGCACGCTATTTGCAATCACAGTAAGAAAAGTACAGCCATGTATTGAAATTCTGTTCATTATTATGTTTTAGACTAACATACTGGTATTCAGCTGCATCCGGTTAGACTGGAAGCCGACCCCGACATAGTTGGGAAAAGGCTAGGCAGATGATGATTATGTTTTAGACTGTTATTGTATTGTTTTTTGACATGAAAATGGTAGAAATAGAGGAAGATGATATCTTAATATTATAAATTCGCAAGTAACTCAGCCTGTTTATTACCTTTTCATGCCTAAACCACTGAACGGATTTCGATAAAAGGTAACGAAATAGATGCTATACTGGGGAAGGACCAAGGCTACTCTTTCTCCCGGTAGCACTTTCCCGTGGGATAATTTCCGAGGACACGTGGGATAGTTTTTGAAGTGAAAACTTCGGTGCGTTGGGCATTTTTTGAGATGGGAAAAAACCATTGAAGTCGCGCCACTGTTACCGTAACCTGTTGGCCAAAACTTAAAACAGAGTTGTTACTCTGTTTTAAGTTTTGGCCATTATAAAGCCATCAACGCGCGGTACATTTTCTTTGGGAAGAATGACCTTCAAACATTTATTTATAAAATTACTATGCTTTTTAAACTTCTGTCGGCACTTCTGGAGTGCCACTGTTTTTTTTTTGGTGGGAGGTCATCGTTCGCTACTGATAGTGTTATTACTTGAAGTATGAGTTTAGAAAAACTGTTTGCTTATGTTTTATCGTGTTAGGACATCGATACCTACCCATCCCGACTGAAAAGTTTACACAAAGATTTTTTTACTTCAATAACTTGGTCGATGACCCCACCAAAAAAATCAAATTAATTTATTTTTCGTTTTATCATGTTTAGATAACGATACCTATCGCGTCTGCGGAGTTTAGCCAGCCAATTAAAAATAACTATAATATATGGAGAATATTCACCCTTCCACAAAATGGCTTCTGCAAAGTGCTTCAATACATAGGTACCTCACATTCGATTGAGACATGCGTTCTTTATTTATCCATGAGAAGAAAATTGCAATCTTCTGGTGACTGCACAGCAATTCTTGGAACCAATCTACCTTACTGTAAGATCCTTCATCGACGACGCCACTAAAAAAAACTTGTTACAAGCTCAAATCATACAGTATGTAAGTACAGACGCCAGCACATCAAGCTACTACAATCTGTCAAATTTCTTTAATAGATTTTCAACTTTATCGCTCAAGCATAAGGATCAAAGTTGATTGGGAAAATAATGCGCAAGGAAGTCACATCGTGAACGAACTACCATTGAAATACTAGTGATGTGACATTCTGGCTACACATTGGTTATTTGAGTTTGTAACACGTTACTTTTGGGTAGCGTCGTGGACGACGGGTCTTACGATATAAACATTAATGATGTGTGCCACCATTTTATTTAAAAACAAAAGCAAAAACACCAATCGTTCTTCAGCTTTTTGTAAGAGTAAACCAACAAATTAAATCATTCGATCAGTCGGGTGAAATTCAGTCTCTAGGCGCTTTATTAATCCGTTATGAATGAATTATTTCGTATTAATATTCTACATACAGTGATCGTTCAATTCATAAATCAGGTTACTCAAATTAAATTTTAATACTGTGGCGGCTATCCCATCAGTTTTCGAAATGCAATACTACTTACACCATCTATATGGGTACAATTATGTTGACAATTTGACATCATGATGTCAATAATTGCATAAATGGACAATGCATGAATGAATTAATGAAAACATTTATTTGTTATACATTACAAACATCTTGATTGTTTGCACATTTGACCGTTCGCGATTAGAAAATTCTGTGAATTTGACCATTCGCGACATGGACCAATCGCTATTTTGTCCGAGCGCGATTTTGACGATTTTTCAGTCACTTGACCGATTGCAAATTTGACCATTCACGACGAAACGACATATTTTAGTCTTCAGTAAAAATTAGTTGACTCTATTATTTTGCGTACAAACGTTACAGTGGGTATAATTTTTTTTTTTTAACATTGTTGGCCAAGCTCCTCACGTCATACTCCTATGAATATGACGTGAGGAGCTTGCTAATAGACATGCTAATGATAACAGTAACTTTAGATGTATAGCTATCTACACACATATAGGTACTGTTAATATTAGTATGTCAGTGACAGTGATTTTCCCCTACCAAAAATTTTATAAAATTCAAATAGAAAATTAAAATCTAATACTTACATAATAAATTAATATTTAAAATGAATAAGTAAGGTATTTAAAAATTAAGTTGGGTAGTTTATATCAATTAATATTCAATTCAATAAACAAATTACACAATGTACAGCAAAACACACACATTCATTTCTTAGAGCTGATTTTTCCAACGGCAGATAATTTAATCCGAGGTATAATTTGGAATTTTTGACAGTTCTTCCATACAAAATCTGTCAGACGTCAATTTTATTCCACGAATAAAAATGATCTGTCGATTGAAAAGTCAGTCCTTAGTTAATTTACATAATTAAATTAATATTAATTCGTTTATATAGTTAGTTTCTTATCTTATAGAATTTTTAATATTTCTTAAAATATAAAAATATTTTTTTAAAACATTTAAAAGTATAAAATTTGTGGTCCACGCACGGATATCAAGGGATATGTCATAGAGGCGTGGCACATGTCACCTCCAGCCGATCAAACTGACCGAAAGTTTAATTGCGTACATACAATCAGTAGCAATGGGTTTTGTCAGTTTAACAACATTCATTGCGTATCTATGGATCCACGGTGCCAAGACGAAGGTGCCACAATGTAGGTACTGATTGTTCTAATTTACAGGGTAGCCACCTCATTACGTGAAACAACCTTGTAATACTCCTAACTGTTGACTAATAACCAAAATCGGGGACCAAAATTACCCTCGTTAACAATGTTACCATCGGCCATTTTCATTCCTACCCAAAAAAATAAGATTTATAAAATCTTTGGTAATTGGCCGTTAGGGTGCCCGATCGGGTCCAGCAGGGAATATATTAGAAAAATACCTACTATATTACGGAAGAGGAACAAGCTCGTCTCATTTTGTTGTATTAATGGTTCCTCATTTTATAAGATTATTAGTTGACGTATTTTCTCATTAAATGTTATATGGATACGCAATTTGTGGAACTTTAATGTTGACGCACATTTGGACGGGCCGCACTGCGCAGAAATCCTCCTACATCACTGTCATACATTCTATATAAACTATCGCACACTACAGGCGTTTGATTTTAAACAACATTGTAATAACGCCATTTTTGATAGGTCCAACTAGAACAAATCTCCATTTAGAATTCTATGTAAGCCCTTTTTGGTTTTCCTGAGATATTTTTTTTGGAGATCTTTGCACAAGACAGGCTACAAACACACACAATTACTTCAGACCTTAGTGACCTCCTTTTGGTCAGCGGGATTGTGGTCAGCGGGATTATCCGAAAGGGTTACCGCTGGCCCAGAACATAAAGGGCTAAGGAAGGAACACGGGTGGGTTTTAGTCAGTAAAAGTCTGACACTCCCTTCCGTTCCACCCAGTGCGGGAGGGGGGTCATTTGATGACTTCCGATCCGGGAAAAAAAAAGTGACCTCCTTTTACGTAATGGTAAAAGGAGGTCACTATTATAGAGACAACATTTTTTACGGAAGGACAGCTCGAGACTTAGCAGCAGAGTCGCATTATTACCCTTTGAGACGGAACCCTAAAAAGTGCGTAATTCTTTCGGTTACGAAGCGGCGACTTCCTAATGAAGACGTCGACTGTTTAGCATAATGAGAACTTGTACACGATTAGCTTTTAACGATGATGACTCCCTTCAGATAGAAAAACACCACCACAACAAAATAAACCTTAATTTTATTGCTACAAAGTTCAAATTACCGTGAAGGAGTATTTTAAGATTTTGGCATCTAATTTGTTTGCTGGCGGCGTTCGCAAGCGTCATGGTTGGTAGACAAAATAATGTTTTTCGCGGAGATCGTGTGCCGTAGATTAAAAAGTAAGTTAACAGGCTTACAAGTCAATGGAAAATTAAATCTGAATTCATTTAAATGTGCCCTTAACAGATCTAAAGGTATATATTCAGAAAACATAATATATTGCCAGGAAAAATGTATACATAATTATGTTTGTGGTGTAGTTACGCCGCGCCATCGCTACTTTTGCTAAGCTGCTACGCCGTAGCTGAACTGCTACGGCGTAGCTGAACTGCTACGCGCCAGAATAACTTCGAGTTAGTTTGCATTAGCAATGTAATGGAAGCCATCTTAACTGAGGCAGACGCGGAGATCCAAAGGTTAGCGGAGAAAGAGCTGTAGCTGAAAAAAAAATTAATGAAAAAAACGACTTTAAAAATTATATTTTGAAGACGAGACCTCATTAAATAATACAAAATTAATATTAATTCAAATACATTAATTGAAACTTTAATGCTTTATGAATTTAGGTTTAGGTTGTTTTCGACTGAAACTTCTACGAATTTATTGTAGTGAACATAAATTACTCAACGAGATTACTTAAACAGCGAGTCCATTGGTCTTTAAACAACCACATTCCTTAGAAATACCTAACACTGTAAACCAAGATTTTCTGCCACAATAATTACTTCGTAGTAAACTATCTAAAGTCTATTCAAATTTGTTTCAAATTAATGTTATTTCAAGTTAAACAAATATCAACTTTATTTTAATGGTACCTTGATTTCAGAGTGACTAGCACTATTGAAAAAGTAATAAAAATGTTTGAAGTTGTAGCGTAAACTGCACTTTATTGTGTACTTTTCCATAAACTCATATTTGTTTACATTTTTGGCAAATAAGTCGCGAATGCAGATTAAGTGAAATATTCTAACTTAAATTAATTCGTAGCTACAATCATTGTTAGATATTTAATTAATTTGAGTATTTGCTTTGTTTTAGAATTTTTCAAACTGTTTATCTCTGCCAAGTAGCAGAAATCGTGTGATCTTAGGCCATAATCTATAAACGGTACTTAGCACGTGCTTTGACTTAGACATGTTCCCGTTTCTAACTTACACGTCTTGTAGTTTTATAGTTGTGTACAATACGACAGACGTGATTTGGCGGGCCTGAACATAGGCACTAAGAACATTCGCGCATGTTCTCTCACTCGCACTCGCCTCATGTCACCATTTGGTTCCTAAAAAATTTCTTACTGCGCAGCCGTCTGCGCAAAGTTCAGGCCCGCCAAGTTACGTCGGTAGTATTGTAAAATTGATAGGAATAACGCTTAGCCAAACTACGTGATTAGTAACGTTTATAGATCTCAACCTTAGACTCGTAAGAGACAATAAAAGACAACACCATTGGTTAATACAAACAAAAATGAGTCCAAATTAATAATAAAAATCTCTTTCTTACACACTTCCTGTTAATATGAATCTTGCAAAGAATTAGCATTTTTTCCTGAGGCCGAGATATTTTTTTAATTTTTTTCACTCTCGAGAATAAAGTGATTGCGTTTCCTTTTGTCCCGAAGGTTTTGAATTGTTTAGATTTTTCCTTTTCGTGTCTTAAAACCTCCTTTACTATGGTAATCGGAGCGAAGAGGGACTGGTGTAATGAAGCCGTGCTTCTCACTCATTATTTCCTGGTACTCCAAGATTTTTTAAGAAACGAAATCATAATGAATTCTTGGAGAAATCAAGAGGTTGAGAGTCTGTTGATATGCTTGTCTATGATAGATTATTAATTTATTAGAAGTATTGTTCAAGAACTTGTGATTTAATTTATTTCAAGAAAAATAGAGAGGTAAAAAAAACTAATAAGCAGAAACTATAACGTGTTTTATCATAATTCTTAAAAAAGCAACATCATCGATCATCCCTCTGATTTTGCCTACCCTATACCAACACCGAAAATCATCATCATCTTCCTGCCCTTATCCCATGTTACTTGGGGTCGGCGCAACACGTTTTTTTCTTCCATTCTCCCCTGTCAACCGTCACGCTATTATTCACTCCCTTCTCTTTCATATCTCAC
This sequence comes from Oligia latruncula, assembly GCA_948474745.1. Classification (NCBI taxonomy): domain Eukaryota; kingdom Metazoa; phylum Arthropoda; class Insecta; order Lepidoptera; family Noctuidae; genus Oligia; species Oligia latruncula. Next base: position 21,092,012 of record OX419685.1, read on the forward strand.
ACAATCCATCCATCTTTCCTTCGGCCTTCCTCTCCCTCTCCATCCATCAACATGTATATTCATCACTCTTTTAGTCACATGCGTTTCATCCCTTCTCATCACATGCCCATACCAAGCCCAACGATTTCCTTTCAACTTTTCTGTCACTGGCGCCACTTTCAAACTTCCTCTTATATACTCATTTCTTACTTTATCCATTCTCGTCACTCCATCTCAACATTCTCATTATCGCTGCATGCAATCTTTTTTCATCCGTCTTCTTCACGGCCCAGCATTCAGACCCATAAAGTACGACAGGCCATCGAAAATCGATCCCCAATATTTCGTCCAACAAAAACCGTTCAGTTTCCTACCCCATATTGTTCCCATATCTATTGATCATGGCCCAACCGGCTTCCAGTTACCGTCAGCTGATTCACAACGCCATAGAAAGCCCATGGGCCCCGTCACCTCCTATGTTTACCATTAACTTGATTTTATCTCTCCTGCGGTAAATCGGTAGCTTTCCGGACCGTATCGGGAATTACTATCTTAAGTACCTCCAGGGTTCATAAACATTTTAGCAAGAACAAACAGAGGGTGACAAAAGGTTAAGTGATTACGTTGATGTGTTATTAGTAATTAAGTAGTCCTTGTGTGGTCGGTATGTTTAGGTTTCTGTGTAATGTATGTTGTTATAGAACTGATCATGATTTGAATTAGTATGTGAGCTAAATGATAAATGATTTTATTACTGTAAGTAGGTTCGTACAAACACTTTTACACGTCAATATACACTTTTACACGTCAATAACACTTTTACACGTCAATATCTAACACTTTTACACGTCAATAGCTAAGTTTTGACAGAAATAACGGCGAGCTTAACTTAGCTTGCTGCAGTCACCTTAGAGTCGAAATGTTCGGTGTTGATGGCCAATCTTCGGTTGCATCGACGCTGGCATCTTCTAGGTACGCTCCTTTTGTCGTAGACCTCATCCGTAGCTTTTCACCACAGTGATTTGACCCAAAAGAGTGGAAAACTCGTTAAAAAAAATACAAATACTTCAAACGAAAACGCATAGTTTTCCAATAATGAAAATATCAGCAAATTGTTGTTATATAGCTGACTAGCTGCGCCCCGCAATTTCACCCGCGTACGTTTCGATCCGGTTGAAATATCGTGATACAAAGTAGGATGTCAGCTACCTCCATACAAAATTTTATCAAAATTCGTCCAGCCGTTTGAGCATGAAGAAGTAACAAACATAATATAAACACACACACTCACAAACTTTCGCTTTTATAATATTAGTGTCCTCAGTACAGTTATTTTCATGTACAGTCAACAAAAGAGATAAGTACCTATGCAGGATCGTCGGATATAGTTGAAGTTTAGTAAGAAACCGATGGATGTTGTCGACTGAAATTTAATTGGATAAAAGAGTTGTTTGTTTTCTATTAATAAAATAAAATTTTATTCGAGAACATCTATCGGTTTCTTACTAAACTTCAACTATATCCGACGATCCTACATACTTATCTCTTTTGTTGACGGTACATGTTTGTTTACAGCAAGTGATATTAAAATGCATTGTTTGGTAAAGTAAAACTACTCATAATTTCTGAAAACGGTTCTCAAGCCCAGCACAAACCATATCGCCCTCAAAAGGACGCCTAAGGTACCTATAAAAAATCTCACCACATACTAAAATAACCGCAAAACTTTCCATTGCAAACTATCGGGCCGACACCCACTAAAAATATCGTGTGGCCAATTTTTTTTGTGCCCAAAAAATCCTTTTTATTTCAGGTAGGGTCAGGCCTTATAAATCTTCCGTCCTAAGTTGTAGCGGCCATAAACTCTAGTGGTCGGATCCGATGGTATCAAGATTGCTTTTATCGAATATTGCCCGTACCAAATGTTTATTTATATATATAAAATATATTTTTTATTATTACGATGGCGCGTGAGCTTGAATCATGTTTTGTTTTTAGATTGTAGGTGTTTTAGGGAATATTTTTAAGGGGTAAGATAAATTAGCGGTGACCGATATGCAAGTTTTGACAAAAATTACAGCAAATAAAACCTACCTTCAATTAATAACACACATAATCAGTATAATTATGTAGAAATTAGAAGGTCAGGAATTCAGGATTATTAATTCGGTCTAAGATCTATGATGTCCCAATAAAAAACAATGAAAGACACTTAATACATAATAATAAAATACTTAACTTCCTAAACACGAAAGTAAAAGTTTCTTAATTCCAAGTTAAAGTAAATAAAACCATATTCGCATAGACATAGCGACATCACAAATAAAGGAACAATCAAATCGCGGAAGAAGTTCAAATGTATCTTTAATTTATACATCCAAAGGAAAGTTAAGAGGAGGGGCCACTCCAAATCTTCGGAACTTAAAACGATGCTATAAGTACCATTTTATTCGGTTCAAGTGACAAGATTTTTTGTGTATCTTGAATCTAAGTTTAGTGAGTTTCCGCTTACGTGATGTTATGCGAGGCAAACCTGCCTAAAAACTAAACAAATGCTAAACTCACTTGTATACAACGTGGAAATGAAAACACTACCAATACTAATGCATAGGAGTATTTGGGAACTTTCAAATAAATCCCAACGTTGAAATTAATTGAAATGTTGCATTTATTGTTGTATTGTCATCTCCACATTGTATTTTTTTTTTTTTTTTAAGCGCGTTACGCGTGTTTGTTACATGACGATTATTGACAATTCCTACCAGTTTATTCCTACCGCACGCCGTGTTAAAGAACTTCGTTCCAAAAAACGGTTTCCCATATCAGGTTTTTTTTGTCTCCGTGTCGTGACGTTTACATGAAGTTCAGCTGGTCTTGGATTAGTTAAAATTATTACGAAGATTTTTTTAAATTTTTTGTACGGTTGCTGCACCGCTTATCCCATAAAAAGTGGCTAAGTTTTCAGTTTTTAGCAGCAATAAATGATCATCAATGGCATTATGAAAAAGCGCTTATCTGTCCGTATTCCCAAGCCCGTTTTACTTCTATTAACATTTAATGACGATTTGGTTGTTTTTTTTTTGTCTTAGAGAAGGCCGAGCGAGAGCCGAGTTGAATGGCGTGAAATTGGAGGGGCCTACGTCTAGCAGTGGACTGCTGTAAGCTGATGATGGTGAAAAAGGCGGTGCAGCAAAGAACAAATGGTTAGGTATTAAGTTACTTTTAACATATACGGACCTGCTCATAACTTGACCCCTCAGCGAAACTTGTTTTCAATTCATCAAAGGACCACGGTCACAGTTGAAGAGAGTGCCAGATATTTCATTCAACACTGTTAGCTCCAAATCGACCGTCTGACGATTTTCTGTAATAGGTACGTGCTTTTCTTTTTTATGCTCAGCATGTGTTTGAGAGGTAACTTTAATGTAATGTTGATTTTTATTTTTGAGCAAGGTAATATTATGCGTAATTCGTTCCACTGTTCAATATGTTTTACAGTAAAAAGTGGATTATTTTTCGGTCATTCTTCGACATGATAAAAGGTACGGTCAACACAGTATGTACCCTGCCATGAACTACGAAAACCGACCTTACTGCTACGAATGAACGCGGTCGGTTGACTGTCCCTCTTACCCTGAGATATCTTTTTACGTGTCGGATTACAAAAAGATTAGGATAGATATAAATAAAGTTTTGTTTACTGGTATTGTGTGTTTATTAATTATTTTAAGGAGGAAAAAGGGGAGACCCTTGCCCAGCAGTGGGACACAATATAGGCTAAAAAAAATGCTTTTAGGTATCTGTCATCACGTCACGCCGGCTGTCACTGAAAACCGGCGCTGTGACTGTCTAGCATAGTGTCATAGCATTATGCTGAACGATGGCCGTTTTGCGTGCATGAGATGCATATTTTCCTCCATCTCGTCCTCATTGTATTTGAGTGTTTTTTATGCGTCTTATTTAGTATAAATAAATGTATTTTTATTTTATTTTATTTCATGAATTGCTTCTGATAAATATGACTACCAAATGCATTCGGCTGTCGAGAGTTAAGTGAGGATTATACTGAAAAAGAGTTGTGTATTTCAGTTCACCCGTGGCGCAAAAATAAAATATCAGTTAAATTGAACCTGTATATTTTTCAGTTCTGTTCTGACTCCTGAAAACTCCCAATACAAGCAAGTTAAGCTTTAAAACCAACCAGTAATTTACAGAACGGATCATTTGTGTTTCGATTCATGAGCGTGGCCGGTTAACTGTTATCTGCGAGAATTAACGACTGCTGTAAGTAGTGATTCACACTGTGTCACTGTATCGATGCTATTCTCCTTTGTTGCGTTCCCGCGCGGGTAAGCACACTGTTATTAACATTACGCTTGCGCATGCGACGAGGTTAGTATAAAAATGCTCTTGTTTCACTGCGTCAATGGTCCTCCTGTTTTTGCCTCATCCAGGTTCTATTACCCGTGATGGCAACAATGTCGTCCGTTCATCTCGCCGTCGCCGTCGGACGACCGACACTTCGTCTTCCACTCCTTGGACGCCCTTCGGTCACTGCCTTACTCCTCCTGTCATCACCGAACCTTGCCAGGCGTCCTGCCTAACTCCATTTGAGTTCCAAAATAGCTATCTTATATGACTACTCAATCCCGGGTCAGCTCAGTACTAGGAAGAAAAATTCCCTGTATTAGCCCTGAGTTGGCGAAATGATACACCCGTGCCTTGAAGCTATCAGTCCTTCCCTTGATCTCTCTCCGGTCGTGTCGGTTTGCCATCGATGAGACTTTGAGAGTGAGGGAAGAGAGAGTGCAGGTCTGATTACAATTTTGGTGGTGGCGCAATGCGACAGGCAATTGGCTTGCTTGCTTGACAAGCTCAAGTAAGCAAGCTCAGCGAATGATAGGCTTAGTTGATAAAACATGTCTATATTTGTCGCACATGAGTAACTCTTACATAACAATGGCTGACTTAAAAGTTTCAGCAAATACCAATATTTTTTATACTCGTACCAACATAAATTCCGAGTAAAGTAACTCGATATCGAAAATGCCGTCCCGATTCAATACTCGATGGTCGGTGATTCGATATTGTGTGATTCGTGAATGTTCGTTGTCAATGTAGTGTTGTTTGTTATTGCGTGAATTTCGAGATCTGAGAGCGAATCGTAGTCCGTTGTTTTTAAAAGGTAGGACTATTTCTCGATCATCGGCACTTTTGAGATGAAAGAGACTGTCACAAAATAGAAAATGTAATTCTTCGCAGTTACCGAACCATGAATTCTATTCTTTATGCTTCTTATTAAAGGGTTAAGCAAATTATTGTTGATCCGGGAAGCACAGAACCGGTCGAAGTGGCGGTGCTTGCTTGGGAGGCCTATGTCCAGCAGTGGACGTCTTTCGGCTGAAATGAAGATGATGATGAAGTAAATTATTCCGAAATCAATCCGTGAATAAATCTTTGCAGAACCGTGACCTTTCTGCTCTTTATTAATGAAGACCATTTCGTCAGAATTTTTCTAATACTTCCTAGAAATCATAAAATTTATACATAATTATTAATAAAAGCACCCACAATCTTAATGTAAAAATGCTCTTCCTATCTATCTCATCACATTCCTACTAAGCATGATTTTTCACACTCGATTAAGTCTCCCCTACCTCGGGGAAATAAACTCTACAATACTTCAGCATTTTTAATTACCATCCACGTGGTTTTAATGAATATGCCACTTTGGGGGCGTCGAGTGAAAGAAAATGTTCGCAGCAGGCTTCCGTGCTTATCGTTAATGCTGTCTTATAGTTGGTCGAACGTTGGCGTCCAACGAGCCAGTGACCAATGTTTGTGGCAACTAATTTAATGATCATAACTGGAACTTTTTTCTTTTCTGCATTTTTATTATTCTAGGACCAAGGTAGACAGACGGAGATGTGTTAAATGATTTTAAAGGTAAAATAAGTTAATGTGACGAGGGTTTTTTTTTATCGGTATCTACCATGCAGTTTGATTTGAATTGATTACATTATTTGAAACTAAATTATTTTCCAATTATGAAAGAACTTTAAGAAATACGCAACTACTCGTATTTCTTAAAGGTTCAATAATCTCCAACAATCGACTATTAAGCATACATTTCTAGCACTTTGTCCCTTAATTGTCTTATACCACATTTGACAACATTGGCGTGTACAAGCCAACATGAAATCTCTTTACAATCAGCATTGGCGTGTATGCGGTGATGTTGGCCCAACATTTCGAGGGAGTATAAAGGCTGCCATACATTTTGTTGACAAGAACTTTGCAAGTTGAGACTACATAGTAATTACTATAATATTCGCTGAATGGAGTGGTTTTCCTTTCAGTAAGTTGTGACGGAATGTGATATGTGTTTTCTGCTTGATTACATTTTTTGACGGCACGGTTGGCGCAGTGGTTAAGCGATTGACTGCTGCGCTGCGTGTCGCGGGTTCGATTCCCGCACGGAACAAATATTTGTATGACCTACAAGTAGTTGTTCCGGGTCTGACTGTTTGTGTACGTGAATTTAAATGTTTGTAAACGCACCCACAATACAGGAGAAATTCCTAGTGTGGGGCAAAGTTTTATAAAAAAAAAAAATTATACTGCCATGTTAAATTGTAAGTCCTTTGCAATGAAAGTTGTCGCTTAAAACAAAACTTAATTGATTCCATTGATCGTTTCCGGATTACAGAACTAAATATACTTTTGTTTTGGTATTTATTAATATAGTTAGTTAGTCTTTTAATTTAGTTCATGTAAATAGTTATGAGATTCTGAAAATTTATTCCATTACTCTGTCATCAACACCTAGTTACACAATAGTAACTTGATAATGTTATTTTGTAGCGGTATCTACAACGCCACATGCGAACAACGCGTCATACTGACGTCCCGCAAAATCCTGCATCTCGCAAGCAAAGAGTACCGCGCAACTAGCATAGATACAACGGCCCGACATGAATCATCGGGCAATTGCCCGCCTGACACAACACCTGTCTGGTCGGAGGATCCTCCCTTTTCTATGGAGATTGAGTAAACTTTACACCCTGTTCCTCATGCCTCTATAATTGAATAATTATAGTGTTTATTTGCCAAAAACAGTGTTTGATCCCTTATAGTTTATATTAAAAGCTAGGTTTACAAAAAAAAACAAAATAAGATTCAAAGGAAGCAGTTTGCTTATGAACTCCACACTAGGTCGAGCCTGTCTCGTGAGGTCCATGGGTGGTATTATCAATAGTGAAAATGCGCATTACATTAATACAGCGTTAATTTTTAGGGTCATCTTCTTTCTTCAGCACCAACGTGAGTTTTTTTTCTGTTTTTAATGATGCCTGGGTTATTCGTAGAACCAAGATATCGACAGTATCGCAAAATCGTATAGAGCCGTGGAATTCTTCAATCGTATTTCGTAGATACGAATTTGATAAAAACCAACCCATCAACAGACAAACGTCGTAAAAACTTAACAAAAGTAATAAGAGACGTATTTAGTAATAAAAAGTAGTCATAAAAACAAGCGACGTGACAAGATTCAAGCAAACTTTAGTGCACAACAACTACGCTTCAATTCATTGAACACTGGTGCTACACTAGTTTGACTGAACCTGGAACGAAAAGTTTTCTGTGAAAGAAGTACGTAGGTACCTAAACCTACGTAAAGGTGCTGGGAAATAATATTACTCTAAGCGAAATAACATTTAAACGTTCATTAAATAAATGCCTAAATATTAGTGGAATGTCATCGAAATGTTCAAATTCCATTCCAAATTGTAAAATTGGTTTAAACGCCGCGTTCCGGGTCGGTAAACAATTTGCTCAATGAAGGGTACCCTGAAAATATTGTGGCAAAAATATAGAATCTTACTAATTCTTTTTGCAAGAATGATGTAACATACTCATAGTATGATTAGCCGTCTAGGGATGTTGGCAGTCTAGGGACCAACCCACATCATCCTGCACTGGGCCCACGTGGTAGAATTACGGTTCTCCCTCTCACAGCAGGCCTTCACCCCAGTAGTAAGAAAAATTATGGGATGATTGATTTTGTAAGTTAAGAGGAAAATGATGCCATTTGGGGTCTAACCTCGATGGTTCTGGTGCAGGAATTTGGAGCGGTCGGGCCGTGAATAATGGTGATAATGAACGCGCTCAGAAGTAGTAAAGATTCTGCAATACAGTTAGTTAAATCATAATTATTTAGATCCTGTCTTCTTGTAAGGATGATTTTAGATGCTTTATGAATGTAGGTATATAACCTTTTTCTCTCCTTGCTTCCCAGATAAGGTTTAAGCAGATTTTACTCTTATCATCAGATGACAACAACGCAAGACATTCTAACAACTTTCTAAGTTCCTAACTCCTTCCTACTTCCCTAAGTATTTTCCTTACCCGAAGCGGAATCAAATTTAGCAATTTAGTTCAGCAGATCGATCATAGTGTGGTAAAGAAAGTCCGGCTTCGTTCCCGGTGATTGATTGTGTGTACATGTAATTTCTTAGTTTAATAGTGGGTATTTTGCTGATACTTTCCACGGTGTAAGTATGAAGGAAAATACTTTGTCAGGTGCTCGTTCTATCAGAGCGGCGACAGTTTGGCTGGACGAAAATAGGATGAGGCATGACAGATTAAATTTATGTAGTTCATCCCATGGCTCACCCTTAGGTACCCCCATACGTATGACTACGTAAGGTATGCCTTAGCTTAGATATGCTCACAGAACAGATGATATTATGCTCCAAAAAGGCAAACAGAAAGAGTTTTAAGGGCGTCTAAAATTCAACGTGATTGAGTACTCGGACATTTTTTTTTTTTTTTTGCGGTTGGGAAATCATCAAATGACCTCCGCTCCCGCTCTGGGTGGAGCGGGAAGGAGTGTCTCTTACTGACTAAAACCCAACCGTGTTCCTTCCTTAGCCCTTTATGTTCCGGGCCAGCGGTAACCCTTTCGGACAATCCCGCTGACGAGTACTCGGGCTTGAATGCACAAATGAACTTCGCAGTATTGGATGGATTTAAATCGGATGAGCCCTCCAGAAAGATGCTTTTGTTCGTCTTCAAACAACATAAATATTATATTTATCACAAAAAAAAAAAAAAAGCCATCTTAAAAAAACTTTGATTTTAAGATGGCGGTACCAATAAGCTCAGCAGATTTTAATTTAATTCGTGCCCATGCTCCAACAATTGTGTTAAGCCCCCTTATTTTAATAATTCCAGTTTGTTCTAGAACATTCCGGGCTAAGGACTTTTGTCGTTTCCCGATCCAATTAAGGAAAATGAAATATTTCGGCAGTTATTGAAATTCTCTTTCGAAATATTTTGGGCCGTTTAGTTTCGATAGGAAAACATAATAATGACCGTTACAAATGGTTTTAGAAGAGTTTTTTGCAAATATTAAAAGAAAAAATGTTTTCACAAGCTGGCTGGCTGGAGTAGACGCTGCAGCCGACACCTTAAAGAATAATCACTTCTAGTCACTTCATAAAAATAATCAAATCAAATACCTACGTTTCTTAGTACACACAGCAGCTACAAGGTAGGTGGCGGTGTACATTCACGGATGGAAACGCATGTTTCGCTCTTCCTCCATTTACGAGCTACAAAGAATGATGGGCTTTATAAAACAAAAATGTATCTTTAATAAATTACTACACTCTATGGGTAATACACAAGGGTCAATGTACAATGACCGCAAAGTCTGGGCAATGCCACATATAGGTATATATTCTTCAAAGTTTATCCCCAATATAACGGGGTCTGTAATCTAATTCCACTAACTTATTTGTCCAATAAAGCCTGCTACATACAATATACTTTTTTCGCAGCGACATTCAGAAATTTTCTAATTTCTAAGAAGTTTCAACCACAGATGTAAATAAACCTAGATAACGCAAGTATCACGATCTGTATGAAAACCAAGCGTGCCATCTTTTTGACAACCTACTATGACGTCACAAGCACTATTTACTGATGGAAAAAACTAAATCGATTCAAAGACGCTGCTGCGTGCTGCACCCATCTCGACCCACCCCCGGGGCGTAGCGCCAGCGCCCACGCTCACCCAGCTAGTAGTTATTCTACACAGGACTGAGCGCGAAAGTGGCGGCTTACGATTTTTGTATGTAAACTGGGCACGCGAAGTAGTTGCTCTTGCATTATCTAAGTGCATCTATATCTATGGTTTCAACTAACTAAATATTGAAAACACAAAATGTCTTCAAACAAATGGGTAAACTGGCATAAAGTATGCAAAACGAATTGGAAAGTTTTTACACTATGTAGTACAAAAATTAACACATAACATCACGCCTGTAATCCTAGAAGGGTTAGACAGAGGTGTACCTACAGTACACTCACATTGAACCATTTATGTATAAGTCCCATCAACAAGGCACAAAAAAAAGACTCCAGGTTGCTACTGAGAAATTCCTGTTACAAAAAATAAAATCGTTGTAGATTAAAAGTCGTGTTCGCAGATCAGTGGGAGGGGTGGTGGGGGGGAGGTGGATGCAGCTCCACACTGAATTTTAATTGTTTATCTGTGTCTGTAACCTTTAGTAGGTTACATACACAGATAAGCAATTGGAATTAAATAAAATTACAACACTAGAAGATAAGTAAAATTGTTACTAACCCTATGGACTCCTGTCTGAAATAAAAGTTTCTATTCTAAAGTCATAAATTCATTGTTTTGTCTGGATTGGTAGTGTCAACGAACTTCAGTTTAGTACTTAAATATTCTAAGATGGAAATGGAATATTTGAGAACAGAGATTAAACAATCAACAGACAAACAGTCTCAGGATGTGTGTAATCTATTTGGTGTCTGTATTTACATTAAGACACCATGTTCCGGTCGATATACATAAACTTCGACCAGACGTTCAGACCATGGAAATATTTCATTTTTCATTATGCATTAGCATTTTTCACTATGGACCCATTAATGAGTTCTTATTTTTTGTTATTTTTTATATAAACTAAAAACCTGACGTAAATCATCCGGTATGCATGCCTTTTTATCCGAATTGGCAACGAAGTGTTTACCTATTTTCATTCTAAACATTTGTCGGGTTGAAACTTGTCACAACTAAGTTAGGTTCCTTTCTTACTGCATAGCTCAATTAAATTTCATTAAATGAAATTACAAATATCTTTGTAACTAAGTCTTTTTAAGTATCTACCACTTTCTGTGTTCGATTTAATTTGTAAAAGCTGTAGAACCGTTTGACAACGTTTATGGATAACGTGAAGAACTCGGTGTATACAAAATCGTTTATTATCACAATTATCATAATAGCATAGTATACATTAAGACGTGTTTGGAGCCTCCCTATAGGCAAACAGTGCCTGTATTAGGAGAAATATTTATGGTAATTTAAGATAGCTAATCGGTATAATAATAAGGTTTTCATAAAGTGTTGTTATAAAATAAATAAAAGTCCTCCAGACCGTATTTCAGCCACGGCGGCCAATCTCAAAGGAGACTAGCTTTCGGCGCGGGAGGTATTATAGTGAACAAGTGTGCGCGATGACACAGGTGCACTCCCTCTTCCCTCACTCTCATTGTCCTACAAAAAATATTAAATTGCCCATATATTTTATCGTAGAGCGGCTTACTTGGTAATAGGTATTATATAAATGCGAAAGTAAAGAAAAAATCTTTCTATCTGTTTAGTACCTACTTATATATTTTTCACAGATAAACTAGATTCCTATTTTTTATTAAATGTCAAAAACTAGCTTATCATCTGCGCTTAACCTTCATAATAGTACTTCATAGTATTACTATTTACAATAGAAAATGTTTTTACTTATTGAGTAAAAAAAAAAACAAATTTTAAAATGAAATTGGAAAAATTAAATCCTTTTTGCATTTCTGCACTAGTTACGTTTTTATCTTTTACAAACCAATAGAAGATCAAAATCTTTTTAAAATTGCAACTCCAAAATCTAGTCGAATCATTTACCAAAAAACACCGCCAATCTTCTACCACAGACTACAAACGAATTTAACAAGATAACATTTTACCAAACTTGGTTCTGATAACGACGGTCTTGGAAATTTTAGCAGTTCCCTTATCTGCTGTGATAGATAAGTGCGGGATGCGGCTGTTACGGGCTTGTATTTAGAGTAACGCCTTGCTCAGAGATTGATAGCGGCAAGATAAGTTTCAGATTTTTGTTTAGGTACTCGGGCTTAAAAGATTGCGTGTCAAAATTATTGAAAAAGAAGCTGGTTGTTTTGTTATAAAAAGCAAAGCTGGTAATACAGAGTGGAAAGTGGTAGCGATCCCGGAGGGTAAGTAGGTACTGTAGACATTAATGATAGGTACAGTCACGACCAAAAGTATGTATACACTTGGCTTTATTCAAAGACGATTTTCTCCTTTAGTTTTGAATGAAATTTTATGTTATTACGAACAAAGTATTTTCGAACCCAGAGGTCTGTGTAAAGTGTCGTATTTCAACGTTGCATTCGATAGATGTCTGTACCTACCTATTTCAAATCGAACATTTTTTTTTTTTCAAAAGTAACTAAATCATCGTTCGTTTTTTTTAAAGGCGCTTACGTTAACCGGGAATCGAACCAACTCAAATACAAGAATATACCTGCATTATTAACGCATCAATCGATAGGGTCAATTATAAGGAAAAAATTTCTTTAAAAAAGATTTCATCTTAAATTGAAGGAAGATTTTATTATTAATATCCTAACTAATATTATAAATGCGAAAGTAAGTTTGTTTGTTTGTTTGTTACTTTTTCACCCCTAAACCACTGAACTGATCATCCTGAAATTTTTCACATACGTTGTCAGGTGTACAGAAACGGATATAGGGTACCTTTCATCCCGAAAAAAAGTGCTGTTCCCGAAAAAACAACAATAACGTTATTATGATAATAGGTGGCGCCACGTGTCGTTCGAATCAAAAACAGGACGTCTGTCGGCTCCGCTAGTTTAATATACTTTCCCTCCAGGGCCCACGTCAGGTTTCCAACCTGTCAAAGTCAAATCATTTATTACACAGTAGGATAATAAAGGCTCCTTTGTTCATCAACATTTACAAGAAAATAGAATTGATTCCAGATGCACCTCCCAAAAGATAGTTTTGTTTAAGGAGAAAAATAGACAAGAAACTCCATCTCTCTCAAAACTCGAACTCTTTTAAAATGGTTTACAATATTTTGTATAGTCTACCTAACAGAAGTTGCAAGTTGATTATGTAGGAACCAAGAAATGCAAACAAACGATATACGATAAAGAATGATCAAGAACAAGTTTGTCTTTATCTTAAAAAAAAAACAATATTCTTTTATATTAATAAACATTTTCGTAATGGTATCTAACATCCAAAGGGATTGCGATAAAATCTTGTAAATGTTTCTGTAGCCAATTTCAATATCTTTACACTAAACATAGATAGTATTACCGTGACTAAACCAATATAATCTGAGCTCATTTTCAAATACCTCGGCATTCAACGAAACCACTCAAGTAAATTGTTCTCCTCTGAACCCGACTTCATCACACCGATTCGTAGTTTATTAAATATAAATTAACCGCTTGCGGCGTTTTAATCTTTTGCTCGTTACTAGCACTAGAGGTACTTCATTGGTAAAAATAATAAAAAGATAACTTGAGGTTGAATAGTATTTTATAGTAAAAGGTATTCTTTGGTAGTGGGAGGGTTGCGTACCTCGTTATGGTAAGCTTATTTAAAGCTTCATTTTAGTCTAAAATAACAATGCCGAACAAACATCACTATCAATTAAACCGTAAATAACAATGAAGTGTTTTGATGTAGGTATTATGGACTAAAACAGACACATTTTGATTGAAGGGGAAACCTTTGTTAAGACTTAAAAGCAATTTACGTCAACCTTAAAATCACATCACACTAATATTATAAAGGCGAAAGTTTGTGAGGGGTGTGTGTGGGGGTGTGTGTGTGTGTTTATATGTTTTCTTTTTATCCCGATATTCCCGCGGGATCGACATTTATGCGGGTAAAACCGCGGGGCGCAGCTAGTTATAGGTAAGTAAAGGCGAAAGTTTGTGAGTGTGTGTGTGTTTATATGTTTGTTACTTCTTCACGCTCAAATGGCTTTACCAATTTTGATAAAATTTGGTATAGAGGTAGCTGACACCCTGCATTAACATATAGGCTACTTTTTCTCCCGATATTCCTACGGAATCGAAACTTATGCGGGTGAAACCGCGGGGTGTAGCTAGTATATAATAAAATATAATGAGCTCATAAACAATGTACATAATAAAAATCTTGAATTCATTCATTCAGTAAGTGACAGATAACGCACGTTATAATCCTTTCAAAGTTATTTTACATAGAACCTGTGATTTTGCATCACTGTCCAAATCACAGTGATCTTTATTCTCGTTACAATAAGGTAGCTGTTAGGTTGTTACTGTCAGAAGTAAAATAACTGTGAATGTACTGTAGGCTATATATCTGTCACTAAATGAACGAATGAACCGCTGGGTCTAGAAACATGAAATTGTGTACAGATGCCAGCACATCAAGCTACCCGAAACTGTCAAATTTTCCCAATCAACTTTGAACCTTATGCTCTAGACATAAAGTTGAAAATCTACTAAAGAAATTTGACATATTGTAGTAGCTTGATGTGCTGACGTCTGTCTGTACAAAGAAAATGAGCACTAAGGAAGGATTTTTGAAAAATCACACCCTAAAGGGACTAGACCCCCCGACCGAGTTTGTAGGTCGTGGGTTTGAACCCAGGCAAGCGCTTTACTCTTTGTAAATAATTTCATCACCACTGCTCTCAAAACGGTGAAGGAAAACATCGTGAGTGAACCAGCATGTCCTAGAACCAAAAAATCCAAGACATGTGACATCTACCAACCAGCACTGGGCCGCGTGGTAGAGTATAAGCCCACTCCCTCTCGAAAAGAGGAGGCCTGTGTCCCAGCAGTGGGAACATTATAGGCTGATTTTGTTTATTCCCTAAAGGGATGAAATAGGGTGTGAAAGTTTATAAAAGAAGTTTGTTATTTTTGCCGATGGGGTATCCCCATCGAGCGCTCGGCTTGTAGATAAATTAATAACAACTACGTTAGATATACGAGGATGAGCTGTGCTGCGTTATCTCAGAGATAGGTGATCATTTCCTACACGTTATTTAGCTAAGCCAATAAAGTAACTAGAAAAAAATAAAAGAAAACTACACGACGAAACCTCTATCTTTATTGAAAACCAGACTTTAAAACGACGTCTGAAAGTCTTTAATTATTTGCAACGGTCCCCCAGGTTCCTATCTTTTCAACTGGAAGCTATTAGAGTTTTATAAATTTCTAGATACATCTATCGGAAAGTTCGTCGGAGACACTTCAAACGACTTTAGCAAGTCGTAACTAGAAAGAAACTTACGTGCTAAAATAAAATGCATGTTTTAAAGTATACCTGTAGGTACCCAGTGTACACAGACAGCTATGTATAATGTATGTATGTATAACTCACGGTTCAAAGATATGGACAGCTGTTATGAACTTATGACTGATGTTCTCCTTGGCTATTAGTTCAATGTATAGACAGGTAAATTAATTGTTAAGCAAACTGACTGCAAACTTCAATTTCCTGTATATTCAAATAACAACTGTCATTCTTTAACGGTTTTATGAAATGGCTTAACAGAGTAAATTGACGAAGGGAGTAGATTTTCTTAATAAAAAAATCTCTGACTGACTAATTATGAATAATGACAGTCTTATTCTTGATGTCATTTACCAGTACACAATCTGAGGGTTTTGAGGAAGTTCCTAATTCATTGCTTCATAGGTTTGAACAAATCGTCTGCTCAACATCGTAAATAACGCTATGAACGTAGCTATACTATCAAAATGAAAGGCAATGCGATCAATAGCCATTTTTTTTGTGAGTTACGCAATAAACCCGCAGATTGTACACACAACTTTTATGTTTTTCTTAGAAATCAGTGATCAACGATGAATGAAAAACTTGACCGAATTGTCAACCAGCCCTGAGCAAGTTAGGCAATAACTCCTTCCAATTCACAGGCCAGTAATAGTATAACCTAAAAACCTTTCAGAATAAAACAAATCACCGCACAGTCCAATCCGCGTGCTCACCGAGTTCCATGTCAAAGCAACGGCAACTGACGCGGAATGATAGCATTGCGAACATCAACGACACACTACGGACACAATGCGACAATTTAACAATCCTTTTTTGGACCAAAACTAGATGACAAACCTAGTGGTACGCGTACAATTGATGCGCTAAAACGCGGTTCTAAAATATTCTAGGGATGGCTTTTTCGACCACAACAACACAACACAGACACACACACACAGAACACAGGAACACAGGCTTGTATAACAACAGGCCTGTGTTCCCCAAAGGGGCTGGTTGTTATGTTCATCATTCATGGAAGAAGACTTCTGGCCGCAGGACGTGGTGTTCCATCGCTTCCGCGGACAAGTTCCTACCACAGAACAGCACAAGAACATGTGAAGTGAAGTACTATTTTATAATAAAAATATGTATGTATAGGTTAAGGTATGGGCCTAAATGGAAATAAATGAATAAATAAATAAAAAATCTCATGTACCAATTTATTTGGGGTCGGCGCAACATGTCTTTTTATCCCATACTTTCTAAGCATATCATCATTCACACATTCTATCCATCATTTCTTTGATCTTCCCCTCCTCATAAAGCCATCGATATTCATACTTAAAACTTTTCTCATGACATCTCCCTTATAACTCCGCATCACATGCCCATACCATGACAACCGATTTCCACACAACTTTTCAGTTACCGGTGTCACTTTCAGACTTTCCATTCGTGCGATACCACACATTCCTGTTAGCATTCTCATCTCAGCTGCAGCTGCTCTTGTATGTTTATTTTAGAAAAAGACTTAGACAGAAAAATAATGTGGAGTACCTACCTTCCTCTTCTCTCTATAAAAAAAAATGATGTAACCAAAGAGATAATTAAATGTCTTGATGTCAATATTCATTCATTAAACTATCCATGTTTTTTATTTACCTTTATACTTATCCTCCGTGATTTTCAAACACATGACGTGTCAAAGCCACAGTTGTAGAATGCAAGCTATGTGGACGATACGTGGAAATGCGAAACGACTGGCAGTGGCAAAACGTTTTTAGAAAAACCATTTAATGTTCTATGTATGTGTATTAATGGTCTGATGGTCAAGACCCTTGACTCAAGGGATCCAATTATTCTGATCACAAACTTGCTGGTTAAAATCATCCAAGTGCAGTTATGTTATTTTTGCAATTACCTATTATTAATTTTACAAGTTATTAAAAGGAATCGTTATGAACCATATAACAGTCTGAATTCGTCAACTCACATAGTAGAAATATGGCTATGCTTGTACTTCTGTGTATGAGTAAAGGTTTTGTCATGTACTCTATAAAATGTATCATGCATATGTCATCTAAATATGGAATAAATATCATCATCTGAATAAAATCATTAGCTGAATATGTGTTGTATTCATGTGTATGATTATTCATGGAATACCATGCTTGCATTAAATATTTTTAGCAAGGCAACCAAAAATCAAAGGTTTGATCAATAAAATAAAAAAACAAATAGGTACGCATCGCCAGTCTTCGGTATTCATATCACGGAGATAGTAAATCCCCTATATGATAGGCTATAAATTTTATTATACAAGAACATGTATTGATTTCTCGCAATATTTCCTTAGCTAAAAAGCTGACGACAGAATGGTTGAACAAACATAGCCTCTCCTCTTTAGGCAAAACAGTTACGCAAATACCTGTACAAGTATTTTTTTAAAACATAACAGTATCACACATGCATTCCCCGTAGGATCAAGTAGAGGTGTACTTATATTACAGCCACATTTCGCCAGTTATATTTAAATCCCGTGTTATAAGAGACTGTAATACCAGACTCCCGGCTGCTAGTGAGAAACTCCTCCACTTCCCAGAAAAAAAAACATATCTGTATTACATTTTCACATAAAGAATTGTAAATATAAATTCATTGTAACATTCACCAACCTACAGGGCCCGCATGGTGGTTTACCGAGTCCCAGCAGTGGAAATATTAAAATGTTATGTTAGGTACATTTTAAAACTAACATGTAAGGTTATTGAAACGTCTTTAAGACGATTTTGTACAACATTTAAAATAACCAAAACCTACCTACATCTTCAAGTAAACACGACAGTCTTCGATATCTTCCTTGGGTAACTTCTCAATCAAATTTTAAAACTGAGGGGAAGTTGTGCGGAATAACTAACGCGAACGCTACAAGCTCGCGAACTACGAAACGCTTCGAATGAAGTTTTAGTAAAAACTTTTCTGTCGTTTTAAACGGCAGCTTCTGAGAGCTTGCAGGTGTAGTGTGTGACTTTTTTTGAGAATTGAATCAAGTGTGAACGTTCTCAGTGACTGTGTTTACCAGAGCATCTTATCTTTCTTAACCTTAGATAGACATTTAATTCAAATAAACAAAATACACCTCTGCTTCACAGGGGCGCTTTAATTGCTAATTGGGCTTTCATTGGAGAGAGAAAAAACTCTTAGTATTGTATATTAATTGCATAGCATATGAGTGAGTACTATATACATACTGTATAGCTACAATAATTTACTGGGTACGTCTTTCAATGACTTGAATGTGCCCTGGCGGCTGAGAGTATGTCATGCTCACTCTAATGTCTCGCTGATAGTGGCGCATGTATTGGATCATTTTCAAAATGGTTGAGCGAAAAGGTCAGGCTAATCCATGCATCATATTCGTGAACAGGCGCCGTTACTTCCGTTTTTTCTTACATTGGACTTTGCACTTTTTATTTTTTTATTTTTGTTTTTATCTGATGTACGACTATTTATCTATCTGGTGTATTGTGTGTCTTTTAGTCTGTGCTAAATAAACGTATTTTCTTTCTTTCTTTCTTTAGTTGGGACTGGCAATCTCTTAGCTACTTGTTTTAATTTAATATAATTTCTTAGTTGAATTGTTTTCTTATCTTTTATTAGAGACGCGTTTAACTTTGTGTATCGTTTTCAAATGTATAAATTCAACATGAATGATGTAGCACATATTTTTGATTGAAGCCATTGGCCGGTTTCAATCAAAGGATTCAATACAAAAAAAGAGATTTTTGGGCCATAGTGCATAGGCTCCGTTCACTTTTTATACCCTGTGGCCAGATGGTAAAAAAATTCAGCCGGTTTACTATCTTTGAAACTCTACACACAGTCTCACACCTCCTAGAAAAGATGTCTCCTAGCAAATACGAGCAAACTAAAGCTCTTTCAATCCCCATATCGATTCGATTGTTCTAGCTCACATTTGTACTCGTTCGAGTAAATTCCACAATCGATACTAAAACGTTTACTGGACTCGTGCTGAAGCCTCAAGCAATGGAGGAAATTCTTTAACGCGTTCCCAAGTGTAGAGCTACATTCTTTAAGAAATAGTTTTTAATTGTTTTATTTAGAAGCTTTGTTGGTTTTTTTTTTATTATTAAGAGAAGTATTTTTATTGCCTGATTCACAGTGTGCAAATTGGCACGCTAGATAAAGTTTATAAAACTAGTGCGAAATAGTCTGCCATATGCTTTAGTGGAAACTTTTCCGAAGGACACAAAAGACTAACAAAGAAATGTCATACAGTTCTGCCACTATACTTTGAAGCCAGCTTGAAACACGAAATTGTTATTTAAGGTAAGAAATGGCATTTCGTCTGCAGTAAAACATTAATACAAATTCGAATATAAAGCACCGATTTTTAAAATTCACAGTACATACTTTAACAGAAACACCACTTACAAAACTCATTTAGAACTCAAAACCGGACGTTGTAATACTAAAAATAAACAATAGACATTATTATGAAAACGTCGAAGATGAGGGATGGGAAATTAAAGAAACCCGCTTTGTGAAAGACAAATCCGTCTGAGACGGCGTTTGAATTATTCAATTCATTCGATTAAGGTGGTTCGTATTAATTCGACTCGCGCGCTGAATTTGTAAAAGGATTTTTTTGAGGATTTAGAGAGTAATATTGTGAACGGGTCTGTTGAGATCTTTAAACGATAAAAGGAAACCATACTCACATGGTAGGTATGATAAGAAAAATATTTATAAATTGATATGGAATAGAATTTCTGCTTGCTTACCATCTCAAAAAGACAGAATCCAGAAAAAGAGAAAAATATTATATTTGGGAGCCTCTGTCTAAAATGAAAAGTTCTGTACAATCATAAGGGGTTTTCCTACGTACGTACATGCGAATAGACACACAAACTCGTGGGAAAATGGTGCAACTCATGTTCCCAAGCACTGTGTTTTTGTTACCAGAGTCAGAGTGACAGACTTTTTACAGGCCAGACGTGGGCCAGACTTTTCCGTGTGGCGTAGCGTTCACGCAAGTTCTATTGTCCCGTATATTCACTGTGAACCGTATATTCACGTAATGGAAGGGAATCGTTTACATTTATAATTATTCAAAGTACTCGTTATTACAATTTAAAATAGTCCACGTATGAGAGGTTTCTAATAAAATGTCTAATTTGTGTTTAAATTTTCAGTTATGAGTACAGATAGATTAAAGAGTTAAATTAAATTCAATATTCAAACAGATTTAGCGGTGAATTAATTTGAATAAATATAATGTCTATTTTGATTAATGTTTTCGACTTGGAGATACTTTAATGGGTTAGGCATTTTTTGGCTCACTGAACTGTTGCCAATGTTGGCACAAGTTATCGTGCAATATGTGTATTGGGCACTATTCCAATCAGAGGATATGGCTAAGATTTTTTTCAGCACTAGGTACCTAAACATCTGAATAGGTGTAGGTATTTGTTTCTTGGCCTAATTTTCTTTTGCTTTTAGCGAAAAGTCTGTCGATCCAGCTGGTGGAAGGTGATTAGCTGCCTTGACACACTCTTGCAAAGCAAAAGTAATGGCAATAATAACGTGATTTAGTCCCATGTCCCTATATTAATTTATTAGGAACCATACTTGGAAACTGGAACTCAAAAATGTTTGGTGAAAGAAACAGGTATGTCCACAATGGAAACCTACACAATCATAAACTCACGGCTTCCACCCATGGAGGTGGGCAGAAACTACGGAACACCAGCTGCTACGATCCTTACATACTCCCTTTGCCACGTTTACGTTCTTACATCAGAAGGCAAATTCCCGTAATTAGAAACGATCAAAATCTAGTCGCAGTCTCATCTCAGCGACAATCAATGACAAAAACTTGTCAAAAATGTGGGAAAATTTTAGATATTTTTGACAGATTGAGACTAAGATCAGACTGTGAACGTTCTTAAAATTACGAGAATTGCCACTCTATATACACGCCGGCTACCTTCACCTTTCAGAAAAAAACACTGCTCCTACGTTAGAGCAGTTCTTGACATTTTAAAAGTTACAAACGAGATTTAACGACCCAGTTATTAAACTCTAAAATGCATTCAAAACTTTTCAAATTCAAATATAAAGAACAATCTGAAGAATAAAAATGTAATACAAACTCAAAGTTACATTTTATTGCGTACTTACACTTTTGGAGTAAACTAGTTTTGTTGAACAACTTTGTTCATGAATACTGTTTAAATTTTCTACATGACATGTTGTAGCAATGTTATTAAATAAACAACACCTACGTGCTGAGGTTATTTATTTTGTTGCTTTACTTTAAAAGGCTTGTGGCTAAGCCGCACCAGTCGATCAATCAGGTTAAGCTACGCTTGCCGCGGTCGGTCCGTGGATGGGTAACCATCATTACATACCGAGACCCCTCCGTGCCTCGGAAAGCACGTTAAGCCGTTAGCTGTCATTCTTGGATCTTTGACAGTCGTTACGGGTTGTCAGAAGCAAGAAAGTCTGACCACCAGTCTTACCTAGGGGTATCGTACATATTACCCAGTAACTGGATTGTGGAGGTCAGTTAAGCAGTCACTCCATATACATTTTTCCGTTATAGGTACCTGCACGTGACTGGACTTTTTTCTACTTCGATACAAGGAAGTTCAAAGAAGTGGTTCAGCCACGTGCAAGTAAACCAACTATAGTCATGTTGATGATATTTTTTAATGTTCAAATACAAAAGAAGTTTCTTGAAAGAAAACTCGTTGCGAATATTAGTGATTTTCCATGAATATTTAATTTATTTGAAAAGTCGAATCCCCTTTCAGCCACAAAACAAAAAACTCGACTTTTCAAATCACAAATAATTTTCTTTAAATTCTTTTTCCTTTTTTTACAAACAATCAACAAACTCGATCATAACCACTCGATTTAGTTCACGGCCCCTTATGAATTATTTTACCCTTTTACTAACTTGTATACTCAATCTGTAATTGCTTAAAGCTTCCTTATGGTTGAATTATATTGGTCTTAAAGCAAAATAGTCCTTGACGTTTTATAATGTTCAAGAAAGATTCAATCTTAGAATAAAGCATATAAGAGGTCGACTATACATTGCGTTTTGTCTGATTCACAGAATCATAGTGTTCTTTTAAATTATGATAGCTACTGTTACCAACGTCTGTTACTCAACTAACCCTCAACTATTACGATTATCTCATCATCTGCCTAGCCTTTTCTCAACTATGTTGGGGTCGGCTTCCAGTTGTTTAAACTGGAAGCCGACCCCAAGATATTACACATACATAGTGTACAATGTACATATTATATACTGGTATTTTACATGAAGCGACTGTCTATCTGTCCTCTACAAAATAGTTACTGGGTAATACGATAACCCTACGATCATCTATCCATCTAAAACTAAAAAAAATCTTCTTAAACAATTCCTCAATTTTATTATTCAACCTCACCAAAAAAAAATCTTCGTTCCCGCGCAATACCTACTGCCCTCATTAGCAAAAGTTTGTGTGGAAGAGAGCAAAAAAATTCTCATAAACTTATCATTTCACGAACAAACAGGCCAAATTGCCCTGAGAGATGCGCTGCGAAAAAATAGTCCTCTCATTAGAGTTAAAAAGTCAGGAGACTGCACTTTGAAGAAGTTCGAAAAATCACGAGGTTTTTTTCCGCTTCAAGTTTGTCACCCAGTCTGTTTATAGCTGAAGTGTCTTGGCTTGTTAAAGTATTTTGAATTATGTTTCGTATTAGGTATCTAGGTACTAGTTGGAATAACAGTGGACAGTGGCTGCATAATGGAACCTCACTACTTATAGGTCACAAATTAGATTTATGGTTTCGGTTTTGCCTTATGGAGACTTTGTAAAATAGCCAACCTCAAAACAGTCCTCTTAGCGTATCACGGTTACGTTGCCGATAACTATAACTACTACTACTACTAGCACTACTACCGCTCTCGCTCGCCCTTACTAGCTGGAGTGATAACTATGATTTATGTACTTACCAATTTTATTAACTTCATATATTTAATAATTTTGCTAACTATAGTTTTAGCGAATTGTTTTTGGAACTGTTAAAAAACCCGACCATCTGTGATGTACTACATTTCTACAAATACATTTTTCATTTCATAGTATGATGTACCTACCTACAGACACCAGCACATCAAGCTACGACAATCTGTCAAATTTCTTTAATAAATTTTCAACTTTCAATATAAGGCGAAAGTTTATGACTGTGTGAGTGTGGGGGGTGTGTGTGGGGTTGTGTGTGTGTGGGGGGGGGGCGTGTTTGTGTTTATATGTTTGTTACTTCTTCACGCTCAAACAGCTGGACCAATTTTGATAAAATTTTGTATGGAGGTAGCTGACACCCTGGATTAACATATAGGCTTTTTATCCCGATATTCTCACGGGATCGAAACTTACGCGGGTGAAACCGCGGGGCGCAGCTAGTTATATATATCACACCAGAAACCAGATAGAGTATGACGAAAACCTAACAATGTATGTTACACTAGCTTCTACAGGCGGGTTCGCCCGCGGCGATGTCGGAAATTATCCCACGGGAACGTGCTGAATCCAAAACGAAGCCTATGTCCTTCCCCAGGATGCCAACTATCTCATTGCAAAATTTTATCGAAATCCGTTCAGTAGTTTAGGCGTGAAAACATGTAATGTTTTCACGCCTAAACCATTAGTATGGATATGGATATTATAATATTTATAATGTTCGTCAACTTATGTACTCCGTACACACTCATATTCTTACGAATAAATGATTCCTTTTCCAGAAACAGTAAGTAGCTATTGGAAGGTTATTAAATGCACCAATTTCCAAATCCTTTAGAACTCACAACAAAATCCGACTTTAAAACGGACATCTCCAAACTCAATCACGCCTTAAGAATCCCAAGGAACTATTAACGAAATTCGATCAACGAAAAGAGAAAATATCTTCAGTTTCCCATTCTGAAGAGAGGATGAAACAAAATCTTCGACAAAGGCGCCCTCTAGCGCAAACAGCGGCGCGGGCAGGCGGAAGCGATCCGTCCCAGAATCTATAGTATTCATCACTTTGTTGTATCTTTAATTGTTTATACCGAACACTGCTATTAGAAAGTCTGTGATATTTTGAAATGGGCATGGTGTCAGAAATCTGGATTGAAAATTATCGCTGGTCTCTCCCATTGGCATGAACTAGGTAAGTATTAAAGAACAGGTCTTATCGTGGTTAAAGTTTATGCAGCAAGGGTGATTGAGAGACTGAGTAGGTACTGTTGAACTATTGGAGTGACAACACTACATTAATCATGATTACAGAGTGCAACGAATTCTTTATTGTGACTTAAATATTTATTTTTTAACTAATTTTAATTAAGTTACCCCTACTAATTTGAGTTACACTAATTTGACTACATATTTTTAAGCTATGGCATTTAAAGTGGCATTTATTTGCGGAAATCCATGACTGCAAAATGTTATGTAAAAAAAAATTGTTTCGAAATAACTTGGAAGGTTTCTCGAAGGAAAATATGCACATGCAAAATATGAGGTTATTATGACGCTTTTTTCTACATATTGTTGTAAAAACCCCAGCAAGTATGTAGCGATATCTACAACGCCCATCGATATCCGTGACAACGCCACATGCGAACAACGCGTCATACTGATGTCACGCAAAATCCTGCATCTCGCAAGCAGAGTTTACCTCGCAATGAATCATTGGGCAGTTGCCCGCCAGACACAACACCCGTCTGGTCGGAGGATCCTCCCTTTTCTATAGAGTATGAGTGAACTTTACACCCTGTTCCTTATACCTCTATAAGTATATGAAGATCTATATACCAAACACAGCAATAGCCAATCACAGACCATGCTGGAATAGTTCCAACGTGCGTCAGTACAAACAACATTCTGTATAGGCCCCTTGCTGATTCAAGTTGATCAGTAGTTGCTATTCGGCAATATGAATGTCTTATATTGCATATAAGACATCCATATTGCCCCATTGATTAGTTTGTCATTACTTTTTATTGCTAAGCAGTATTCTAGCTTCTTATATGTTACAAGCTATGATAATATGGTAGCGATAGTGTTATGTTTATTATCCGACTACTGCGAAAAAGAAAGTTTTATGAATAGGTATGCTAGGATAGTTCGGAACTAGGTGAAATGATGTCACTAGAAATTCAATTATGGCGATCTAATGCCTTCACGATGTGAATTTTAAATGTTTTCAATAGTACTGTTAATTAATTTTGGTCGTGTTAACTCTTACATAATACTTTAATTAACAAAATAAAGAGTTAAAGCAACAGTACCTTGTACATACCCACCTTTAAGACTCCTCAAACAGGGGCGACACGCGATAAAATCGCGCGCGACACAAAGGCACCGCAAGTCGCGCAACGAGCGGTGCCTTCGTGTCGCGCGCGATTATATCGCGTGTCGCGCCTGTTTGTTGGAGCCTTTATAGAAACAGAAACAAATCATCAAAATCAAATAAACTCTCTAGAACCCAAAGGACCCCAACCCACATCCACATACCTAATCTATAAAAACCAGTAAGTAGTTACATATTTATAGGCCCACTTCCTTAACACGTCCAGAAAGTTAGCGTCCATTCCTTTCAAGGCTAACCTTTTCAGCTTAATATCTCGAAGATATTTTTCACGGTTCTTCTGACGTTTCGTCAAAAGGAATGTTCTCCATTACTTTTTTATAAGAGACGATGAAAACTTTGTGTCGTCTTTATCTCTTGAGTTAGGAGTTTTGCAAACCCTGCCGGCGGGTGTTTCTCATTGGAGCTGGTCAAGCGGCTGTCCCTTATTGAGCCTCTCGTCGTGACTGCACGCGTGAAGTTTGAAATCTTTGTCTTCTCTCCGATGCTGCGCCACAAGACCCTGTCCAGTCTGTCCTAGCAACCTTTTTGAGTTCGTAGCTCCATCTAGCTGGCGGGCGTCCCACACTACACTTGCCGATACTCGGTCTCCACTCTAGGACTCGTCAGCTCCACTGGCCATCGGTCCTTCGACAAACATGGCCAGCCCACTGCCACTTCAGCTTCGTTACTCTGCAAGCAAGGTTATTTTTTGTATATCTTCGTTACTGATTATATCCTCCAAAGATACTCCAAGCATAGCCCGCTCCAACGTATAGAATTATTCATATAAAAATGAGACAGTTGAGAAAATTGGGACAGTTCAAGTCTTCCATAAATAATGTAATCTGAACAAATCTGTATTTCAAGGCTCAAAACCCAACCAAAATAAATCAATCATTCCCGAGCCTCTCTTATCAAACAAACATAAAAACCTTTCATTAAATAGATTTCCTTAACTAAAGTCCTCCTCTCGACTGGAAAATATTTCATTAGGCACCAAAGAAAAGTTTAAATGATTGCTTTTAAGCTGCAAAATGTAAACAACGTTGAAAGTCTTACAGGATAGTTCCAAGAGGTGCGCCCAACACGACTATATTCTAATTTGTTACCCTGTTTTATTTAAGGCAAACTTGGCATAGAATGTGATCCTATTTTGGATTTTTGAAGTGAAAACTTCTTTAGGCGCGTTGGGCATTTTTTGAGATGGGAAAAAACCATTGAACTCGCGACACTGTTACCGTAAGCGACACCGCTCGTGTTTTGTATATAAGACGATTAAAAAAATACCCGTTTCGGATGTGTTCGGCTGTCCTCGGGATGTACTCGATTTTAATGTATATCCGATGGCGTGAGTGATGGCAAAGTATTACGTTTGTGTTTTGTTTTCACTTCTATCGGCACTCCCAGAGTGCCACTGTTTTTTTTTTTTTCATGTTCTTCTTCTTCTATATTATAAATATACTTTTTAGATTGACGGTATTCATTTACTTTAACATTAACTGCCACTGGGCTTTCTAGCTACTCGTATTTTTGCCAGAAACCCAGAAAACTAAAGTCGTAGAAAAACTACGAAGAAAAAAATTAAAAATAAACGCGTTGCTGTTCGGTATTTCGAGAATAGAATTCTAAAAGCATATATTATAGGTAGTGTTGTAATACACTAAGCCGTCTAGACTCGCTACAAATATTTATACACTAAACAAATATTTATTTTAGGTTGCCAGAATGTGAATGAAAAGAGGATATTCTTTGCTATTTTTAGTTCAAAAATCAAAAGCAACATCATCTCATCATGTTTTCTATAACTTTATTTTAGTGGTTTTAATAAAATTCCAAAATTAATTTCACGTCGTGCAATAATGGACTACTTAAGTCACACGTATTGTACACTATTTTATAGCTCGTGTGACCTAAACGCGCATTTATGTCACGCTTTTCTGTGTAAAAATGGACTATTTAAGTCACAGATAGGTAGGCGTGACTTGAGTGCGGGTTTAAAGTGATATTATAAATTATTAATGACGCAAAACTTTTTCAACTCAATAGAATTCTTTGGTTTTTAATTAATCTGTGTAACTTATTATGAAACTCTTGCAACATCAACCTCGCTTTATAGATACAGTAGATCTTACAGTATTGTTTGAGTAGTCTCGGCTTACATAATGCAGTATCGGCAAACTTAGTGTTCTCGCATCAAGTTCGCATTGCAAGCTCATTGATTCAAAGGAGTTCATAGTAAATGGAGACTCATAATTTTTAAGATCGAATCGCGTGGCGTCTATAAATCAAATATTGCAAAATACCAGCACCGAATGTCAGACAAACTGATTAGTATTTTTTGCAGAAGATGTCCTTGCGGAGAAACAGGCATATGATATGGCCAATTAGACGTTGTGTCAAGATATTGTGTTGTGTTGATATACGACGATAACTCATTTCCACTACATTAAAAATAAGCTATCTCTGGACAAGTACCGACTTCATTATTACGACTAGTACCTATCTGTATCTAGGCGATTCCTGTATCATTTTTGCAGTGTCACCTTTCGTGACAATCACCTCCACATTATCCCTCCATGTCTTACCTACTCCGTGACAGCTAGGTACAAAATCTTAGCGATTGCTTATCTTTGGTGTTGTAGTTTCTGAAGCGAGTGACCGCCTCGATACTCGAGTTAGAATGTTAAAGTGGCTTACAAACGAACTTGTAGAGTTTGGTCATACACGGAGTTTAGTCGTGTTTAATTAAACATATACCCAAGAATTAGGGCTGTCACCTCACAATATGCATCAAAAACCTTACATTTGTAGCAATATTTAAAAGTTTAAAGAACCACCTTGTCTTATTTTCAAGACTTAGTTACTGCCGTAATGATCACGAGGAGAAACGTTTTCCGAGACTACTTGAAGTAGGTAAACACCCAACTTATAGATATATAATCAGCCCAACGAATTTGAAACATCACTTCGCTATTACAAAATCCGATTTTCCTGCGAGTCAAATAATCGAATAAAGTAGAATCGTGAGCTGGTTGTAGAAACACGATTCATCGTTTAGTCAGTATCGATATTTACTCGAATGCTGGAATCGAGTTATTGGCGTCCAATCTCTTGGAATATAGTTGATGCGTTGAAACTGGATTTATTGGTGACGTTGGTCGTAAGGGCTGTCGGGTAAGCAGTGTTGTCGCTTGTGGGACTTTTTTAATTTCTTCAATTAAAATAGTAGTGTTAGTTTTTCAAGCAGGAAAATTCGTATAGAATTTGACAGTTCTTAATTGCACTTTCCTGAGTACGATTTCTCTTCTTCGAGCCTAACGCAATTTAATTGAAAAGCACCTTTATATTGCCAGGCTTACCTTTATAAAAAAAAAGAGATGTCAATTGATTTTGAAAAGTACGAAACTTTACTAAATAAATTTTATAAATAAAATTTTAGTATTTAAAAGAGCGTATGGCTAAATAATAACAGACGCACGGGTCGATCTATCAGGTTAAGCTACGGTTGGTCCATGGATGGGTGACCATCTTCATATACCAAGACCCCACCGTGGCTCGGTGCTTTCCGAGGCCGAGGTTAAGCCGTTGGTCGTGGCTGTCATTCGTGGATCTTTGACAACAGTAACTGGGTTGTGGATGTAAAATACTGTTATTCAGCTGCATCCCGTTAGACTGGAAGCCGACCTCAATATAGTTGGGAAAAGGCTAGGCAGATGAAATAAAATTGTAGTAGATATTTAAGATACTACAATTAAATTTACTAACGTAAAGTTTTGTACTTTTTGAGAACGCATTGAGATTTTTCGGAACACCTCTTAAAAGTCAAATGTTGATTCAAAAGTTAAAATAGTCCAGTGTGGGCCATTGTCTAAATAAGATACCAGAGGGGCAATTCTCGTAACTATGTATAAGAACGTTCACAGTCTGATCTCAACCTCAATCTGTCATAAATAGCTTTAATTTCCCTAAATTTTTGTCAAGTTTTTGACATTTGTTTGTCGCTGAGATGAGATTGCGATGCGACTAGATTTTGACGTTTTAATTTACGAGAATTGGCCTTCTGAAGTCATGCGTGTCTTCCAATAAAAAATATAAATTATTGGTGTAAATTAAAACCCCTGTCCAATATTTGTTTACAGTCATTTAATATTTACTCATTTATTGGATCATTGCGTAAATTGTTTCAATTGGTCCGCGGTCACGAGTAATTTACCTTTGAAATTACGCGGTAATACGACTGTAAACGGTAATAGCACGGAAAAAATATTTAATTAATTTACCGTTAAACTTTAATGGGCTGTTCAGTACGATTCCCTTTGCCTTTTATATTTTTATAAAGCTTTTAATTGATTTTTCCAGATTATGGAGCTGCGGGTTTTAAACCTGACACGCATTGGAGACCTTTCCATCCCGAGCTAGCCTTTGATTCCTGAGACTTACAGCCAGCTTACAGCAACGAAACCATACCTAGGAAACTCAAATTTTAATAACTATGGGCAGTATGAACGAGTTGATAGGTAATTGCCTACTTGTGACACTTACTTGGGTAACAATGTTATAACTCATTCTCATAAGGATTTATCCAGATTTTCTTGCTCATGTTACTGTTATAGGTAACACTAGCATATAGGTCTGTCCTCTGCTCGAAAATGGACAAACACAGGGCGACACTAGATTCTATGAGATAGTACTACAGAATGATCCTGAGGCACGCAATTGACAGTCAAAACTGCCGAAGCTACAGTGGCTAATTAAATCTATTTTTCATGCAATACCCTAATAGTAATATGCTTTTAAGAGACTAATCCAACAACTGCACTGTGCCCGCTAAACGTATCATGTGCGCAAAAAATACCCACTTAAAATAAAATAGTTTACAAATTGAAATACTTAAGCTTTTATTTTCAGAACTTTACATAATTTTGCATTTAGATACATTTTCCATTACAATTTAAATTATTCACGTCTATCTTAAAATTTGAATTTAAGCTGAACGAAAATCGTTGTTTTACGTACCTTTTTTGTTTTCTTTTAAAAACGTCGTTGTTTATTCATTCGAAAGCTGAATAGAACAAGACTGAGATAGAATTTGTAATGATTCGAAGAAAATAATTTAATGTGTTTAAAATGTTTTTGCATTGTTTTAGGTTTACTCAAATAGTTTTATTTTCTATTATATTAAACTAAATCTGAAATTATAAAGCAAATGGGTATGTCAGTCTATATAGTCTATGTCAGTGCCTAATAGCAAGAATCACGAATCGAATAAAAACGGCGTGAAAAAGGTATCTCGGTATGTACGAGTATGTAAATCTCAACCACGCGTCACTGGGCACCCAAGATATCAGTCGATGAGGCATAAGGACAATTGTGGGTCAAACTGGTATATAATCTCCAACTTTCTCAGAAGATTTACATGACTGGAGTGTGAGTAAATTTAAATAAATAAATAAATTTAAAATAAATTTCCATGTCTCGATGACTCCAATTTGCTAGCCCGATGGCACTGAAAAATGCCATGGGTGAGATTCCTACGGAGTTTATTTCTTCTTATTAAGTTCTTCTAACTGTACAGACAGCTGTGCAGCTGTGGAGTTTGTTGCGCCACTTCTTCTTCCCAGCTAAAGCACTAGGATTTGGTGAAAGGCAGGTGTTTTGAGGGACTGTCTTATGTAATTTTGATGTTCAAAAAGTGCTGATGTTCAGCCTAGTTTGAATAAATTACTTTTAATTTTGCTTTACCCGCGTGGATGTCGGAAATAATTCCACGGGATCGTGCTACCGGGACAAACAGTAGCCTATGTTCTTTCGCCAGGATGCCAGCTATCTCTTTGAAAATTTTATCGCAATCCGTTCAGTGGTTTAGGCGTGAAAAGACAGAGTTACTTTCGAATTTATAATATTAATAGGTATGGATAAACCACCAACCAAGCTGAGGCCACGTTCATGGCCTCGAGCGAAGCGACGTGTGTCAAGCAATACGCGCGTGTCGTTTCCGTCGCTGCGCAAGTCGTGTCGCGGAGACTCGTGGCATGCTCTAAACAACTTCTTTCATTTGTTTTCTCCGCAGTAGCTTTCGCAAGAAGCGGTTCACTTGAGCTTGTAGCTCATAGCCGTGGCTATGCGCTACAAGCTCAAATGGAGCTAACCCCGTGGGGTTATAGGTTATTCGAACGTAATAGCTATCAATGTCTGCAAAAACAATAGCGTTTTCTCTCAACATACCTATCACTTTTCAATTATTTCTAAAACGATAACTCACATTGGACAGTTTTCCAACAATTCTGAACACAATCCGACAGCCATCCAGTCAATTCGCTGTTGAAAATATTCAGGCTCCCGCGGGGCCTGTAATAGTTTGGCGGCCGCAATATTGCATTACATTCTACAAAGATTATAGAAATTATGGATATGTTATTATAATCTACGCCAGATATTGCTCATAGAAATGTAAAATAAGTAATTGTTGAGCCAATAAGAGGATAAAGCCACAGTACTGTGTATTTCACTGCCCGCATGCGGTTACTGACGTCCTATTAATAATTTATAGATTTTGTGTAAACATATCACTTATCACCGCTTTGGATGAGTCTGTAGAGGTGTTATAATTGTGATTTGTGTGATAAATATTTACTTTTAAAAATCTTACAGTACTGTTACTACTGCTGAATTCACGTAAAAAGTATTGTAATTAAGTGGAATTAAAATAAATACACTTGAGCGCTGCCCGCATTGGTACCTACCCGGCAGCAGATGCTGGTGGGCAATCCTATCAAGGATGTAGTAACAAGAAGCCTACTCATCTTTTTAAATAGGTACATTTTGAGCATGTCAAGCCAACCAGCGTACATTTCTTGTCATGTTTTCGTATACATTCTATGATCTGCGACATTGACGTACCTCGGTATATTGGAAAAGTTGCTGAGGTCGCGAACGCGCGGTGCATTTCACGCCATATTTGCCCCCAAACGTCGGTGACGGGTGCATGCAATTATTCCAAGTGTCAAATGCTGAGAAATAGGATGCTTCTAGAATATTATTTGTCTAAGGAGTTGGCTAAAATTTTGGTCGTTTCAGCGACACAGATTTTAAATGAAATTATTGCCTTTGCGAAATACTTTTTTAGAATCGAGAAAAAATTCATACTTTTTGGATACTAGTCAAAAACGAAGGTTCTTCTTTTGTTTCTTGAGTATGTCGAATAGGGTCGTAGAATTAGGCGAACAAGCGAAATATAAAAAAATCTTCAAAAGTCACAATCCGAAAAAATACAAGTGTTGAAAGAATTCGTCAGTGTGAATGTGCTGGTAGAAATTGTCCAACAATGTTGAGGTTTCAACGAAATCGATAAACTTGAAGAACAGCATCTTCAAAACACATGCTACCTCTACCTCTATATTAGCCGCTGCATCCAGCGACAATAATTATAAACGCAGCGCATAACTCACAGGTCGCGCGAGTTCATGCATTAAGTACACCGTGTTTTAATTTATTAGAGGCTTTCTCTTGTAGATAATATCCTAACAAGTTGGTATGAACTCTGTGCTACATGCTGAGGTTCGAGGACGTGGAGTTATAAAGGCGTTGATGTCATCAGGAATTCATAGTTTTAGGCCTATGGTTTAGGCAGAGTTGAGCTGTTGCTGGCTTTCTACCCTAGAAATCCTTAAGCCTGTATCTACCTGTGTGTTTGCGTATGTTGAAAATGGATACTTTTAAACTTGAAAAAAAAAACACGGTTATAGTTAAACACCAAAATTCTCATCGTGAATTATTTTAGTCACTGCTGTGGCGGAGCCCGAAAGGAGGGCTTTGTTTCGTATATAATAATATGAAACATAATTGCATAGGGCGCAGCTAACAAACATGAGCAGATGAAACTCTAACAAATAGATATTTGCTGGATACTCGATTTTCCAATTAGCGCTCAAACGTACCTATGCGTTTGGTACGAGAGAATAAGTCAGCTAAAACTATTGTATGTTAAGCCGGAAACAAATGGGATTTAATTAATACGGATTTTATTTAGGTGCTCTAAATAAAATCCGTATTAATTAAATAACTAACTTAATAGAATAGAATACTCTTCATTATGTACAACATACAAATATTTGTATATGTGTGTATATGTCATTTAGTTTGTGTATATGTTATTGTAGGTAGGTAGTACTCCATCTAACAGAAAACCCTGAGCCTAATAGGCAGTCCAGTCAGATGGTTGTCTTACTTAACAGTAACGTACGTAACTTAACAGTAACGTACGTAACGTAACAGTAAATAAGCAGGTTATAACAATGAATAGGTACATCTCTGCTTTAAGACTTAAAAGTTGATGATGATTGACAACAGAGTTTGCAGTCAAATCGAAAGATCGTCATTATTTCTGTGACTTAGAATAGAATAAACATATACATTGGGTGATACAAAGGGTTTAACAGTTTACAGCTTATAGAACATAGACCTCTAAGACACACAATGAGCCAAACGAATATTCCAGACACAAAATTACAGCAGCTCAAGTCCTCAAAGGACAGAACAAAGACATCCAAATCCTCGGATTAAATACTTATTCGTCTAATGCACGTATAACAAGGCGCAAATTAGAGGCTTGTCTGCGGTCACCCAGACAAAGTTTTAATGAAACGTACATTCATTTGGGGAGTCCCAATGCATTTGCATGAGAAATGCTCTTATAAATCTGAAGTAAACAGGAGCGCAGGTAAATTGCACATGTTGAATTTATTGTTGAACCCGTCGCCTCCATAGTGAGTTGGAGCTTGCTACTGTTTGTTTTCGTTTGTTATTCGTGTTAGGTTAATGTGTAAGTTAGTTATTTTGACTTCCTGAGTTTCACAACATTTTTATACGCAACAGCAAACAGGGTTATATTTTTCAGGCGTTTCTATGTGTCTTTGTATGTGGGAGTCTTTATATCCTTGAAGTATTCTAACAGCTGGATAGATGTTAATACATATTGAGGTGTCCATCGACCCGTCTAAGTCATACGATGGTTAAAGGGTAGGTTTTGTTTTTATAATATCGAACTGGCGGATTTTACGCGTCAATAAGTAACTCTGTTTCTTTTGAGTTTTTTGGAAGGAAGTTCTTTAGTGTGGCTTGCTGTAGGTGCAAACTGGTAGAAGTCGTCACGTAACGAAAATGCGTTATGGGGCCTCCATGCGACTTTCTTTCTTTCTTTGCGAGTGAGATAATTTTCATGGATTTTGAGTGTGCTGATGCCAATAGTGAGGTCAAAATGAAAATCCAAGATGGTGGTTGTAACATTTTTTTGGGTGTCGATTTCATGGTTTTCGAGGGTATCTTTTCCGACTGAATATTTCTCCGGCTCAAAACGTTTCATAAAATCATTTTATCGGTTCGGTTTGGGAAAGTAACGGTTAAGTACATTTTTTAATGAGGACGCGTGACGCTGGAATTGCTGGCAATATAGTTTCTTACTGTTTACAAGGAATGAACACTAATTCCAATAAAATTAAAACTAGAAATAACTCGGATAAGAATTGAGTAAAGATAAAAAGCAAGATTAGGATTGGAATTGAGGTCGAGAAGCATGATAATCGAATAGCCGATATCGGAAATGAAAAACTGAAAATTACCGTTCAAGTCAGTTTGTTCTGTATGATGGCAGTTTGTTAGACTAATATACTTAGATATACTTGAATGAAATTAACAACGAAATATTGAAAAACTTGCCTAACTATAATTAAGTTACCGTGCATTCGCGATTTATTTGCCAAAAAGGTAAACAAACATGAATTAATGATAAAATAACTTTAATTCCTATACAATAAAGTTCGGTTTACGCTACAACTTCAAAAAAATGTATAACTTTGTCAATAGTGCTCTAGTCACTCTGAAATCAACTTAATTGTCATTGAAATAAAGTTGATATTTGTTTAACTTGAAATAGGGTAGAGGTGTGCAGTAATGCGTACTTTTACTTTAGGTTCTAGATGTGCATGTCGGAAAACAAATCGGATTTCATGGGTTTAAATTTTTTTGCGCGGTGATTAGCCGGAACAAACAGGCAGACAGAAAATAATTAAGAAAAAAGTTTTATTATAAACTGTACCGAATATTATACGCGTATGCATTTAGTAAAAAGTTGTTATTTTAACATAGCAAACAGGCACATACATTTTATTTATTATCAAAAAAAAAAAACAATCAGTCAAAAGTCATTTATTCAAACTAGGCTGAGAATCAGCACTTTTCGAATGTCAAAATTTGTCTATTCAAAATTATTTGAATAGACAAGCATTTTTATGTGCGTTAGAAAAAGCCAAATTTTCACAAATTGCTTGGAATAGCCCCTTGTGGTCGTTTTAGAGTAAAATATCGTTTACACTTAACAGCAAGCTGTGGAAGTAGCTCTATAATGTAAAAAACCTGTCCAGTGCCTGTCAGACCTCACACAATGAAGGTTTCCGTAGTTGGGATGAATTTAACCCAAAAACTTACATCGGTATATGCCACGGACAATTCTCCAACTGAAAATGTAAGTTTGTGGTCGCAAAAAGAAAGTGATAAAACGACAAAAAACTTTTTCCTTTATTTGTGCTGTGAGACTTTGCTTCTTGCCAAATTTCATGATTCTACGTCAACGGCAAGTAGGTTTTAATTTATTTGCGAATATCAAAATATGTCGCATAAATGGCTGTAGGTAGGTACCGATTTTTGTAGTGCGTTGACTTAGAAGAGGCTTGATATTTTTAGAGCTCCAAGCGACCGTAGAAATAGGTCGTATTTGATGCCAATTTTAACTTGATAACTCCACGCGTTCCTGAGAAAAAGTATTGACAGACAGACTTACAACGAAGTGATCCTATAGGGGTTCCGTTTTTCCTTTTGAGGTACTGAACCCAAAAATTCGGTGTGTGGATAATATAACTAATATGACTGGAGCCGAGTAGGTATATTCGATTCAGCGTCAGCAACCGGAGTGTGACGATTCAGTTTCGTTCTCTGTTCAGAGAGAGCACAAAGTGCGTCTAAAGAAGTTTTCACTTCAAAAATGTGTCAAATACATTAAGCAAGAATAGCAAAAATGTATCAAAACACTCAAAAGGTACAAGATGTTTTAGTTTTATTGAATCCTAGTATCGCAATTTATTTATGTGTGAAAACGAAGCATCACTGCACTATAAGCACACAAGAATGCTTCCTAATCCGGTATTAAAACTATTGTAAGCTGAAGTATTAATAGCTGCAGACGTTTACCGAGTACATGGCATCGGCACCGTCCGATGAGAGTCCGGTAATATCTGAGCAAATATTGGAATTCCAGCAGACATCAGAATCACTTCTATTGAACCGGTCCTGGTTTGTTGAAACAGTTCCTGTGATATTTGATAGTTTAGAATGCATGCTAGCTTTGAAAATTAGCAAGATTTTGAGTGAACAAGGTAAGGAAATTTTATTTGAGCATTTGAGGGTAATTGTTGTGAACTAGCGACCCGACCCTGCTTAATACAGCTTAAAAAAGAAACCTTTCGGAATAATTAATTAACTAAATAACGGTGAAAACCGCATCAAAATCCGTTGCGTAGTTTTGAAGAACAACGGGATCACACAGACAGACATGTATAGATGTAAATTAGAGAATCTGTAACCATTCTTACCTAACGATCCATAACTTGTATTGATCTGAAAACAATGTTTTTCAATGACAAGTCGCTGATGCTAAAAGCACAGGATCGGCCGACGCGATGTGGCAAAAACGAAGCGATCTCTCTGCCCTGATGTTAAACCACTGGTACTAGTAGTTAGCAGTATGTAGTCCGTTAACAAATAGTTGACAACTCGAAGCTATTCGCCGCCGCACAGCGAGTGCTAAGTAACGAACTTTACGTCAAGTGAACGCTCTGACTATTCGGTGTTAGTGCAATTTTGTGGCTGTACCTAGTTTTATTTGTTCCAGTTTTGCGGTAAATATTGTAGGATAGTGCGTTTTTGTGATACTTTTTTATAAAGCATCATCGCAGATGATGCCTCGCCTTTTTCCAACTATGTTTTGGTCGGCTTCCAGTCTAACCAGATGCAGCTGAATATCAGTATTTTACATGGAGCGACTGCCTATCTGACCTCCGCAACCAAGTTACTGGGTAATAAGATATGCCTTGGTAAAACTGGTTGTCAGACTTTCGGGCTTCTGACTCCCCCGTAACGACTGTCAAAGATCCACGAATGACAGCCGGGACCAACGGCTTAACGTGCTTTCCGAGGCACGGAGGGGTCTCGGTATGTAAAGATGGTCACCCATCCACAGACCAACCGCGGCAAGCGTAGCTTAACCTGATCGATCGACCTGTGCGGCTGTTTTTATAAAGCATCATGGATGGGAAAACGTTGCGCCAAAACAAACGACAAGCTGATGATTATTTGTTTTAAAACAAACTTGTGTTCAAGATTTTCTTAAAAACAAACGAATATTTTGATATTCATTTGTTTTGGACAAGTTATCCAAATGGAATATACTGGTCGAATAGGCTATTTCACAATGTAAAAAATAAGGTCATTATTATTGTCACTCGTATAGATTATCGCTTTTAAAATCGATTTGCATTAATTTTACTACAAAACAATGTATTATTTATAAAAAAAATCCCGAAAAAACTTCATCTTTTTAAATCTGGCGCCACGTAATCGAAAACGGTCTGGATTGGCTGAACTTAAGATGACGTCATGATTTAGTAAATTTCTGTCTATCGTTGACAGAACAGATGACTTTTGTCTAGTATCTCGACCGTTTCAACGTTTGTTTACGTGAATCGTGACGTCGCGATGCCATATTGTTAAAGATAGCGTTTTGGCGGCTTATTTAAACAGTACATTTTTATTTACTGTTTTTTAAAAGAAATACATTATGCAATTTGAAGTAATAGGTTTTTGTGGGCTCGTCAGACACCATTAAATAATCTGAGATGTTTATCAGAAACCAGTCAAATAGCCTATTGTAAACTGTTTGACAAAAATTTAAGCAGTACTACCCCAGGGTGTCGATGGACTCGGCTAAGTATCACCTTGCACGAACCTAAAATAGTGGTCCAGCATCCTATTTGTCCTGAAACTGATCAATATTGAAATGTCAACACTCTATTTCAGTATAAAAGATCTTTTCATCAGGT
This sequence comes from Oligia latruncula, assembly GCA_948474745.1. Lineage (NCBI taxonomy): Eukaryota > Metazoa > Arthropoda > Insecta > Lepidoptera > Noctuidae > Oligia > Oligia latruncula. The sequence goes on from OX419685.1 coordinate 21,130,973, forward strand.
CATTGACGTAGCAACAACTTCATCGAAAGATGTTAATATTCAGCCATAGTGTTAGCGAAACTTTACACCACTAAAGCTTCCGGCCGCACTACTTCCATCGCTTTACATCGCTTTATTCGAGTATTGGTATTCGGGCCGCGTTCACGACTAAACTGATTCATCGAGTTAATTTGGGACAACTGTCGGCAAAACGACAGTTTAGTTGAGTCGATGGCGTGTGCACGAGAATTGTTGATCGTCCTAAACTTGAGTGGGGTTATGCATAGGATGGGAATAGTAATCACGGAGAAAAATTGTTTTTTAGGGTTCCCTAGCCAAATGGCAAAAAACGGAACCCTTATGGATTCGTCATGTCTGTCTGTCCGTCCGTATGTCACAGCCACTTTTTTCCGAAACTATAAGAAATATACTGTTGAAACTTGGTAAGTAGATGTATTCTGTGAACCGCATTAAGATTTTCACACAAAAATAGAAAAAAAACAATACATTTTGGGGGTTCCCCATACTTAGAACTGAAACTCAAACATTTTTTTTCATCAAACCCATACGTGTGGGGGTATCTTTGGCTAAGTCTTCGAAAATGATATTGAGGTTTCTAATATCATTTTTTTCTAAACTGAATAGTTTGCGCAAGAGACACTTCCAAAGTGGTAAAATGTGTGTGTGTCTGTAACTTCTAAAATAAGAGAATGATAAAACTAAAAAAATATATGATGTACATTAACCATGTAAACTTCCACCGAAAATTGGTTTGAATGAGATCTAGTAAGTGTCTCGCCGGTGAAAATTTAAAAACATGATGGTACGGAACCCTCGGTGCGCGAGTCCGACTCGCTCTTGCCCGGTTTTTGTAACCTAAAGTCATTTGGAAAGAATAAAACACGTAATGATGTAGAAGAATTAAGGGTTTTCTTCGGTACGCTTGCAGGTTTACAAACTGTCGTATAGCCATGCTACTTCCAAGTAAAAGAATATGATGTAAAGAATCAAGACGTCACAATGCACTCCGCGTGACAGGTAGTGATCAATACCATCAATGTATTTTAGTGTGGTGGAACAGTTACAGGCTGATGTTATGAGAAAGCGACATTATAAGAAAGAGCCATTTTACTACCAGTAGACATTTTGCGAATGAGACGTTTTGCGCCTGAGCCGTTTTACCTATGCTCAGTTTATGACTATGGAATAGTATGCAATAGGGAACCATTACCTACAGAAAAAAAATACGATTAATTCACACATTCTGTTAAGATTTCCAAATTTTTATGACTGAACAAATCGTGAGATTTCCCGTCACCAAAAATGACGAACTTACATGCGAACTTTCATCCCCAATTAAACCCCTTTAAGGGACGAACTTTCAAAAATCCTTTCTTAGTGCTCACTTTAGCTAAATAAGGTACTCATCATCTTCTAGACCTATCGGTCTAGCCTGTGCGTAGTCTTTTGAATTCAAGATATTGAATACTTACATATTTATTAAATAACAAATCACACTAATATTATAAAGGCGAAAGTTTGTGAGTGTGTGTGTGTTTATATGTTTGTTACTTCTTCACGCTCAAACGGCTGGACCAATTTTGATAAAACTTTGTATGGAGGTAGCTGACACCCTGGATTAACATATAGGCTACTTTTTATCCCGATATTCCCACGGGATCGACATTTGCGCGGGTAAAACCACGCGGGCACATTTGCGCGGGCACAGCCAGTATTTTATAATTTCAGGTCCACCAATAAATGAATGATCCAGGACCTTGGCACTATGCAGGTACGTACGCAGCCAAGTCGTCAGTATTGAAAAAGAACGAGCTCTCTTGGCAAGATTCTCAAAAGCATTTATGAATTATTGTCCGTTCGTTGGCAAAGTTAACAATTTATTATCACATGGTGTAATGTAGTATGTGTCTTGTTTTTAGGTAAAAGTTGGGAATGGTAGGTATGTAATCTGTGTAAGAAAATCTCAGCTTTTAAAACCTTTGCTACCTTTTTTCATGGCGCTGTAAAATTTAGCAGTTTTATTAAAGGGGATGGAATAACTTGATTTTACTAAGGCGGATCATGAAATGAAACTGCCTCGTTGGTCTAGTGGTCACAAGCGTTACTGCTGAGCACAAGATCCTTGGTTCGATTCCCAGTTCGGACAGTGCTATTGGGTTTTTACTTTAGGGACTTCTCAGTACCACCCCGAAGTCCGGATTTATGCCCGGTTGTTGGCAATAGGCACGCCACCTATTTTAAAGGACTTAGGCATAACTGGCGATATGTGGGTGTACCTACTATACTTAATCTGCATTCGAGATTTATTTGCCAAAAATGTAAACAAATATGAGTTTATGGAAAAATAACTTTAAAACCTACAAAATAAAGTTCAATTTTCGCTACAACTTCAAACATTTCTATAACTTTTTCAATAGTGCTAGTCACTCTGAAATCAACGTAATAAACATTAAAATAAAATTGATATTTTTTTAACTTGAAATAATATAAATTTGAAACATAAGTTTGTATAGACTTTAAGTACATATCTGCCTTTGGGGATGACGACCGTGATGTTGTATAGATCATGAGTTAAGATCTAGATTTAAACTCATAATTTGAATTATTTTAGAACGGAGGGACAATTCTCGTAACTTTAAGAACGTTCACAGTCTGATCTCATTTTCAATCTGTCAAAAATACCCCTAATTTCCCTACATTTTTGACAAGTTTTTGACACTGATTGTCGCTGAGATGAGATTGCGACTTGATTTTGAACGTTTTTAATCACGAGAATTGGCCTTCTGAAATGATGTAAAAAGTTTTAATAAAAATTCCATAATTAAGCTACATTATCTATCAAACTTAAAACCGCAACTAGAGGTTTTCCCTACTGTTATTCATATTTACCTCTGTTAAAACCAAAACAAGTCATAATATTATTCCTTTTATCTGTTTTATTTTCTACTTAAAACTATGTCGTTTCAGACGCATTAAGCCCTCATAAAATACATTAACATTAGAAATGGTCTTAAATTAATAGCCTCAGTTAGGACAACGGCCTCATGTCCAAGGGAGCACATAAATTGCGAGTGACTGCACTTTGTCACCGGTTGGCATGGCCAGAATGCGTAGCGTAGATCCGGGTCCCGTGGCTGGGTATTTCAAAGGAAATTAGCTGGAATGAAGATAGTTACACTATGTGTAAAGTTCAGGAGACTGGATAATTAACGATTTACTTACTACTTTTCGACCTGACGGATCAATGATAATTGTCAAAAGATGGCTGAACTTCCTTGGAAAATCATCATCAATTAAGAATAATTAAAAAAAAAAAAGAAGAATTTTCTCTAAAGCATTCAAACTCACGTTATTATATACCCTACCGTTTCAGGGCGCTTACACGCCCAGCTCGCTAACATATTATCGTATTGTGTTTCCTTTGTCGAACTTAGCCAAATGGTCACAAAGTCACAACATAGGTACAGTTACCGTCACTAAAGCTGATAAACATAATAAGTAATAAATATCCATTACGTTTGCATTAGCATGATTGTGATGAAAGGGTTCAATAGTTCAATGGAGTCCAACTCGAACCCGCACCCTTCAGAGCGGATATCCGCACCCTGAGCCATTGTCGCTTACAACGTCGATGAGACGACAATAGCGAGGTTTGTAGCTGTTCAATATTAAGGTATATTTTTAATACAGGGTGTAAAAACACCCTTAACGTAGCCGTCAACTACGTATTCTAAGTAAAATTGCACACAAATAATTGCTTGGAAACGGCTTTTATTTTTAGGAAGGAAATTTGTTGTTTGCGGTAGTGCGCAATGAAACGCGCGCAAAACATTGTGCTTATGGGTGCATGCAACAGTACAGGGGTCATGGGGGTATTTAAAGTTGTGTTATAACATTAAAAACTTTTTTTTCGTAATAAAAAAGTCAGTAAAAGTTGGAACTTTGACCTTCAACGTTTCCGTTACCAGAAGTTCCCAGGTATGGTCCAGTACAAAAAAAAAAAAATAACAATGACGGAGAGGAAATTTGGTCGGAGAGACTTTTGAAAAAGCCTAAGAAAAAAGTCATAATTCGAGGTTTGGCTCTCGCTTATTTCCTCCTCCAATATTGGACCAATCTAAAAGATATTTCATCAAACTGAATAAAAAGGTTAAAACACTAGGATTATATCCCTATGTTTTCTTTTTCCATTAATGGTTGTCTTTGTGCACTAGGCCTGTGTTGAGAGCGGTTTAAATCGGCATTTTTTGAGGGTTCTACTGCATAGAAATAATGTATCATCAAAAAGGAAAACATAGGGACACGGGTTCGCGGTTTTACACCATCAAGGGTACAGTCGACCGCTGCACATCAGGGGTAACTCTTGATCTATGACTGACGTAGCATAGTCACGGGGTGTCAATAGAACAAGAGACCAGCTTACACTGGTTTTGTGACCCCTAAAGTGAGGACTACTGTACCTTAGTCCGGTTTTCTTTACGCTGTTCTCTGTCAACGACAATCTGTGATATTTGTGATTAACTTAGAAAATACGTAACTGGAATTCACGTAACTATCGAGTACGACGTTATTTGTGTTCGAACCTAGAACACAAATAACGTCGTACTCGATAGTTACGTGAATTCCATTTTCAGGGCAATCACAGACATTACACTGGTAACAGACAAAAACATTTTTAGAATGATAGCGAAATGGGACATATGTCACGGTTGAACGAGATGTTTCGCACGACTACACTTCGGATTCGCACGCGTTCCGAACACTGCCAGTGACAAGTTTCCACATATCGAAACGACTAACGACGTTCTACTATACGATTTAAGCTTTTAACAAAAATCTATTCAGAAAAGCTAGCTGCAAGTTTTATTTGCTACGCAACTACGCACACATGATACTTTAATCCTACGTGAAATCCGTTTGGGAAACTTATTAATAATCTTTTCTTAGTAACACTTCTACCACTAAAGAAATTGGTCTCTACCCAAACTGTACCTACCTATATTTTCGTATTGAGTTGACAAAGGACTAATAGTCATTGAAGCAGACGAGGTCACAAGTGGGGACCGTACAACAGCAAAGGCATCGTCAAACCCATCTGAATGGATGGATGACTTTACAAAGGATCTGCACAGACAGGATGCGAAAAGTGAAGAACCAGGTGTTGTGGCGTTTCTTGGGAGAAGTCTTTGTGTTGCAGTGTTCGTCGATAGGCTGACTTGATTGATTGCTCTTCATAATGTTACAGAGCAGTAATGGCCCAGTGGTTACGGCCCCGACTTAGAATTTGTAGGTCGTGGATTTAAACCCAAGCAGGCGCTTTACTTTGTGTAATTTATTCATCACCACTGCTCTCAAAACGGTGAAGGGAAACATCGTGAGGAAACCGGCATGTCTTAGTACCAAAAAAATCGAAGACATGTGACATCCACGAACCTGTATTTGGCCCGCGCGGTAGGTAATGCTTTAGAAACTACAGTCTGTGCCTCACGGCTGCGCCAAAAAGTTCCTTTTCAGCATTAATGCCTGATAGTTGCTGTCTGACGCTGGTTTTCTAATGAACCTTTACGACAATACATAAACCACATGTAAGGACAATTGTCGTAAGTTGTGTGAAAATCCTGTTTTCCCAGTCGAGCAGTATAAATGACAAATGTTTCGCGCAGACCCCGAAACATGCCATGGCCATGAGAGAAGTCTCATGTGAAAAGTTCGTCATTGTGGGGAACCTATTTGAATGAGTATACCCCTGGCTACAGAACATGAAAGAAAAGGTTAGGTTGGAGGATGTCAATACTTATAAAAGACCAATGTATGCTGGCGAGCAAATGTCCCAAAAAGCCCAAACATTAACAATGTTATTTGGAAAAATTGCTATTGTTATTTTATGTGGGTGTTCAGTTATTTTGGCCCCTTGCTTTTGCCATTTTAAAAAATCCTGTCCTGATATTATAATTCTCGATAATTATGAAGGTACTACATTCGAAAGAGAAATTCCGTATCAGTCAATTATTTTTATACTTTGTGACTTTGAATTCCTCAGTTTTTAATAAAAACTCAAGAATAACCTCATGCACACAGAACTAAGCAAGTACTTCGAAAGACTAAGTGAGTACGTGCCAACAAGGGGCTCAGGAGTCACCCATCCAACCGTGACAAGTGCTCCAGATTGAAATACGAAACTCAACGGCTTGACATTTATAAAACGATGTGGGAAGTGGTATATATTTCAATACGCGAGAGTGAACTCGGTACGAGGTATACGATAATAACTCAGCAGTGAAAAGATTTGCAGGTCAACCATGTTGATAGCAGGAATGACTGCCCAGAAAGAGTGTGCTGCCCGGAATCTGGGTGTGAGCTTGGTTGGCAGCAGTAGGTTTATAGAAGTATGAGGAACCGGGTGTAAAGTGTACTCATACTCTATAGAAAAGGGAGGATCCTCCGACCAGACGGGTGTTGTGTCTGGCGTGCAACTGCCCGATGATTCATGTCGGGCCGTTGTATCTATGCTAGTTGCGTGGTAAACTCTACTTGCGAGATGCAGGATTTTGCGTGACGTCAGTATGACGCGTTGTTCGTATGTGGCGTTGTAGATACCGTTACAGGTTCGCCACCTGAGACTTAGATACGTAACTGTCAAAATGTGGGTGTACCCACATTTTTATAGTTACACATACACCTCTACCTGACCGTTCGGGGGATACAGGCGATACAGTTATGTAAAGCGTGTACACTTGTGTAGTATCGCACTAAAGGTAGAGGTGATCCATGTCAAAGCCAGTGTTTGAATGTCTTTTGTAGGAAAACACACTCATGATACGGCAGATAATCTTAGTATATGCATGTATGGTTGTCTAGAAGTAACCTATTCACTCCTCGGGAAACACAGACACCAAAAAAAATCCGCTCCCGAGCGTACCTACGAAAAACAATTTATTGTATTTTAATATTGTCGACCTGTCAGGTAAACAAATAATACTTCATGTGAACCAAGCTTCAACAGAATTCGCAGGTGAAAATTTTGTAGCTGAAAAATCAATCAACCCCTATTTTTCTACCCTTAGGCGGATCATACACTACAACGCGCCACGCGACGACGCCGACGGGGCGATTTTTTTCATACAAATTCGATAAAAACGCGTTTACACTCGGGGAATTTAGTTCCGTTTTCCGCGCCCCGTCGCGTGGCGGTTGTAGTGTGTGATCCGCCTAAGGGGTGCTCTTTCCTTTTCAATTTAACATGGGACCGACTTCGAGGTACTTTTCCAATAAATAAATTATCGTCAAAATCTACTCTGTAAAAAGTTAGGCGTGATTCATTTAAAATGATTCCGTTTTTTCCTTTTGAAATCTAAAAACCGGCCGAATGCGTGTCGGACTACGCATAATGACGGGTTCCGTAGTTGGTATGAAAATCCCAAGAACAAACTTAACATTGTAGTTTTAAAACATGTTCTCCCATACAACTATAGGTATACGTCACGGTCGAGTCTCCAACTGCAAATGTAAGTTTGTAATCGCAAACAAATTAACAATTTTCAGACTTTTTCCTTTACATGTGCTGTAAGACCTTGCTTCTGGCCGAATTTCATGATTCTAGGTCAACGGGAAGTACCCCTAGTAAGGTTTTGATTTAAACATATTATGTCGTACAAATGGCCGTATTTTATTTATTATTGCGTTGAATATGAAGCTTGATTTTTTTAGAGCTCCAAGGAACCGTAGACCTACATATTTGATATTAATTTTAACTGAATACCTCCACGCGTGCCTGAGAAAAAGGGTCTTGACAGACTGACAGTCAGACAGTCAGACAGATGGACAACGAAGTGATCCTATTAAAGTTCAGTTTTTTTCTATTGAGGGACGGAACACTAAACGTCGACTTGAGAACCTCGTCCTTTTTTAGTCGGTTATAAATACAACAAAACCCGCTGCTTTATGCAATTTTCTCCAAAATCTAACTGAAAATACCACGATAAGACAAAATCAATGACGATGTCCTTAATAATCTAGTATTACTGGACTAACGTTTACATAGTATAAGGTATTAGTGCACTTCACTGCATACGTTATTAGATTAGATTTCACTGTACGTTCTAATCAAAACGGTTCTGACCTCGCATAAGATACTCGCCAGACAGAATACTGCTTGTGAACAAACTCTGCGACAAATCCATACTAATATTATAAATTCGAAAGTAACTCTCACGCCTAAACCACAGAACGGATTTCGATAAAATTTGGCAGAGACATAGATTGCACATACTTTTTATCCCGATATTCCCACGGGATCGACACTTATGCGGGTGAAACCGCGGGGCACTGCTACTATATTTATATAGCATAAAAGGTTATAAATAACTGAAACCTATTAGAAATTATGAAATTACCAAGTAATCGCCTTGACCTAAATTTTGTCTACTCTTACAAACAAAAAGTATGAAGAGTTTGTTTTTACCGACTTTTCGTGTATAAATTACTAGCTGACCTGGCGAACTTCATACCGCCATCGAAATCAGTCAATCCGTTCTCGAGATAACATCAAAAAATCCGTTCCATACAAAATGTATTAAACAATTTACTATCTTTTTTTTCGTGATTTTTCCGATGCTTTTAATAGTTGTTATTTCTTTTTTTTTTGTCCTGCTATTCGGGGCGGAGACAAATCAAAGATCATAAAAATCGGTCCAACTGTTCTTGAGTGTAACTAACCCGACTTTGTTTTTTTTCTATATAGGTAATAAATACTTTTTCTTTTGTCCTCCTATTGTACAATAAAGTCCCGACTAGACTTATAGATAAAAAACATAATTTGACGTCCGATGTTGTTTGTTTTTCTGCTAAACGATACGTTTCCCTTACTATACATGGGGGTTTCAAGCAGATCGTCTGTTGGTGCCGTAACTAAGGGGCTGCCTCCACGAGCGAGAGAATCGCGGCGATAGTCTCGCCGCGCCATCAAATTTCCGCGGCGATGAAATCGCCGTGTGGAGACACGTTCTAAGAGAGTGTATAGAAATACGTGGCACGACGATAATATCGCCGCGATTCTCTCGCTCGTGGTGGCAGCCCCTAAGGCTAAGCAGGCAGTAGCCGAGGCCTGCACTCAAGTTATTAGTAGGTACTTGTGCCCGTCGTGTTCAGTTTCTCCTAATCCGTTTTACTGTGATCCTACGCTTAGTTATACATTAAGTACATACATACAGCTTAGTCAACGAAATACGTGGTACAGGACTTTATGGTATATGTTATACTAGCAGTGCTCCGCGGTTTCACCTGCATAACTTTCGATCCCGTTGCAATATCGGGATAAAAAGTATTCTGTGTTTTAATCCTGGTTATAAACTATCTGTGTGCCAAATTTCATCCAAATCCGTTCAGTAGTTTTTGCGTGAAAGAGTAACAAATCTCCATCCAGCCACACAAACTTTCACGTTTATAATATTATAGTAGGATTCGTTTTGAAACATTTTAATATGATTTTCGAACAAAAATACTAATACACACATCAACACGGTCTAGGGATATTTCATACTCAATTAAATAACTCGAAAAGTACTGGCCGCATTGGAATCTTTTATACACCGATTTGTTTGTAATTTATCTCAAACTAATTCCAAATTTAAATTTTTGAAAATTCTTTTGTTTCGGTGGCAAAAAATGTCTTGATGTATAGGAGAGGGAATTTTCATTTGTGCGAAATTTAGAAAACAATACGAATTACGTTTACTTACAGTTTTTTTTTATTTTTAAACGAAAGATAAAGTTAAAATTGAGGTATTGTAGCCATGCAAAGCCGACATTTGACGAGGGCGGAGATGTTACGAGCTGTGGGAATGCTGGAAGCTAGATCTGTTCAGCGTAATGTTGCTGAGGCCATAGGGACCCATCAAAATGTAATTTCAAGATTGTGGACACGCTATCGTGCCACAGGTGAAGTAGCGGAGAGGCACCGGGGGCCAAGTCGCATCACTACCCCCAGACAAGACCGATTTTTGCAAATTACTGCGCGAGCACAACCAAATGCAACGGCGACTCAATTGGTCCAAAGGCTGCGAGTGGAACACCAAGTGCTTGTGAGTGACCAAACTGTAAGAAGGCGACTGCATGAAAGCAATCTACGCTCTCGTAGACCACTCCGGGTCCCACCTTTACGGAGAGGCAATCGTGGACGACGATTAGAATGGGTTTGGAACCACGTGGACTGGGGCCGTGAGCAATGGTCCAATGTGCTGTTCACGGATGAATCCAGGTTCGGCTTCCATCCAGATTCACGAAGGACGCGTGTTTGGCGAGTTCCTGGACGATGGAGCCGTCTCCAGAACCCTCAGGAAGTTCACCCATACCAAGGAGGAACAATTATGGTTTGGGCAGGAATTCGTCTTGGAGGACGGACGGATCTCGTTTGGGTGCGGGGCAATATGACGGCAGAACGATACGTCCAACAGGTGCTGGGGCCCGTAATCTTGCCCCACAGAACACAAATGGGGCAAGATTTCCTGCTCATGCACGACAATGCCCGGGCACACACGGCGAGAACGGTAGCAGCTTGGTTACATACACATAATGTTAGGGCCTTAGACTGGCCTGCTCAATCGCCAGATCTAAATCCCATTGAGCATGCGTGGGATATGCTGCAAAGAAGAGCTCTGAAGGAAGTTCCTGAAAATCTGGCTACAGAAGATCAACTTTTTGCGCACCTCAGAAGGACATGGGACAATATTCCGCAGCAAGACATTGACAACCTTGTTCTGAGCATGCCGAATCGTTGCCGATGTGTTATGAACATCATGGGCGCTTTCTCAGACTACTAACTTCAAGTTTATAAACACAAATTAAATGATTTTTCTATTTTTTTCAGTTTTTACTCACAAATTAAAAGTTCATTCATATACGATTTCCGTCTATGCTTCATTTTTTTTCCATAAAATCCTGAAATTTTAATCTAAGTACCTTAACCATTATTAAAAAATGGTAGAATATTAAATGACGTATCTTTTAAATATATACATGTCATATAAATAATTAACACATTGATAGTAATTCGCTTTTTTAAAAATATCCCTAGACCGTGTTGATGTGTGTATTTCAATACATACAATTAATACTTTTACCAAGTGTATCCTTAAAATACTAAAATTCCTTCACTTGTTATTATGATGGATAAACGCGCTTGGGAGACGGTTTGGTGATATCAATTTGTTATTATTAGCAAAGAACATTCAAATGCTTTGTTCTAAAGAAGATAATATAAAAGTGTGGAGTCCACAGCAGCGGGGCGGCGACGGCGCGAGAGCGGTGCGGGCACCGTAGGTAAAATAATATTGAAATTAATGTTTCCCTTGTAACAATAATTTTAGGAGCAGTTTATTTGTTCTTTACTTATAAGGAATGTAAAACACTATTTGATTAGTAAACGATTTATTATTATTATTTTAAAAATGTCTTTTACATATTTCGGGTTCCGAACGTTTGGCAGGCATACGAGGGATCCACGCCAACTCGCAGAGGCCCCTTTAACAATTTTAAATGATGAGCAGGCACCAACTGATGATTATCCCTGTATGTACTATGCAAGAACAACCCCGGTTGGTGCAGGACTCTTGTTACCTATTATTAAACAAAATACAAATAAATAAATGTCTCCACAAGACGTCCGACGCACCCCAGGCAGTGAGCTATGTATGATATTTTTGCCCGGTGTGTAACCTAAGATAAAAGTACGATACGACTACATTATACAGAGAGCAAAGCTTAAAAAAAAAAATCTAATCTAATTGGTTTCCGTGAACCAAAGGCGCTTTCTGTGAACCAAGGTATCTATCAACAGTGCTTCCTATGGACCGACATATCTACAAACAATGTTTTCTATCAACTAAGTTTTCCGCGTAACGTGCTGTCTAGGAATAGAGATTTTTATTAGCTTTTCTTTCTGCATGTAGTCGTATCGTACAAGCGTGTTTCTATCTTAAGTTCCACACTAATTTTTGCCAGCTTGCATTTTAGCCTCTGCTTAAGTGGAGGTTATTCCAATTATGCCCGCGGGAGTCGTAAGGGAAATAAACTAATAACTACTAATTGTCTTTAGTGGCTCAGTAGTAATAAACACTGTTTTAAACCGCTTTGAAGTTCTTTATGACTATTCACATAACGTACCGAAACCTAAAGTTGGGTATAAATTAGTTCTGTATGTGTATGTTCTGTCCCAAACACGCAATATGTGTACAAATTCGTCAAACTTGTTCGTAAGAGACAGCAGGCTGTCATCGTGATTTTTATTATTTTTGTATGATTACAGAAGTATTTACAGTCTTTGACCAACCAAGCAAGGTCTCATATAATGTATATTGTTGGCCCAATGTGGTAGCTATGTTATTTTGAAGAGCTTCAGTCAGCTTCACGATATTGTGTAGCAGCAATACCGCCAACTCAGAATATGTCTATGTACTACGCTTTTGGCAGAATTCATGGGAAATATTTACTGTTCAATTGTTTATTTTACTTCACTGGGCTGTCATGTTTCTACCTACAGATTTAATTCTAAGAATATTAGCTTACTCCCTTAAGAAAAGCTAATTACATAGGTAAGTGCTTTCACTTCATAATAAGTGAGAAATGCTTCATACTTTCCGCACGTGCATAAGAAAATATTATTTTTAATTAATAACCAGACCACCTCAGACCAAAGGCGAGCCATACGAACGGCTAGCCAAACAAACTGCTTAACTCGAATGTATTTGTAAAGTAAATACGTGGAGCTACTCGCAGTTTCCGGTCGGTTGGCGGCCATTAGAGCTGGCTACGATTGTGCTCATACTTTTATTGAATTAGTTTGTATTTGTGATGTATGTAGGTACCTGCGTCTTTCTAGGTATGGGAAATGGTGTGCACTCGATTTCGATTCGGAATAAACTGACGCCCCTGTTTTCGACCACTACGTAGGTATGACATTTATCCATTAGGAATTCCAGCGGAATTCTGAAGGAATTATTTCACTGCATTTCAGTTAAAATTGTCGGATCACACTCGTACCGCAGAGTTCACAAGTTATAAAGAAAGAAAGAAAATACATTTATTTAGCACAGACTAAAAGACACACAATACACCAAATAGTTAGACAGTAATCGTAATTCGTTATGTGATATTTCCTGCTAGTTCTTCTTCTGTTTTAATCTGTGTCTTATCCACTATAAACTTTCTCATTCCGGTTTGATCACCTTTTTCTTTTGTATTTATTCCTGAAGCCACAAAGTCAGCAACAAAATATACGTACAGGGTTTATTGAGAACATGTACCAAATATATCACGGATATTTGTTTGGAATGCCTACAGACTAGTATACCAATAGACACATAAGTATAGATAAACGATTGCTGTGGTCTAAAATCGTACCCTCACTAAGTGAAGATGCTCGTTCTGTCTCTGCAGGAGAAGAAGCTTTACCTTACAATGAGGCAGTAACAGACTGGAAGGTCTACTTTGTGAACATCTCACCGTGCTAACTTACCTGCAGTGAGCTGTCATTCCAATGCTAAGGGTAGAAACTATTGAAAGTTAACTTAAAGCTCACTCCGCCCTTAGTTTACTCGGAAAGAGTTTAACAGAAGAGATAGACTAGGATGAGAATCAGCACTTTTTGAACGTCAAAATTACAAAAGACAGTCCCCCGAAACGCCCGCCCTTCACCACTTCCTAGTACTTTCGCTAGGAAGAAGAAGTGGCGCAACAAACTCCCCAGCAGCACAGCTGTCTATTCAGTTAGAAAATACTTGATTGTATACAACAGTATATTCGCCAAGATTATGTCTAAGTCATAATCAGCCTATAACGCTCCCACTGACGACAGCTGGGACACGGATCTTCTCTCTTTGAAGGATTGGGCCGTAATCCACGACGCGGGCCCAGTGCGGGTTGGTAGATGTCACATGTCTTCGATTTTTTGGTTCTAGCGATGTTTCCCTTCACTGTTCTGAGAGTAGTGGCGATGACATTATTAACACAAAGTAAAGCGCCTGATTGGGTTCGAATCTACGACCTACAACTCGTAAGTCGCGACAGATTTTGTAAAATTCCTATTATTTCTATTCGTAAATGTAAAAAGATGAATGAAAGAAAAGAAAAGAAAGAATGTAGGCTATTCCAATTCACGTTTTAACTAACACTGGTGAATTCGTAATTTCAATTATTTTGTCAAACGTACTGAACGTTTGGCAAAGATAGCTCCAATGAAGTATAGGACCCGTTCGCTCCTCGTTCGATGCTAACTCAAAGCAGTTTGAACCTGCAGTTTATATGATATGCTATCAAAGAGTATTGATACAGTACATGAAGTGAACTTTGTTTGATATGGTGTAGTGGTGGGTGAAGTAAATGTAACTGATCAATATTTCTAGGCAGATTGGTGATTACCATACAGGTTTGTAGCTGTTTTAATGCCAGGCAAATAAGTCGAAATAACATTATGCTTATATTCCTTATACAGGCATCTAACATTATTAAACCTTTGTAAATAATTTCTAACATTTTAGGTAATCATTTTATTAATTTTAATACTGAATAAAACATTTATTAATATTATTCCTCGAAAGGATAGGCAGGAGAGTAAAGTGAACTCACATTTTATCGGCTATGTAAGGACAAGAACTATTATCATACAAATCTTTTGCTAAAAAATTTCTATTGAAAAACCCAATAACAATTTGCCCGACCAGAGAATCGAATCCAAAACAAACAGAAACAAAGATCTTTGTTGTTAAAATATACCTTTTTTTGTGTAAACAGGAGTCAAGGGTTTAAGCTGAAAACCAGAGCTTAGCAACCCTCTAGGGGACCGTGAGGGGACCCAAGCATAACCCTGGCGCCTGAGCCATTGGCTTCCGGTATTATAGTTTTGTGTAGGCGTGTCCACTTGGTACTACTAGCTGTAATACTGATGACAATAAACATTAACCTATTGTATTCCTAAAGACGATGATCACTAACAATACTCCCAACTTAGATAAGGAACAAAATTGTTCCACTCTTAGTTGAGTCTTTGAAACTTAATAACTATATTAAAATGCTTTGACAATAAATTAGATGGAACAGTAATTCATGCACGGACGAGTCTGTTTCATCACAAACGGTTCTGTAACTTTGCGATTTTATTACCTGTTACTTATGTTGAATGAAAGTTTATCGTACTGAGAATTATTGCATACCTACTAGCTATCACATGCGGTTTCACTTGCGTTCGTGGGCAACTTCTTCCTGTAGTAGAGTAACCTGTTTGTTCATAGTTTTAGTTAGGTAAGGATATTGTATTTTTATTTTATTCGTTTGTTAGTTTATTGACTAACTATTCACTGAATATGTTTGATAAAAAGTAATTGCTACGAGGCATGGGTACAACACTGATGCCGAAAAAAATGTTTTTACCTATATTTTATTTTGTGAGTATATCAAATTCCATTCAAATATATTCCGATCATCTTCACCAACTTACACTTTTTTTTGTAAGGACCAATGGTGGATATTTTGTTTTTTTTTTATTGCGAAATGGTCCCGCTCCTGACCTCGATCACGCCTGATGGAAAGCGATGGATGAGGTCTATGATGGAACGAGCGTTCCCAGAAGATGCCTAAGGCACTGGAATTCCCACGCATCGACAAAACACAGCAGGCTGCTAGACGCCTGACTCCGGTGGGAATATGGTCGCAAACCAGGCGGGCGATAGCCCTACCACCGCAACGGAAGAATTAGCCAGTCAAATAAGGTGTTGGGTGTGACTGTCCAGGATGCGCCGAGCACTCGGTTCAGTTGAGTAACTGGCGGAACAAACTGCGCTACACGAGGAGGCTTCCTCATGCATACCAAAAAAATAAATCATAGCTACTTGTTGATATTGTCTAAATACAAATAACACGTTCTCTCATTGCATAATCACCACTCCTTGAAATTGAATTCTGAGTTGCAGTTATAAAAGAGGACTCGCTTAGATCCACAGCAAACAACAGCCTTTGATTGAAAGATCAGCATAGGAAGCCCATAGAAATAACTTGGTTGGTAACTTCATAGGTAACTTCAGTTTATCAAAACACAATGACTGTTGTAAAATACAAACATAACTCACGCCACAGCACGAGTAAACATATAGTGTAACAAATTATAGAACGTGGTGCTTCACGCACTCAGTCACGCGTCGCTGCGTGACCGCCACGCGCCCGCCGCACCGCGCCGCCTCTGTTTCACACATCACGGCTTTCAGTTGTTTGTTGTGTTAGAAAATTATCGGTAAAACACTATAGAAACGTGTCATGTACTGGTTTTGTCAAAGTTGAAACGCCAGTTGAGGTTTAGCAGATTATCGGCCAGATGCTCAATTGTAACTCAATTTAAACCATGCTAGTTTTATTCCAAATGTGATCTCATTATTTTACAAGGAAAATTAAATGATTGAAAAGTTTTTCAGCGCAAAATTAAACGGTAAACTATTAGCAACTTCTGCGAAAATATCATTGGTGCGATTCAGACTCCGCTCACTCACACAAATACTCATCACAAACTACTAACGAGTTCACCCACTTGCCGCTAGATGTCACTATTCTAAACGTAACCTCAGCAGTAATTGGACCGTTTTGTGCTCTTACACGCGAAGTCTCTTTCTTCGAAGTTTGTTAGCTACACCCATTGTGTGAGATCGTACTCGTAAAAGATTAAACACTGTTTTATAAGACCGACCTAGATTTTAGAGTAAAGAATGTTTGGCAAGTTGTTTAGCTAAGAAAGTGTTTTCTTTTAGGACTTAGTTTTTTCCATGACGAGCTTTTCACGTAGCGACCCGAGAGAAGTGACACCAAAGGATGTCTGCTTTTGACATAAGCCTTGTGTATTTTTATGACAGTTACTAAAAGAGGTTAACTAAATTATTTCCATAATAAAAACGAGCCTCCACCCTCACCTCTATCACAAATATTATTTGATATTTTTTAATAATATCGCGCCAACAAAGTATGACAACGACATCAGAGTTCGCGCCGCGTTAAAATTCAAGGAGCAAGTTGGAAAATTTTCCGTCGAGCGGCCGCCATTGAGAGGAAAAACTTTGACATCTGCCCATGAAACTATGAAAATTGTTTGCGCTACTAGCGGAGGTGACAGCGCTGCAAAGTTGAGGAGATATAAAGAAAGGATTTTTATAGTTCTGTACTGAAGTGACGGAGGACTTCCAAGTCGTGAGCAATAGCTAAGGAACAGTTTTATCCAGTTTCTTAAATCAAGTAATTAAATAAGTAGGTACCTAGGTACTGTTCAAACGACTTCACTCATTTGGCGCTTGCACTCGTTCGAGTCGAAATGAAGTTCGGGCGTTCCGATTAGAATCTTGCCAGGGTTTGGACAGTTTCAGATACAAGGTTAATATTATTTTAATTGAGACGTAAAACCATTCCCGACGTTAAACGATTCAGGCACTAATTAAAACATCAAGAAAGGTGAAAAACAATTGTAGGCTACCCTATAGCATCCCCCGTGAACATAATTGAATCTGCAAACTGTAGGTAAATGTTGAACACAGTTGGTCCAACGTCCCACACAAAAACAATTAACGCAAAAAAGCGAAACAGCTGTCAGCATCACATTGGTCCACATCTCTCCTACAGATCAACGGAGCTATAAAAGCAGTAATTTCGCTAGATTTTTATGACACTTTTTTATATGTTATTGTTACGTTGGTCCAATAATGGAAACTGAACGGGGCCATTATTTTATTTGCACTCACATTTTACGGTTGGAACGATCACGTAGCAAAATGTTCGGGTTTTATTATAATGAAAGTTAAATTTTCAATTTAGACGTTGCAGATGGCGGATTGTGTTTTGATTTTTTGTTGGTTGTTAGGTATGTTTGTTTTTGTTTTGTTTATCTTCATTTATTTATTTTTTCCATCGCCACTCGTTCAATATCCACTGCGCACAGGATGGATGGAAGTGATTTTTTGCTCCATTGGTGTAATTGCTGTATGGCGTTCCAATGTGAGGATAAATAAATAAGAAATCTTTTAATCGTGAGACCATCGTTCTAGTTTGTTATAATTATCTTTAATTGCCACACTTTTACAGAGCGTGACCACCAGGATATCATAAAGCTTTTCTGGGTCAGCTGTACCTACTTAATATTTCTTACAGTTAAATACTGCTGCATTCATTATAATCTTATGATTCTCTGACAATATTAGCGATAGACTGAAAGACAAAGAACATCACGTATAATCACCTAACCCTAAAGCCCTGCCGATCCTCAAAAAATAACAGCACCACATTATACAAATGCTCCACAATATAGGCACAGAGAATCTCTAATAATTCTTCATGGTACCCGGCCGGGCGCAGCTGCTAAATCCCCCTAACCGGCCAGCATTAGAGAATTACTCGATATAATCCCTCGTGGGCGTATTATTTGCTCTCTCTGATGCTGCACTGAACCTCGTCAAACGATATTATAATTCCTAAGGGATTGTGAACAGCTGCCTGTTGAGTTTAACAGTCGAGATTTTTGGATGAAACTGTTTGTTTAATTATTTTTTTAGATTATTAACACAGCTTGTTCCTTGTTTATAAGACATTCCGGGCTCGGACTAGGATTTAGCATAATATAATCAGCCTATAATGTCCCCGTGTCTGGGACACAGGCCTCCTCCCTGTGAGAGGAAGTGGGCCGTAGTGCACCACGCGGGCCCAGTGCGGGTTGGTAGATATCACATGTTGATGATGTTACTCAAAGTGAATCACTGAAATTACATTTAGTTTCAAACTGCGCTTGAACTCAAAAGTCACATATTAGACTCATTTTGAGCAGTGCAATTACACCAATGTACGTCTTCCCTTTCACGGTTTTGCCTTTAGACACATGGAGATATAATAAACTCCTACACATATACAACATTCGTAGGGTTCCTCCAAAGTCTAGCAAAAACCCTCCGAGTAATATAAAAGCGTGTCACAATGACAAATCTCCATGCAGTACCGACGCGACGCAAGAAGAACTTACACTCACCTGAGTAATGGTCGCGTTTCTTACGGATTTACCCTTCAGTCCGACGGATTTTACACTGTCTTTTAGTGGAAAATGGTACGAAAAGATACTTAGGACCAACATGTTAGGTGCGAAATATGTGAGATAGTGTTGAGTAACATTATTTTGTACTTGAAAGGGATACGAAAGCTCTTTCAGTCCCTAGAGATAATTCAATTTGGATTTACTGGCATTCTGATGTTATTGAAAGTTGTCTCACATTTAATTTGTCCTGTGTCTTGAGCGCGTTTACAGCAAACATACAAATCATTTTTTTAATCCTTTATTAAAAAGAATCTGGTTATAATATGGGTACCTTTAATAGCATTTTAATTCTAACTTCTTTTTTTAGTTGATAATTATTTTAAAATTTAGAATAGTGTTGATTGTACTTTACACAAGTCCGTTCTATTTTCTGAGAGTCTGATACAAATACTTCGTTCATGTGGTATTTTTTTTATTTTTTTGCTTATTTTTTTTTTCATATAATTGTACATATTATTATTATTTTAAATAGGTATTAGCATAAATTATGTAAATATTATAGTTTGATTGGATAATATGCTTACAAACTCGCAAATATGGGTTACCAACTTCAGTAATGTGGTAAATAATTGTCATTGTCACTATTATTTCTACACTTTTTAGACTTATATCATCATATCAGACTCGAACAAATCCGTAATAAACAATCTGTTAACCCTAAAAACATTATTTTACTGCAAACCGGAATCAGACCTGCACCCTAGTTGCGTAACACACTATTAATCGGAATCTGAATCATTTTGAAGCAAATTGCTAATCCATTGCTTCATAAGTTCGAAAAATGTATCTGCTCAACGCGTAAATAACGCAATGAATGGTGTTGAACTGTCAAAATGAAACCGATTCCGATTGATAATGTGTTACGCAATTGCCCCGCCGAGATCAGTGGTTCACAGGCTGAAAAGCTTGCTCAGTTACATTTAAGTACCGAACAAACTAAGAAACAACTTAGCAATTTTTAATAACAATGTTAGTCACATAGCCCCATAGCTTAAACGGGTTAACGGTTCACGAATATCTACAAACGATCCTCATGTCCATCCCTCCAAAGTGCTGACCTCTCCCCAATTGACCTTTACTCCTTACGAGATGACAAAAGGCTCAATTTTCCCTCTCGTACCCAAATCTGTATAAAAATGTAAGAACAAAATGGTAACACACTTTGCTATGCAAAAGGTGAAGTCTCAGATATTTCACACACAAATAAATTTTACGCTAATATTTCTTTTCAAAGCTGACATCGCGTCAAAATGTCCTGGATCCTAACACGTGGAGACATTATTCAAAAAGGTTTTCCTTTTTTTTTCGTCCCAGATCCTATTCAGGATTTGTTCTTACCTTGTTAAAGAAAGGTCCACAGAGTAAAAAAATATTGAGACTGCTAGTACTGCTACAGGAGAAAGTACGGTGTATCAAACTTTTGTAGTTTTGTTTTTTATGCTGTGGCTTATTATTGGGGTCGTTCCTTAGGATTTTTTTTTTGTAACAAGGTAGCCAATCTTATTTTCAAGTGTACAATAATGTTAGTGAGATAAAGTTTTGTTGTTAAGAGTAAAGCTTAGCACGCATTGCGATTAAACACACTTTTGGAATTGCTGAAAACGCCAAACCGCGTACAAACACGCACTACGTCTGGCGATGGCGTTTACTCGATTTTATTTCAGCACCACCATGAATTGCTGGCGAGTACTGGGTACATCCACTAACTGATCACTTACATTCAAAATCGAAATTTAAATTGAAAAAAGAATGCGGCTAACCGCTCTGTGTGCACCGCCAAACTATTACAATGGTTTACAAAAAGGTAAAGGTAGCAAATTACGTTTTTAAAATCAGTCAGTGAAAAATACAGCTAGCGCGTACACTTGTATTAGAAAGCTATACGTTACATGTTTGAGCGGTTTCAAACCGCTTGCGTTTAATCGCAATCCGTGCTAAGCCTAAAATGTAACATCATTGACTTGCCCGTTTTTGAAGACAAATAATTGACATTATAATTTTGAACGTCTTCGCTAATTCTAGCGAGCAATTTAATGTTCTACTCCTTACACCCATTTTATTAAAAGCCTTTTAATATTATTTTAACGACATAGTTATTATAATAATAGGGTCTGAAATTAATCTTCTCCGTGGCCTCGCTTTTTTCCCGTTCCATTGTGAGCTCAGGCCCGCTTTGCCTAAAGAAACCATTGTGCATTGCTAGCTAACGCAAGACTAGTTGTTTGTCAAAAAATGATACAGTTTTCTTATTTCAGGGACTGGATAACGACCTTCTTTATTATTCAGTAGTAGAGCTTCATTTGTACAAAGTTGTATACGAATGTTTTACCTAAATTACGATGACCTAAAGTATTCAATTGTTTTTGATTGCGTGAAGACGTACTCTACAAATTTTTCTTTATTAGAAACAATTGACAACAAAAGACAATTTGTAGGAATTGTAGGTTAGCATAATGCAATGCAATACTACCAATGCGTGAATGTGCTACTTATGGATAAAAATCTGCAAATTACTTTTTCAATATAAAACATTAATTTTTGTTTATACTAAACCCGAAAAGGGGTCATTGTACTCATCATTTTGAACAACTTCTTCTATCGCGAAAAAAAATCAGCTGTTCCATACATTTTGCGATTTAAATGAACACAAATGTATGGAACAGCTGATTTTTTTTCGCGATTTCAAGGTTGGTCCCATAGAAAAAGTTGTTTAAAATGATGAATACAATGATCCTCTTTCGGGTTTAGTATAAACAAAAACTAATGTTGTATATGAACCATGCACCACCCGTCGCAATTCAAACATTGATACAAGCACAATTAAAAAAGAACACGCGCCTTCAACCCTGTAGCGCGACGGCCCAGTCGGAGCGACCAACGAGGCGTCGCGTAACATACTGTACTCGTACTTACGCGTAAGTGCGCAACATTACAATAATTCTCGGCGAACGCGAATTTCGAGCCCTCTGAATCCCTTCAGAGCGTGAAGTGCTCTAATTAAATAATGCGTCAATCTCGACACACCTGCCAGCCTCGTAATACCTGGCCGGCGAACAAAGGCTTGAATATTTTGTGACAATATATTTTGTATGACAATGTCACAATGTGGAAGTTGTATTAAGTGTTTTGTTTTGTTCGTAGGATTGTTTTGACCAAAGACTACAATATAATGCTCGTTGAAAGATTTTAATTTTGCCTTTAGAGCTCCGTATTACCAACATGAAGCTTAACTAGTGACTTAGCTACCTTTTTCTGCGAATAGTTCCATTATATCCACGAAATCGAGATTTCATTGCTGCATCTCTATTCTTTTTGTGTTTTGTGTTGGTGTATACATGTCAACTGTATTATTTTCACTGCGCAACCACAATGTCTAAACTAAAAAGCATGAGTTATAATAATATTAGGTTTAATACGCAGAAAAAAACCAAAAATACAATAAATGCACTTTCAAAGTCAATATTTTTTTTTCTAAATAATTGATTAGGTTTTTGTATCCACATGGATACGTAAACCCTATAGCACCTGACACGAATCATACTTAGTTAAAGATATAATTAGTTAGCATAGCATAATCAGACTCTATTCTTCCTACTGCTGGTGGGCTATAATCTACCACGCAGGCCTAATGCGGGTGGTAGACGTCACATGTCATCGAATTTTTGGTTCTAGGACATGCCGGTTTCCTCACGATGTTTTTTTCACCGTTTGAGGAGCAGTGGTGATGAGATTATATAAACAAAGTAAAGCTTCGTATTTCGAGTCTTGTGGGTTCGAACCCACGACCTACAACTCGTAAGTCGGGGCCGCTACCACTTGGCCACTGCTCTTTAATTATTTAGATACAGCAATAAATATCATTAAGTACAATAAATCCAGCAAACCAACATGGCGGCCGTCAAAGTTGCTCCTATAGACTACTTTGCTAATAAAGTGACGGCTCCCAATCGGTTCCTAAGACGTGACCACGGCCACCGTCTGTTTCGGATGAGATATTAATTGTGCTAACAAGACAGTTACGTAATTAGACAAGCTTGAGGCTTCACCACGATATTGTGGTGAAGAGATTTTGAGCTTGATTCATGAAGTTGTTTCAAAAGGCCTAGCGGGTCTTATAGCGTCGAGATAAGCATTTCTACTTACCTAATAAAAGGCTGAAATTCATTCATTCACTGACAGACTACGCACAGTTTAAACTAATGTGTCTAGTAAGTAGTATGACATTTTACACAAAATTTTTGATTTTTGAAATTTACGACACCATCATGCCTTGTATTTGCACTAACCTAGATTTCGCATCATAATTTGTTAAATTTATAATGAGGCTGACGTACCTTTGCAAGGTAAAAGCCTCTAAATAAATAAAGATTTTAAAAAAATTGTAAAATTAATCATAAATATCAGTATTTTAATTCACCATAGCCGTCAAAATAATAAATAAAATATTCACCAATCAAAATTCAATATTTATTTCACTTTATGTTTTCAAAATCGCTAATCTTCTTAACATTTTTCTCTGCCAATTTCGAATCAAAATTTTCCTTATCGTCCCAATTTTCCTTTATAATCCCAAAAACGTTTTATTTTTCCCAAATTAACGTGAAATTGTGTTTAAAATGCTGCCATTATTCAAAATTACACGACGCTTCTGATGGGTAAGCCTGGCAGTCCGAAGTTTCAGGGTAATAGCGTATAATCTCTGGGCGACGGAAATGTCCGTCATGGCGATCGGACACGGTTAGTTGTCTACGTTAATTACGACAGCTTTAGTTACCCGGTTCGGGTCAAAGTGTTCGTTATTATGGAAAATGGGTGTAACTGTAGCCAAATATAGGTACGTTTATGTAGATATTAAGTATAATTATTTTCATGATATTTTGCAAACACCGGTGATTAAAATAATAGCTTTAGTAGTATGCGTTGTTTTTTCTGTTCCTGATTCCGATAAAATCTTCACGTTAAAAGTCATCTTGCAATGAAACTCATTCATTTGATTCACTCATGAAAACACTATTGGCTATTCCGTTCCACAAACATTATGTTTTCCTGTAAACAAAAACACAGAACACACAGGTACTGTACAGTACTTAAAATCAGGCAGCATTCGTTAGCACTATGGACATACTCAAAATTATTAGTTAACAAACGGACAAGCAAAGTTTGGAGAGCTAGACTGTAACTGTACGGAGTCAGCTTTCCGGAAACGTTCCTCTCTATGAACGACCTCTTAACGTTCATTATAACTGTTTTAGGTGGCCTGCCATGTTATGTCTCGATGTCTTCTTTTTCACCTTTATTTTCGTAATCAGGTTTGGTATTTTTTGCACCTTTGTCCGGTGTCAAGATATACGTTTTATTTTCGTGTTTTGTGGCTGTAGGGAATCGAAAAAATAAAAATTATGTTGAGGTAGGTACTGACCTGACCTACCAGGCGATAAGCGAGTTTTTGAAAAAGATTCATTCATATAGACTTTTTTTTTTCTTTTTTTTAAAAACGTTGCCCCACACTAGGAATTTCTCCTGTATTGTGGGTGCGTTTACAAACATTTAAATTCACGTACACAAACAGCCAGACCCGGAACAACTACTTGTAGGTCATACAAATATTTGTTCCGTGCGGGAATCGAACCCGCGACACGCAGCGCAGCAGTCAATCGCTTAACCACTGCGCCAACCATGCCGTCATTACTTATATATCATTGATAGAGACGACGCTTACAAAGCCAAGATTTTTCTAGAACTCAAACTTTTATCAAGGATTATTCGCCTAGACTTCTGCATTACTAGTCAGGGAATAGAGGCATGATATGTGTGTCCGTGTGTTATGATTATTTCCTAATTCCATTATTTCCGCCAACCATTCCTGGCTTAGTAAATCTACTATAAACACCGCAAACTCACCGACTAATCAAAATCAAAATTAACCACGTCACTGTAGAACATCCAGTCCAGACGTTTGGGCCACGAAGCCCGAAATCAATTAGAGGGGTCCGTGCCAATCGGAGGCTCACTGAGAACTTCGCTGACGTCACTTCTACGCCCTTTATTACCAACCCGTGTAATTGACTTTTAGAATCAGCGGTGGACGAGTGACAGGGAGGGATTGACGGGCCCGGCTCGCAGGACCAATATTGTTTCTAGTTTGAATGTTAAGTGTTAGACCGACGACTTGAATAGTTTGACTTAGAAACTCGTTAATGTCTTTTGGAAATGTGCTGGTAAACGATAGGTTTTCAAAGAATAGGTCGTGTAAAAGCTAATCGGAATAGTCATCATGGTGCTACTGAATATCGGGAGTTTTCCTACGGACAAAGTTATACATTTCAGCTAAAGCTATCTAAATGCATGTCTGTATAACATAAAGCACCACCAGCACCAGCAGCTAAATGCAATTGTGACGCGTCATCTCGTCTCCCTGGAGCTTTACTTCACATTGTATAACGCAAAGATAAGTCGGTCCTTATGCACATTTATGAAAGTGTTGAGTATACCTAGGACGGAGTGATATACTAGCATTTTACATATTATTACAGAGCAGTGAGAAGTAATCTTTCAGACAAAAGTATAGTACACCTACATTATACCAGTTCTGTTTAGTTACATCA
This sequence comes from Oligia latruncula, assembly GCA_948474745.1. NCBI lineage: Eukaryota > Metazoa > Arthropoda > Insecta > Lepidoptera > Noctuidae > Oligia > Oligia latruncula. The sequence goes on from OX419685.1 coordinate 21,156,677, forward strand.
AATAGAGGGTAAGCCAATAGTCATTACTGGTAACAAATAAAGGCTCCGGGCTGCTTCTGAAAAATTTCTTGTTGAAAAACTCAATATCACTTTACCCGACCTGTGGATCGAACCTTCACGCTCAGTAGTGTAGTGGTTAAATGTTTTAACTGTGTTTAAAAGTAGTTAATTATAATTTATAATCAGAATATTTGTACGCCGCACGCCGTTGACGGCAATGCCTATAGTGTTAATTTTATTAATAAATAACGACCAACCCCAGCCTTGCTCAGGTTTTACGACTTGTCAAAACATTTTCGGACTCTCCTAATACAGGCACTGTCTGCCTAAAAGGAGGATCCAATCATAAAAATTTTGTTTATACCTAAACTTGTTTTACCAATAAACCAATTATTATTATTTAGTTTTTTTTTTAGGGTTTCGTACCACAAAAGGAAAAACGGAACCCTTATAGGATCACTACAAAAAAAATACCGTGATAACCTATTTACATACCTACAAATTTGTACGGAACCCTCGGTGCGCGAGTCCGACTCGCAATTGACAGGTTTTTTTTATCATAATTAAGTTTCTTACGAATGTATTATGCATGTATTATGCCCGCACAAGCCTGGAGTGGAGTGGAAAAAAATCAGCTGTTCCCTACATTTATGTACGTATAACTCGTCAAAATGTAGGGAACAGCTGATTTTTTTTTCGCGATTTCAGTTTTGGTCCCATAGTAAAAGTTGTTCATAATGATGAGTACAATGACCTCTTAAGAGGTTGCTGGTGTTTTACAAATAACCCTGTATATGAATCTAAATTTTTATTTTCGCGACCACTAACCCTTTGAGCCAAAAAGATAAGTAACATGTGACAAGTAATACCTGCAACAACATCGACTTAACAGTACAATTGCCACAGAGACTGATTATCTCCAGTCAATCCCTCATATCATGTTAGATAAGTTCTCTACACGGTATGTACCTGCTCGTGAAAGTGTTCATGGCACGCTTGCGAAGCTAATTGGTACTTTGTTTCACCCATTACCAAGTAGCAAGAGAGTAAACCTTTCAGTTGAAACTTATGTATGCAGCGCTTGTGACTTCGCGGAGAGAGCCTTTGAAAGAGGTTATGTGGAAAAGGATATTCCGTTTCTGGTTCAGCTTGTTGACACTTCGAGCTGTGTGCAAGTGTGAGTAGAGGTATGTACTGGGTTTGGCGGGATGGAAAGTTTCGTACAATGAGATGTCATTAAGCAAGAGTGAATGGATGAATGAATTTGTGTAAATTGGTTAAAAGAAAACACTTTTACGTGTCAAAAATAAATTATGTTTTGTGATGGTTTAGTCCGTCTGGTACACCATGAGCAGTTGAAGCTGCTGATATCATTAGAACATGTATTTACTACAGCATATTTTTTCACAATAGCTTAAACTGATCGATAGATCCGTGCGGCTGTTATTAGTTAGACACAGTCCCTTTAAAATAAAATCCAATAATTGGTAATGATACAAAAATAGTTTTTTTTTAATGCAAAATGACTGCCTCAATAATAATAAAAAATCAGCAAACTTCTGCTAAAAAGATCTAATTGATTTGGTGAACGGGAAATATCTGCCAAGACATGAATAGTAGTGGAGCCACCCTAGGTTCCAGTACCCCAACGCTACTAAAAGAACAGCCTTATCAACTCCAGCCATCCAAAATCCAGTACGTAGGTACAAAATGCAGCCAAAAACATGGTCCTGTAATCCGGCTCTGTGCTAATTCGTAATAAACCATTGTTGACACCTGCACCGTGGTTCTAGCTTTATTGTATGTCACCGGCGCTCCACATTAAAATAAATTGTTAGTTAAAGTTCGTCTGTTTGTATACTATGCTGCTGTGATTTATGTACCTACTTACTCGAGAACTTGGAAATGTAGTTTGTGGAGTGGAAAGTAGGAGATGCTTATTTAATTTGCACTGTAATACTTCTTTGTGTGTTTTTAACCGACTTCACTAAAGGAGGAGGTTATATGTTCGATTTTTTTTTTATGTATGTTTACCGAATTATCCGTCAATTTTCCTTTTTTTTAAACCTCTGATTTTAAAGCCAAATTAAAGCGATTTGGGTATTTTTTAACGTAACTTGAGCATTTGCTTTCGGAAATCATCATTTGGTAAAGTGGAGCTGATGATGAAGACCACAGATGGCCATCGCGACTACTCAATGATAAATATTTCACGGGTTGCGATTCGATTACTTTAATATGGTTGCTAAGCAATTTATGCTCGTCACAACGCGTATGGTGAGTTGTTCGTCCCAGCATCGGGAAAAGCAAAATTTTGTAACATGTGATAAAAACGTCAGATTTCAGAAATACCTACCTCCTCCTTATTCTATTTACATTTATATGTATTCATGTTAATGTCAATTGTGCAAAAATAAACGATAGCGTAACAAAAGCCAGTAAAGTAAAAGTGAATGAACAGGCTTCTTCTGGGTAAGCTCATTAAATCGTCGACTTTGTCTCGTCACCTCTGACCTAGTGTCAAGAGCAAACCCAGTTCATATAAAAAAAATTAAAAAAAATTGGCGATGTCAGAGATCTAGGTAAGTATCTACATAAAATTATGTTGGTCTATGAAAAAAATTACTATAATTTACTTTACAGGTTCGAGCCAGAAAATACTTGCGAGAAACGGATTCTTGAAACTCCGAACCATCGCAAAGTTTCGATGATAACTAATATTTGCACAAACATGAAACTTCGAAAATACAAAAAAATCTTTTTGTAGGTAACAAAGAGATTTTTTCTCCTACGAGTTCAAACAAAAAGTGAACAGAATCTCGTAAAAACTTTTGTGTAAATACCTCAGTAGTTTTCCTCTTTCAGTATAAGTATTCCCATTGCAAAAGTGAGTGCATAATAGCAAGCATATGGAGTTAATTGGCGCCTCGACAACTAGGAAGTAATTAGGTGCAGTTTACTCCTTTTATTAAATACATTTTGTAACAAGAAGTTTCCAAGTACCTCCTGTTGAATTCAGAAAACTCTTTCGTAATAATTGTTATAGTTTTGTAGGCGACTTAAAACATGCAATAATGTTAATAGGAAAACTGGCTTTTGTTACGCTAATCGTTTATTTTTGCACAATTGACAATGTATTCATGTCTTTTTTTTTTTTTTTTTCGGATGGGAAATCATCAAATGACCCCTCCCGCTCTGGGTGGAGCGGAAGGGAGTGTCAGACTCTTACTGACTAAAACCCACCCGTGTTCCTTCCTTAGCCCTTTATGTTCCGGGCCAGCGGTAACCCTTTCGGACAATCCCGCTGACCCGGCAGGCTTCGGCCCTATGGGGCCCCTCCTCGATGCTGACATCTCTTTGAGGCGCGACGTACGCGCCGTCCGGCACGGGCCTGGTCCTGATCGGACGGTGAGCTACCCATTACTCTCCGCCCGCAGGCCCGATGTATTCATGTCTTACATATTTTTTTAAATCGTTACCTACATTACTTTGTGTTGCTGTAAAAAGTAATGGTATCTTTCAATCACATATAATTATCATAAACACAAAACTAAACCGTCCATTGTTTGTTGTATAGTCTTCAATTTATTTTTAGTTACGTATTTTTTCTTTACAATAAAGATATAAATAAATAAATACACAATCCGATCTTATTAAAACTTTTTCAATAAAGACGCATTATCTTTACCCATGCCTCCTAATCCCCCCTTTACTTCTATCATGTAAGCAGTAGATTAAAGACTGTCTTCACTAGCTAGTAACTAGCTCAGTAGCGAGGTAGTGTAGATATTATTTAAGAGCTCCTTGCATAGCGGCGCTTAATCCCGGCCAATACCTGCTTACAGGGAAGGGGAGGATCCTCAACGAATCAATTTGGGGAGACCCGGACATACCCCAGTGAATTATCCTCTAGGCTGCTGCGGAAAGCCTTTGTTTAGAATTTTGTGAGCTCTTTTGCGAAGGTGGTATAAGGACTGCTCAAATAGGGGAAAAATGGTGTTTTGTGTTGCATCGGTAGCAATGAGGTTGCAAACTGTTCGTCTTTGTAAAAAGTATTTGCTTTAAACGTGAGTACAGTCGGGACCCAACATTGCCTGACCCACCTGAAGTGGGTTAGATAATGTTGGCCACCGACTGTACTTACCATCACTTAGCAGGATAAAAGCTGGTTCTGCAGTTTTTAACCTAGAAGAAATAAAACCCAGTTTAAAGATGTAGATAAGCGAAGTAACAACCGGCGTCCGTGTTTGACCAAGATTTATGAACGTATACGAAGCAAAAGGAGTATGAATGGATCGTAGCAGATGGCGTTCTGCAGTGCCTACCCCATAGGTAGGGGTGAGTTTATGTATGTATCTATATACCTATATAAAATTCAAAGTCCGGACTGACTGATCAACGCACAGCCTAAACTTCTGGTCCTAGAGACATGAAATTTGGAGCGTGTGTTCTTTGTGAAGAGTAGGTATCCACTAAGAAAGAGTTTTTCGAAATTCCACCCCTAACAGGGGGGAGGGTGAAATTTGACGCGGACGAAGTCGCGGGCAAAAGCTATGTGATAAATAAAAGATGTAGGTCGTTTCAATCAATTTGCTATCACCACGTTCTTACTTGTTTTTTTTACTCAAGAAATATTTTGTATCGATTACAAAACATAATTCAATTTTGAGAGACACACTCTCGAATATTCAGATCATTTATAAACATTGAAAAAAGAGTTCAATTGAACAGGAATTATTGTTTTTTTTTTCAAGGAAGAGGTGTTTTCTTTCGATATCCGTTTCGATTTTTTTTTAAATGGTTGTAAACCATCCAGGGTGTGAAAGTTATAGAAAATATTATTATAGTAAATATTAAAGTATTATTTTGTATTTCTATCTTTTTTATCTGTTTCCTGTCGTGCGATCACATGACTGAATAATGAAGATTTTTTGACTATTTTTCTAATAATCAAAAATTCTAAGTGAGCCCTTGATTTTTTTGAAATAAGTTTTGTCGTATAAACCCATCAGTTCTTTAATTTTCTTATTCTCTTTCGTCGTTTTCAACATTTTCAATCTATTCGTTTTCTACTCAGGGGCAGCGAGCCTTCTAAAGATATCCCCTTATTTAGTATCCTCATCTAATAAGCTCCCCGGATCAAAAACTTTTCATTACGTTACGCCGCATTGTAAATTTAAAAATGTTCCCTTCCGCCTGTTGACTGTATTGACACTTTGACGACTGAAATGCTTACAAACAATTTTTTTATAAAACATAATATTATCTTTTCATTTGATGTCACCATTGTGCATTAACAGGGACTGGCTGTTTGACATATTTTTTGTTAGGGACATTTCAGCTCCCCGTTTTCGTTTCCAAGAACCAACGAGGTAGTTGTGTAACACAGTAACACTTTTCATTTTGGCAATTCAATATTTAACATTCATGGATGATGATTTTTCATTCACGTTGTCGAGCAGAATTTTTTTTGAAACATTCGAAGCAATGTATTGGCGCTTTTCTTTAAAACTTCGGATTATGCTTGCAAGTGTGTTACGCAATTAGGGGTGCACCAATGTGGCATAAACTTTTTGTCTCCACTCGAAATTTTTCACACTTTACATTTTAACCAAAACGACGCCTTATATTCCGGGAAAAGCCATAAAATGACAAACAAAACTGTAGAAAACCGTTTTTCGCACATCCATCTATTTTTGTACCTACCGTTTCACCTAGCCTAGGAAAGATAATAGGTAGGTACAGAAGGTCAGCTCCGTACAACAACTATAAATAGGCGCACGCACATATAATTTTGTGTGTTATTGTCTGTTCTAAAGTATCTGTGGATACCAATCTGTAGACCCGCTTACAAATTGAGTCTTTTCATTTGATTATTTGACTTATTACTTAATTCCGAAATTCTGATTTTAATAGGTTTTTTCATTAGACAATTGACTTTAATTTTATATACCCAATTTTCGTCGATGATTTTAGAATATAATAATGTTTTTCAAACAATAATGGAAAGTGGTGAAATGTAAAGGTTATTAATACAGATGAATAATGTTACTGTTAGAATTTAACCTGGACTGGATTTGTTTACACTTTCGACGGATACTTTTGGAACAGTCATTACGTACGATGATCTCATACAAATGGCAGTCGAATCGCGAGTGCAACTGCACTCGCTGTACGTGAAGCGTCGTGCGTTTTGGCTCGTTGTATGGAGCATAAAACTAACCCTCTGTACCTCTCTATCTAGTGCCAACATGTAGCTGAGTACGGCTAGACTAGCCCGCGGCCCAAAACTGAATTTGCAAGTGAAATTCTCGCCAACCCATAACTTTGTCAGAGACGTATAGGATGCGAGTCTAACGGATACGGCGATTGAACGACCGGGGGTTCGGTTCCTGGGTAGTTGAATTATTGTTTGAATCTTGTCTGTATTTAGCATAGAGGTCGGGCGGATAATGTTAGTGTGTAGGTACTAATGTATTACATTGGTACGTTGCTAATATCACTACATTTTATAATAAAAACAAAGCCGTCGCCGCGTCTGTCTGTCTGAACGCGATAAACTTAAAACCTGCCGATCGGATTATCATACGGTTTACCAATGGACGGAGTGATCCATGAGGTATAATTCATTTAGGTTTTTGCGTTGGCTGAAATATGACGATTATTGCTGAAGATGTCGGAAACAATCATGACTGGGAGCTTTACTGGCGTGTGCCGCGTAAGCCAATAGAGTTAAGTACATGAAAGCAATGTATTACGTAGTACGTTCCCGTGGGTTTTTTTCCGACATCCCCGCGGGCGAAGCCGCGGGTAAAAAATAGTAATAAATACCTATTTTACTAAGGCCAAATTTCAGAGCGTTCAAGAGCTGTCAGTGTCAACATGGAACTAGTATGTATCTATAGTTTAATGTTAGATAACAATGATGACACTGACTGCTTTCGAACGTGGTTTATATGTGCTGATCAGTTCAGTTTCATTGGTGAAACTTGCTTTAAGCAGTAACAATAAACTCGTGCTGAGTTTAGTTAAACTTACTTAAATTATTAATTTATTTGAGATTCAGTATCTGGTTATATTCGTTAGTTTATTAGTAGGTACTTCACTTAGTAACTCGCTGGGGATTCACTGAACTCAATGCATTAGCTTGAGTGTTTTGGCCAGTTCGTTGAAACAATTTCCAGCTGTTAAACGAACCACATTGTAACAGGATTTGAATATTCTATTGCATAAGTTTGTTACTATTTGTGATCTATTTTCAATCAATTATAGTCACTTAAGTACCTACTCCTTACACACCCGGATGCCCGGTGCCAAAAGGTTCTGGACCGCGTACCGGAAGAAGAAGCGTTGGAATATTTCCCACAAGGTGGACCGATGCAGCGATGACCTGGTGAAGGCCGCAGAAATCCGCTGGATGCGAGAAGCACAGAATCGGTAAAAGTGGCGGTGCATAAGGGAGGCCTATGTCAAGCAGTGGACGTTTTTCGGCTGAAATGATGATGGTGACCTACCCCAGTCTAAATGCTTAGTCTAAAGCTAACTATATAGCCTGTGTGTAATGTCCCACTGCAGATCGAAGGCATCTCTCTCCCTTTCCCACACACGTCAGTCGTCTGTCTCAATGTTTTTTTTTACTAAATGCAATGTTCATAAAAATCTAAATTTTCTCAAAGCAAACCCGCATACCAAAAACATGTAATACATATATGCAGTGAGGAATGTATGTTTGGAAATAATTCAAAGTTCGCTGTAGCGAGAGACGCTGCAAGCCGCACTGGCTCGTGCTAAGAAGCCATGAATATCGTCCCAACACTTACCTTGCCGATATACAGAGAATGGAAACGAAACAAGGAACAAAGTTTAACCAAGAAAATTGTTTGAAATTTGTGAAAAAACCTAGATCTGAAACAATTTTATTATGATGATATGATAACATAGCTAAAAAATCTAAACTAATGAGTTTTAGTACAGGCCGTCAGGCAGGGTACCTGCTTTGGACCTTGATATCGCCTGATGAAAATCATGTGTATCAAGAAATAACGTTTATTTGTTACGAAAATTTGTGTAGATACCATCTGATTTGGAATGTCCACAATTCAACCTCCAAAGCCTTCATTTTGCCCTCGGAAAAATCAAGCACAAATAGGTAAATTCTCCAAGATACTCGTAAATAAAGTATACTTCTCCCACAAGATCCAAAATTGAATCTCAAGTAGAACTACTAACAAGTCACTTTATATTAAACCGCTTGCAATCCCTGCATTCTGCACGGCGGTGATTACCTTAGTTATCCCCGAGCATCGAGCTAAGTGCGGCATTAATACGCTGTTACCTACCACAGGGTCCACAGGTAATGTACTGATGCATTATAGTTGAGGGAAAAGAGTTTTCAAGTATTTTCTTGGAGAGGGAAATGACAGTTCCTTGGGTATTTGCTTTAAAGTCCAGAGGGTACTCTTATAGCAGGTCAATCATCATCTGCCTAGCCTTTTCCCAACTATATTGGGGTCGGCTTCCAGTCTAACCGGATGCAGCTGAATACCAGTATTTTACATGGAGCGACTGCCTATCTGACCTCCACAACCCAGTTAATAGGTAATACGATAACCCTTGGTAAGACTGCAATGGTTGTCAGACTTTCGGGCTTCTGACTACCCGTAACGACTGTCAAAGATCCACGAATGACAGCCGGGACCAACGGCTTAACGTGCTTTCCGAGGCACGGAGGGGTCACGGTATGTAAAGATGGTCACCCATCCACAGACCAACCGCGGCAAGCTTAACTTAACCTGATCGATCGACCTGTGTGGCTGTTATTATTTAGCCACGGGCCCCCCTCTCTCTCTCTATACTCTCTCTCTGCCTCATAAAGCAGGTCAATATAGGACGAAAAGTTAGGAATCAACTGTTAACCGTCACCTTAACTTACCCTGCACATCATCTGCCTTGCAAATGAATAAGTGGGCCCTTGGGCCATGTGCAACCAGTTTTCTTCATGTTGTTTTCCTTCGCACCGTTAGACAGTGATGGACTCAAATCGCCAATCGATAGCAGTCAGAAAGCTTGACCATAATTATTTTATTATTCACCTTCTATGTATTTAAAACAAGAACCATGATCAATTTTCTTTTTCGAAATATGAAAATCAGATAAACGAACGACTTTTAAAATTCCGATTACTTTCATAAAGGAAAGAAAGCTCTAAAAATCACACATGCGGTGTTGGCGTCGCTTCCTGCACATAATACTCCACGTTTGCATACATTTCGCTGCAGGACAGGATGCGGAGGCATTTCGCACGGAAACATTGAATAATTTTATGCTAAGAACTTGGCCAAATGAATTCCTAACCGCTGAAGGTATAACGTCGTAAACGTCGGTTTGTTTAATTTACTCTTGGGGTTTTTTAGTTTACAATATAATTATTAGCCTAAGCTTATTGTAGACTCCAGCAAAGCTATTTACAACCGCTTGATACGCTATTGAAGAGGTTATTTTAGAGAAAGCGCTACAAAATCGTCACTTTTATGATAGAAAATGTTCTAGTGAATTTGAATGTTTGTTAGCTAATACCGGGAATACGTTCCCGTGGGAGAATTTTTCAAAGTTATGTAATTTTCCACTGAAACACGAAGACTATTTTCTTTCTTCTGATTTCGACCCTCACCCCATTACATTTTTTTTTTTTGCTTTGAAGACGCAAAAGCGAGACTGTTCTGTAACAATACTGCACCTATTCTATTGTTTTAACGGTTGATTATCTATCGATTATTTATTTATGTAACAGGTAATTAAGTAATACTAGAGACTTGTTTGTGATTGAGGATAGTTATGGAAACATCTTGTAGTAAACCTATGGTAAACGCTTTGAAAAATCATTCTAATTCTAGAAAAAATAATACAGATAATGGATTTTTTTTTAAGAAAAATGAATAATTCAGCAGCAAAATGTACCAGGAAAGCATGTACATGTGAGAGCATTACGGTTCTCACGTATTACTTAAGCTATCGGGGTTTATACAGCAGGCGACAGTGTTGCTAAGTGGCTGTCGCTGGCCTACAGACATGTAGTTTGTTGTGGGGCTCCGAAGCAACGGAAATGGACTGGGAAACATTTTAAACAATGCACATTATGAAAGTATTTTGTTGTAATTAATTAAATCTATGTAAATTACAGTCACATTTTCGCTGTACTGTCAAAATAAATCAATCAAATTTTGGTTTGATATACCCTTAAAAATGCAACTGTGTGCGTGCGTAGATTTGTAATGTGACCAGAATTTTCTCCCACAATCAGTATAACCAATATAATAAATAAACAATGTTATATCTATAGGTATAGGTATATAAAATTCAAAGTCCTGACTGACTGATACCTATATCAACGCACAGCCTAAACCGCTGGTCCTAGAGACATGAAATTTGGAGGGTGTGTTCCTTGTGAAGAGTAAATATCCACTAAGAAAGGGTTTTTCGAAATTCCACACCTTTTTTTTTTTCGTTTGGGAAATCCTCAAATGACCCTTCCCGCTCTGGGTGGAGCGGAAGGGAGTGTCAGACTCTTACTGACTAAAACCCACCCGTGTTCCTTCCTTAGCCCTTTATGTTCCGGGCCAGCGGTAACCCTTTCGGACAATCCCGCTGACCCGGCAGGCTTCGGCCCTATGGGGCCCCTCCTCGATGCTGACATCTCTTTGGGCGCGCGTGGAACACGTACGCGCCGTCCGGCCCGTGATCGGACAGTGAGCTACCCATTACTCTCCGCCCGCAGCCCCGCGCCTACGATGGCCGGGAGTCGTCACGCGGCTCCCGACACCCGGAGCAAAACAGTCAAAATTAAAAAAATAAATTTTGACACTTGTTTCATAGCAAAACTGTCAAACGTCAATTTTATTCCTCAAATAAAAGTTATCTGGCCATTGAAAAATCAGCCCTAAATTAAATAAATACTCATTGATCAAAATGACGCTAATTGTACCTGTTAAATAGAAAATAAGATTGTTATGCAAACTATTAAATTAAAAGAATATAATTTACCTTATTTTGTCTCTAAATGAAAGACATCATTAATAACACCTTCGTGGAATTACTAATAGGTAGTAAAATTCAAATGATTAAGTTTTAATAAATAATAATACAAAATTTTCGTCAAAGAATGAAAAATGAATCGTCTACTTAGAAATTTTAATTGAGTAAAAAGGTTTTACAGAAATTGTATTCATTAAAATATTCTTGATGAACCGTTTCATCAACTGTGCTGAATTTATACTTGATAGGTATTATTAGTATTTCAAAATGGTATTGCTACATAAGAATTGCTCAACTCAAGATTATAAATACCAATATTGTAATATACCTATTTTCAAACACAGAGATTTTAGAAAACACAAATAACATCATGTACCTACCAAGTTAAACTAGAGTTATTTTAATTGAATAATTGTTTTTGAAAAACAAGATTATTTATTGAATCAAAACTTGTTACCGGTAAATGATACGAGATTATCTTAGAGATATTTCCAGAGTAATGAAGTATAAGGGCTTACACTGTTTGTACACCGCACCAAGTCAACGGGACACACATAACGAGAACCGAACGTGACGTGCCGTTGTTGACTTGTGTGGTGAGGACGCGGCCATAGTAAATTATTAAATTGCTAAATGGACTACTCCTGACCTCGATCACGCCTGATGGAAAGCGATAGATGAGGTCTATAATGGAACAAGCGTGCCCAAAGTATGCCCGAAGATGCCTGTTCACTATTGCATTGAAGGTAGACGGTTTAAAAAGTGGAAGGGAACACAGATGCCGGCAGAGAGTTCCACACTTTAGCTGTGCGCAAAATACACGTGGAGAAGAAGCGCTGAGTAAGACTGGTCGGGATATCAACCAAGTGTGGATGGTACGCTGCAGTACGTCTGGCCGAAGTACAGTCTGTAGAAGACCGACAGGCAAGCAAATATAAGTATTGCTACTTTGGCGCCGCGCTGTCATCTCGTTCTCGTTGACGTCCCGTTGTTGTAGCGATGGACAAACGGCCCTATTCTGTAGAGGCACTCGTGGTACACCATTCTGAAAAATTTAAATAAGTCAATGAATGGACAGAAGCATAAAAAGCTTGTAGTCAGTCCTCAATATAATTCCTCAATAAGCGTTCCATAATCTTATTTATCTTTTTACTGTTTTATTATGTTCTTAATATTTTAGGAGACACTCCTAATGAAAATTATCTTGAATTGTAGATTTAAGCGTGGACAAAGCGACAGGAATATTCAAGACAGCGCTGGCGGCGTTCTGTAGTTTCTAGCTACCTCCATGCAATGCGAATACCATTACCATCAAACACCACTAATCTGTGCAGCTCATCTTCTCACCGCATGAAGTCAATCTCAAGCAACACATGCTCGAACTGGCTCGAGAATTAATTAACGGCTACATCTATCAGGCTGTCATACTCCTTGACGGCTGTTATCTCAATGACGCGAATGTCAATAATTGGACGAAGGCACAAAATAGATAGGAGACAGAAGGCCAGCTACATACAACGAACGAAAACAGGCGCACGCATACATAGAGACGTACGTACGGCGGCGATCTCAAACGAATGTCAGCCGCGAGTGCGCTTCCACGTATTGTATGTAGACCCGTGTCTGTGTGTGTAATATTGAGCTGAGCTTCTGCACCTATTTATTGTGTGTTAATGGGTGCCTTAGAAACGCACCAATTAAGGTTTCAGAATAATCGCGATATTTCTTGGGGGAAAGATGGGGGAGGATATCGAAACTTTTTTTTTTTTTATAATCCTTCTTGAACAAGTTTAGTGATCAATGCTGTTGCCTTCTTTGTATAAGAAGAGCCCTTAAGCTGGTTTTATTTTGTTAAAACCTTAACCAAAACTTATTCAATTTTGTTTATATGAACAAAGCTTTTTATTTTGAAAAAACTTTTTTCCAAAATAAAACCGACTTCCAAAAAGACACTACAAAGTGAAAACTAACTTTAATTTCGGAAGTCGGTGTCGTTTGATTCGCATTTTCGTGGTTTGCCACCGACTTCCGAAATTAAAGTTATTTTTCACTTTGTAGTGTTTTTTTTGTAAGTCGGTTGTTCTTTTTTGTAAAAAAGTTTAAATTTTTCACTTTTAAGTTGTACTTATCGTATGGCACTACTTGCTATGTAAATATCAGTATTATTATAAACATCATCAATATGAACTAACTGGCAAAAATACGTAGTAATGAATTTAACTCAAAAACTACCGAAGAAAAGTTAATAAAATTTATATTGGACTACACCCGAGTCATACACTATGCGTTAAAAAAAGAATTTTTAAAATCGATTTACAATTTCCGGAGATATCGCGTAACAAACATTAAAAAAAAACAGTCGAATTGGAGAACCTCCTCCTTTATGATTCGGTTAAAAATCGACAACCCTTGTTGAAATACCGTTTAAGCTGGTATAAATAAACCACTTCTTAATAGAATGTCAGTTACTCTAATAGCTTCCGAGAACTTGAAACAATGGCTTTACGAAGAATTTCCTGAGACAAAATCCTATCTTATTATACATGTTAGAAACAGACAAGGCTTTCCATTATTTCTCCGCCATTTAATTAAAGATTCCGCGTTGACATTGACAGACTGACATTTAATCTGAAGTAGAAGTTATTAGTTATGTCAGGCGCAGATCAATGGCTAAATGATAGTCCCTTTCAAGAAAATTATGTTACTCAATCTTGAAGGGTTGATCCTTAAATCGAAAAAGGTCTTTTCGTTTAATTTAACCTAAACAAGAAAGGTATTTTTAGAAGAAATTGTGTATTTTGTCTATTTTTTTTTCACATTCACACCTTTATGCTTGAAAGAGACAACGATCTCCAAAGGTGATCAAATAAAAACTCGATTTATCGTATTTACTGACATCGTGTTGTTTCGTTTTTACTTTCTATACATACCAAGACCCCTCCGTGTGACAACCAATCTTACCAAGGGGATTCGTATTATCCAGCAACTGGGTTGTGGAGGTCACATAGGCAGTCGCTCCATGTAAAATACTGGTACTCTGCATCCGGTTAGACTGGAAGCCGATTCAAACATACTTGAAAAAAGGCTAGGCAGATAATGTTGATCGTATTTACGTAGGCACTGCCAATCTCACCATGTGAAGTGAAGTGAGCTGTCCATAGTGTCAATAGCATCAGGTGGAACGACAGCTTCAAGCTCTCTTCACCTAAGTTTTCACGGAGAGATTTTTCATAAAAGACCGGTTGTACATATACGTACCTGCAAAACAACCCAACATCGACCCCATACGTCACAACACAACGTTAACAAAAACATTATGTTCTCAGCGCGCGACACAAAAATATATTACAAGGAACAAAGTCGCAAGTTCCATAACGAAGACTTACACAGATTATGTAGGTACTGTAAAAACGTCGTAACTTATAATAAGGAAAACTGGAATTTGCATTCAGCTTGAAATGTTTCAACAAGATCTCTGGAAAATTAAACAATACTAAAATTACAGTGACGCATTAATCAGGCTTATTCATATGGCCTAGGTGCCATATGAATAAGCCAAGGTATTTTAGAGAGTTTTAGCCTACGTATAGTATGAGCGACGCGCGTATACGCGCTGCAAACGTAACAATTGCTGTTTTTTTAAGGTAGAAAACTCGCCGTCGACGCGCTTACAGAAACGCTGTGTGTATAAGCCCCTAGGTCAGTCACATTTTTACAAAAATCATTCTTAACGACGTAACATCTCGTCAGGATTCCTCGAAAATGCTGCTGTGTTTATATATGTACATTTCGCCAGTTACAAGTTCCACTCTCATGTTACCGCAAGCCTGGTCACACAAATCCCAACTCCAGGCTGCTACCACGGAGAATGTTCTTATGCTAAAACCCAATAACACTTTCCTCACTCCGAGGATAGCCCAGGATTGCACGCCGCTAGACCAACAACGCAGAAAAATAAGTAAAATGAAGAGCAGTGAACAGTAAAACCTCTGTAAGTTTTAATAAACCCGCAATGGAACAAGTTTGCTCTCAACCGGAGACCTGTCATTTAGAACGTGGTTATTTTCTCGACAACTTCTTTGTAACTAGTTTAACACTCGTTTTGCGGCACAAACTGTTTTGATGGGTAAGCAGAAGAGCTAGTATTTTTATTTGGCGACTTCATTTGAGCATTGTACTGTGAGCTCTTTAAGATTTAATTTTCAGGCATGGAGGGGTCTCGATATGTAAAGCTGGTCACCCATCCACAGACCAACCGCGGTAAGCGTAGCTTAACCTGGTCGATTGACCTGTGCGGCTCTTATTATTTACCCAAGGGCCTCTCCCGGGTTTAATCCGGAAGATTTATGCATAGTATATAAATATTAAACTAGAAGGGGCTTGTGGCTAAGTATAATAACAGCCGCACGGGTCGATCGATCAGGTTAAGCTACGCTTGCCGCGGTGGTTCCGTGGACGGGTGACAATCCTCACATATTATGAAGACCCCTCAGTGCGTCCGAAAGCACGTTAAGCCGTTGGTCCCGGCTATCATTCGTGCATCTTTGGCAGTCGTTACGGGTCATCAGAAGCCCGAAAATCTGACAACCAGTCTTACTAAGAGGTATCGTCTTACCCAGTAACTGGGTTGTGGAGGTCAAATAGGCAGACGCTCCATGTAAAATACTGGTATTCAGCTGCATCCGGTTAGACTGGAAGCCGACCCCAACATAGTATCAGACCGGAATAAATCGTGCTAGGCAGATGATGACGATTAATATTAAACAAATGAATAAAGGAATCTCCATGTTTTGTCAAATCGTAAAAACCGTGTGAAACGGGGCGGGTTGCTAGTAAAATATAAAGTTACAAGTTTTTGAGTTTACCTCTGATAACGTTCTCTCCCACGCTCCCTAATCGTCCGTCAGTCACTGCTCTAACCGCTTCGCGTTTGACGTTTCGACGCCGCGCCGATGGCTTCCCTAAAGAGGCGCCTGCCAGTAAATCCACTGTCACTTGCATTGTGTCACTTTCGATATCAGGATGCTATGATGTTGAAGATATAAATTGAGTATCGTCGACAACTTGACACTGGCATTCTGTCCGTTATAACACGCAACATGATGATTAAATGGCGTACAATTGAAGAAGCCAATGTCCGGTAGTGCACTGCTATGTTGATGACGATGATGTTACATTACTGAAAACTGTTAAACTGATTTTCCCTGAGACTTCTTTTAAAACACATTTCATGAGTCCATTTTGTTTTGTATTAGAGCCCACTTGCCCCACAAAACACTATACTCTTAGCGCTAATAAACATCGTCCTATTTCTGTCAATCGTTTGAAGATGATCTGTCATCTGTCTCTGAAGAGAGTGATATTTTAAGAACGTTTAAATACGTCACTTATTTATGCTTTCATTAAGATAACCGTCCGGGCTGGATGCGAAAGGCAGACAGGGTGTTGTGGCGCAGCCTGGGAGTCGCCTATGTCCAGCAGTGGACTGCGATAGGCTGAGTTGATTGAAGATATCCGTCTGTAATCTATAAAAGTAAATCATGAACAATTAGCGCTTACAATAGCCAGTTAAAAACACACTCAAAAAATTTAAAGATACAATCTTCAAGAAACATAACAATAGACCGCATATTATTTTATTTTTGTATTGTTGTACAACAAGAAAGTCTAGATCTATCTATGAATCGTTTACTTATAAATTCTGGTTGCCAAACAATTTTGTTCTTTAGCTGAAAGTACATAAAAAAGATGTACTTAAGTAATTAAGAAATTGAAAAGTCACATTGCTCCTTCTCAGGTTTGAATAGCCTTTCGACGAAATTCTGAATAAAAAATTCTCCTCCATACCGGAACATTGCACACCAAGAAGTAATGAATGAATAATATTTGCCTTAAGACTCGAAGAGAGAACTCGGAAGTTACTTCACCAGGGAACATTTTATACAAGGCAACAATGTATATAAAAGTGGGTAGGATGAGCTTTCTTAAGTGTATGAAATGTTCTCTCCAGGGCTATTTTGGGCTATTAGTAAGGTTCTAGTGGCCGTTTATAGTTGTAGGTAGTAGTGGTAAAAGATTTCGGATTCTCGTACGGTGAACGTACGATAAAATCCTGTTTTTCAATTTATTGGTAGAGGGTAAATTGTTTTTCGCTATAACGCCAAAACCAATGGAAAAAATATAGTATCATGATCTAACCTTAAAAATTGTAAAGACAGTAAATATTTTAGGTTGGTTATTCTATAGTAATAACATTTATTTACACATACATTTACTTAGCCCAAGCTTATCAGTTTTCCTACTTGAAGTATCATGACCTCTCGCGCCCGGCCCTGGTGCAAGCCATGGTCCGGGGCGAGAGGGAGTGGGAGGCAGTCACCTCCTTCTGCGAAGCAGTCATGCTAGCGAAGGAGGTGGCGGGACGACTCAGGGAGAGAGCCTCCCGTCCCAGCCGCCGCGGGAGACGCTCCGGGCGTCGGGAGCCGCGCGACGACTCCCGGCCACCGTAGGCGCGGGCCTGCGGGCGGAGAGTAATGGGTAGCTCACCGTCCGATCAGGACCAGGCCCGTGCCGGACGGCGCGTACGTGTTCCACGCGCGCCTCAAAGAGATGTCAGCATCGAGGAGGGGCCCCATAGGGCCGAAGCCTGCCGGGTCAGCGGGATTGTCCGAAAGGGTTACCGCTGGCCCGGAACATAAAGGGCTAAGGAAGGAACACGGGTGGGTTTTAGTCAGTAAGAGTCTGACACTCCCTTCCGCTCCACCCAGAGCGGGAGGGGTCATTTGATGATTTCCCATCCGCAAAAAAAAAAAAAAAAAAAAAAAAGTATCATGACGAAGCATCTTAAAAACTATGTAGTTTGCTGAATCTTTGGGTCAAAAGATAAAGATTGGATCTATGATATACAAATGCAAAACACTACTAACACACACACACAACCCACACCTTTTTACACCTCTGCTCGTCCTTTCGGGGAACCAAGGATGTTAACATAACATCCTTCGAGAAATATCTACTTAGGCAGTTACGATTTAAAAATCCGATTCAAAAACATTTTATCTCTGATTTATTTAAATCAACACCAAATACTACTCATTCCGTCCTTCATCCCTACATCCATAACTGACAAAAAAGCCAGTTGATCCTTACTATAAGAAACTTTACGACTTAACAATGGTGTTCATAAAGATACAACAGCGAACAGTTGCAGCGAGCAATGAAGAGTTGCGGAGAGATTGCGCGGCAATAAAAGCGTTATAACTCAGAGATAACAAGAAAACCAACAATGGACACGTCCCGGCCGCGCCGTGAGAATGGACGAGGAAAAAATTGAGACCTTTGTTGAAATTAAAGGTTCTGTAGATAGAAGAAGATTTTTCTTTACAATGAGCGAATGGCGAAGAGTTCATAGGTACCTACAATACGACCGACGTAACTTGGCGTGCTTGAACTTCGCGTAAAAGGCTGCGCACGAACGTTTTTTAGGAACCAAATGGTGGCATGAGGTGAGTGTGAGTGAGAGAACATGCGCGAAAGTTCGCAAAGGCTATACTCAGGCCCGCCAAGTTACGTTGGTCGTATTATACGGGCAACCTTCTTCATGTAAGCGTGTCGATGGCAAAAAGTTTAAAAATATTTTGGCCCAAAATTCAGTTGCGCGAACTCCGCTCACTGACGCAGTCATAAGATCATCAAGTGCACAGGTGACAGGGTATGCGACGCAGGATGGATGGTAGGCCACCTTGGTTTAGCAGCGTTGCTATTGCCATTGCTGGCTTGCTTGTCCATTTACCACAGATTAAACTATTTACTCGTAAACCTCCTTAAGAAAAACTTTTTGAACTATGAATACACACATAGGTATTCCGAAAGTCTGACAATCAGTCTTATCAAGGGGTATCGTATTACCCAGTAATTGGGTGGTGGAGGTCAGATAGGCAGTTGCTCCATGAAAAATACTGGTACTCAGCTGCATCCGGTTAGACTGGAAGCCGACCCCAACATAGTTGGGAAAAGGCTAGGCAGATGATGATGAAGTATTCCTAATAGCAGCTAAACCCTATTGGCATACATGTAATAAGTGACAGGAGCAGCTTCACTCATAAGTATGTGGTGGTGGTACTCTTCCGGACGAGCACCATCACAAAGAGGCCTACTCTATGTCTTTTCTTCAACTACTCAACACAATTCAATACAATTCGCTTCAGTTGATTTCTCAACGCCCACGCGGAACCCTAGAAAATCAGCCATTTCGCAGAGTTTAACCGTCTCGTTTAGACTGTATTGTGACTGTCGCCGGCTCCAGCAATTCCCCTTAGTCAATAACTCGCTCCAACCAAATTTGGGCACTTTCGCTCTAGTAGTTTCTAATACACACCGCCTACTGAGGTTTCCTGTAGTCGTGGTGCAAATTGGTGAAAACTTATTCTTAATAAAGTCCTGTTATGTGATTCTAAATATAGCTTGATAACTTATAAAAAAACAACCGACTTCCAAAAAAACACTACAAATTGAAAAATAACTTTACTTTAATCTTGGAAGTCAGTATCGTTGGTTCCGTATTTCCGTTTTTTGACACCGACTTGATAACTTATTTTTATTATTATAAAAGACACTAGTTAGTCGGATACTTTTTAAAGACAAAAGACCATGATATGTATTTTTAACCGACTTCAAAAAAGGAGGAGGTTCTCAATTTCAGAATTTTCTTGGAAGTCAGTTGTTTTTTTTGTAAAAAGTTTTTTTTTTATATTTTTAAATGTTTTTTTATAAAAACATTTAAAAATGTAACTACTGAGTAAGATGTAATGTTATTATTATTTAAAATACATTAATTATTCTAGCCCACGTTAAGTTTTCACAGGCATATTTTTTTACCGACTAGCTTTAATAGTGATAAAATCTTATCGCATATGTCATGCATATGTAGGTATTTATAAAACAATTAACTTACGGTTCATACCATGTTTTTCTACGCCACGATAAAATTCCCCTCGTCAAATAGGATTAAAACAGTGTCAGTAGCAGTGTTTTATTTAAGTAGGTACTAGCTGCGCCCTGCGGTTTCACCCACGTAAATATAGATCCCGTGGGAATATCGTAATAAAAAGTAGCCTATATGTTAATCCTTAATTTTATCAAAATTGATCCAGCCTTTTGTGCATGAAGAAGTAACACACATACACACACTCACAAACTTTCGCCTTTATAATATTGGTGTGATTTCTTAACTCATCATCTAAACTTCCCGCCTGGTCCCAAGTTACTTGAGGTCGGCGCAACACGTTTTCTTTTCTTCCATTCGCCCTGTCAACCGACTCGCTATCATTCACTCCCTTTTCTCTCTATTTATTCCTTACGAAAATAAACGAATTCGTTGTGGTAATAAATCTACTTGGTATTTTAAACTAGTAAAATTTCATGTAAACGGTGGCATGGAGTTGCGACAGAATGTGCTTTATTCCGCGACAGGTCGCCGGAGAAATTGTTTCAGAGACAAATGCTGAGTTTCTGTTAGAACATTTCGTGCTAGAGATTTGGTTCGTATTTTCGTCAGACTTACTTAAATTTGTTGTGTTATTTAATAAATCTATTGTAAAATGTCTACTTGTGAACACGGACTTATATAAGAATTCCATCTTTTATTAGGAACTAAATTATTCATTAAAATAAAATGTTAAAACTATGATCATCAACATTTCAGCGAAAGACATCCACTGCTGGCCATAGGTCTCCCCCCAAGCACCTCCACTTCGACTGATTTTGTACTTCTCGCGGCCTTCACAAGATCGTCGGTCCACCGGTTAAAACTATAGGCCAACTAAAAATATAACAACATTTAGGGCACTTTCCGTCGACTTTCCCTCTAGTAACAGCCTTATTCACCTTGTATATAGTTCTGTTTACCGCATCCGGTGACAGCGACCCAGACTATCTTTCCTTGCGCGTGCACTCTGATGAATATAAAAGCCAAATTGATGATACCACCTTTTATGATCCTGTATAAAGCTGCAATACTGTAAGACTCGTTTATTTGGTGCCTCCTTACTTTTACACCGATTGACTCTCTATAAACAAACACACTTGCCCCAAAGACCAGTTTAAACCAATATAATTGACAAACCGTCTGTAAATCCATCCTTTTGAGCCGACTTCTAACAAATACTCGTAACATGTCTATTGTTGGGAATAACAAAAGAACGTTCATAATAAAGTAGCTACGGTGAGTCGTTGGTGAATACTTCGATGGATCCACGAGTAGTTTATTTGAGTTCACGATACTGTCTATGTGACCGCGTTGTTTTCAATGCGGATTTTACAATTGTTTAGAGATTTTTTTATTTTTTATTATTAATTATAACATTAACGCGGACGAAGTCGCGGGCAGAAACTAGTGTATTAACACTATCTTCTGCCCGCGACTTCGTCCGCATTTTCGCTTAACGTTGTTTCTGATTTTTTTCTTTTTGCTCGGCTCCTAAGGGTTCTAGCGTGATGTTTAATAGCCTTCCTCAAGAATTGGGCTATCAAATACAAAAATATTTTTTTTAAGTCCGAACTGTAGTTCCAGACATAAGGGCGTTCAAACAAACAAACTCTTCAGCTTTATTATTAGTACAGATAAGTTTTTTTATCTATTTATTTGTCTTACTCGCGCTGTCCCACTCATGGGCAAAGGCCTCCCCTCCACTCCTTCCATCTTTCGCGAGCCCGCGCGTCCTCCTTTTCAGTTTTGATGAAACCTATCCAGCTCGTCCCACCATCTCCTACGTGGTCTGCCGCGACCCCGCCAGTACAGATATACAGGGAAACAATTTTAACGAGTGCGCAAATTGTTGCCATGAATTCAGCAATAAGATTCTACACCAGCGAAAATATTGTCTGTTGGGTATCAAAAAAAAAATCAGCCGTCTCTTAGAAAATTACAATACCTACAGTCAAAATGTATGGAACAACTTATACAACATTATTTTTACTATATGCAAAACCCGGAACACGTGTCCAGTATTTTTACCGACTTCACAAAAAGGAGGAGGTACTATGTTCGGGTGTTTGTATGTTTTTTTTTTTTGTATGTTTGTTCATCGAATACTCCGCCAATTGTCGACGGATTTTCAAAATTCTTTTTTTGATCGAAAGTAGACAGTTCTGAGGTGGTCCCATTGTCACCAAGTTAGGATCTGATGATGGGATCTTAGAGAAATCGAGGGCAACCCTCAAATTTTATAGGCTCACTTATTGTTTTTCGCATATTTTATGAAGTATCTTGTGTATTTGTGTATGGTTGTCACCATCTCAGGTAGCTGGGCTGATGATGGAAGGTACAACTCCTTAACAGTAAGAAGTTACTCGAACAGGCAAGGACTGTTTTAGTAAATTGTTTTGATGTTTGATAGGGCATTTGCCACATTTGGTCTCATGATCATCAAGTCATGACCTGATGCTGCAGTCAGGATAGTCTGCAGAGTACCTAACTCCTCAACAATTAACAGCAGATATATCGTGTTTAGGGTCATTGAAAAGGGCTCGATGTGTGGATAAACGTACTGTTACTGAGGAACACCGAAGACCTGATGCTGAACCCAGGAGCATCAGAAAAAGTACAAACCTTGAAATTACAGCACCGTAGATGACCGTAGTCGTGTTTGGGCTCATTTTAAACAGGACTAATTTTAAGTTCAATGCAATGTTGACATAAGTCTGGCCTGATGCTGCAGCCAGGATTATCAGCATCTAATCTAAAAACTAATAAAAGGAGAAGTCCTCAACAATTAACGTCCCTGCATCGAGAAAAGGAATATTTTATAAAAAGGCGATGGGCAAGTTGACATTAGGCTATTATAACTTAGATAAATTATAAATAGACCCACTAAAAAGCGAGAAATAATAACTTTTTAACAAAAAAAAAACCGACTTCCAAAAAAAACACTACAAACTGAAAAATAACTTTAATTTCGGAAGTCGGTGGCAAAAACTAAAATACTGATCCCTAAGACACCGACTTCCGAAATTAAAGTTATTTTTCAGTTTGTAGTGTTTTTTTTGGAAGTCGGTTTTTATATAAAGAATCTATGTACAAAATTTCAAAACTGTATCATGAAAAATCACAAAGTTATAAGCTTGTCAAGTTACCTGTTTGTCCGTGCAAAAACATGCTCACCCGCGCCGCGCCGTCTTGCGCTCATTGATAATAGTATCTAGGTACCTAACCGTTCGGCGCGGAGATTGGATAATCTACTTAGTGTCGCTCGGTGTCCAACTTTTAACCTTTTTTAAATATTTTTGGGACAAAATCTAACCATGGGGTAAACATTATTGGAATCGATTCAGTTACTTATTCTGAACAAACTATATTCAGGTTTCGCATATACTAAAAATAACGTTGTATTTTTTTTTTCGACTAAAAATGTCTACGTCTAGAACCATCATTATGCTGATGCATGGTTACAGTTCGCGCAGTGGTAATTTTTTTTCCTGTAGATAGATAAATATTAAACTAACATTCATAAAAAATCTCGATGTTCTGTCAAATCGTGGGAAGCAGGGGCGGTTCGCTAGTATAATATTTAGGGTATGTGGTATAGTGGTCCAGGGTTCGATCCCTATGTCAAGAATTGTTAGCGCCATTAGCGTTTTCCATTAGGAATTTCTCAGCAGCGGTGTCTGGATTTGTGCCAGGTTTGTGGATATAGGCTGGATGACTTAAGCATAACCGGCGAAATGTCGCATAGTGCTAGTTGACGTGAAGTACAGCTGACCGCACGTCGACTTTGATCTTGAGCTGGCCTAGCTATAGCACGGAGTTGCAGTAGCATAAAAGGCCAGATTACACTAGTTTTGTTACCATTGACGTGTGGCCGACTACACCAGATTATTATAAGACCATGTTTTCTTTCGATCTTTTCCTTTATTTGATGTTTTAGATGCCTAAATTAACTTAGACGTTCAAAAGATTACATTGCTATTTCCAACGCCATGAACTCATATCCATCCTGCCAAAAAAGCAGGTCCGTAACCCACAGATCACTAAAACTAAAACTACACCTTAATTTCACCTCAAAATCATAAGAACAAAACATTAGCAGAACTTACTCCAACAACGTTCTCAGACGAACTCTCAATTAAAAATTAATAAAAACGATCGTTCAAAGTTCTTGAACTAAGTTTAAAAAGTTAATTATATACGTTAAGCTGGGTTTTAGTAATGCCGAGACGGGAACAATAGAGCGATTTGGGATAGTTATCGCAGCAGGCTATTGTTTAGCGCGGTCGTCGAGCTCGGAACCTTCAGATGATTAATGATTTCTATTTCAAACTCCACTGTTAGGTATTAGGTCATTGTACTACACACTAACATCTGTATTGTCTACGGTAATCTTAGTCTTCGTATAAGATGCTCATTGCTGGGAAACATTGATGTATGAACGTAAACAAAGCAAAAGGAGTACCTATGTAAGGATCTAGCAGGTGGGGCTCTGTACCATAAGGGAAGAAGGCGCGAGTTGATGTATGTAATCGCATTCGCGATTTAGTTGTCAAAAATGTAAACAAATATGAGTTTATGGAAAAATAACTTTAAATCATACAAAATAAAGTTCAGTTTACCAGATTCACCTATTAATGTTTTTAGATTCATTATAAATTAATTCTGATGTTCTCGTTAAACTACAGTTACAATTAAAAGGGAAAATTTATTGAATGACTTTTCATGTCAAATTAACAATTCCACATTTGACGTACTTAGTAAGTTTTGTTTATGAATTGGTGTCACCCAATAAGATGATTTATAAAAGATAAGCTTTATTTTCTCACCACAATATTAAACACAGATGTACTTACTGTGTAATATTGTGGTTACATGGTATCAGAATCTGGCAACATTTTAATATTGTGTGAGACTGGTGCCTAAGCTCTAGCCACTGTATAGGCCTGTATTTTAGAACACCATAAATATTGCACCTACAAGCACAATGTTTTGCGTGTGTTACATTGCGCACTGCCGCAAATAGCAATTTTTTAAAGTTGTTTACCAAACGTCCGTCGTTACGCCAAGCCGCCATGTTACGTTATTTAAAAAAAAAAAAACTGCTCAATTCTCACAAATTTCCTTAGCCTCACACACAGCTGCACTCCCAGTGGTTCCCCTCCATCTAACACTACGTACTCTCAGCACATTTCCATTATCCCGGTCCTTTTGCCCCAGTTTCCGCCCCGCCCCCCGCCGAGCTGTAATTAAATATCAAATGCGGAACCTTCCACCACTTCCCTTATTATAGTTTTTAATTATTTTAGTTGCATGATGTCATAGTCTCGGTCACTTTGTAGTTTAGATTTTCTATTGTGTTTTAAGAGGTTTTCCATATCGAATTAACGAATTAACGATGATTTTTCAATCTTGCGGAAGAATGAATTGGACAGTTTGACATCTTATTTGTATAGGAAAAATGTTAGATAGATAAAACGTTTACACACGTCGTGTTACACTGCTTTATGTGTATTATATTGCTAAGGGCTGATTTTTCCATCGCCAGATAACTTTATTCGAGAAATAATTTTTAAATTTTGACAGTTATTTCATACAAAAACTGTCAAACGTTTATTCAAAAAATTTAATTGATATTTTATTTTTTAAAAGCCTAGTTTGTGTCCCACTGCTGGGCTAAGGCCTCCCCTTTTTCATTCCAGACCTCCCTGTCTTGTGCGATCTCTGGCCATGTTGGCCCTGCTTTGTATTAATTTATATTAATAATTTTTTTTTAAGTTGTGTGGCGATGGAAAAATCAGCCCTTACGGTATGGTATTAAAGTTATCTGACGGTAAAAAAATCAGCCAGTATAATATAATAATAATAATAATATTCCACAACTATCACACAACGCCGTCTAGTCTCAAGCTAAGCAGAGCTTGTGTTATGAGTACTAGACAACTGATAAACATACTTATATATTTCTAAATACATACATATATAGATAAATTACACCCAGACACAGAACAAATGATCATGCTCATCACACAAACATTTGTCCTGGGTGGGAATCGAACCCACGACCTCCGGCATAGCAGTCATAGTCACTGACCACTAGACCAACAGGCCAGTCAAGGCCAATATGAATAAAGAAGAAGTTTCATTACTTTGTTTTATGTCTCGTTTCATAAAGCAAACCAATAATAAGTTGCAAGCAGGGGAGGTCAACATTATCATCTTACATAATCCATTCAAGCAACTGTTTTGTAGATATACCTACCTATCTGATTAAATACAAAATTAATTCTCAAAACTTCTCTTTACAGTTCTAAATTCTAACGTCTTCCAATTACGCATTAG
Source organism: Oligia latruncula (assembly GCA_948474745.1). Lineage (NCBI taxonomy): Eukaryota > Metazoa > Arthropoda > Insecta > Lepidoptera > Noctuidae > Oligia > Oligia latruncula. The sequence goes on from OX419685.1 coordinate 21,183,033, forward strand.
CTTAGTTAAAATATTGCGTCAGATAAATTTTATCAGACAATGGCGAGACGGTTAGGTCGACGAACTCACCAATTCAGTTTTAAAATTATAACTGTTGTAAGGAATCCGATTTTCAAATGAACACTGAACTTTTTAAAATTGTTCATACGACTGTCTACTACAACTGTCTCGTAACTTATATCAACTTATGACAAACCTAGCCTAGGTGTCATCATAATGCATCTAAGAAGTTAGTTGAAGGAAGATAAGGTTATGAAGTCTCGTTTGCTCAGTTTTTGCATATATCTGTAACACATACAGGAAAGAACGAAGTAAAAGTCCCGGCTGTCATTCGTGGATCTTTGACAGTCGTTACGGGTAGTCAGAAGCCCGAAAGTTTGACAACCAGTCTTACCAAGGGGTATCGTATTACACAGTAACTGGGTTGTGGAGATCAGATAGGCAGTTGCTCCATGTAAAATACTGGTATTCAGCTGCATCCGGTTAGACTGGAAGCCGACCCCAACATAGTTGCGAAAAGGCTAGGCAGATGATGATGATTCCCATCAAGCCACCCATTTGACACGGAGCACAGCAATGATTCTTGGAATTTTCTTCCTCCTTACCTGTGTTCAAGAGGTAGTACTTAGATGCTGTTAGTAAGTATGAAGCGTTCTAAAAAAAAAAATCTTACCGAGCAACCTTTGTATTCTCCGCCCACTTCTCAAAAGGCAATTACACAATTGAACCCCGTTTCGTAAAACTAAAAGTACCAATATTAAAGTGGCTTTTGTGGAAAACTTATTCCAATTATTGTAAAAACTATTAATTAGGGAACTTTTTCACTGTCTCCGATCTTTGCGTCCAGAACGACTTTCGTAAGTAGGTAATGACATATTTTATGAAATAAGTATTTCTTTTGATATCTATTCATAATTCTGTACCTAGTTCTTTAAGGGTACAATTTAAATGCTCACCAAAATCTAACTTTCTGACTCCCTTACAGTCAAAAGAGTTTTGATATTTTCAACAGACCAATTTTTATTAAACTGTCCCGGGATAACATGGGAATTCAGTTGCATTTATGTATTTAGAAGTAGTATCGAAGGCGAATATTGCATTGCACGTGTGTGATTGTTATGTACCTACTATAAATCGACCATTTACTGAGTACGTCTTTCATTCACTTGATTTTTTCCTGGCGGCTGAGAGTATGTGTTAGATTATTTAGTTCCTTTCAAACTGGTTAAGTTAAATGGTACTGATCCATGCTTGACGCATGGATCGTCGATACGTTTGGCACTACATCGTTCTCACATGTATAATTTCAACATGAATGATGTAACCAATATTTTGTAACAATATTTTGATATATGAGTATAGGAGTGTCCGTGGAATTTCTTGCACATTCTTCTCCTTAAAAACCAACTACGTTTCGGAATGGGTACCTAGCTTCAACTTTCTGACTTACCGAACCATTGAAAATTCACTAGGACCGGTATTTGGTTTAATTGAGATAAATGTTTTGAGTTTCAGTCGGAATAGTTTATTGCAATATCTTATTTATAGCAAGGATACCACAGTCCTCAAGACGTAAGTCAATTTAAATTCGAAGTTAAACTATCAAGGTACTGCTCCTTAGTGAACATAAATCTTAGAGTAACTTACTCTATTGAAGGTTTAATAAACGAAATATAGCCAAAAAATGTATACAAGTATTATAAAGAGGTAAAATTGGTAAGTATGTATGAAGGGGTAATCTGCGGAATTACTGATCCGGTTCGGAAAATTCTTTCACTAATGGGAAACAAGAAGAATGTATTGCCGAGTGCCATAGGATATATTTTATGTTAAACTAAAAATATTCACGCGGATGAAGTTGCGGGGCCGAAGACGCAGAAAATACCTTCGAACTTCAATAACTAGACAACAATACGACCATTTGAATTCAGTGTTCATCCTCTATAACATGTATGATTTATATTATCCACAAATCATACCAGTTATGGCGAGGGTAATCTTAAGGGCATTAGTTTACTCCATGGGACATCAAATTTAACGTTCAATTCCGTTTTTAAGGGACATGAAACTCAAGACATCTATGTATTAGCGAAAACGTTGGTTTATTATGTCCAAGTTAAAAATATGTCGCTTTTGATTGCGAGTTGCTGTAGCCATCGAAGTGATAAGTAAAAAGGCTCTTTAGTCAACTGAGGCCGCTCGAACTTATCCCGCGGGATGAGTTGACTTAGTAATTAATTTTATAATTTTTATTTGTCATTTGATCCCACTTTAAAAAAATATTATTATTTATACATAAATATGTACACACGTGAACAAAATTCTTTGGGGAAAAAAAATTACACACCATTGGCTTGGTTATACTGATATATTAAAAAATCACAGTCGTTTGATTAATAAACAGAAAACTAAATGTAAATAAGTAGTGTCAAAATTTGAAAACTAAAACGCGAGAAACTTATAGCTACTCTGTGTAGTTTTTTTACATTCGTTTAGTAGAAAAGTTCAGAAATCCCCACTTTTCTACTGAATGTAACATTAGACATCAAGCTATCACATAGCACTTGCGAACGCAATAAAACATTGTCAATAAAAATATGCATAATACAAGTAAATCCCTCACAATTTATGGATAGAGGCGTTATTAAACAATAAAAATGAAAATGGGCGTAAAATGAGGTCGGTTAATCGTTCCGCATAATAAAACGCTAAAGTAATTGTTTCGTATAGCGATAATAAAGTTTCGTAATTAACGTAAATAGTTTTCTTTGTTATGAAGCGACCGACGGCCAAACTGTAAAGTCCTCAACTCGGTGGGTAGTTTAGTAATTATATCAAGTTTCTTTACCGAAACTGGTGTCGCGAAACTGTCAGTATAAAGTGAAGTTTACGCGTCACAGCGCTACGGGGCTACAGCGTAGCGCTACGGGCTACGGCGTAGCGTAAAAAAATCTGCTGTTCCCTACATTTATTAGTGTATTAACTTGAAATTTCAGTTTAAAACTCAGTTTTTTTTTGTGTTAATGTCAGAGACGTGATTGCTATCGATATCTAATACGATAAAACATATTTTTGCACCTCATAGTTCAAGTAACAAAACTAACAGCGGTCGTTAATCCCTAAAAATAAAACATTACATCTTTTTAATTTTTATTTTATCGTGTTACGATATCGATACCCATCCTGTCTGCAAAGTATCGCTAGCTAATTTAATTTGACCTTGTATATCATGTATCGTCATTCAATTTTTTTCAATCGCCTAATTGTTTCGTTGTCATTTCTTTGTCAAGTAAGTGAGAGGCTAAAATTAATTTCAGCACTAAACTTTTATTAACCCAAAATGTATAAAACCTTCATGACCTGTTTGTTCTTGTTGTTGTTGGCAGAAACCTTCAGAGAATCCAACCGCCCAACTCCAAAAAATACAACCTAATTATCCAGGTTAAATTTAAAATCGCTCTATGCGGTAACATTTTTTGTTAAATTAAAACCTACAATGGTTTTAATTTAACAAAAAATGTTACCGCAGACTTAAATGTTCCAGATCTTTATTCAAGTACAACAAAGGGTTTAATCGTGTGGAAACTATTGTTGGTTTAAAAATAAAACTGGGTCGGCTTAAATCTGTACATTAGCTATCCTAAACACAGTCGGTTTGGTGCCGTAAGGAGCTCGTTGAGGCCGCGAGTACGACACATTAGAGTAAGTATGTTTATTGTTATTTTAAATCTCTGGTAAAGTGGTGACAAGAATATTCGCAAAAATGTTGTGTCGTCCTGGAAGTTACGGGACATGGTTCTCGTACATTTAGACATCGCCGTCTGATGAAGGAAAACATAATGAAGAAATTGCCGACTTAAATTAATCAGAAGGGCAATTCTCGTAATTTTAAGAACGTTCACAGTCACAGGGGTAATTCTCGTAATTTTAAGAACGTTCACAGTCTGATCAGTCTCAATCTGTCAAAAATACATTCCCTACATGTTTGACAAGTTTTTGACATTTGTTTGTCGCGATCGAAATTCTAGTGATCCAAATGTTTGAACTGCTATAAAGTAATTATTGACTAATTCAAATACCCTTGACTTATCATAAAAAATATTGAAGTAATCCCTTAGGAGTACCTGGTATTTTTTTTATTTTAAATCATAAGTGGCATCACAGCTGAAATGAAAAAATACCAACAATGTGTATGGGAATTGTAGCCTGAAACAAATCTTTATCATTTATTGAAACTACAAACAAAAGTAAATTAACACTAAAACAACCTACTTCAATCATTATTTGTTTCTTTAAATTCCCATTTCTAGAATACTTTCCTCCGGCAGCTGATTCTCGGCTTATCGGTGAATAGCCGCGGCGTCTCTCATTCATTCATTCATTCAGTATTCAATCTCGCTCTCAATCTCACCGCCATTCGTATTAGCGTCCGCGGTAACTCAATAATAATGCCGTCGATTTATCGTCAAATGTTTATCACAGAGTAGAAAGAAATATAAAAATTATTCACTAGAGATTTGTTAGGTTCATAGGGATGTTTCGAGGTTGGACAGACTGAACCAGCATAACATACACATAGGTACCATCACGCCTTGTTTCCCGAAGTATTGAGCAGAAGTGTGCCTATGGTACTGAGCACACGAATAGATACTTATTTACTTACTTGTGCAGATCGGGAATTTGCCGATTAATAGCAATTTTACGAGTATACAACTGTCAGAATGACTTTTGAGATCTGCCAAGTCGAGCAAAAAGCGGCACGGCCGTACCATCCTTTTCTCGAAACAGTTCAGGCCTTTGAATTTACACGGAATTTACGGAAGGTTGGTAGTCAATTTGGCAAACAATGAATTTCCCTGACTTTGCATTGATTTAGCATGGTTATAATTCTAATTTTTGCAATAGAATAGAAAGAAAAAAAAAAGGAAAAGAAGAAAATTAGGAAAAGATGTGCATCCCTAATGAGGCGTGGTCGCGGCAGCCCCGGCAGTATTCTCAGTGTGTTCGCAGATCGGTGAGATTCCCCGATGTTGCGGAGCTGGATGCAGCTCCACGCTGAATTTTAATTGTATATCTGTCTGTGTGAGAGGCCCGTGGCTAAATAATAACAGCCGCACAGTTCAATCGATCAGGTTAAGCTACGCTTGCCGCGGTTGGTCTGTGGATGGGTGACCATCTTTACATACCGAGATCCCTCCGTGTCTCGGAAAGCACGTTAAGCCGTTGGTCCTGGCTGTCATTTGTAGATCTTTGACAGTAGTTACGGGTCATCAGTAGCCCGAAAGTCTGACCATCAGTCTTACCAAGGGGTATCGTATTCGTAGTCGCTCCATGTAAAATACTGGTATTCAGCTGCATCCGGTTAGACTGGAAGCCAACCCCAACATTCTATTAGTAGTTATAACTGCAGTAGCTAGTAGTAATATATTCAGTTCGTGACATTACTCGAAACATTAACCCCTTTTCTTGAAATCAAATGCATAATGTTTTAGTAGTTACCAACACAACGGTGAAGTTTCCTTGCGGACTATGGCTAAAGGAAAAGATCTGCATCGGCACTCTTAATGCAGAGTCATTAAGCAAGTCGTGTTCTGTCGCAGGAACACCCGGGGGGCGGAACTAGCACTGCCCGGGAGGGCGCAAGCAATAGAACATTAACAGAAGGTTCAGAATGAGAATCAGAATTTTATTTGCTATGAATGTACATACATTAATTAAAGAGATCGGCTACAGTCTACCTTACGGCGGCGTGCAAATTATTACATAATTAAATATTAATATTTTAATACATACAAACAAAAGAATGTCAACAAAACAAAACAGACATTATAGTGAAGTCAATTAATAATAATATAGTCAGGCAGATAAGTCTTACAGGGTATATTTTGGAATTAATTATAACAATCATAATCTGGATAAATTCATATCATCTAAAAAGTCTTTCACTTAGTAATAACATTTGCCTAAAAGTAGTGCAATTTTAAAGCGTTATATCAGTCAGTAATTGTCGCACTACAGGCACAGAATAAAGATGCTAAACAACAATTCGTATAAACGCGTTTGTATCTGAGCCAGTTGAAATACTGAATGTCAATACAAATATGTCGAATCGACTGTGCTAGAGGACAGAAGAATTCTCTCATACAGAAAAAATATGACCGCGCTTGGTCACTCGCTACTTACGGCTACTAGGTACGTGCAGTGTTATTGACTAAATAAATCAAATTGTTACTGAATAGAATAGAATAGAATAGAATTTTTCTTTATTAGAGTAACTCAGACTCAAAATCAAACAAAATTGTTAGTAAAACTTATGAATAATAACACCGTTATGAAGGACGGACAGCAGCAGCCAGTACGAAGTTTGACTTTACCACCTTATGGTAAAAGTATGCTGCCTTTAATATCTATCCATCATCATCAGCCTATAGCAGTCCACTGCTGAACATAGGCCTCCCCTAATGAGCGCCATAGCGCCCTGTCTTCAGCTTGACGCATCCAGCATCTGCCTGCAGGCTTTCGCAGATCGTCATCCCACCTGGCCGGAGGGCGTCCCACACTACGTTTGCCGAGTCGTGGTCTCCACTCAAGAACTCGTTTACCCCAGCGGTTCTCGGTTCTTCGCGAGAATATCTATCCATTTTTATAATATATATCAAATTCAAAGTCCTGACTGGCTGATAAATCAACGCACAGCCTAAACCGCAATTTGGAGGGTGTGTTCTTTGTGAAGAGTAAGCATCCACTAAGAACGGGTTTTTCGAAATTTCACCCGTAAGAGAGTGAATGGGGGAGGGTGAAATTTCACGCGGACGAAGTCGCGGGCAGAAGCTAGTGGCATATATGGCCTACGTCACATACAGTTTATGAAAAAAATTGGCTTTGATGAGCGTCTTTGTCCAAAACCAAAATTAAAGCCCGCGTTTTACTTGTTCACGTTTGTGAAAACTTTACAAGTATTGTAAGTACTACGACTTTTGTTTCTTTCTCTTCTTAGGTGTTACTCAGAGGAACTTGATCTCGCCGCACATTAATCCTTGCCAGGGACAAGACAGTGCTTGGATCTTTCGGTTTTTCACAAAGCTCTGCGAGAAACCGAAACGAGTGACAAAATAATTGTGAACTGATTATTTCGTTGAGTATTCATTTTCGTTTTTTTGAATGGATGAGTGCAAGGACCAAGCTTATAGGCCGACCGCTTAACTGAGACGTTGCTTGAGGTAGCTGCGGAAGGGGTGATAGTTGTCACAAGTTGACGAATCACTGAGCTCTCGCATCACGTCACCACACCCCTCCCGCACCACACTGCTACCTCAGGCAACGTCTCAGTTAAGCGGTCGGCCTATAGTTCTGGATTTGTGTCCAATTTGCTCTCACCTATGTATTGCGTTTGACTTAGGCCGCTACACAAAAGAAACCAGTTACAAACTCAAATCACCAATCAGTCAGGATGATGCAACAAAAATTGCAATGCAACCAATCACTAACTAATTAATAACGTGTAGTATGTCACGACGTGAATGGAACTGCCATTGAAACATCATAAGTGCTGCGCCATTCGAGCCACTCACTGTTGTTGATTTGAATTTGTAACGCGTTCCTTTGTGTAGCGTCGTGGATGATGGGCCTAAATTCCAAAAACATAACAGTACTGTGAAAGAAAGAACGATAAAGTATTTATTGTGACTCGTGCAGGAAGACCACGTGGCCGTGGGTGTACACTTGTGCCTATCCTAATGCAGACGTGATGCTTTGTTATGATTTATTAAATTCCACTTCGTTCTATATCTATCTAGTGCCTGCATACCTTACAAGCAGGTACCTGAACGTAGACCCCACGTGCAAGCAATCACTGAACTTGTAGCGTTACTAAGAGCAACTCGGATTGACTTCGAAGTCTGATACAAACTTCCGATTGCATTCGGGAACTTTCGAAATTCTGTTAGTAGTTTGTTGCAAAAAAATCTACATGATATTTGAACACGGAAAATTCATGATGTTAAGGCGCCAAGGCCCAGGCGCTTTTCTTTGTGTAAATAATTTCATCATCACTGCTTTCATAATGGTGAAGGAAATCGTTTGGAAACCGGCATGTCCTTGAACCAAAAATTCGAAGACATTGACATCTACCAACCCACTTTGGGCCCACGTGGTGAATTACGGCCCATTCCCTCTCACAAGGAAGAGGCCTATGTCCCAGCGTTGGGAACGGTATAGGCTGATTATGATGATATCAAAATCTCATGGATATGACAGGAGACAGATTTAGGGCTATCTATATCTCAGTCACTTCTTTCCTATCCGTCTGTTTGACTGCGTGGTTCTTCTCAACTACGCAACGGATTTTGATGCGTTTTTCACCATCATTTTTATAAAGAAAGAAAGTGATATTGTTTATTCTGCACAAATAAGACGCACATTATAAAATCAACTTAGTGTAATTCATAAATGGCAGGCTCAGGAATTACAAAAATACCAGTTACATAATTAACGTTGAATTTATAATTATATTTGAGAACGATGTAAAAAAGACGTACGCGTTAAAAGACGTGTGTGAGTAAAAGAGTATGCTTAGGTCATTGGTCATTTTAAGAGAATGAATGAAAGGCGACTGTCAAAAGGTATTGACAAGGCAGATGTAAGTGGAAACGTCCAGGAGGAAATGCCCTGGAGGAAATGCCCTGGAGGAAATGCCCTGGAGGAAACGCCCTGGAAGGACATAATGTACTGACCTTATTGGTGATGTTCTTCAGGAAGGTCAGGTGCATAGTACGCGCAACGCTCGCTAGGTGGCATGCGTGACCAGATGTATGAACGTAAACGAAGCAAAAGGAGTGCTTAAGCTCCCTGAGGGAAGAAGGCGACGCAGGTGTATATGTGTCAGATAGTAAAAAAAATAGTAACACATTTACTTTACATAAATCAACGCCATTCTATTTCCCACAAGAAAAAGAGCTGAACAGCGCACAGGCCGTGCATGACATCGAAAGCCAATAAAAGCCATCACTCATTGTCTACGGACGCATGTTTTATTTATAGACGCCATTAGGTTCCATACAGACATGTGGAGGATTCAGAGCGGGTTAGAATGATTTTTATTGTTTTACGTCCATGGTGGTTTATGGGTTAAGTGGCGATGAATGGTTGGGTTGAATACGGTTGAGTAACTGTGGGAGAATAACCACATTTTCCTCAGTTACTACTTTATAAATAATTTCGAAAGAGTATCAGTCTTTGGGACTTCAGAATTAATATACTTATAATCAGTGAAGCGCACGTCAGTCTAATACTTGAACAAGGAACACCGGAATATCGCTATAAAAAAAAACAGCTTTAAATTGTTACCATGGACGGTTAACTATTCAAATTCATTTAGTTTCCAGAATATATATTTAGAATGTATGATCTTCAAAGTGTAATGGCCCTTTACATTCTGCCATTACTTAAGGTGTGCAAATATTTAATTTTATCTTGCACAATGCTATTACCTATTTTTACCGACTTTACAAAAAGGAGGAGGTACTATGTTCGGGTGTTTGTATGTTTTTTTTTTTTTTTTTTTTTTTTTTTTTTTTTTTTTTTTTTTTTTTTGTATGTTTGTTCATCGAATACGCCGCCAATTATCGACGGATTTTCAAAATTCTTTTTTTGTTCGAAAGTAGATAGTTCTGAGGTGGTCCCATTGTCACCAAGTTAGGATCTGATGATGGGATCTTAGAGAAATCGAGGGCAACCCTCAAATTTTATAGGCTCACTTATTGTTTTTCGCATATTTTATGAAGTATCTTGTGTATTTGTGTATGGTTGTCACCATCTCAGGTAGCTGGGCTGATGATGGAAGGTACAACTCCTTAACAGTAAGAAGTTACTCGAACAGGCAAGGACTGTTTTAGTAAATTGTTTTGATGTTTGATAGGGCATTTGCCACATTTGGTCTCATGATCATCAAGTCATGATGCTGCAGTCAGGATAGTCTGCAGAGTACCTAACTCCTCGACAACTAACAGCAGATATATCGTGTTTAGGCTCATTGAAAAGGGCTCGATGTGTGGATAAACGTACTGTTACTGAGGAACACCGAAGACCTGATGCTGAAGCCAGGAGCATCAGAAAAAGTACAAACCTTGAAATTACAGCACCGTAGTCGTGTTTGGGCTCATTTTAAACAGGACTAATTTTAAGTTCAATGCAATGTTGACATAAGTCTGGCCTGATGCTGCAGCCAGGATTATCAGCATCTAATCTAAAAACTAATAAAAGGAGAACTCCTCAACAATTAACGTCCCTGCATCGAGAAAAGGAATATTTTATAAAAAGGCGATGGGCAAGTTGACTTTAGGCTATTGTAACTTAGATAAATTATAAATAGACCCACTAAAAAGCGAGAAATAAAAACTTTTTAACAAAAAAAAAACCGACTTCCAAAAAAAACACTACAAACTGAAAAAAAAAAACACTACAAACTGAAAAATAACTTTAATTTCGGAAGTCGGTGGCAAAAACTAAAATACTGATCCCTAAGACACCGACTTCCGAAATTAAAGTTATTTTTCAGTTTGTAGTGTTTTTTTTTTTCAGTTTGTAGTGTTTTTTTTGGAAGTCGGTTTTTTTTAATTAAATATAAAAAGGACAGCAAAAACAAATAAGAGATCACGCCTCAGGCATTTTTAAGAAAAGTCAAAGTTATACCTACATAAATATCTAAATTGTAGACACGGTAGGCCTCCCGTGTTCAAAAACCAGTAAGCTAGCTAGCCTTTTAATCTATGGAAACTCCTTACTACGCTAAGTTAGCCTGCTTAATAAAGTTTAGTTTGTGACCTCCACAACATACCCACAATAATTTTAGGCTTGTTTTCTAATAAAGATGGACTGAGGGATTCCATGATAAATGATAAATGATAAATGATAAATGATTTTATTTCTGTAAGTAGGTTTGTACAAAACTTTTACACGTCAATCATATTTTTTTTTAAACTAGATGAGGTCGGCGTTTCCTAACTGACTATTCTGAGAAGAAAGGCCGAAACAAACTCAGAAGTCACAGTCTCTTTTAAAGTCCAGACAAAATCTTGGTCAGATCGTGTGAAGACCATGTAGATTGGTGTCTGAAATGGTCTTTTGAGGAAAGAACCACACAGATTGAGCGGACCTGTCCAATCAGTGCACGCATTTGTCAAAAATCGTGCAGCTCAACTCAGAACTTGAGGAGCTCAACGATTCGACGAACAATACCAAAGACAGGACATTTGGGTAGGCCGCATAAACTACTCAAACTGCCAGATCATGATTAAAACTAAGAAGGAAAAAAGAAATGACCCACATAGTCCTCACATTCACAATAATTAATTAAAAAAAAAATAATAAAAATTACTTACAAAGTAAATATTCATGTCATTGTCTAAATAAAATTCATCAATGTCAATGTGTAGGTATATAAAAAATCCGGACATAATCTTTGAGGACCATGTAGATTAGTGTCTGAAATGATAGGTACAAGTTGTCGAACGACGCCTAACAGCGGCCAATGAATCTCATTGAATCCCCTTACTTTGAAGTTTTTCTAATAAAGCGCGAAGGATCGCCCGCGTAGTTTCTGCCTCGAAACGAGTTGTGGCAAAGTTCTCAAGAATACTTGGCTGGTTTTTATTGTGGGCACTTGGGAGCTGACTACGTAGAAGAATTTATGGTTTGTTTGGCAGCGGGGACTCGAGCCGCGTCATGTTTGTTTGATCGAAACTGGTAAGAGTTACGATCACAGTTCTGCTCCTTAGTCGTTCTTTGTAGTATTTGTACTTAGGTACCACTTCAAATTCCTTGGAGTCAACTATAGCAAAGATCAGTAAGATAATTCTGTATCCTGACATCAGTAGCCAAGTTTTTACGATTACGATATTCACTCTATTGATTACGTTGTCGAGCCTACGTAAATCATTTAGGACGTTATACAATCACTAAGTAGTGATCAGTCCATGGAATTGTTTGAATTGTCTCTGGTATTGTAGGTAGTTAACTACACATAAGTGCATGGTGATACTTCACTGACCTCTATCATACGAGTACCTTGTATAATACAGGTCAGTCTGGGACTTGCACTGCAAAAATAACCCTAAAGGCGGATACAGACATTGCGAGGCATGCGCGGCCCACGGCGCTCATCGCATGATTCGCCTTATCGGGAAAAATCTTCGTTTCTGACGGGGGCTGCACGACCGCACACAACTTTTTTACTTACATCTCTAATAACAGTTGTTCATTTCCATCCTTGCCATTTATCATCTTTCAGACAATCTATCTAACTTTTCTTCAAGACACGTTCATGCTTTTTTGTCACTTACTCCATTCTATCATTAGATATTTACGTCATACACATTCATAAGGTACCTACTCCTACACGTAATAGTTTGTAGATTTATTTTACGCCGCAGCCTGTCACGCTCTGCATAGACACGCAGCGTGCAACGAGCATGTCAATATACTCGTATGTACCTATTCGCGCGAGTTATTACTTTTTGCTTGGCACGCACGTTTTTGTGACGACAGTTAGCGACAAACGTAACTGTATGGTTACTGCACGCTCGCTCTGACAGTTTCAGAGCGAGCGTGCAGTAACCATACAGTTAAGCCGCTAAAAACATGATTCGTTAATTATATAATTATGTTTACCTATTAAAGCACGACCTTTTCTCGTATTAGCACGAGAAAGACGACGGATTATTGCTATTGTCCAATGTCACCTCTAGGCCAAAATACGTTTTTTCTGAATGCCATTAGTGGTAGTTTCCAAGAACACATTACCTCTATTGCTAAAGTACTAAATATATTCCACCGCGAAGGTCGCGCGGCTTGTTGTGAACACATGACGTGACAGCGGTGACGTGACGTGTTGATTATTATTAATGTCGTGACGTGTGACGTCACACGCCTCCCCTGTTACAACGCATACGTTTTAGGGTGAGCACAGACGATGGGACTGGCATTAGTCAAGATTTATTTAATTTATTTGTAAAAATTGTGAGCATAAAGTTATAAATACCGCGTTGCCGCGTTAGTCTAGTGGTCGCAAGCGCTACAGCTGAGCATATAGGGTCCAGGTGTTTTGGTGGGAATATGCGAGAAGAATAATACTATAGGTTTTGTAGGGATTAGGTATCCTTCATAAATATATTCTTTAGGTTTTCATTGCAGTTTTTGGTGAGTTGTAAGAGCCGTCAATACCGACGCCTAGCACACACTAGGCACTTAGCCTCGTTACTAAACTGCCTAATAGTCTTATTAGAATCATTCAGTACATCACTCACTAAACAAAAACTTCCGGCGACAAGTTTACGTCTGAAAGCACCCTTAGTTACATTACTAAAATTTCGCAGCTCATAGTTGGCACATGTTAGAAGGGTTTATAATATTTAATGGAATGTTTTATGCGACGTCCTAAATTTAGCTGCTTTTGTACTTTAGTTCGTCTCTTCCACCAGTAAAATTAGTATAGGTAATTATTGTTTTATGTAGGTATAAAAGTAATTTCGAATTGATTAATATTTCGATTATGGCAGCGTGACCTCTCAAAATCAAAATATTTTATTTCACATAAACCTACATGGGCACTTATGAAACGTCAGAAGCTAGGTGCACGGTTCGAATTAGGTGTTTCCTATGGAGAAGAGCCGGCAAGAAACTCCACGGTTACCCTTTTAAAAATAATTAGCTTTTACAATGTTTTCGAATTACAGTAGATAAGGGAGGACAGAGCGTCGCCCTGTAAACAAGTACCAGGTACTTAATAAAATAAAAAATGGTCTACCGACTTTGTAGGCCTTGTAGACTTTAGAAAGTCTACAAGGCCTACAAAGTCCTCACATTTACAAAATATAAAAGAACTAGCTGCGCCCCGCGGTTTCACCCGCATAAGTGTCGATCCTGTAGGAATATCAGGATAAAAAGGAGCCTATATGTTAATCCAGGGTGTCAGCTACCTCCATACAAAATTTCATCAAAATTGGTCCAGCCGTTTGAGCGTGAAGAAGTAACAAACATATAAACACACACACACACACCCCCTCACACACACACCCTCACACACACCCCCTCACACACACACTCCCTCACAAACTTTCACCTTTATAATATTAGTGTGATCTAACAAAAGGATAAATAAAATATTAAAACCTATTAAAACCAAGTGATATGATTGCCATTACAATCTTCTATATACATATATATACATATAATAAATTTGTAGAAAAGTGGTGTCTGTACAATGGAAATATATATAAAAAAAAGTAGCAGGGGTTGTTATTATATCGATGCCGAACCCGAAATTGTAATTAATTTTTTTTTTGTCTGTTTGTCTGTTTGTTTGTGCACGCTAATATCAGAAACGGCTTATTCGATTTAGATGCGGTTTTCACTCATATATTGTAGTAGGCTTCACTTAACATTTCGTGTTTATTTCATGTCAATCGGTTCATAAATAAAAAAGTTATGTCAATTTAAAGAATCACGGCGAACATTTGTTAAGGTATTCTATCAGAGTACGTACACGCCTCGGGCCTGCGCGTCCGATCTTCGGAACTACTGAACGGATTTGAATGATTTTTTTTTTTGTTGTATAGTTATTATAGCTGGACAACATTCAGGCTATAATTTTTCTTCGAAACTTGAACACCTGATGCAGAACCGAAACAGACCAGCTTAACTATAAGAGATACAAAAATGGTACCATAGCAAAAATTGTTCCACGTGATGAGGATTTTCTGCTGAGAGAATAAATTTGAAGATCTGGAACACCTGATGGGGAATTCCAAGAGCCCAGCTACACCATAACACATATAGGAATGACGTCTTAGTAAAAGTTATTCGGTCTGATGGGCATTTCCTGTTGACTTATAAAAATCGAAGATCAGAAACATCTGATGTGGAAATCTAAGCTATCACTAATTTCACCTCCACGCGGTGAAGGCGGTAACAGTTTAGGACTGATTTTCGATGACGATGGTATATCATTGAAAATTTGACTCTACTGGCCAAAACTCCCATTTTTTTTTTTTAACGTGAAGAAATGCTCATGCATTCTGCACTACCACGGGGAGATAGTGCAGTTATGTGGGACTCTAACCCACTAAAACTCCACTGTGTCCTCCTCTACCGCTTACGGCGGGAACATGGGCACGCGTTAGCACTCATCCGTGAACCCGCCGCGGCTGTCCGTCACCGGACCCTCCGCTGGGGAGTACTCCCTATCACCGGCGCACCAGAACACATAGCACGCCGTGACCACCCCAGGGACCAAACCAGCACATGGGCCAGATGATCCCGTGTCTGGGCACCCTTGGTAGGGGAGCAGTCACTTAGATTTTATTTGATCAGGTATCTTCATAATAAAACTATAACCATGCCTAGAAAGAGGTCAAATCTTTCCCAATGTTCCAAAGGAGCTAAAAGATTGAGGATCATAAGATCCCAAGCATCTACCGAAGAGCGTCAGGAGAGACTTGATGCTGTTTGAGAACATCAGGCTGCAACTCGCTCCGTGGAAACCTCTTCGGATCGCGAAGCACGCCTGCGTTCTCAGCGTATTTACGCATCTACATCCAGATCTCTAGAGACCAGTGAAGAATATGATGCGCGACTGACCGCTGATACGGTGAGATTATCATACATTGTTCCGAACACGCACACAACAAAATATTCATAATCAGAAAGTGAGAAAGAAAGAATTGCTGGAGTACGGCATGAAGAGACAGATTAAGAAGAGCGCAATGAACGTTTGAATTCTGATCGACTTCGACATTCTCTGAACAGAATGTCGATATCATCTGAAGAATCGGATGTGTCTCAAGATATAGCCGTAGGGCATGGCGACCTTCCTTGGGTTGATAAGGAACGGAGTGCATTTACGTATACTCCTATGATTGACTACGCCACATATTCCGCCATCGGAGGTATGGTTAAAATTTTACTTTTTGTGAAGCTGTTAAATAGCAAAAAGAAACAAACGGTATGTGTTGCTCAGGTGGGAAAGTACATATTGAAATATTACAAAATCCTCCAGAAATATTAAGATCACTGCTAATCGGTGACCATCACAGTCAAAACATTTCTTGGACAACATACGTTCGTACAATAAGGCCTTTCAAATGACATCTTTTGTTGCGAAACAGATTTCAGAAGGCCCATTTATGCCAACATTCAAAGTGCAAGGCCAAGTTTACCACCCTATTGGTTCATTATTGCCTGAAAATGACGTCTCGAATCGTCTCGCGCATCCCGTTGTTATCCAGTCCCCGGGTTCTTAGAATTCGACATCAGACGTTTCAGATCTTCGATTTTGACTACCCCGTTGTCGCTGGCATAACCAACAGGATCCGCGTACGAAGTCGCGGGCAGAAGCTAGTCGCTAATAAAGAGCTGAAATTAGAATTTTCTTTATATAATGTCAAATAATAAAAAGATTACGTCAGAAAAATATGTAATAAATAAATAAAAAAAACTTTTTAACAAAAAAGAAAAACCGACTTCCAAAAAAAACACTACAAAGTGAAAAATAACTTTAATTTCGGAAGTCGGTGTCTTTGGATTTGTATTTAAGTTTTTTGCCACCGACTTCCGAAATTAAAGTTATTTTTCACTTTGTAGTGTTTTTTTTGGAAGTCGGTTTTTCTTTTTTGTTAAAAAGTTTTTATTTCCCGCTTTTTAGTGGGTCTGTTTATAATTTATCTAAGTTACAATAGCCTAATGTCAACTTGTTCATCGCCTTTACCAAAATATTGCTTTTCCCGATGCAGGGAAATTCATTGTTGAGAGTTCTCCTGGTATTTCACCATCAGCTCCATTTCACCATTCGCATTGTGACGAGCATAACTTGCTTAGCAACGTAATCGAATCGCAACCAATGAAATACTTATTATTGAGTAGTTCCGGTGGCCATCTATGGTCTTCATCATCAGTTCCACTTCACCAAATAGTGCTTTTCGAGAGCAAATGCACGAGTTACTATAAAAAATACCCAAATCGCTATAGGTGTGCCTATAATATTTGAAGAGTTCCTTCGATTTCTCCAGGATCCCATCATCAGATCCTGACCTGATGACAATGGGACCACCTGGAAAGTATACCCTTTCAAACAAAAAAATATTTTTTGAAATCGGTCCAGCCATCTTCGAGTAATCGGGGAACATACATAAAAAAAAAATAAAAAAAAATTTGTTTGCTTAAAAGGAGGCTCCAAACACTATATTAATTTCAATCTTACCCAATATACTTAGCTTACTAGTTTACCCACCTAGGTACTTTTACGTAAACAGAACTACAAATATTAATGAAGGGGACGCCCTAAAAGGACATAATGTCCTTCTAGGCCGTCCCCTCCATTAATACTTAGTGACCTGATTGATGATGTTCTTCAGAATGGTCAGGTTCATAGTACTCGCAACTGGCGTGCGTATCATTATGACCAGCGGCGCAATTGCATAACATATTATCAATCGGAACCGGTTTCATTTTGACAGTTCAACAACATTCATTGCGCTATTTACGTGTTGAGCAGACAAATTTTTCGAACTTATGAAGCAATGGATTAGATTCCGACTGATAGTGTGTTACGCGATTAGGGTGCAGATGTATGAACGTAAATGAAGAAACAGGAGTATGTAAAGATCGTAGGAGGTGGCGTCTTGTAGTTTCTACCTACCCCTTTTTTTTTGTGGATGGGAAATCATCAAATGACCCCTCCCGCTCTGGGTGGAGCGGAAGGGAGTGTCAGACGCTTACTGACTAAAACCCACCCGTGTTCCTTCCTTAGCCCTTTATGTTCCGGGCCAGCGGTAACCCTTTCGGACAATCCCGCTGACCGCTACCTACCCCTATGAGACAAATGCGTGAGTTTATGTAACAACCAATGACAATAATTGTAGAAATAGAGTGAATTTCGTTGACCGTACTAAAAGCGGAAGCTTCAGTGAGTTCTATCAATCGGGACGGGTAATTAAGTTCTTTAATTGAATGTCGTTGTGTGGCGCGACAGGGTCGGTTCAGAACAATGTACGAGCTTGGGATCCAATTTCCCAAGTGTGTACTATACCTACGTGCAGCCGAAAAGCGTGGCATGTGAAAAATATTTACTTACCATTTTTTGCTAAAAGTGTTGAATGTACTTAGCTGGTGAGCAAAAGACAAAAGTCAAGTATCATGCGAAGTGTTATTTGTTATTATTTATTTACCCTTAAATTTTCAAAATTATCAGTACACTATAAACTGTTACAAGTGGTCGCTTGTACCAGTTTACCTGTTTTAATAGGTAGGTACATTAAGAAAAACAAACTACACAAATGCAAGTAACGCTATTTTCTAAAATATGAATATATTTTAAATCACTGATTTTTAAAGTAAGCAGAGGTGCGCAGGAGCTTGACGACGTAAATAACGCTATGCTTATGGTCCATAACTGGTTTACTATAAATAATTTGGTATTCAATGAGAAAAAAACTAAATGCATTAGATTCGCTTTACCGAATGTTGAAGTAGTGAATGTCACGTTGTATTAAATAAAGGGATACTTGAATTCGTCGAAAATACGGTTTTCCTGGGGATTACGCTTGACTCAAAGCAACAGTGGGGTCCGCACTCCGCACTTAACATCACTTGCAGGGCGGCTAAGTTCCGCCGCTGACGCTGTTTGGAAAATTCGCCAATTAACAGACGTGGATACCGCGAGACTGGTCTATTTTAGTTACTTTCATAGCATCATGTCTTACGGTATTTTGTTGTGGGGACGGGCTGCAGCTATATTGCTATTTTAATTTGCCTAAAAATGATCGCTTTTTCCTATGCCTCTCGACTATAAAAATCCTGTATTAATGTAATGCGCATTTTCACTATTGGTAATACCACCCATGGACTCCACGAGACAGGCTCGATCTAGTGTGGAGTTCATAAGCAAAACGCTTCCTTTGCGTCTTATTTTGTTTTTTTTTTTTGTAAACCTAACGTAGACTATAAGGGAACGTAAACACTGTTTCTGGCAAATAATTATTATCTTACATTCAAGTCAATGAAAAGCGTACTTATCCAGTAAATGATAGCTTTATAGGATGTACAGTCAACAAAACAGATAAGTATGCAGGATCGTCGGATATAGTTGAAGTTTAGTAAGAAACCGATGGATGTTGTCGAATAAAATTTAATTTTATTAATAGAAAACAAACAACGCATTTATCAAATTAAATTTCAGTCAATAAAATATTATCGTCGTGATGATACTACGAGCTTCTTGCGAATGTGCTCGCGAACCTTATGAAAGTGAACGCGGTCAGCACATCTAAACCGCGCTCTTAGCCGGGAATGGTCCTATCTGGTTGTGGTTATGCTAATAAGCAATCAACGTTCATCATCCACTAACATCAATGTACTCTGTTGTACCCTCCGCACAAATGTATTGATGCGCTCGCGTTTCAATAGTTGCATTGTCTCTGAGCTGTGATACGAATCCAAAGTACTTGCTAGCATCGGATTGCTTTTGTTTACAAGTTAATTTCGATGCTGAGCTTATGAGCTTTTTGTTCGTTTGTTACTGACAATGGTGGTTATTTTTTTTTGTCACGAAATTTGCTGCGATTCATCAGTTCCGCTGAAGTCGCGTGACATTTTTAGCTGACTGCGTTGAAGTCAAACGCAAAGCAACGTCTTTTTTAACCGTTACAACGTTTCCAAACCAGATATTAATCCTTCATGGAACATGGACCTACGCGAGACACAATGGCTTTTTAATTGTTTCTGTAATTACGGCATTCAACCGGTTAAACGCTCCTGAATTTAATTGTAAGACATCTAGAATACAGACTATAATTATAGGTAGGTAATTCTGGGTAACTCCAACGATCTAATCATGTTTGCGGGGTCAACATGGCCAGAAGAAGAAGAAGAGAAAGCTTTTGCACAGCAGTGGGGCACAAAATGATTTCATTATGTTTGAATTTGTTAATAATTTCACGCAGTTCAGTAACAAAAGCCAGCCTCTCAGCCAACCGTATTCTCTGATTCTATTGAAACTCCGTACTACGCCAGGCCAGGTCAAGAGACAAAGTGTTACCACAGACGTGCTGCGGAATGTACACATCAAATATTCTATGCTCATTGTATTTAGAAAACGATCATTTCAGTCCTTGATGAAACAAACAACAATGATTTGCCTCACAATAGCATAAAGAACAAAGAATCCCACGTAACGTTCCGCTCTGTTTCATCATTGAGGACCTAATCAAAGATCCCTAACCGGGGATTAAACACTTCAGAGGCATTCAAGTTTTAACTTGTCTATACAGAAGGCCACTCCATGTCTGCCGTTTATTTTGACGTAAATCACAATAACAAGCTTACAAATGTACTTCTGGAAACCCTTAATGTGGAGAGGGCAAATGCGAAATTTCTTTGGCAATTTTGTCGTTTGTGTTTGTAGCGAGTCAGTGCGACTGCGACCCGTTGGCATACATACAGCAGGCTTGCGGCGGATCTGTGCGAATTACTGGCGGCTGCGTTATCCGTATCCTTACGAAGGCTTAATCAATGTAACCTCTAGACTGTGATGCATGGACGGGCTACTTTTGGATGTGGACACTGTGGATGAGCTTGACGCAATTTTCTATTGGACACTTTAGTTAAAGTACAATACTTATAATCGTCTATCGTTGTATTTTTTTTTAGTGTTTATCACTGGAAACTTGAAAATGACCTTCAATTGCATATTGTTTAAAAAGACTGTTTAGAGTAAGTTTGTAAGTTTTTGTTTCTTTTTTTGTTAAAAAACAAAAAAAGAAACAAAAACTTTTTGCTTTAAGTTATCCGAATAGAATGAAATAAAAATAAAATTTCTTAAAAGGGCACATTTACTATAAATAACTTAACAATTAAAACAGAACATACTAGTAGTTGCTTATTTGCTTGAATGTGTTCTGGTAGGCTAGAATAGGCTATTTGACTGGTTTCTGATAAACATCTCAGATTATTTAATGGTGTCTAACGAGCCCACAAAAACCTATTACTTCAAATTGCATAATGTATTTCTTTTAAAAAATCTATACATATAATAAATCTGTAGACGAGGCGTTTCTGTACATTGAAAATAAAAATTAAAAAAATAGTTGGGCTGTTATAGGATAACCAACAGATGCCATTTCTTCAATTTTTGGAATTTTTGTCTGTTTGTCTGTTTGGATGTGACAGATTTTGAACAGGCTCAACGTAAAAAGTACCAAACCAATATGGTTCATATTTATACTCAAATATAGTGTAGTACTCGGAGCAGTGATTAGTCTTTGTTTCATCGCAATCGCTTCAGTCTATCAAAAGATATAATCAATTTAAAGCATTCTATAACAATTTTTATTGCAATAAGTGGAAACATGTAACGACATCTATTGGCGCGATATAGTACTAACGAAATCATATTGTGATCTTTAAAACATTATTATGTGTTTAATCACGTCGTAAAGGCTTGCCTTTATGACGAAATAATTCTGGTCCTTATGTCTGTGTTATTTAAAAAAATAAATAATGATAATGTTTAAATAAATAATATAAACATATATAATAAAATCGTATATAATAAAATCGTAGGAAAGGCAAAACTGTACATAGAATATATAAAAAAAATACTTGGGGCGTGATCTACAATCGATATCGAAGCCAAAAATATAGTTTTTAGAATTTTTGTCTGTTTGTCTGTATATATGTCCGGGCTAAACTCAAAAAGTACTGCATGGATTTACTTCAAATTTTGCATGAATATTACTAAGAGGTCGGGTCAACATATAGGCTACATATTATCACGCTATCACCTACGAGGAGGAGCTGTGAATCTTTATTTTTCTTACGCATTCTGTGACAGCGTGTAATCTAACGACGCATATTTAAATGTTGTTTTTGAGTAAGTCATGCTATTATCTAGCTTTACACTATAAAAACTTTTACGCCACTTAAGTAACTTGGGCAGAGAAACATAGTTTAATGAATGTTAGTAGTATAAGACAATTTTGAAGCAGCGCCATCTATGAGATTTCATAAAAATCAAATCAAGTTACATGTCAACACTTTTTGGAAATTAATAATTTAAATTTGATCATGTTGGTGAGGTTAGTAGTTAGTTATTCTTAAAATTCATAGATGGTAATGTGCATTTTCTTCATAAAAGTTGTATCGTATAGTTCGTTTTGACAAATTCAAGTTCCAACAAAACCCTCAAAATCTTGAGCAGAGTTGAGGAAGACAATTTAAAAAAAATGCGGTGTTAAGTATTACAAAAACGTTATGTTCATTGATGATGATCATTTCTTCATCAATTTCATGTTGTTAGTACAAAATAAACATTGACTGTTAATACTTTTGTTCGGTATTTATCTGTGTGATTATTGCTTGGTAATTAATATATTTTCATGTCGTATACCTAATTATAAACTTAAATTATACCGTGCATCCGAATAATGGCGAATGCTATTTTCTGCGGTTGTTACTTCACACTGTCCGAGGCAAAGTCTTTCGCCTTTCTGAGGACATTTGATGGCGTGGAGTTTCCCACTTACCGCGCAGCCTGCGTAGCACGTCACCTTCTCGACGGTGACCAAAATTGGGCTGACACCCTCGCGGAGGCGAGCGTCAGTGACAGTCCCAGCCGCATGCGTGATCTGTTTGCCGCCATCTTGGTGTTTTGTGGAGTCGCGAACCCGGTAGCTTTGTGGGAGAAGTATCGCCATCATCTGTCTGAAGATTTTCTACGACCTTTGAGGCGTGCTACTAGAGACGAAGTCGGAGACGGCGAAATGACCACCATACGAAATGACCATGTCGCTTTGTTCTCTTCAGAGCAAAAACAAATTTATGACACCGTCCTTGAAAGCGTTTGGTAAAATGTTTTTCTTGGATGCTTCTGGTGGTACAGGAAAAACATTTGTTACCACTGGCATACTTGCAGAGGTCAGGAGGCAAGGCAAAATTGCTATTGCTGTAGCGTCGTCGGGAATCGCTGCCACACTGCTTCCAGGACTGCAAGACAGCACATGCCATGTTTAAAATTCCCATCGATTTAGAGAGCGCCGAAACGCCTGTTTGTGGTGTGTCACGTAACAGCGATAAGGGACACGTGCTCAAGGATTGCTCTCTGATCGTATGGGATGAGTGTACGATGGCCGAGGATCGAGGGCTGACGAGGTGAATGCTTCGTTGAAACGATCTTCGTTGTGGTCACGAGTTCGTACGCTGCGCTTGACCATTAATATGAGAGCTCGGCTCGGCGGCAATGCACGCGCTCAAGAATTCTCCGATGTCCTTCTAAGTCTTGGCGAAGGCACTCTACCAGAAGAGAGAGGTAGACAGGTGGTGCTTCCAGAGTCTCTCGGTAGAGTGGTTTCCAGCTTAGAAGAACTCATTCGCTGTGTGTGCGGGGACATTCAGTCGTATACCGCACCAGCAGAATTCTTGGGTGTGTGAGCGGGCCATTTTGACGCCCAAAAATGATCAGGCTGCAGCAATTAACGAATGCATTCTCTCGGAAATTGAGGGGAATGAAGTGGTCTACACCTCGATAAACACTGTTGTCAAGCAAGATGACGCCACACATTATCCCGTGGAATTTCTGAACTCCCTGTCAGCAAGTGGACTTCCAGCGCATACCGAAAGGATATTGTGAGCCTCTCTGTTGAACGGACAATTGAAATAGCCTGTATAGAATTGGAGCAGTTCATTATATTAAGTGTGTACAGACCTCCTTCAGGATTGTATGATTTTTTTGAAAAAGTTATGGATGAAGTGTTGCACAAAATCTGTAATACAAACAAGTCCATCATCATTTGTGGTGATTTTAATGTTAATTTGTTAGAAAATTCTGGGTTAAGTACTAAAATTATAAGTTTGTTTCAGTCATACAATCTTGCAAACCAATTTTTGGAGCCCACTAGAATAACTCCTACTAGTGCCACATGCCTAGATAACATTTATACAGATGTTATACCAACCCACAAAGACATTATTAACCTAATAGACTCAGATCATTGTGGACAATTAATCACTATTCCAAATAAAAACAAAAAAGTTACTAAAAAAGATATCACTGTTAATCCAAAAACAACTAATCGCTTGGAAACATTTAAAACTAAACTCATGGGTAAATTACCACTTTTGTTCACTAATGATGACCCTAATCAACAATATAATGATTTTTTTAATATGTATTGCACACAATTTGATAACACATTTATTCCAAAAACATTATCGGTTAATAGTATTGCTTCCTTCAGTGACTGGGCCACCATTGGTATACATAAAAGTAGAAAACGACTTTATGAATTATATGAAGAACGGATTTGTATAAACACTGCTGAATTTAATTTATATGTTAAGAATTATTCTAAAATATTTAAAAAAGTTTGTAGCATTGCCAAGTCACGTTATTTGAGTTCAAAAATTAAAAATAGTAGTAACATTATTAAAACGACTTGGAATGTCATTAATAGCGAAACGGGAAGGTCATGCACCCGAAGTAGTGACTACAGCCTTGTTATTGATGACAATATAATTAAATCAGATTGTCAAATCGCCGCGGCCTTTGAAAATTTCTTTGCAGAGATTCCCGTATCAACTACTAAATCTCTTAACTCATCACCCATTGCTGCAGAGTCTTTACTTAAAGAAAACGTTCCAGTTTGCGATTCTGAATTTCACTTCCAATATGTAACCTGTAAAGATATAATTAAAACTTTTCACACGTTAAATGTTAAAAAGACCGCAGATCTATGGGGTAATTCTGTGGATGTTGCTAAGTCGATTATAGACATTGTAGCACCTACTTTAGCTGTTATATTTAATAATTGTATTGACCGTGGTGAGTTTCCTGATCTTATGAAAAACAGTAAAATAATACCGTTGTTTAAATCGGGTAGTACATCAGACCCTACTAATTATAGACCTATTTCAGTACTACCTACCTTTAGTAAAATTTTTGAAAAACTTATTTTAAATCAATTGCAAAGATTTTTTAATAATAATAAATTACTACATAACAAACAGTTCGGATTTACAAGGGGTCGTTCGACTACCGATGCAGGAGTTGAACTTTTAGGACATATTTATAATGCATGGGAGGACAAATGCGATGCTTTGGGCATCTTTTGCGATTTGTCCAAGGCATTCGATTGTGTTCTTCATGAAACATTAATCAGGAAACTGCACCACTACGGAATCCGGAACGCCTCTCTGGATCTTCTTACTTCTTACTTGAGTGATAGGATTCAGAGAGTTGATGTTAACGGAAAAAGGTCACCCGGATCTGTAGTAAGAATGGGGGTCCCCCAGGGCTCAATTCTCGGCCCATTTTTATTTATTATTTATATAAATGACTTGCCTTACCTCATAAGGGATGAACATGATATAGTGTTGTTTGCAGATGACACTTCACTTTTATTTAAACTCAAACGTCAGCAGCTGGTTACTGACAATGTAAATAACGCCCTTGCAAAAGTGGTTAACTGGTTTAATGTCAATAACCTACTTCTTAACGGAAAAAAAACTAAATGTATTAAGTTTACCATACCCCACGTTAGACAAGTAGAAACTAGTGTTCTCATTAAGGATGAAGAGTTGAAACCTGAAGATACCACAGTATTCCTAGGCATAACGTTGGATGCCAAGCTTCAATGGGGCCCCCATATAGATAAATTGTCAAAAAAGCTTAGCTCTGCAGCATACGCCGTTAGGAAAATTCGTGATTTAACTGATTTAGAGACAGCCCGTTTAGTATACTTTAGTTATTTTCATAGTGTGATGTCGTACGGTATTCTGTTGTGGGGAAATGCCGCCGATATTCAGACAATTTTTATTTTACAAAAAAGGGCAATTCGTTCCATTTATAAATTAAGTCCCAGACACTCCCTCAGAGACAAATTTAAAGAGATTAATATAATGACTGTGCCTTCTCAGTACATTTATGATAATCTTTTGTATGCACATAAAAATATTAATCTGTTTAAAAAATACAGTGATATCCATAACATAAATACTAGGAACAAACACAAATTTGTTGTTCCTACAACAAGGCTCAAAAAAATAGGTGGCTCGTTTAGATGCCAATGTATACGTTTTTATAATAAACTTCCTAGCCACATTCAAGAACTAAGCCTTAATAAATTCAAATCTTTTATAAAGCGAAAACTATGTCAGAAAGCCTATTATACTGTAAAAGACTATATTGAGGACAAAAAGGCTTGGGATTGAGCTGCTCCAATAGGTTTAGATTGTTGTTTTTATTTTTGCTATTTTACACTTTAATAATTTTCTTTTTTTTTTTTAAGTATCTCTTTACTTAAATAATGACATGTACATTTACTGTATAAAGTATTATATGATTTTAATTATTGTGAATGTGAGGACTATGTGGGTAATTTTTTTTGTTTTTTCTCTCTTCGTTTTAATCATGATCTGGCAGTTTGAGTAGTTTATGCGGCCTACCCAAATGTCCTGTCTTTGGTATTGTTCGTCGAATCGTTGAGCTCCTTAAGTTCTGAGTTGAGCTGCACGGTTACTGACAAATGCGTGCACTGACTGGACAGGTCCGCTCAATCTGTGTGGTTCTTTCCTCAAAAGACCATTTCAGACACTAATCTACATGGTCCTCAAAGATTATGTCCGGATTTTTTATATACACATTGACATTGATGAATTTTATTTAGACAATGACATGAATATTTACTTTGTAAGTAATTTTTATTATTTTTTTTTTAATTAATTATTGTGAATGTGAGGACTATGTGGGTCATTTCTTTTTTCCTTCTTAGTTTTAATCATGATCTGGCAGTTTGAGTAGTTTATGCGGCCTACCCAAATGTCCTGTCTTTGGTATTGTTCGTCGAATCGTTGAGCTCCTCAAGTTCTGAGTTGAGCTGCACGATTTTTGACAAATGCGTGCACTGATTGGACAGGTCCGCTCAATCTGTGTGGTTCTTTCCTCAAAAGACCATTTCAGACACCAATCTACATGGTCTTCACACGATCTGACCAAGATTTTGTCTGGACTTTAAAAGAGACTGTGACTTCTGAGTTTGTTTCGGCCTTTCTTCTCAGAATAGTCAGTTAGGAAACGCCGACCTCATCTAGTTTAAAAAAAAATATGATTGACGTGTAAAAGTGTTTGTACAAACCTACTTACAGAAATAAAATCATTTATCATTTATCATTTACCATCAAGCTGAAGCGGTGTCCCGGTTATGCTTCTTCGGAACCTATCTCCTCCGAAGTTGTGTAACGGGACCCGCCACGGGACCTGCCTTAAAGTCATCTCGCTCCACAGACACACCATTGAGGCGGAAATTCTTACGGGTTGTGGCGTCGGCGAGGCAGTATTTATACCACGCATTCCCCTCATACCTCATAACTTCCCGTTCCAGTTCAAGCGCGTACAGCTCCCCGTGAGTATTTGCTTCGCGATGACGATCAATAATTCGCAGGGGCAGACACTGAGGGCAGTGGGTGTCGACGTCAGGACGAGTTGCTTCTCACACGGGCAACTGTACGTCGTCGCTTGCTCCCGCGTCATCACACATTTTGGCTCCTGGCAGCATAACTACCAACGTAGTTTATAGGGAAGTGTTGTAAGGTATATATGATACCTTTGAACGTATTTTTACTCTTTTGTGTCCTGGAATGTATTCCTGCATTATTTTCTCTATTTCCTTCAGTCACCTCTTATGACTGAACTCAGCAGGATTCCCATATAACTCTCTTCACTTGCTTCGCTTGCAAAAAAAAACTTATATTTTAATGCTATTTTAAAAGTTGTTTACTTTATAATGCTATAGCGACACTGGCATCTTAGGTATTTTTGGTGCTGTAGAGCCTTCACGCAGACGACGTCGCGGGCAGCAGCTAGTAGTAAATAAAAATGTACTGTTTAAATAAGCCGCCAAAACGCTATTTTTAACAATATGGCGTCGTGACGTCACGATTCAAGTAAACAAACGTTGAAACGGTCGAGATACTAGACAAAAGTCATCTGTTCTGTCAACGATAGACAGAAATTTACTAAATCATGACGTCATCAACACGTTGACTGCCAGACCACAGACACAATAGAAAATCGGTCAAGGTGTTACGTTCAGCCAATCCAGACCGTTTTCGATTACGTGGCGCCAGATTTAAAAAGATGAAGTTTTTTCGGGATTTTTTTTATAAATAATACATTGTTTTGTAGTAAAATTAATGCAAATCGATTTTAAAAGCGATAATCTATACGAGTGTCAATAATTATGACCTTATTTTTTACATTGTCAAATAGCCTATTGCGGAAATGTAGGTACGTAGGTATTAGACACGTGTCTACTTATTAAGGCTCCTACAAACAGGCGCGACACGCGATATAATCGCGCGCGACAGAAAGGCACCGCTCGTTGCGTGACTTCCGGTGCCTTTGTGTCGCGTGCGATTTCATCGTGTGTCGCGCCTGTTTGAAGGAGCATTTAGGTATTTGGTTACGCATCCTTTCCTACTACCTTAAGATATACTTACCCAGGATGTTCCGTGGTCTGATGTGAGTCTGATGGTCTAACCACATAAGTGGCAAACCGCTCCCTAACGCAAATTAAAGCAGATGCATTATTATAAGCAGAAATATTTTATTTACCAAACGGGAACATACAATTGACCCGCTGCTTACCTTAATGCAATATTACAAAGAGCTCCTATAGTTAATAAAATGAAACACGAATGAATGACGACACACATGAAAGCGTTGCGACGTCGCATCGCAATAAACGGCGACGTCGGTCGCCCGAAGAGTTTTTAAGAAATGCCCGAAGTTTTTGCGTTTCGCAGGGCTTCAGTGTGTCTCCACTTACTCATTAATTAGTAACTCTAGAACACCTACCTGTTTTACGAAAAACCTTTTACCACAGCGCAAGTTCTAATACATTAGAGGACCTCCACAAATTCCTATCAGGCTCAAAATAACAAAGGCCACATAAACGTTTAGCAAAGCGACCCGTTCAACGTTACAGCCGCTCGCAATCCAGCCGCCGCCGCCGCGCCGCTCACAAACATCGCGTTTGTTTCGTTGGCATAATTAACAATTAGGTAATTCGAGCTCAAAGTGGGCTGTAGTGTAGTTGTCGCGAGCATGCCTGTGCCTAGCTCGTCCGAGGACACATTGTTCTATGTGATTTCCCACGGGGAACAAATATTGCGATGAGCTAATCGATTGGGGAACTTTTGATTGGTGTGTACAAGGTACAACAAAAAGTTGCCAAAATACGTCGAACAAAAATGCTGCTAAGCCAGCAGTTTATTAATTCTGTAGCGGTATCTACAACGCCACATGCGAACAACGCGTCATATTGACGTTACGCAAAATCCTGCATCTCGCAAGCCATAAGCCAGTTTACCGCGCAACTAGCAAAGTCAAAGTCAAATCATTTATTTCAAATAGGCACATTAAAGGCACTTTTGAACGTCAAAAAAAACTAAATAGAAATGATTCTAGTCGCCCATTCGAAAAGGTAGATTTCGTATGGAGAAGAATGGGCAAGAAACTCCACCGTTACTCTTTTAAAATGTTTTACAAGGTCTTGTATACATAATAAAAATTATATGTGAACACGATGCACCCATAATAAAATTAGTCTACCACAAAAGGTAAAAAGAATTAAAAATTAAGCAATGACAGGTAAATCAAATAAGTGATAGATACATGGTGCTCACATATTTACAAGTTATTTAAAAAAAAATGCAAAAGTAGTTGAACTTTAACAAGTGTGTGAGCCACTGTAGTCGCAGATTGTAAAAAATGAATTAAAATAAGATGTCATATTAAAAAAAAAAATATACAACGGCCCGACATGAATCATCGGGCAGTTGCCCGCCAGACACAACACCCGTCCGGTCGGAGGATCCTCCCTTTTCTTTAGAGTATGAGTGAACTTTACACCCTGTTCCTATTTTCTTCGTTAAAACTTAATTCCTTCGTTGGTATAGTGATCACAAACACGCCTGCTAAGCATGAGGTTCCAGATGCGATACCCACCAAGTGTTATTGGAATTTACAACTAGGAATTATTCAGTAGCAGTCTGGAGCCTAGATTGCGGCCTAGTTGCTGGTACTATTACCAGCAACTAGGAACATCAACATCTGGAACCTCATGCTTAGCAGGCGTGTTTGTGATCACTATTCAGTTATTCCAAAATAATCAAAAACTCGAAGACATGTGACATCTACCAACCCGCACTGAGCCTACGTGGTGGATTACTGCCCACTCCCTCTCACCAAGAGGAGGCCTGTGTCCCAGTAGTGGGAACATTATAGACTGATTATGCATATTAATATTGGTTCCCTTCACTGTGCAAGAAAATAAAAGTTCTAAATTACTGCGACTTTTCGGCATTATTGCCGACAAAGGTAAACAAATCTGATTCTTATGAGAAACAATAAAAATATTGTTTTTATTTGCCAACCGGCTGAACTAGAATTACAGTTAATCTGATCAGCTAACCCTTCGCCACGGGGCGGCAATGTAATTAACGGAAACTTGGTTTTCCTTCGAATATCGTGAAGATTGTTTTGGATTACTGAAGGACATGGCACAAATAATTCGGACAAATAGGGTTGGGACAATAAAGATTATTTCGTGATAATTTTCATCTGCCAATCCGCACTGGGCCCGCGATCTGCCAATCCGGACTGGGCCCGCGTGGTGAATTACGGCCCTCTCACCGAGAGGAGGCCTGTGTCCCAGCAGTGGGAAAATCATAGGCTGATTATGGTTATGGTATGGTTCGTGATATTTTTAAATAATTACAAACTATGTTGTTATTTGACACATACCAGGGTTTACGGTTTTTCCAATAATTTATTCAGCAATAATTACAATAGTTACATTAATAACGTGAACGTGATAATCGTGCGTTATTTACTTGTTACGACGCTCTGAAGTTGGAAAATAATAGGTTATCTTACCTCCCCAATATAGCTATGTATTGAAGGACACGTGGCTAAGGAACAACCGCACGCATCGACAGATCTGCGAAGATAAGCTGACGGACTAGTGCAGCTTATCGCGATCAGTCTATGGAAGGGTGACCGTTTTCACAACCATATCAAGACCCCCTCGGAGAGCACTAAAAGGCCGCCGGTACTGCGCCTGACCTCCCCCGATCTTGTCGGATTGCCATCCCATCGAACTATGAGAGTGAGGGAAAGAGCGCTCCTGCGTGCACTTACTTGTGCTCTATAATTTCGCCTGCGAACTTGGCAAGTCTCCGTTGAGATTGACCGCTGTGGCCAATATTCGGTTGGGAGGATGTTACATACCGAGTTACCTATTGTCAGTCGTTGAAGCCAACAAAAGTTCGGGGCATACACTGCTGACCGCGGCCTTCTGTCAGTGCGAATAAATGGAAATTAATGGTCGCACCCTGACCTCAGCGCCCCGACACCCTCGTCAGTGTTACATAAGGCAATTGACTAATAACCCTGAATTGTGGGTGTTGCTACATATGTTTGTACATACATAATTATACACATGTTAGGGTGACGTAGGTTGATGAAAAATTTATAAATAACGTGTTTGAAAAAATATTGTTTTAAGGCAAAACGAAATAAAAGTTAATGGTAGGTACTTTGAAGGGGCCCGTTAGGGCCGAAGCCTGCCGGGTCAGCGGGATTGTCCGAAAGGGTTACCGCTGCCCCGGAACATAAAGGGCTAAGGAAGGAACACGGGTGGGTTTTAGTCAGTAAGAGTCTGACACTTCCTTCCGCTCCACCCAGAGCGGGAGGGGTCATTTGATGATTTCCCAACCTGAAAAAAAAAATGGTAGGTACTTTTTCGATTAGAGGGGCCCAGCAGGTGGCCACGCTAACAGAGAAAAATAGAATTTCCGGTTTTATCATTCAAATTTAAACAGATCAAAGCACTCAATTAGTACGTAGTACTACAAATCGGCATCCACAGTGCGTTTTCTGATAATTTTTTTTACAAATTTCCACAAAGACGATATTTACACAAAAATACACTCGTTCATTCGTTTCTAATTTCTCTCAATGCAATCCCATCTCAATCACATTAGGAACGCTCCTATATACTGATTACGTGTCTCCATCTACATCAAGCGATTATCAACCTCACCCGCCCCGGCAGCTAGTAAGCAGATTTACCGGAGACATCGCTAAAAGTGCATCCCCGAAGCATCTTATTTTCTGCGCTGGTAACTTTTAATCACACGGTAAGTTGGATAAATCCAGCTATTGCAGGGTCTTTAAGTGCGTTCTGCTGACAGTTTAAGAATTATCTTTCATTTTATTTATATTTGTATTTATTCTTCAGTTTGAATTTGGATTTGGATATTTGAGCCACAGATAGTTTATTACCTGGATTAACACAAAGGATACGAAACGAAAGGCGAAGCCGCTTACAAAAAGCCACGCCACGGAACGTGGAGTGCCACGTAATGATGATGCTGTCTAAGTGAATTTTTTACCATGGACAAGAAGTTGACTGCACGCAAAACAACGCAATATTCAAGTGTTCTTTTGTCTCCGGATTTATGCAGCATACTCTAATATTTTCCAATCCGATCCCAATCAACATACAATTACACAAAAATACACTGAAAATCAAAGAACCATTACGGAACAAAAGTTAAACAATAACTACCTACTTCTGAGTACCGAGTGCACTCTATCATTACAGTGAATTGAAGTCATATGATTGCGACGTAAGGCTCCAATTGTAGTGCAAGCAGGACTTGTAGTCAACAATAAACAGCGGGGCTACTTCCGGCGGCCGATTACCGTTTCCGGCCGGCCGTCGACCTCGCCGGATGTTGGTATGAAATACTTTTTACGTGAGTTTACGGTTGAGTTGGACACGAGGACGAAGTTACAATGAGAACGGGAATGGTACATGTGTTTTATATCTTCTTCGTTTCGATTTTACAGGTACTAGAATAAGTTGAAAAGTAACGTCAAAACATGCTGCCCACGAACTAGAACTAAAAGATTGAACATTTTTTATCATAATGTAGCATTGTTATAAAGTGAGCATATGATAAATAATTTTATTTCTGTAAGTAGGTACATTTATACAGACACTTTTACACCGTCAATTATAGTAGGTACCTACAAAAATAGGTAGTCACCGCAGTGATTGAGCCACGGATATCTATGGATTGAGCTGTTTACCGTCATCGTCATCGTGGCTGGTCTGTTAATATACGATACTCTCAATAGTTGATACACAGGTTTTACGAATAAAGCTACTTGTTTTTCAGGTTCCCGAGTAACATCTAGCGCATGTCACGATGTCCAACCAGCACAACCCTAGATCGGTGACGTAGATAAGGTTATACTAATTACAGTTTACTGTTCCTATGATAAGTTTAGCCTTACCTAATTGGCCGCTAGATATCGCCCCAAACATTTATGTTACCGGTAAAAAGATGTAAGTAAGGCAAGGTATATTCGTTTGAGGTCTTTATAGGGTGGTTTTTAGGGTTCTGTAGCCAACTGGCAAAAAAGGAACCCTTATGTATTCGTCATGTCTCTCTGTCTTTCCGTCCGTATGTCACAGCTACTTTTTTCCGAAACTATAAGAACTACACTGTTGAAACTTGGTAAGTAGATGTATTCTGTGAACCGCATTAAGATTTTCACAAAAAAATAGAAAAAAAAAACAATAAATTATGGGGGTTCCCCATACTTAGAACTGAAACTCGAAACTTTTTTTTTCATCAAGCCCATACGTGTGGGGTATCTATGGATAGGTCTTCAAAAATGATATTAATAATAATAATAATAATTTTTATTTAGTTCAGACACAGAGATCCATATTTATGTTAGTAAGTACACTTAAAAAATATGTTAGTAAATATGTTAGTATTTTTTTTTTCTAAACTGAATAATTTGCGCGAGAGACGCTTCCAAAGTGGTAAAATGTGTGTCCCCCCCCCCCCTGTAACTTCTAAAATAAGAGAATGATAAAACTGAAAAAAAAATATGATGTAGGTACATTATCATGTAAACTTCCACCGAAAATTAATTTGAACGAGATCTAGTAAGTAGCTCGCCAGTGAAAATTTAAAAACATATGATGGTACGGAACCCTCGGTGCGCGAGTCCGACTCGCTTTTGCCCGGTTTTTTTAAATTAACTGGGCGAAATTTGGGTAAATTGGAAAGGTTATCTTCTACCAATTGGTTATCGATTATCTAGTTATTTATTTAGTTGCAGGCTGGCATAATATTCAATTATAATGTGTCAGTTGATTGTTTCACTTAATTTACAAGAATGCTAGTTACGAAATATTACTATTAACAAAATTAATGGGTATTGGATTTTAAACGTTTTAATTAAAGTAAATAAATTATTACTAGTTTCACTTCTTACTCATCCCACAAGTTCTGTGTTACTGTAACTTGCCTTTCTTATCTTTTAAAAACAATAGTTTATTTTGTTGTTGTTGTAGCAATACTGCTCAAGAAGAAAACAAAACTTTCAAACTTAATATTTACATTTCATTGGACTATGTATTAAACGTTCAATAGGATGTAACCCAATA
Organism: Oligia latruncula; assembly: GCA_948474745.1. Taxonomy (NCBI): domain Eukaryota; kingdom Metazoa; phylum Arthropoda; class Insecta; order Lepidoptera; family Noctuidae; genus Oligia; species Oligia latruncula. The sequence continues at coordinate 21,217,610 of OX419685.1, forward strand.
AAAACAGTCTTATGACTCGACAAGACATTTCTATCGTGGATCCAATAAAGTCAGATAAGTGCCACAGAAAAGTATACATGGAATGTTAATGTATGAAGAACGCACGAACAACGCAACATTTTACGAATGTTGTGTAACGTTCTTTGTCGCCATAATGTTATTTACGTCATATTCTTAAGAACCGATGAACCTTGAAAGGCTAGGTATCTGACAAAATTCTCTTAATTTGCATTCCAATTTTTTTTACGTACAGACGCCAGCACATCAACCTACCCGAAACTGTAAAATTTTCCCAATCAACTTTGAACCTTATACTTAAGCGATAAAGTTGAAAATTTATTAAAGAAATTTGACAGATTGTAGTAGCTTGATGTGCTGGCATCTGTAAAAAGATCGAACAAGCGACATCAAATATTTAAAAATACATAATTAATTCTGCTGTCAAATTGAGTCTACCTGTTGTTTGGACATCCAATGTGCACACACAACGGCTAACTTAACATTTTATTATGCTACTTCACCAGGCTTTCAGAAACCGCGAGAAAGCTTAGTGCGCTAAGCAATAAGCCTCTACGGGGAGATAAGGTGACAAGCATCGGGATTCAGAAACTTATGAACACTCCAGTAGCTAACTTATCCGAGGCAGATACTTAGGCAAAACAAATTGAGGCACAAAGGGGCAACGATTGGCGCGAACAGAACGCTCAGGTGGAAGAAAGGGAAAAAATTCAATTTCAATACAACAGCAGAACTAAATAGGAAACTCATAAACCGCTTACGTTGTGTATAGAAATTTTATTACAAACCTTTGTTCAACTGTCTGTGTGCTGGTAGAACAGCGACAAATGAAGAAAATGTTTCAAAATGTTCAATAGAGATGATGAATATATTTTTGATTTAATCTTTAAAAAATCTTTGTTTGCAAATAGTGCAAAGGCCGCGCGCTGGTAGTGTAGTTACATAAATTAGAGATTTATTTTTGGTTTGTGGTTGCGCGAAGTTTTGCTAGCTAATTTGATTTGATAATAATGGAGCAAGAGGCGTATTCCCAGCAGCGGGTGATGTGTAAATGATGATGAAAGTGAAGACTGAAGAAATTAAAAGCAAACTCCGCTTTTAGCTTTATCTTGTACCATCTCATCCAATCGTCGACGTCGTCTGATAGAAGGCTATTATTTTTGTTTATTTAAAATTTCATTTCACATTAACCTCTGGGACATAAAAGCCTTAAACATTAAATATTCGCCAAATCTTTTACCTAAATTTCGTTACCTTTGACGTCTTTTTGAAATGGCTGGCTTAGAAATTATTTCGGTGATATTTAATATATCCAATTGAGTACCTTTCGTAGGCATAGTTTATCACGATCTGATGACCGTTTTGTCGAATCAATGAGGAATTTCTTTTCTTGCGACATTTTTAATGATGATGATGTTAATATGGAAGTTTAATTTTGTGTTTTGTTAACATTTATTTCTTGATAGAGTCAACGTAACTAAGGGTATATATTCATATGTTTTGGTATCTTAAGATTCCAGGTTTTGTCCTCTATTGCAGAACTTTTTTTAAAATTGGATGTGCCATTTTAAGGGTCGGCTACTGTACTATATTGCGTATATCTCTTAGGTTATTTTGTAAATTTTCCGGGTACATTAAGTACAGCTGACACAAACCAACACGAGAGAGGGATAAGCCTTAAAACACGAAAAATAAGCCCGCTCCCAAAACGTCAACATAATCGCACACATTAGTTCACATTAACTGGACATATAAAAACGACCGAACCCCGTAAACTGGAGTGCAGATGAAATCACCAAAAGCGTTGTAAAAGCCACAATAAAGTTGATGCTTTACGTGCGTGACTACAAACTTGATAGTCCATTAAATTTGCATCGGACAGCTTCAGACATTTTTGTGGCGCATACTGTAAAAAAATACGTGAGCGTAAGTGCAATAAAATGATACCAGTTTAATTGAGGATGTAATTGTATGTACAATGTTGCTGTGGTAATTGCAGCTTAAATGCCTAAAGCTCACCATAATATTAGTATTCTTCACATTCTACACAATTTGCAAAAACTAGAAGATATAAATTTTAAAGTTTTTGCAACTGTGCTTCTGAGTACAGAAGCACAGTTCTTAAACTAGAACACTAATAAGCGCCTAGATCACATTGTTACCTCCAAGCTTTGTACAAATTATCTGAACAAACTCCGTAATTGACTTCAACGGTAGCTAATTTAGTTAATTAGCCTTTTAGAGAAAACTTTTACAGAATGCACCACTTGTGGGCTTGTGCGGGGTGGGTAGGGAAGGGGTAATTGGTCCTTTGCTCCGCAGACACTCATTGACTTATTCGACAAGTTCGGGGATTGTTTGAAAGCATCTGTTCCTCATTCCTCATTTGATGAATATGGAGTCGAGAAGAAAAACGGTTGCAATTTGAAACTGAGTTGCAAGTTCATTTTTGTGTGCACATTGGATGTCCAAACAACAGGTAGACTCAGTTTGACATGTTTTTTTTTAATGTTTAGTGTCGCGTGTTCGATCTTTGTACAGATAGATGCCAGCACATCAAGCTACTACAATCTGTCAAATTTCTTTAATAGATTTTCAACTTTATACGCTAAAGTATAAGGTTCAAAGTTGATTTGGAAAGTTTTACAGTTTCGGGTAGGTTGATGTGCTGTACATCCAATGTGCACACAGAATGCGTAGATGACAGCTTCGTGATGGATATAGGTATGTTGTTTGGTTGTTCGTAAGACTTGGGAAATTAAACGTAGGTAATTACAGTTTTATCACACGCATAATCTTCACAAGAAATTACGACGTCTAACTAAACACTTGACTCGTATTACCTCTTACCTTATTACCCTGATTCGGACTCACCAATAAAATGGCTTCTCTGAATGCTCGACAATAACATCGCGTATCAAAAGGAATATCGTCCAAATATAGTGGCGAATAGTCGTAAACTAAGTTTTATCTTCGATGTGTCTTCGGCTAATGTCGGAAATAAATCTAGAGCGACAAAAGACCAGCTTCGGGATGAGTATGTCACGTAATTTACTTTTATGGTGTCATCAGGGTTGCGATATGATGGGCATTTAGGGGATTTTCGGGTAGTTTGCGTCGGTATGGAGAGACTTACCGGCAACGGTCGGCTGAGCGGCAGTAAGCTCGCGTCTGTATGGACTTGCTTTAAGCTCGTCGATTGTGTGGCTCGACTTCCTTACTGGCAGATTTTGCCAAATCTTGGGGTAATTACGACTGACGTATTTTTATTTACCCCTTGATAGGAGCTGACAAGGGTTCAGATCTAACGAATAGTAAATAAGAAGTAGTAACAATAAAAAGACAATTATACCTAGCTACTCAACCATTAGTAAAGTTTTTTTTTTTATTAAAATATACTATGAAAAAAAAATCTGAACCTGGTGAACCCATAAAATGAGTATCAGTCATTAACCCATTTATCTGCTGTCTATTATCTTACCATGCAATCGTTATCAATCATTATTATTATCTTCTGGGCACGCTCGTTGAGTCTTTAGTCGACTGGACCCACTCGAACTGGACCCATGGGATCACTCAACCTAATCACATTTTGAATAGGTTGACTGTTCTATCATAGACCTCGTCCATCAAGGTCGAGGTCAAGAGCGGGCCCATTAAGCAATAAAATAAAATTTTACTGTTTGAGAGTAAAAGATCTTTCTTACTTCAGGAGTGATTTCATTTTATATTGTGCAAAGCGTGCGATTTAGCAACAGACAATTGAGGCCAACAGTTTAATTCCCAACCCAGCCTGGGTTTACTAATCATCATTGAAAGTAACCCAATCAGAATTCTGGAAACGCTTTGGAAATAAGCGAATCAACAATTTCATCAGATTACATGACACTCAACCAGAATTACCAGTTTCGAACCCTTAAATGCACGTTTCTATGCATCGCCCGTACCCACAGACGCTTAACAATATAACCCCATGAGCTATAACATTTTAGGGCGAATATTAACCAAATTGGATGAGCCGGCAGTCGACGATGCGAGACCTTCTACACAGGGTTTCTGGCGAACAATTTAAATTCAAAGTTTTCTTTATATAGTAACATCTGCTAAGAGCTAGGGAACCAAAGAGCATATTAGTTTAGTTTGTGAATGTTGTGTTAATTCAATCACAAATCTGAGACGATACTTTTTCTTGGTGCGAGTCAGTTGAATAAATTGTCAAAATAGTGTGAAGGAGAACTTAAATGATTGTTTGTTGTTAACTGACTTCATGATTAGAATTGTAGAAAGCAACGTTTTAATTTAGTGTCTGTTTTTTTCGCCCTAGATTCCTTTGCTTTTCATTTTGTATATCTCTAATTTTGATTGATTTGTTATCGATCTCATACACTATGACTTACAAATACTTTTCCAGGATAACTATTAGCTCTAAGCGATGTATAGGAAATAGGCAACACTTCTGTTTACCCCCTTTGTGATAACAGCCGTGACGACCATTATGGAACCATATTATACTTAGGTAAGACAATGTTTTCTCCATTTGGAACGGCTCCAATATTGAGAGCGACGCGAGGTAGAGGTTGCAGGCCTGACGTTGATTTGATAAAAGGAAATTATGGGGTACTCGGGTGAGGCTGTAGAGTACCTATGTTTGTGAGGATATGTTGATGCTCTCCTATATGGAGAATAGAAGTGATAATGTTGCTTGGAAAAAAGTACTCACGAAATTATAAAAACGCATTGGAAGGAAAGAAAAATTGATAAATTTAAAATTAAACGCACATAAACACAAAATATATACTCTGTTATAATAAAGTCAAAAGACCAATATTCGAAAGAAAAACATTAATACTTAAAAAAAATGTTTTAATTATCAAATCATGTTGTCTATAGGTACACACAGCTCCATTAAGTAGTTACCCCACCAAAAGACATGTGCGTTCAAATCCGTGATAGGCCCAAGTTGGTTTTTGTATTTTGCAAAAACATTTTATTTTAAATAATGTATTGTTTTAGTGAATAAATAAGTTTAAGTCAGTATTTTTTTTTTAATTCTGTTTTTATTATTGTTTTTTTCAATAAAACAATACTTTTGCGACGACCAGCAACAATAATAGGGTTAACATTTACGACAACTTATTCATCGTCTAAATAGACTGGAGGTTTCAAGACCGCTTACCGTGCATAAGATTGGAAGTTCAAATCCTATATAGGCACGAAATGTGCTTTTTGTTCATTATATTATTTTGATATATTTTTCTATTTTGTTTTAAGTAGTAATTATTTATAAAGAATTAAAAAATCAAGAAAAATAAAATACTTTATTAATCATTTAATAATATTTATTATTGCTATTATTTAACAAAACTATGATCTTATTTTACAACAAACAGAACAACTATTTTAGTTCTCATAAAATCAGAAATCATTTAAAAAAATAATTGATAAATAGTAGTCGTTTACTCTTTGACATTTTAAGTGAACGTATACAAAGTTCTAACTTGAAGGTATGGATTAATTTTATAAAGACAACGTAAGTAAGTAAAATTAATGGATACCCTCAAATTATACCATCTTTCGATTAGACAGGGACCTAAAGATATAATGACTCAGCCGATAGTAGATAACAATTTCATCGCAATTCATATGGGCTCGCTGGCTAGTTCGTCAAAGTGCCGGTATGAGTATGACGACGTTCGGTGATGCGATGGTTCGAATCCGAGTCAACACAATGGACTCTTTTTGAAGTATTCTTTAGATTATTCGTAAGGAATTCAATGTTGTAGCAGTGTAACATTTTAAAACTTGAGGGGTTAGGACATAGTGACGCTTTCTGTACATCGTCTGCCGCTACGAACAGAGGTAGTCTACCGCAAATCAGAATTGTTCTAAGTACAAAGTGTCGCCGCCGATAACTTAACTTACCTTATTATTACGTTTAACTTTGTCTTTACTTCAATTTCAGTTTTCAGTTATCTCACTTAAACCAGTACAATTAAAATATTTAAATTTGTTTAATAAATGATTTATATCTGTGAGGAGGTTTGCACAAACACTTTTACACGTCAATCATATTTTAAAAACATGAGGTCAGCGTTTCCTATCTGACTACTCTGAGAAGAAAGGCCGAAACAAACTCAGAGGTCACAGTCTCTCATAATCTTGGTCAGATCATGTGAAGACCATGTAAATCGATGTCTGAGATGGTATTTTGTCGAACCACACAAATTGAGTGGACTCGTCCAGTCAGTGCACGTATTTGTCAGAAATCGTGCAGCTCAACTCAAAACTTAAGGAGCTCAACGATAAAACTTAATAATAAAACGTTTGTTCATGAAACTATCACTTAAATATTTAGGGGTTTATTTACAAACGTAGCTTATAGTTAAGTATTATTTAGCGACTGTTTTACGTTTAAACTTGTCTTAACTTTAATCCATGGGTTTATTTTGTTTTTTCCATGAACTACAAAAGAAAAAATAGTGACGGTACAGGGTATATTATTCGCGTATAAGTTATAAGGTTGAACAAAGAAAACGCGTTAAGTTACCCGAAGTTGAGTCGGTAAGTAATACCTATAACATAACTTGTGCATTATTTCCGATACCTGCCAATTGATTCGAACATAGATTTCCTTTGATGTTGTGTAGTGCTTGTGTTCTTTTACTCTTTGGCTGCTTGAAATATTATAATTATCTACGGGATGAAAATGAGGTATTTTGCTTTATAAATATACATGGTGAATTTTTCAAGTGGGTGTGGATGGCCAAATTCGAAACTATGAGGAATAGCGGAAAGTATTCAAAGGAGTATCGGGGTCGATTTTGACGAAAACTAAAACTGCATCATTGGATTTTGGTAAAATTAACATTTCTAACCAAAAATCGAACCCGTTGATTTTGATTTTAAAAACACACACTGTAATAATAGGCCATTCGATAGTGTCCTTAATAACGATCAAATTCTGGAAAGTAATATGACATATGGCAAACTGAACGAACATAAATCTAGGGAACAGCAGATTTTTTTTCGCGATTTCAGTTTTGGTCCCATAGTAAAAGTTGTTCATAATGATGAGTACAATGACCTCTTAAGAGGTTGTTAATGTTTACGCTATATATACAACTGCCTGCTCCTTTGGGAAATATAGGCAAGATGACATGTTATGTTATTTATCTATGTAGTAATGTTTTATTTCAGCATTACTACAATATGGCACCAATTTTCGCCGAGCGCGAGTGGAGTCGGGGTAACTGCAACTACATCATGTCGCATCGGTTAGGTTAGTCATATTTCGTCCTGGTTAATGGGCCGAGATATTTTTTCCCTGGCTGTTGGCATGTTTCACTAAACAGTTGCGACGACATGAGTAAACATGTCCCTGTCATCTAGTTTATTATTTGATTATTTTGTTCTAAACTATGTTATATGTATACAGATTCTAAATTAAAGTCGCTTATCGCGTGTCTTTGGGACCGTGTTGTTCTTTTAAATAACGCAAAGGGTTTTGGTGCGGTTTTCCCTATCATTTAGAAAATTTAAACCGGAAAGTTTTTGTGTATAATTAAATAATACTTATTTAAATTTTTGAAATATTTTTTAAATTATGTAGGTACTAGCTGCGCCCCGCGGTTTCACCCGCGTAAGTGTCGATCCCATGGGAATATCCTGGGATAAAAAGTAGCCTATAATATGTTAATCCAGGGTGTCAGCTACCTCCATACAAAATTTCATCAAAATTGGTCCAGCCGTTTGAGCGTGAAGAAGTAACAAACATATAAACACACACACACACCCCCTCACAAACTTTCGCCTTTATAATATTAGTGTGATTTGCAATCGGCCTTTCAACTATAAACAAATGTATGTACTGTTTGCTTCATAGCCTAGTTATGCAGAGCTCCAGTGAGTACCGCACATTTGGTCATTATTTATTTAGCTCGAGGTTGTGGTGCCTTTTGGGGCGCTTTGTGATATTTGGTCTTATTTGGATGTTTTTTAAGTCTGTCCTTGTATGAAATTTCTACCATCAGTATATTCTCCTTAACGGCATTTACTTTTAATTGCTCGTTAGCTAACTGTGTTTAATATTAAAGTTATACATAGTAGAGAGGTCTCGATTTTTTGTCAAGATGTAAAAAACCGTGTGAAGTAGGGGTAGGTTGATTATAAAAGGCTCAATTAAGGATTCTGTGGATTATGTTACTGCGTGCGTGCGTTGAAATTTAAATTACCAAAAAAAATTGCCTTTATTTCGAAAAGTCGCAACTTTCAACTTTTGTCAGTGGATCCAATGAAATTACACGTTTTCTCTTTATTTGTTACTCTAATAAGCAAGACAAATACCAAGTACACTCTTCATAATTATGTCATATTAATATCTGTCTATCTATAATTCAAGGGGACTCCGACCCCCGAACAACATAATCATATTAGTAGCACCTAGCACCTGTACGAATACAAACAGAGATCCCGGAGGCTTTTTATTGCGCTCCCTCTCAATTAATCTTGCTAGCTTACCGCGGCACGATCATTACTCTTCCTAAGTAATTGTCTTATGTACGACTTTGTAAACGTTACAAGGGTAAATTAAAAACATGTTTGTAACCCTTCTTACTATTGGTAACTGTCTTTTTATTGACATACTAGCTGCGTCCCGTGGTTTCACAAGCATAAGGCTTGGTCCCGTAGGAATATCGGAATAATGCATGTCATGTGCCAAATTTCATCCAAATTTGTTCAGCCGTTTTAGCGTGAAAACGAAACAAAAATACAAAAATCAAATATTTTCTCTTTATAGTGTTGGTTAGATTTCACAGTAAATTTTTCCGCCAAAAAGGTAAAGCATCAAAATACTCAAAATACGATTTTGCCGACCTTTGGTTTAATATTTTGCTGTGAAAATGTGAACAGTAATGCCACAAACGCAAACGAATTCAAACGCAATAACCTAACATTCCATCAAATTAATTAATGGAATGGAGCATTTAATTCAATATACCATGTACGGATCCCTGCGGATGTTCATAGGTAAAGGGTGTTACATTAATTCTGTATAACAATTACTTTAGCCGTATACAGGGCCCTCTGAATTTATAATACCGTTATATTTTACTGCTGTATTCGGATTTTATTTTAATTAAAAGCGACGAGAGCTGGCACCACCAGCTCTCATCGGTCGCAACTTACTAAGTTGTAGGTCGTAGGTTCGAACCCAGTTGGCACACTATACACATGGCTTTACTTTGAGCAATTTTGTTTAATTTCTTAAAGAAATTATCTTTATTTCCCTTAATTGATTTTTCCAGGAACCTCAGTAAAATATTCAAAACAAATCATAATAACTCTTTATTATTGCTATCCGTAGATGGCAATAATAAAGAGATATTATTATTTGTTTTGAACCCCGTAGGGTTTTCAGCCTTCGGGCTGCTACTGTGACATTTCAGATGAAAAAAACCTAATAACACTTTGTTCGACCTGGGATTTTGAGTCGAAACCAGAACCTAATGATCAGCAGCAGCACTTGCGACCTCTACACCAACGAGAGAGATAAAAACATTGAAATCACTTTTATTTCCATGCAGTAAGGACGACTTTCGTAGTTCAAAAGTATTACTCCTAACTTACGGTACGGTTGACCGTACCTACCTACCTTCATTTACATGCTTGCGACGTTTGCCGAATCCAAAACATCAAGGAACATTATGTTATAACCCGACTATATTAAGAGTGCTACCTTCCTGCCTCCTTAGCGTTTGTTCAGACGCGCCACTTTCAAGCCACTGAAAAGTTGACGGACACTTTAATTCACTCGCCTTTTACTTCCAGTGAGACCACTGGAAGACATCAGAGGCAGCAGTGACCGAATAAGCATTGTTCAGTGTGGGTTGATGTTTGCTGACCATCTCTCTTATAACTCAAGGTTTCACGATGTTTTCTTTCACCGATAGTCAGTAGGAATGTTTAAGTTATACTAAGGAAGCACTTAAGCTAAATTATAACTTGCCAGGAACCCGTAATCTTTTAGTTATCACAACACAGACCGATGTGGGTCGTTTTTATAAGAAAAACGTTCAACTTTCCATTGAGCACATTATTTCAAGTCCCGTGTTGAGGGGTGTCACATGTCATAACTCTTGAAGTGAGGCAGTTAGTTGGTGATATATGTCACTTTAGAAGAGGCAGTTTTTACACAGTTTCGTCATGATGAACTGTATTTTTGTAGGACACACAACATATCCACTGTTTTCCAGTCAATGCTTGTTCAGAAATACAACAACAATGATGTCCACGTCCGCTACGCGTAGCGTCGATTCACAGTCACAAAACAAATGTTGTATGGTTCTTTAGTGAGAGCGTTCGTTTTCTAAGTATAGGAATAGATTAGGATACCTAATACCTTTTCGTGTGAATAACCTACTTTGTTTGAATAAGCCATCTTCACACGGTCTGAAAAAATACCTATATGGCTTTTTACACAAACCAACTGTTAGTGGCCCGTCTAAACCCCACTAAGTCACGTCTCAAATGCGAACGTTTTAAAATAGATCGCGTAATATTTTCTCCATACAGTTGGCCGCACTCAGACGGCACTACGGCCGTCAGCGGTAAATGAGGCGAGAATTCTTGCAGGTTTTAACGAGAACGCGCATAACTATGGCAAAATGACGTCGGTTATCGGGAAATTCGTTTTTAATACGGATTATAAAGTTCGCTTTATTGGTACAGATTTTCTGCTTGTATAATGATTTTGGACGCCAACTGTTCTTTTACCTTTTGGTTGTTTGTGCATTGCCATGAACTAAATAATAATACTAAAAGTACTTTTTACTAACTCGTTAAAATGCTATGGGTATCATGGTGTTGGTATCCATTCTGGAATATTCTATTTGTAGCTTCAACGGCATCTGAAAATGGCCATACCAGCCTATATTATCATTAACATAATACCATCCTATTATTGTCCCACTGGCACCCACACATGGCAAAAGACTCATCTCATACACAGGAGGCAAGAGCTTTGATAACCACTACTGATTATATTAATTACTAGTAGCGTCTCGTGGTTTCACCCGCATAAGTGTCGATCCCCTGGAAATATGGAGACAAGAAATATCCTATGTATGTGTTATTTTGATGTATAAGCTATATTAGTGTAAAGTTTCATCAAAACCCGTACAGTAGTTTTTGCTTGAGAGAGTAACAAACATCCATCCATCCATGCATCCTTATAAACTTTCGCGTTTGTAATACTAGCAGCGCCCCGTGGTTTTACCCACATAAGTTTGGATCCCGTGAGAATATCGGGATAAAAGGTATTCTATTTGTTAATACTGGTCATAAACTATTTGTGTGCCAAATTTCATCCCAATCCGTTCAGCAGTTCTTGCGAGAGAATAAAAAACATCCATCCATCCATCCTCACGCACTTTCGCGTTTATAATATTAAGTAGGATAGGATTAGTAGGAAGTTGGATAAGTTCAGGTTTCCTCACGAGGTTTTTCCTTTACTGATTTATTTATTTTAGTTCATGGAGGACTTACAGCTAATGAAAACAAACCCAATTACAAATCCTCACGTATAGACAGACGTGACACACGTGATGTAGTAATACATAATTATATCGTTTAATTATCTTATTTATTATTAGTTATTGAACAAGACTAGGTACATCATAAGTTCGAGTTACATGTTTAGAATAGGCAACTAGCTTCAACTTTCTGACTAACTGACAGACTATTTAATTTTGACAATTCAAAAGTGCCTGTACAAGGTTTAATTGAAATAAATGATTTGAGTTTGAGTTTGAGAACCAGGTTTTACCTCACTTTTTCACTTCACGCCATTTTAAACCCCCAAGATTTTATCAAAAGATTGCAACTCACAGACAACTCAGAGATATTACATTAATAGCGTATTACTAAGGATAAAACTGCCATTAAAAACTTCGGTAATAAAGCGGAAACTTGAAAAATATCTCTTATAAACTCGACGGTAGTCTTAAGGAGTCATTCCATTGCTCGTTTGGAGTCTAATTGTAGGGAAATTGTTAGTGACTGGGATCTGGAGTGTAGTGTAGCTGTTAATGTACGTGGAACATCGCTGTAGAGTCATTAGCAACGGGCAAACAATAAAATAGTTTTAAGGAACTATTAGGCTGCTGGAAAAGTAGGCACCTAGGTATGTATGTGTCTCAGGCCTTGTGTGGTGTGAGGCATACGCATAATTATTATTTTGATTTTAAAGGACTATTAAATTATATTTGACAAAACTGAGCCAAAGATATAGTTTTCTTTTCATGTGTGTTTTAGTGTGGTCATTTTTAAATTTCTACACTAAAAATTAAGAAAATTATACATCTACCGCGATGTTTTACAGGCAATCTGTTTCATTAAATTAATATTTATTTTCGGAGTACTTAAAAATCCTTGCAAACCTTAATATATCCACCCTGTATCTCTGCCCAAATCAAATTAAAAACAACACTCCTGAAATTGCGAAACTTTTTCATCAACACTGGATTATTCTCCCCCCCCCCCCCTCCTCCTGCAATCTTGTTTATCAATTTTGTTTTTGTTTTGATTGTTGTTGTTTTGTTGTCATCTGCCAGTGTCGCGGGCGCATCACGGATTAATTTGTATTGTCAATATCAAATTATGTGTGTTGTCTTTGGAGGGACCAAAGACAACACACATTACTAAACCAAAGACAACAAATACTAAAAACAGAATAAAATAAATATTTAAGGGGGGCTCCCATACAACAAACGTGTTTTTTTCGGCGTTTTTGCCTTGTGGTACGGAACCCTTGGTGTCGTCCGACTCGCACTTGGCCAGTAATGTGCGTTTTATTTGTGCAGAATAAACAATTTTTCTTTCTTTCTTTTCTTTTCTTTCTCAATCACAGCGTAACCCAATAAAATCCATACGCGATACTTTACCAACCGCAAAACTTGGCTTTAATGTGTTGGCGTTCTCAAATTGCTAAATCTCGTGTTTGGTCGCAGTTACCAAGTTGGCTGTTGGCCAATGACAGGATTCCTTGCGGCTGTATAAATCATAGCACGTTAAATGTACATTGGGACACCCGATTCTTCTTCGGTTTTGAGGCGTCACAAATGTCGTAATGCAGCTGAAGTGGTGTAGTTTAGTTCGGGTTTATGGCTAATGGTTTAGTCGCAATATTTGGTCCAATATTGGCCGCATGAATTGCTTTGGCGTCTGGTACTTTTCGTCTCATTTCAACTTTTTATTCTTTAGTAAAAAGCAACTAAGGTTTGTTCCAGGTTTGCAGTTCTTATAGTCTCATACGGGTACAATTAATTTCGATTTGAAAAACACCTATTTTTTAACCAACTTCATTACAATAACAAAAAAAACACTACAAACTGAAAAAAAAAACACTGCAAACTGAAAAATAACTTTATTTTCGGAAGTCGGTGTCTTAGGGATCAGTATTTTAGTTTTTGCCACCGACTTCCGAAATTAAAGTTATTTTTCAGTTTGCAGTGTTTTTTTTTTCAGTTTGTAGTGTTTTTTTTGGAAGTCGGTTTTTTTTTTTGTTAAAAAGTTTTTATTTCTCGCTTTTTAGTGGGTCTATTTATAATTTATCTAAGTTACAATAGCCTAATGTCAACTTGCCCATCGCCTTTTTATAAAATATTCCTTTTCTCGATGCAGGGACGTTAATTGTTGAGGAGTTCTCATTTTTTAACCCCCGACGCAAAAACGACGGGGTGTTATAAGTTTGACGTGTCTGTGTGTGTGTATGTGTGTGTGTGTGTGTGTGTGTGTGTGTCTGTCTGTGGCATCGTAGCTCCCGAACGGATGAACCGATTTTGATTTAGTTTTTTTTGTTTGAAAGGTGTATTAGTCGGGAGTGTTCTTAGCTATGTTTGATGAAAATCGGTCCAAGATGGCCGCCGCTACAAAATGGCGGATAACATATTTTTTCACAATTCCCTCAATATGGGTATCAAATGAAAGGGCTTCAATAGTAGAATACTACACACTATAACAAATTTCAAATCCAAGATGGCCGCCACAACAAAGTGGCGAATTACATTTTTTTTTCTCAACTCCCTCAATATGGATATCAAATGAAAGGGCTTGACTAGTAGAATACTATACACTATTAAAAATTTCAAATCCAAGATGGCCGCCACCACAAAATGGCGAATTACATTTTTTTTTCACAACTCCTTCAATATAGGTATCAAATGCAAGGGCTTGACAAGTAGAATAATGTACACTATTCTTATTGAAAGGGAATGAGGAATATTAACTACCTAACGAAATGAAAACTAAAAACTTGAAAAATATAATCAAACAAAAAAAATCTGTTTAGTCTTAAAAATTATTCTTCAATTATAAATTACTTAATCAATATTTTTTGACGGATAAAAAACCTGATTAAACACCAAATTACTAGAATCTTAAAACGGAAGAAAATAAAAGAAATGAAATACAAAAATTAAGGAGTCCCTACAAAAAGCATGAAATAAAAAATTAAATTAAAAATTTAAAAAACCCCCGACAAAAATAAAATTAAGGAATCCCTACAAAAAGCATGAAATAAAAAAATCTTATGGAAGTCGGGGGACCTCAGAATAGAAGCTGTTCCACATGCAGAACGGTCCCCCGACTTCCATAAGATTTTTTTATTTCATGCTTTTTGTAGGGATTCCTTAATTTTATTTTTGTCGGGGGTTTTTTAAATTTTTAATTTAATTTTTTTAGTTTTTAGATTAGATGCTGATAATCCTGGCTGCAGCATCAGGCCAGACTTATGTCAACATTGCATTGAACTTAAAATTAGTCCTGTTTAAAATGAGCCCAAACACGACTACGGTGCTGTAATTTAAAGGTTTGTACTTTTTCTGATGCTCCTGGCTTCAGCATCAGGTCTTCGGTGTTCCTCAGTAACAGTACGTTTATCCACACATCGAGCCCTTTTCAATGAGCCTAAACACGATATATCTGCTGTTAGTTGTCGAGGAGTTAGGTACTCTGCAGACTATCCTGACTGCAGCATCAGGTCATGACTTGATGATCATGAGACCAAATGTGGCAAATGCCCTATCAAACATCAAAATAATTTACTAAAACAGTCCTTGCCTGTTCGAGTAACTTCTTACTGTTAAGGAGTTGTACCTTCCATCATCAGCCCAGCTACCTGAGATGGTAACAACCATACACAAATACACAAGATACTTCATAAAATATGCGAAAAACAATAAGTAAGCCTATAAAATTTGAGAGTTGCCCTCGATTTCTCTAAGATCCCATCATCAGATCCAAACTTGGTGACAATGGGACCACCTCAGAACTATCTACTTTCGAACAAAAAAAGAATTTTGAAAATCCGTCGACAATTGGCGGCGTATTCGATGAACAAACATACAAAAAAAAAAAAAAAAAAAAAATGGTTGCCTGTAAAGTCGGTTTTACGGGCGAAGATTTTACGTGACAACGTCTTTTTCTCGGTAGAATATTTATTGATATGAATATAATTAAATTGCACAATAGGAACAAGGAATTAAATGAAAATAAGAACGTAACGTTACCGAGCGTTACACTTTTTCATAAGTGACTCCCAGCCGCAACCTAATTTAAGACGTTGTCACGTCAAAAAAAAAAAAAAAAAAAAAAAAAAAAAAAACATACAAACACCCGAACATAGTACCTCCTCCTTTTTGTAAAGTCGGTAAAAATGAAACTTAACTGAACTATAGGTACACGTCATGTAACCTTTTCATCTTCAATATAGACTATAAGAGCTATTCGTTAAAGCTCAGCTATTGTGAGCCGCCTAGCCGTAACTTATACACAGTATTACACAGTGCTAACAAATGCAATGAAGCGCATCGGTAGCGAGCCACTGAGTGAATGAGGCTGCAATCTCTAGGAGGTCGTCTCATCGCTATTCCGATGCCTATAAATATGCAAACTTGGGGCTTAAGATAGCGCTTTCAGTAGAACTCGTAATAGAAAGAAATTAAAGAAAAAAAAAATTTTTTATTGGTTTTTCAAATTGAACGTAACAGTTATTAATGAAAATATGTAAACACACTTAGCTCTGGGTAATAGGGTAATATATTTTGTTATAGGCAAGCCTAAACTAGATAGAACATTATTATAACCTTATAGTTTCAAATTGCAATTCGAAAGTCTGTGAGAAGTTTTCTGTGAAATTTTAAATCACTACCTAATGAATATAGATAATTAATGTGGCCGTTAAGAAAGAAGAATAGAAGTCCTAAACTTTTATTCTTCTTTCTTTACGGATGCCCGTTGAAATACAAAGACGCACATTTAAAAATTTGCAACAATTCGGTATGTATTGCGTTGGTTTTCAGCGACGAGCGGCTAGCTTCAGAAAGCGCGATCTTACAGCCCCTCACCTTCAATAGTCAGGCTGTTCTCGCTTATTTAAATATATTCCAACTATCTCTGGGGCCAGCCTCGTTCTCAATACACCGTCTTCGCGTTACATATGAAAAGGTCCGGGCTCATTGGCCGGACGCTGCTTGAATGTGTTTGGTCTAGCATTGTGTTTCGTTCGATTGAAACGTACGAAGCGTAATGGAATAATGCATGTAGGTACTTACATGGAATATAAAGCTTTATATTGTCCTTATTTATTTGTTAACAGAGATATTTAAATATTATCTATAGACTAGAGATAAAATTACATGGCTCATTGGTCTAGTTGTTGCAAGCGCTACTGTTGAGCATGAGGGTTCGATTCTCGGGTCAGGCAAAGTGGTATTGAGTCATAATACCTATTGTCACTAAACTAAACTAGACTAAACTTAGAGTCATAATTGTATAATATTTATATTTTTTCATTTTTGTCTTTATTATAATGTTCTTTCCCAAAACTTTTTCCTTATCTTTGGAAAAGTTCACCATTTTGTAAGTTTTGTTTAATTTTTGTTTTTTTTTTAATACTAATTGTTTTACTTAAATTATGCATGCTGGATTCACATCTAGTAGATGTCAATCAGAAATATTATGTTGTAACTGTTTTAATGCTTTTGTGATTGTACATCAGTTTTGTGAATTAACAATAAAAAAGAAAATGACACTCCAACAATTAAGACGAATCTAACGGCACCTCTCAAGCTGAAATCGATCAAGCCGTTTAGGCTACAGAGCGTGCCAAAGAAATATACATACATACACTCGAAAAACATAACCCTCCTTCTGGAGCAGTCGGGTAAAAAGTCGAAGAGATCTGATATCCACCAACCTGCATTGGGCCCGCGTGGTGGATTATGGCCCACTTCCTCTCTTAGAGAGGAGGCCTGTGTCCCAGCAGTGGGAATTATAGGCTGATTATGCTGTTCATCATTATCATCTATCTTGTCCCATGTTACTTGGGGTCTGCGCAACACGTTTTAATCTTTCTCTTATTATGTGGGACTTGAACATATAACTGGCGAACTGTGGGTTTACTATAGGTACACTTCTGCTTCACCGTTCGGGGAACACAGGCTTGATGTTATGTTATCATTAGTTTAGTTGATGTTAAGGCATACTCTGAGAAGTTGTCATAGAGTTCGTATAAAAACATACCTTACTATTGTATATTCGAACCTTCTTTATAAAGAACTAGCTGTGACCCACAGTTTTACCCACATAAGTTTCGATTCCGTAAGAATATCGGGATAAAAAGTATTCTATGTGTTATACTGATGTATAAGCCATATTACTGTAAAGTTTCATCAACATCCGTTCAGTAGTTTTTATTAGGTACATGAAAGAGTTACAAACATCCATCCATCCACACAATCTTTCGCGTTTGTAATAAAACAGTACTCGTAGGATAGGATACGACTTAGGGCTGATTTTACCAAAGTCAGATAACTTTTATACGCGGAATAAAATTGACGTCTGACAGCTCTAGTAAAGAAAACCTGTCAAAAGTTCATAATTTATTCTCAGGTTAACTTTAACTCAATCTAGGTATAAAAGTTTGGAGAAATTCACCCTTAGTAGAAGAGGAGGTATAATATTTACGTACGTCTACTTAGGTTAAGAAACAATTTGACCTCCATGAAAATCTAGACGTTAACAAAATGGTTTAATTATGTAAATGACGAAGCATTTTGTTAACGACTGTAATACAATAAGTCTGCGAAATGGCCAGTACGCTTAGATTCATTGCCGAAATAATATTATTTTAATCAATGGTTTATCCGGTAAGAATCGTCCTAATAAAATATGCTCATTTCAACCCAGTATGCATTGTTTCAATGTTAAAACTTAATTAAATCAAAACAGATTTACAAACCCTGCTATAAATCAGAAAAACTTTCCCAAAATTGTTAACCCAAAACCGTGCAGTACAGCGTAACCACTAATTAACTATCGTCAGTGGCACCGGGCCGAAATAAATCAAGTGACACTTGTCACGGACGTCCCATAACTTGTAAGTTATGCGGCGATCGCGTGCGTCTGAACCCGCATATTCACGGAGACGTGTGACGCGCTGTGAGCGTTGCGCCTATTTGAGTCGATCGATGATTCGGTTTTGTTTTATTTAGATTTGTTTCCGGGCTTATTTTTGGTCCTAAAAGTTATTTGTTTTTGCCACCTCCTACCCATGTTTTTTTTTGTGAAAGGTTTTGGCATACATTGTATATCAATGCTACTAAAGTAGAAAGCTTTTAAGGTTTTACAAAAGCAGCTTAGGTGTAGAAAAATCCACTGTCAATAGAATAACAGTTTACTTACTGAACTAAAGTAGATTCTAAGATAAGAAGTAGGTTCAAGAGGCTTAACAAATCCGATGTAAAAAAGCCAAACCTCTAGGTAAACATAGTAACAACGTAACCACACAGCAACATATTGTCAGTCCGGTGTCGGCCAGAGAAACTAATAAAGGAAGTGCGCGGTCGGCCAGTCGGTGGAGTTGTGTCCAGTTGTGCCAAGTTCACCACTTAACACCGTCGCGCGTCGTGTTGATGGCCACGGCTCTCTGGTGGAAACTGGAGACTGAGGCGAGACAGTGCTAAATTGTTAAGCAAATTTGTCACATCGATTTTGTAAGGTGTTGTTTGTATCTCAGATTTTTATTACTTTTGCCCTTTTGTAACCTAATGCGATAAGAAATACGAAATTAATGCAGGCGTTTTTAAAACTAACAGATTATAACAACATAAGACTGCAATGGCAACTTAACCTAGTTATTGCGGTAGAATTTAATCGTGAGCAGCAACTGTGACCAATTCAGTTCAATCCGATAAAACAACATTCGTTTTACTTTTATCCGAACAGAATACCAAACCCGAGCGCCATTCATATTCAAAGTGCGAAACTTTCCAAAAACTGCTTTCAAACTGTGCAACCAGAAGAAATTAGAAACACATTAGCATCTC